>OZ059844.1:0-662269 GCA_964057195.1 Orthosia cruda
CCCTCGGCCCCTGGGAACTCGAAAATTCGAGCCCCAGCCTGCGTCCGGCGACAGGAGACCTTGCCGATCCCCAGTTGAGTGGGATCGGCATTGGCACGCGCCCGCAACAATACGGACGCGTACGTCTCCCCCCGCTCCGCAGCCTCCGCGGTGAGGCGTCACCACGACGGCTGCGGTCTTGGGAGGATTCAGGTTCCTCCTGCCGGTTGGGGGCGAACTCTTCCCCTTTCCCTTACCAGTCGACTGCGACTGGCTGCTGGGAGGTGTGGCGGCGGGGACGGCTGGGGGAGAGTTTTTCCCCAGCCGTCGGCCCAGCAGGCGATCGACCCTCGCCTGCAGTTGCCGCGTCTCGTCGGTCTCCTGCCTCTGCACCAGCTCCGCAATGATTCCACGCATGCTCGCGGCCCGGCATTTGAGGGACTTTTGGAACGTCCCTTTCAGTTGGGAGGACTTCGTGGCGACCACCACTATCTCCTCCACGTCCTCCTCCGCCATCCGCTCCAGCTCCACCAAGGAGTGGTCGGAGTACAAAACGCGGGACGCGCCGTACCCAGACTTGGCCCGAGCGACGCGCGCCTGCTGCTCCTTGGCAGCAACCTGCTCCTCCAGATCTTGCTGGAGCTTTTCCCGCCGTGCCAGATTCAACTGGCGCTGGGCGTCCGCGAGACCCACGTCGTGGGTGTCCGCTGCCGTTGCCGTCTTCTTGGCCTTCGCCTTCTTCTTCGACTCCTTCGCCGAACTTGAGGAGCCATCGGACCCTATCTTTAGGAAGGCCCGCTTCCGCGACTGCGAACGAGCGCCTTCCTCTACCTCCATAGAGCTCGCCACCGACACAACTCGTTGTCGGAGTCCGACTCTTCCGGCCTTCCTCCATAGAAGGTCCTACCTTCCTCAGCTGACGCTGAAGCGTCACGGTGGCCCTGAGAAGGGCCTTTTGGTTGGCCCTGAGAAGGGCCTTTTTTGACAAAATGCCCGAGGGCATCACGCCTAGGTTTTACCATATTCAATCAAATAAAAATGATAAAATAAAATACAATTTTCAGGCAAGTTCGTTCACGACAAGGCAATAATTCACGAAAGCACAGCGCACTTTAGCCGCACCCAGTCCTGCCACTCCGTTACGGTGGTCAGAACTGGGGGCGTTACCGGGGGGAAACGACGTGGACGTATGCGCTGTGAGTCGCATCGAGAGTGGTGACTGTGCAATGCAGACGAGAGGCGCCCCCGCGCCCCCTCCCGGTCCCTCTCTAAAAGCGAGAGGGGAGGGGAGTCCGTGGAAGGCCGCGCCACCAACGCCACCAAGCCGTCCCGATCGCCCAGCCAGGTACTGGGGACCGAGTAAGGCTCGGCAACCACCGCCACGTCCACCAACCACTCGGCCATGACCTGCAACAGCAGATCCTGGGCCGCCCCGCAGTGGTTGGTGTTCGCCTGGAGGATGCGATGTTCGTTTCCAGACATTTAATCGGACATCGCACCCCCCTCCTCCTCAGCCAGGCCAGCAGCAGCCGAACGCCCTACTTCCGCCACGGCGGCGGTAGCGGCAGGCTTTCTCGGCGCCTGCGCTTTTCCCTTCTTGGGGGGGGGATTACACATCATCCCCCCCATTATGTGGCCTGCCGGGCGGCCACTGGTGGCACATACAGCGCACCGCGGCGCGGCCGCCTCGCACGATGCGACTTTGTGGCCCTCCTTGCCGCAGCGGTAACAGCTCTCTGTCCGATCTATCGTGGACGGACAGAGGGCACGGGTGTGTCCGACTCCGAAGCACCTGAAGCACCGCAAGGGCCGTGCTGCAAGTGCCCGGACCACACCCGAGCTGAAGCCGACTTGTAGCCGTCCTTTATCAAGGACGGCTTTGGCAGCGGCAACTGGGCATTCCATGCGAATGGTGCCCATGCCGCCGCGGCCGGGCCTGATGTCCCGGCCTCGCACCGCTGCGACGCTACAGCCCCCTATCGCTGCGACCGCCGCCACCACCTCCTCCTTGGTGACCGAGTCGTCCAAGTCGGTCACCTCGATGGCGGCGGTCTTCACTGGCCTGGCCACCTTGGCCGCATCTGCGATAACCTCTTGCAGCTTCGCTGCAAAGAGGTCCGCGTTCTTGCCACCCTCGGCCCCCCGGGAACTCAAATAATCGAGCCCCAGCTTGGGTCCGGCGGCAGGACACCTTGCCGATCCCTAGTTTTGTGGGATCGGCATTGGTACGCGCCCGCATCATAACGGACGCGTACGTTTCCCCCCGCTCCGCAGCCTCCGCGGTGAGCGTCACCACGACGGCTGCGGTTTTGGGAGGAACTAGGTTCCTCTTGCCGGCTGGGGGCAAACTCTTGCCCTTTCTCCCGCCAGTCGACTGCGACTGGCCACTGAGAGGGACGGCTGGGGGTGAGCTTTTCCCTTCCTTTTCCCTTGCCAGTCGACTGCGACTGGCTGGGAGGGTTGGTAGCGGGGACGGCAGGGACCACTGCCGTCTTTTTGCCCTTCCCCTTCCCCTTGCCGACGACCTTCGTCCAGCCTTGCTGGTTGGTCGGGGTGGTGGAAGGGAGAAGAGCATCCTCTGAGAAGGGCCGAGAGCGACAGGTCATTTCCGACTGTCGCGGACAGGGCGGCGCGAGGGACCTCCCAAGCTGGGCACTCCTCACGCGTATGCTGCGCCGTGTCCGCGACTCCCGCCACACAGTGGTGGCACACGTCCGAGGGCTCCCTTCCAGCCACCCGGTGCAGGTACCTTCCAAAGCAACCGTGCCCGGTGATCATTTGCGTCAGGTGGAAGGAGAGAGCCCCGTGCCGCCGCTCGAGCCACTCGCGGAGAATGGGCCGAACGGCGGCCGCCACATCTCGACTCACAACCGAATCCTCAAGGCGCAACGCCCACCTCCGCAGGAGAGTGTCACGCGCCTCCTCCCTCCAGCGACGAATCTCCCGCGGATGGGGACGATCACCACTCGCAATCGCCTCCTTCGCTCGCCAGTACGCCGCAGCGAGTACCTCGGCGTCGAGGTCCCACGGCGGCGTACCGGCGAGCACACACGCGCCGACGCACGACACGGTGCGGTACGCCCGGGCCACCCTGAGCGCCATGGCGCGCTGCGGTCTGCGCAGCACCGCCAGGTTCAGATTCGTCATGGCGCATCCTGCCCATATCGGCGCCCCGTAGAGCGCCATGGAGCGCACCACACCGGTGTAGAGACGTCGGCAGGCTCCACTTGGCCCCCCAACATTGGGGAGGATCCGCCCCAAGGCCCCGGCGGTGGCCAACAACTTTGGGGCTAACCGCCGGAAGTGCTCTTCGAACTTCCATCGGCCGTCGAGCACGAGCCCCAGGTACTTCATAGTAGTACCGACGGCGATGGAAGTTCCTCCGACAATAATCGAGGCTCCCGGCGGCGGCCCGTTTCGGGGCCCGTGAAAAAGAAGGGCCTCCGACTTTTCCAGGGCCACCTCGAGCCCCAGGGCGCGGATCCTCCCCACAACCTGAGCCACACCCGCAGTGGCGAGGCGGGCTGCCTCCCTGTAGGTGCTGCCGCGGGCCAGCACGAGGGTATCGTCGGCGTAGCATATAACACCAACCCCCCGCAAGGTGGCCCCGCGCAGCACCCAGTCGTAACCGATGTTCCACAGGGGTGGTCCAAGGACAGACCCCTGTGGAACGCCGCACGTCATTGCCCGCCTACCTTCGCCGGCCCTCGTCGGGAACACGACGGCTCTGCCGGCAAAGTACTCGGCGATGACCCGCTGGAGGTACTGCGGCACCCCATGGTACCGCAGCGCCGCCCTGACCGTGTCCCAGGGCAGCGTGTTGAACGCGTTGCGGATGTCCAATGACACCGCAAGCAACACGCCCCCCCGGGAGACCTCCTCCTCGGCGAGATCCCTCACCCGCGCAACGGCATCCAGGGTCGACCGACCCCGGCGAAAACCGAACTGCGCGTCGTTCAGATCCGGATCCATGCACTCGGCCAGGCGAGCAGCGAGCACTCGCTCGAAAAGCTTGCTCACCTCGCCGAGCAGCACGACCGGACGGTAGGACGACGGCAGTCCGGCCGGGCGGCCGACTTTCGGCAGTAAAACAAGTTTGCCCGTCTTCCAGGGTCGGGGGAATCGACCCTGCGCCAAACAAGCGGTGAAGAGGGACCTCACCCTCTCTCCTATCTCCTCCAGCGCGACCGCCAGGGCCGTCCCCGGAACGCCGTCCGGGCCTGGGGCAGTCTTCTTCATTTTCAGCCTCGAGACGGCCGCCCCGAACTCCGCCTCCGATACCGGCGGTGCGGGGACGTCTTCCCGGGCAGGTCGCGCATTATTGGGTCGGGCCATCGCCGGAGGCACCCACTCGTCTCTCTGCGGGAAGAGGGCGTCCACCACCTCTCCCAGCAGACCCTTGTCCACGCTGGACGTGACCGGGGGGGCCCAGGGCCGCAGCTTTTTGCGGACCGCCTTGTACGGCCTGCCCCACGGGTCGCCGTCAAGGGTCCGCAGCCACTCCTCCCACGCCGCCTCCTTGGCCCGCGCGATTGCCACTTGGAACGACTCGCGCAGAGCCCTGTAAGCGGCGTAGGAGGCGGCCTCCTCCTGGGCGTCCCGGGTCCGCCTACGCCTGCACCGAGTGTATTGGCGGCGAGCCCTACCGCACTCGATTCGCATACGGCGAAGCTCGTCGCTCCACCAATACACCCGATGCCGAGGAGGGAGGGGTCTCGCCCTGGGCATCGCCGCGTCGCAGATGCGGCCCAGCGAGGCCCCTAGGCGCCCCGCCTCCTCGTCCACGTTTTGGCCAATGTCGGAACCGGACACCCAGTCCTCTATCACTGCGGCCTCTCTAGCGACCTCTTTGTCGAGCCGCCCCAGCACCCAGCGCGGACCGCCCCCCCCAACAGGGGGTCGGGCCGGGCCCCGCGGGCCGGTGGGGAGCGCGGAGACATCGAATCGGATGTAACGGTGGTCCGACAGTGTCTCCACGCCCACCACCACCCTCCAGTCCCGGACACGGCGCGCCAGGGCGGTCGATGCCAGTGTTATGTCGACTATCGACCCGCCCTGTTGCCGCACGCACGTGTCCTCCGACCCCGTGTTGAGGACGGCCAGGCCCATGGCAACCGCCCACTCCTCCAGGCACTCACCCCGCGCATCCGTCACCGAGGATCCCCACGCCGCAGATTTGGCGTTGAAATCCCCGGCGACTAGCACGGGGCTAGGGGCGGACTGCCCAACCAAAGACCCCACCTCGACGAGCATCTGCTCAAAGTCGGCGAGGCCCCGGTTGGGAGAACAGTACACCCCTATTACTATGACGTCGCCCACGGCTGCCAGTACGTGCCCCCCACCCCTCGACACACGTTCGATGGGCGGGGCGCCAGCGGCAGCCGGGGCGGCGATGGCCACCAAGCCGTCCCGGTCCCCGACCCAGTCATCCCGGGCGGGGACAAAGTAGGGCTCGGCGACCACCGCTATTTGTATTCCCCACTCTGCCAGGCTCTGGGACAATAGATCCTGGGCCCTGGCAGAGTGGTTAATATTTGCCTGCAATATTGCTAACCTAGACATTTATGGGGCGGTCTCCATGGGCCCCTCCTCTATAGTTGCCGGGATAGGGGCGGACTCGCCGCTGCCCCCCTCAGCCCTGGTCGCTTTCCTTTTTGTGGTTTTTTGGGGCTTTGCCCACGCAGCCCACGCCGCCGAGAGGGTGCCCCGCCGGCTTGCCCGCTGCCGCACAGGTGGCGCAGTTGGGCTCGGCCCGGCACTCTCGCGCCCGGTGGCCCGGCTTTCCGCAGCGAAAGCAGAGGCCGCTGCGGTCCACCTCCGAAACACACCTGCTGGCGACGTGGCCCAGGTTGAGGCACCTGAAGCACCGTAGGGGCCTCGCCTCCAGCAGGGTGACCCTCGCCGTTATCCATCCAACTTTAAGACGGTTTGCGCCGACCACCGTCTTGGCGGCGGCAACCGGGCAGCCGAGCCACATCGTTGCACGGTCGCCGATCACCCCGGGTCTTATATCGTCGGCGTGGCACCCTCCCTGTGCTGCAAAAGCCGCCACCACCTCTGCGGCTGTGACGGAATCGTCCAAGCCCGTTACAAGGACGTCCACCCTTTTTGTGGGGCGGGAGACCCTGACCGCGTCTGCACTGAGGACCTCCCTTAGCTTTGTAGCCAGGGAGTCGGCCTTCTCAGCGCCCCCATCCCCGAAGATTTCCAGGATGCGGGCGCCGGTGACCGTGGTCCTACAGCGCATTTCGTCAATGCCCAGACTCGCCATATCGACGCGAGTCCGGGCCTCCCGCAAGACAGTGGCGTAGCTTTCGCCGCGCTCCGCCGCACCCGGCTGCAGCGTGAGTGTCACTGCAGCCGTTTTTGGCTCGCGAAGCTTCGCCACTGCCGCCGCCTTTTTGTTTTGAGTCTTCTGGGTGCTCTGGGTGCCTGTCTGCCTGCCAGAGCTCTTGGCACCCCGAGCAGCGACCACGCTCCACTGTTCCGTCCGTTTTGCGCATATTTTAAAGGGACGCTTAGACGACTAATTCGAAATTTGACATTGTTTATTTTGTGCGCTATTGTGATAGTGACGCTAACTGCGACAGTGACGCTTTTTGCGATAGTGACGCTCTTACGCGATAGTGACGCTTTGTTGTGACGAGTGTTAGTGTAAGTGGTTGGTGGCCTGATACTGGATTGCTCAAGGTTAGTAATTTACCTTATATTTTTATGGTATTTAATACACGAACGACCGCAGTATAATCAAATCAAAGTGTCGCTATAAGCCAACACCATGGCTGATGAGGAGGCTGAACGCCTCCAGCAGCAACTAGTTGAAGCCGAAATGGAGCGTAAAGCTGAAGAACTGCGCGTCCTTGCGGAGATGAGGCGCATTGATTTTACCCCGAAGGCGTCCCTAAATCGAACCCCACCGCAGGGTTATAGTACACCAATGGGCGAAATGGAGGACATCATTGGCAACATACCGCAGGTGGGCGGAAAGCGACTTCTTTGTTCACCTGAAGAGGTCAGGGAAGCAGTGCGGCGTCGCGTGGGCGCCAAGAGAGAGAGAGAGAGAGCTATGAGGATAGACGTGCCACCGATGGGTAGCTTGCCGTCGGAACCGGCATCTGCAACGACGCCACCCCTCCCGCAGGCGATATGTGCACAATTGGAGCAAGAGCTGGACCCACTCGTATCGTCTAGCATTGAGGCCCTGACGGGGCTGGCGACTGCCTCAACGAGGGGCATCATGGAAGCGGCTAAGGCAAAGACGTCGAAGCTCAATAAGGATGAACTTGTGGCAATTGGCGCCCACACGGAGCGACTGAGTGCGGTGGTGATGCACCTGGCGCTGCGCCTGGCTGCTGCTGAAAACCGTGCTAACTTGGCCGAACTAAAGATGGCAGCCAGTGCCCCATGTAGTGCCCAGTACCAGCAGCAGGAGAAGGTCTCCTACGCCTCGGCCCTAAGGCTGCCACGCCGGCAAGAGCCGGTCCATATTGATGTTGCGACCGGGCCCACGCTGGCCTTTTACCCGGCGGATGACAACGGAGCCCTTAAGACGGCTGAGGAGACGAAGACAGAACTGAAAAAGGCAATTGACCCCGCCAAGCTCTGGGTTCAGGTGGCTAAAGTACGAAAAGTGGGCAACGCTGGGGTACTGGTCCAGACAACGGACGCGGAGTCGGCGAATAGGCTCCGGGCGGCGATCCCATCTACGCTCCGGGTGTCAGAGCCAAGGAAGAAGCAGCCCCTGGTCTGCCTGAACAGGCTGGATGGCGACCCTTCATTCGAAGAGATACTGTTGGCGCTGCACGAACAAAACTTCCGAGAGGACCCCCAGTGGCCGCTGGAGAGGGTGCAAAAGGAAGCAACTGGCGCTTTCAAAAAGAATAGGTCGCGCGGTGCAGCGCCAGCAACTGCGGCTATCTTTGCTTGCACGGCGGAGCTTAGAGAGGCGCTATTGACCAAGGGGCGAGTCTATGTGGGATGGCAAGCGGTGGAGGTCATGGACTACGTAGATGTCACCTGCTGCAACAAATGCCAGCAGTACGGGCACCCGGAGCGATACTGCAGGTCCAAGGAGACCACGTGCTCGCGCTGTGGCGCGACTGGCCACCGCAGCGAAGAATGCAAGGCAAGCACGTCATGCTGTGCGACGTGCAAGCGCCTTGGGAAGAAGGGGGCTAATGGCCATAAGACTGCCTCTAAAGACTGCCCGGCGAGATTACACGCGGAGTCCAGGAGCGTAGCCATGACTCACTATGGCCAATAAGAGATACTTTAAAATCGGGCAGCTGAACCTCGCCGGGTCAGCACTTGCTACGAGGGAGCTTCCTGCGGTGTGCCATGAACTGAAGGTGGATGTAGCGCTCCTTCAGGAGCAGTACCCGCAGGCCGACAACATAATTCAGAGCGGAAGTACAGCCAAGGCAGGGCTGTACATACACAAGAGCGACACGGCCTGCGCGGTGCTGCAACATCTCACCACCGACCATTGTTTAGTGGCGCATTTAGAGGAGTGCGACCTGCACGTGGTCTCAGCCTACTTCCAGTATGGCGAGGACATCGATAGGCACCTGCACCACCTGGAAGGAGTGATGGAGGCACTTCGAGGCAAGCGCATCGTCGTGTGCGCGGACGTCAACACCCACTCGCCTGTATGGCACAGTGAGCCGCGGCACTATACTGGCCGCGGCCATAACGCGGAGCACAGGCGGGTGTCGATGGAGGCATTTATTGCTGCCCACGGACTCAATGTCCACAATTTGGAGGGCCAGCCCTTTACATTTAGCGGCCCAAACGGGGAATCAAATATTGATGTCACGCTGTCAACGAGAAGCGTCAGAATCGACGAGTGGACCGTGCAAGAGGGCGCCAGCAGCAGCGACCACCGCCTCATCACCTTCCAGGTGGAAAGAAGAACAAGAAGCGGGAATCAAGGAGGAGACTGTCATAGCGTTGGGCCGGGCAAGGAGTCGGTGCGATTTCGGGATCGGGGAGTGGATTGGCCACGCTTCCAGCAGGCTGTCCATGCGCGAATGGGCAGGCTTGACTTTGAGAAGCCAGCGTCCTTTGTCTGTAAGGCATTTACGAAAGTTATTGTAGACACAGCGTGCCAGTGCTTGGGTATGAAAGGGCCACCGAAGGACGCGGGGTATGAATGGTGGAACCCGGAGCTAGAGAAGCTCCGGAAATTGAACAACAGGGCGAGGAATAAATGGCAAGGAGTACGTAAGGCTGGGGGACTGCGAGAGGAGCGTCTGAGAGGGGAGTTTCACTCAATGAGAGCGAGATATAGAGAGGCAATGGAGAAGGCGGAGCTTGAGCATTTCAGGAAGATTGCTGACTCCGGCAACAGTGACCCGTGGGGGTTGGCATATCGGGCTGCCAGTGGCAGGCTGAGGCCTCCCTCCCGGGTTATTAACGGTACTAAACTGGCGGAGGGCTTTGCGACCTCTGTGGGGGATGCGGCGACGGGTCTATTGCAGGCACTTTGCCCGGATGACGATCCATCAATAGATACGCCTTACCATAGGCAGATTCGCGTCGCCGCCTCGCTCACCCCGTCAGGCCAAGCTGCGCCTCCTCTGTCGCGTGACAGTCTGGGGGGTATAATCAGGAGTTTGCCCAACACGGCCCCGGGATTGGATGGAATCAGTGCGCGAATTGTTAGGAACGTCTGGGAAGCCGTCCCCGCGGAAGTCACCGCGGTGTACGGCAAGTGTGTCACTGAAGGGGTGTTTCCGGATGTGTGGAAGGCGGGTCGGCTTCTTGTCTTGCCGAAGGGTAATGGGAAGCCACTCACAGACCCCAAGGCCTATAGGCCAATAACACTTCTGCCTGTGCTTGGGAAGATTTTAGAGCGCGTAATACTGAAGTGCGCTCCGATGATCGGCAATCAGATCTCTGCCGCCCAGCACGGATTCTCTCCGGGCAAGTCAACCGTCACGGCGCTCAACGATATCATGAGCGCCGTGAGGGAGGGCTCGGGCAAGTATGTGCAGGCCATATTTTTGGACATCTCAGGCGCCTTCGACAACGCCTGGTGGCCGATGATCTTGACGAAAGTCAAGCGGGGGGGGTGCCCGCCCAACATCTTTACGATGCTGTCGGGCTACTTCACCCGCCGACGTGTTGGTCTTTTCATCGGCGATCGGGTTGTGTGGAAGGTGTCCACCATGGGTTGCCCGCAGGGCTCCGTCCTTGGTCCACCTTTGTGGAACCTGCTAATGGACGACTTGCTTCGACTGCCGCTCCCACACGGCGTCAGAATGGTCGCCTACGCGGATGATGTGACGGTTTTGATCGAGTCCAGGTCTCGTGCAGGAATAGAGACGGCAGCCAAGGAGTCGCTGGACATGGTCGCGGCGTGGGGAGCCAGGAACCGGCTGGGATTCTCCCCTACAAAGTCAGCTATGATGACGATGAGGGGAAAACTCCAACGGGCCCCCACTGTAAAGCTTGCCGGGGACTCGATCAGAAGTGTCACCTCGACGATGGTGCTGGGTGTGGTACTCGACGCAAGTCTTTCATTTGCGCAGCATGCGTTATCGATAGGGGAGCGCGCGGCCAAGTGTTTCGGGAAGATGTCACGAGTGTCGGCATCGTCCTGGGGCATTCGATATCCCGGACTTCGCCTCCTCTATAGAGGCACTTTCGTCGCCACGGTGACGTATGCTGCTGCTTGTTGGTACAAACGAGCGACACTCCACGTTGTTCGCAGCGCGCTGCTCCGGTGCCAGAGACCAAGCCTGATTCTGCTGACGAAGGCGTACAGGTCTACCAGTACGGCTGCGCTGGCAGTCTTGGGTGGTGTTCTCCCGGCCGATCTGGAGGTAATCCGTGCTGGGAGGTTCGATGAGCAGCGCCAGGCCGCGGCCGAAGCACAGGTCGAACTAGAAGTGCGCAGGCGGGAGCTGGCCCAACGAAAGCGAGTGATCTGGAATGAGACGATGGATACGTGGCAAGAAAGATGGATGAATGAGGGGAAAGGACGGGAACTGTACCGTTTCTTCCCGGACGTCGCTGCGCGGCTCAGGTACACCTGGGTTGAGCCTGATTATCAGCTCTCCCAGATTCTCACGGGACATGGGTGTTTTAGGAAAAGGTTGCATGATATGAAGTTATGTGAGGAGAGTATGTGCTACTGCGGTATGGAAGAGGAAGACCTGCACCATGCGCTGTGGGTCTGTCCCCTGTATGAAGAAGCTAGATGCAAGATGATGGATGGGATAAGCTGCATGGAGGTAGGTGCGGTTTACTACCAGGATCTCGTTAGCTCACCGGCGAACTTTGCGAGGCTACGGGAGTTCGCGCATGATTGGCATGCCGTCCGGAGCGCACTGGAGCGTCAAGAGAAGGAGCAACTGCAACAATAAAATTTAGGGACGCACGAGGGGTACGAAGATGGCGAAGACGACGACGAAGTCGACAAAATTTGTAGTGTGGAAGTTCACCAGCCCAATTTTGGGAGAGGGTTGAAGGGACACACGTGGCTAATTTGTAAGGGATCAAGAAGCGCCTGCGGACCGTTAAAATAAGATTGCCAAGGGTGCTATGTCCGCAGCCGCCCCACGATTCGGCCCGTATAACAAAAGTTGGTCGGGCCATGGGAAGGTGGAGGGAGTGTTCCGTCAGAGGGGGCGGTGGGGGGGCGTCCTGCACCGGGCTAGGGTCCCTTAAAGGGGACGGCGCCGTCTTCTTTCCCTTTCCTTTGCCCTTGCCCTTGCCCTTAGTGGATTGGGGCTGAGCTAAGGGCGCAGACAGAGGCGCCGGGGGTGTTGTAACCTTCGCTAAGGCAGAAGCCTTTGCCCCCGCACCTGACTGCCGCGGCTGTGACACTGCCACTGCCTCATCTTCCGCCACTTGTCTGTCAGCCGCCAGTGGCGGCCGCAACTTCGGGTCCGGCAGGAGGCGACACTCGAGCCCCTCGAGTCGCGCATTCAGCATATTACTGAACTGCACGACACTGGCCCGAGACATCGCCTCCACCATCTCACGGATCGCGTCTGAGTCCACCGCCGCTGCCGCCGGCCGGCTGTTGGCCTCCGCCAGCTGCTCCGACAGCCGCCTATTTTCGGCCACCAATTGCGTCATTTCCTCGGATACAGTTCGGGCCCTTATCCCCACCGCGGCTTCCTTAATGATACAGGCCGCATCTTTCAGTGTCTTAATACTGGTTCCTTTTAGCTTCTTTGACGTGGTGGCCACCTTTTCAACGAGCTTTGCAGCCTCTAGCAGCAAAAGGTTTAGTGCCGCTAGAGACTGCGCCGTGTCCTCCTCCTGTGTTGGCTGGCTGAGGCCGCTGAGGCAGGCGTGCCGGGACTCCCGCAACGTCTTGGCCATGCCTTCTATGCCCATTTCAGCTTCGAGCTGGAGCTCCTCCTCCTTGGCTTTCGCGAGGCGTTCTTTGGCCGCAGCAAGGCCCACATATTCGCCCGTGGTGGGCGGGCGGCCTCTCCCCCTCTTCGATTTGTGTGCCGCTCCTTTGGGTGGTGACGTCGACTGCTCTTCCTCTTCTTCGCCAGCTGGCCTTTTGAGCCAACGGCGGCGAGCCTCTTCGGTTTCACTTAGCTGGCTAGCTTCCTCCTTTTCGCTTCCTGACGCGCATGTCAGCAAGCTGGTGTCCGAGTCTCCGGATGTGTCGGAGAGACGCACCACGGCGACTTGAAGATCTTCTTCCAAAGTCGCCGTCTCCTTCTTTTTTTCCACCTTCTTTTTTTCAACTTTTTTGGTTGTTTTTTTAAGTTCAATATCCATTTTTGTTCCCACGAGTATGAGACGAATTAGGGAAGCACTGTCGGGTGACGCTCATTCCGTGCCAGTGCAGCTAGATACTGTAGAGGTCGCCAGGTATCTACAGGTTTTTACGACTTCGCTGTCGGATTTTAAAGAGTTTTCCTTCTCGCGGGCCGGCCAATTAAGGCAAGCCCTCCGGCCCACGGCACATCCCGTACCCCATACCACCAACGATGGGGGTCTTTGGGAGTATGCCGTGGGCTCCGGGATTCAAGGGGAGCTGGTGTGAACTCCCCTTTTGGAGGCTACCTGTTTTCAGGCAACCCCCAACTCCTCTCCACGTCCGCCTAGCCTACCTACCCAACCTAACTAAACTACCTACCCAAACAAACCTACCCAACCTAACTTATCCCCACCCACCCAGTCCCCAATGTCGCATCTGGTGTGTCCTCTGCTAATCAGAGGAACACCCAGAGCGACATCCCCCCCCTGTCAGGTATTCGCCACCGCCAACAAGAACCCACGAATGGGAAGTTATTGACGGTGCCCGGGGCGCACCAGCCCAGCGGGTTGTTCTTCCCCCCGGACGTATCCGAAAGGGACCAGCAACCAACTAGGCCAACGTGGAGGTTACCTGACCCGCACCCCAACCTAACCTAACCTAACCATTTTTTTTTTTTTTTTTTTGATCACCCAGGTAAAATTCCTCACGAATACGCAGTGGGCCGGGGGAACCACTGCGTTATGTGGGGTTTGCACCCACTAAAAACCTGGAGTATACCGACTTCTTGTACGGGGCTGCGGGACCCACATGGCTTGCAACCGCATGCCCCGCTGGCGTCGCTCCGCAACGGAGCCCTTCTCTTTGGGACGGGGCAGAGTCCCAGAGTGTCTGAGACCCTGCCCCGTCACATTCCACCTCTAATTCTCCTCCTATCGCCGAGGCGCCCCGGTATATCTGGGCGTCTCGGTGCGCGCGGGACCTTTGTGTGGACGGAGGATCCCCCGATCCTCCGCCCACGGTCCCAGACCTTAGTGCAGCATTCGGCCTGCAAAGGCTTGACGCCGCCTTCCGCGTCTGCGGCGGCGCATCGGGGCCGAGTCGACGTCGTCTTCCCGGTCCCGCTCCGCCGCCTCCTTCCGCGACATAATTTCGACACTGAATGTCGCGACCGCCTGCCATGATTCATCGCTGTCGACCATCTCTCTGAGCAGGGCCGACAGCGACAAGTCACTCCCGACAGTCGCGGACAGGGCGGCGCGAGGGACCGCCCACGCAGGGCACTCCTCGCGCGTGTGTTGCGCCGTGTCCGCGACTCCCGCCGCACAATGATGACACACCTCGTACGGCTCCCTTCCTGCCACCCGACACAGGTATCCTTCGCGCCGCCGCCACCGGGCACCGCACCCAAATCATACCGAGCCCGGTAGCGTCAGCGCGGATCTCGCCCGTCCGCACGTCCTCGGATGGACATCCGCCGGCTCGGGCGATGGCCGCCACGACCTCAGCTGGGGTTGTCGAGTCGTCCAGACCGTCGACCCGCAGCTCAGCCGTCTTCATCGGTCTGGACACCCGGACGTCCTCAGGGTTGAGGACCACCCGCAGCTTGGCGGCCAAGATGTCCGCCTTTTCGGCGCTAGAGGCACCCGACACCTCGAGTAGCCGCGCCCCCGTAATCGCCGGCCTCATTTTGAAGCCGGACGGTGTTCCAAGGTCGGGGAACGCGACTTTGGCCCTTGCCTCTGTCAGGACCGCCTTGTAAGAGACGCCCCTTTCGATGGCTCCGGGCTGCAGCGTGATCACTACAGCCGCGGAGCGTGGTGCTCTGACCTTAGGCGGTCCCGCGGCCTTATTCAGTGCGGGTGCTGCAGCGTTTGCCGGCGGTGGTGCCGTCCTCTTCTTTCGACGGCGGCCCCTCTTGACCACCGTCGTCCAGGCCTCCGTGAGGGGGCCAGGTGGTGTCGGCGGGGTAGCAGCCGCTGCCTGAGAAGTGGGCACGGACCTACCCTCAGCGGGCTTACTGGGCCCCTCCGTGAGCCTAGTGGCCCCCTGCCCGGCACTTCTCGGCTCAGCCGAGGCGGCTGCCTGTTTAGCGGACCCCTCCTGTCTCCGCTTGTCTGCAGCGAGTGGTGGGCGGATGGTTTCGGCTGGGGGCAACCTCGCCTCTATGACCTCCATCCGGGCACTCACCATTTGGCCGCACTGCATCATGCAGATGCGCGCGATCCTCTCGATATCCGCATCTGCAAGTGCAAGGGCCGACGACGGGGCCGAAGATGGGGCCGAAGACGGGGCCGGAGATGGGCTCGTGACAGCAGAGCCAGACTTCTGGGCGGCAAACTGCTGCTTGAGGTCCTCCAACTCGGATCGCAGACGGCGGTTCTCCTCCCATAATTTCGCTGTCTCATCCGAGGTTGTGCGGCTGCTGAGGACCTCGACCGCCTCTTGGATGTCGCTCACCGCCTGCTTCAGGGCATAGGTGAATGTGCCCTTCAGGTTGCCCGATTTGGTGGCAACCTTCAGGACGACTTCTAGCCCGTCCATCACCTGGCGATTGAGCGCCACCGCCGATATATCTCCACCAGCAGCCGTCCGAGCCAAGCGCCGCTCTCGGGCCTGTCGGGCCAACTCACTGACCTCGTCAGCCGCGACAGCTTGTCGCTGCGCCCGCTTTGCAGCATTCGCCTCCGCCTTATTTCTACCCAGCAAGGACGCGTTGGAGTCACCGCTCTGGTCCGCACTCATGTGCCCAGGGTCGCTCTCCACGCATTCCGTAAGGGCAGGCGTATTGGGTCGAACAAAGCGACCACGCACGTCGCGACCCCTCCCTCTCCGCCCTGTTGACACCTTCGGGGCCGACAGGTTCTCCTCACTCGAGGAGAGACCCAGCGACCCCGTGTCTTTGCTGCGCGGACGCTTCCTCCAAGAATTGGAGGTGCCGCGCGAGTCCTGGTCGGACAAGTTTTTTCCAGGACCTGAGCCTCCTCGGCTCTTGTTGCCGCCGGTGACGGCAAGTGGTGCGTCCGCTTCGCGCAGTCGCTCCAGGTTCTCCTGGAGCTCCTTTTCTCGCTCGTGGCTCTCTTGGCGCAGGTCGACGGTGGTCTGCCGGCCCGCGAGACTATTGGTGCCCCCCTCAGATACGATGGGGCTGCCCTCTAGGAGATCCCTAGAGGGGCGGGACTCGCCCTTGCGTTGCGCAAGGGTACCCGCCTGAGGATTTTTTTCCTTTAGTCTGCTGTCCATTTTTGTGGTTCCTTTTTAAGGGTGAGGTCCCTTTCCCTGCGCTAGAGACCGGATACAAACCCTCCGGCCATTCATCCCCTCGGCACGCGAGACCTTGGGATTGGGTTCCATCTCTAATCCAAGCCCACTCGACCTACCCTCTGTCAGCAGAGGGGGGGAGTAGGCGTTAGATGGCCACTGCAGCGACGAACTAGCCGTCCCGCCTCTAGCTCGGTTCCCTTCACAGACCATCATGGACGATGATCTGTGTTTGGAACCGTGACCTTTCCTCGTTTGTTGAAATTAGCCGCCCGCCCCAACTGTCCACCCAACGCGGGTGGGCAGTTGGTGCCGACGTTGCCCAGGGTGCGCCGCGTGGAGGCTTTCAACTTGCACCCTATCCCCCAACCTAACCTAATTTTTTTTTTTGATCACGCTGGGAAAAAATGCATTACGCATACCCACCCATTGGGGGAATGGGGGGCTATGTGGGACTCCCCGGGCAAGCAAGCCCGGTATACCCACTAAAATAACCCAGCGGCACTCCCGCTTCGTCTGTGTGGAGGAGGACTGCGGAACCGGCAGAGCCTTGACTACCAGCCCTCACCCGACGACTGCCCACCTTTATGGCGGGCCCTTCACGCCCCTCCCTTAGTGGAGGGGCCCGGGAACGACCCGTTCCCGCCCGAGGGTGGTGACTGTGCAATGCAGACGAGAGGCGCCCCCGCGCCTGTCGTCCGCTAGTCACCACCAGGAGGTGGGAGGAGACGATCGTACAACCGCCTTCTCCCACCCCTTCTCCGCCTGCGGAGCGGCGGCCCGCGCCGGGAAGTGAGAGGTCCTGCCCAACAGCTAAAACTAGGACACGGCGCAACTCAGCCCAGGCTGGGCACACCTCGAGGGTGTGCTGCGCCGTGTCCTCTGCCGCGCCGCAATCGTGGCACGCCGGGGTTTCCTCCCTCCGGATCCGGTGCAGGTGCGTTCCGAAACAACCATGTCCGGACAACACCTGCACCAAACGGAACGAAAGGAAACCGTGGGGCCGCTCGAGCCAGCCCTGCAAGACTGGACCGAGCGCGTCCAACGTCCGGCGTCCAAAAGTGGCGGTGGCGAGGTCCGCCGCCCAATGAAGGACGATGGCGTCCCTCGCCTCTCGCCGCACGGCCTCCCGCTCCTCCGCGGCGGGGCGCTCCCCGAGCGCCTTCCGCCGTGCCGCCCACTCGTACACTCTGGCGAGCACCCATGCCTCCAACTCCCAGGGAGGGGTGCCGGCCAGAGCGCACGCCGCCGAATAGCCCACCGAGCGGTAGGCCCTCGCCACCCGCTGTGCAATGGCCCTTTGGGGCCTGCGGATGGCGGTTGCATTCTCCCTCCTGTGGAGGGAGTCCGCCCAGATGGGTGCCCCGTAGAGGGCCATGCTCCGCAGGATGCCGGCATACAGTCGCCGGCACCGTGCACTGGGCCCCCCCAGATTCGGCATGAGCCATGAGAGGGCGTCCGCGGCCTTCAGCACCGCACAGCTCCGCGTCTGCGGCGGCGCGTCGAGACCGACGCTCCGCCGCCTCCTCCTTCCATCTACTTGTCCCTGCCGACCATCCCACGCCAAAGGAGGGCCGGCAACGACAAGTCAACACCACCTCGTGGGCCCACTGCCAGCCCCCGGGCGTCGGCCGCCCCCACCCGCAAGAGAGAGAGCCGGGCGCAGAGCCAGGTGCAGAGCGGGCTAAGCCGGATGCAGGTCCGGGCAAAGCAGGGTGCAGAGCTGGTCAGTGCAGGGTGCAGAGCTGGTCATTGCACTCGGGGAGCTCAAACCGCACGAGCGCCGAGTGCAAAGCCAGGTGCAGAGCGGGCAAAGCCAGGTGCAGAGCGGGCAGAGCCCGGTTGCAGAGCCGGGCAGAGCAGGGTGCAGAGCTGGTCAATGCACCCAGGAGACCCCCCGCAGGAGCGGGCGGCCCGACCAGAGGCCCGGAAGTGAGCCCCACCGCAAACCTACCTAACCTACCCAAAACCTACCTACCCAACCTAGCCCCACCCCTATGTCGCGTCTGGAGTGTCCCCTGCTAATCAGGGGAACACCCAGAGCGACATCCCCCCCCCTGTCAGGTATTCGCCACCGCCAACAAGAACCCACGAATGGGAAGTTATTAACGGTGCCCGGGGTGCACCAGCCCAGCGGGTTGCTCTTCCCCCCGGACGTATCCGAAAGAGACCAGCAACCGACTAGGCCAACGTGGAGGTTACCTGACCCGCACCCCCCTGACCCGCACCCCAATCCCCCAACCTAACCTAACCTTTTTTTTTTTTTTTTTTGATCACGCTGGGAAAAAATGCATTACGCATACCCACCCATTGGGGCTATGTGGGACTCCCCGGGCAAGCAAGCCCGGTATACCCACTAAAATAACCCAGCGGCACTCCCGCTTCGTCTGTGTGGAGGAGGACTGGGAAACTGGCACAGCCTTTACGTCCAGCCCTCCGCCGACGACCGCCCGCCTTTACGGCAGGCCCTTCACGCCCCTCCCTCAGTGGAGGGGCCCGGGAACGACAGCGAGTGCTCGGCCGTTCCCGCCCAACGAGGGTGGTGACTCGTGCAATGCGAGCGAGAGGCGCCCCCGCGCCTGTCGCCCGCTAGTCACCACCAGGAGGTGGGAGGAGGCGATCGTACAACCGCCTTCTCCCACCCCTTCTCCGCCTGCGGAGCGGCGGCGCGAGAGGATCATCCTCCCGCGCACGCTCCGCCGCCTCCTTTTGCGACATAACTTGCTCGCAAAAGGAGGCAACCGTCGCCCAGGCCTCCTCACTCCCCAGCATGGAGTTGACCACGCCGGGAAGTGAGAGGTCCCGCCCAATTACACAATTCAGGGCACGGCGCAGCTCTGCCCAGGCTGGGCACACCTCGAGGGTGTGCTGCGCCGTGTCCTCTGCCGCACCGCAGTCGTGGCACGCTGGGGTTTCCTCCCTCCGGATCCGGTGCAGGTGCGTTCCGAAACAACCATGTCCGGACAACACCTGCACCAAACGGAACGAGAGGAAACCGTGTGGCCGCTCGAGCCAGCCAGCAACACAGTGGAAAGATATAATAAAACAATAATAACTGCTGTTTCTAGTTTCGTAGATGGGGATCATAGATCTTGGGACTCCAACCTTCCTCAAATCCAATTCGCTATTAATAATTCTGTTAACGAAAGCACTGGTTATACTCCATCCTTCTTGGTACACGGAAGAGAGTTAGTCGTGTGTGGTTCTCATTACATCGAATATCCAGATCCAGCAGACCTTATATTTCTACCACGCGATGCTTATGCTGCAAACCTGGGTCAATTATCGCCAATATTCGATAAAGTTCAGGTTGCTTTGTGGGAAGCTCATGTAAAAAATACACAGCATTATAACTTGCGCCGCAAACATGCAGAGTTCAGTGTGGGCGATATCGTTTGGAAGCGTTGCTACTTCCAGAGCGATAAAGATGCTCATTTTAGTAAAAAATTAGCTCCTAAATTTCAAAAATGCCGGGTAAAAGTTAAACGATCACCATTAGTTTACGTTCTAGAAGACATGAATGGTCGCGACCTTGGCGTTTGGCATATTAAGGACCTCAAGCTTAAGAGATACCCGTAGTAAGTTAATAACATTTTTTTTTGCGGATTTCAATAAGTTGAAATCCTTTTTCTGGGGAGAGGGGTAATGTAACATAGTGTTCATTAATACTGACAACCACATTATTTTATAGATACGGAAATAACCGGTTCCTCATCGCCGCCCGCCAGCGGCCGCGCGTCGCGCGCGCACGTAGCTAACACAGGCAGTCCGTAGCCGAACCTCTCGAGGCACGGACGCTGTCGCCTTGACTAATTTTCTCGCTGTACTACCGTCATTGCGAAATATCAATTTTGCACGTGAAGTTAGTTACGAATATTTAAACTATATTATCAACTTAAGAGTGGATTGCCTTTGTCCATATACTTAAAACAGTTGTAATTATTAATTAAGTGACCGTGATTCCAAACTTGGGTGAGTTGTGCACATTTATTTATAAAGATTTCTAACGGCCGTTACCTACCTGTTGTATTTTCTTTGTCTTAATTTTGGAGGTACGAGTCCGAGTAGATATTGTAGCTTTATTCTATCCTGTGTGTAATGCTTATAGTTGCCTTTCTTCCATTATGTTCTACTTAAAACTTTCAAAGCTTAACGTTGTAACCGTCTCTGCTTGCTTAAATTTACTATTAATTTAGATTCTTTACACCTAGAATTCTTCCCGCCGTTATAAGCCCTAAATTGCCAATCTAGTTCTTGCCATGCATCCTGGCGTTTCCCGTGCGCCCCTTATACCGGCAGCTTAATGATTCGGCTTTTGTTCCTAGGAATTACGTCACGGTTCAACTGACTGAGCCGGATTCTCATTCTGTCTCCTTCATCGCCTGAGTGGAGTGGCCGAGCTGACCGGACTACGCCTGGAGGACGGGACTTCGCCAGGGAAGTGTGGAAGGCTAGACAAGTGCGCAACGACCTAGGCCGAACCTTATTTTCTTTTTTTAATATACTATTACGACGTTTTCTTCGCGCGGAGGCGAAGAATCCCGTCCCGGATCTCGTCCTCCGTCACCGGTGGGATCTCCGCCGGTTTTGTACTCTGTAGGCTCATTCTGAATTTTGTATAATGTTTGTCAATAATTATTAGATTCCACTGCCAAGAAAGTGTCTGTTTCTTTAAAGACTATAGAATTTATATATTAATTCGTGAAGAGAAACCTTTGCACCCGTACGAAGGAGTGTGATTATTGGCATAGTTAAAATATATATTATGGAGAAAAAGCGCAAAAGAACGATATATTTTTTCTTTTAGGTGGCCACAAGTCATCGTTACATCCAATACTACCGAAATAAACAAAAAATAAGCTTTTTCAAACTCTAGAAAACTAGAAATCACACTTTTATTTATCGGTCACAATAGGTAGCGGGCGACTATCCAGAAAAATCATCTGCCAGCAATTTCTATGGAGTAAGAAGATTCTAAATACAAATCTGAGTGCTATAAATAAAAACAAACAAATCATAAACAATAGCGGGCCCACTAAAGAATCCTGCAATTAAAAAGGTCAGTCGTGATTCCGGAGGTTAACTAGCCTGAAAGAATCAGGTCACAACGCTGAGGAAGTTTCAATCATCGACGCATTAGTTAGTAACCTTAATTTCCACACTTCAACACGTTTATTGGGCAATTTAAACTGATATATAATATGATATATAATGTATGTATTATTTAGCTTATGTTTGTATTTGTGTAACTATTATATTATTATTGTAAATGTTGGTATTGTTATGTGTTCCACCATTGACAACCCCATTTTATGTCCAGGCAATCATTGTCCATTCCAGATTGTCTGGCAGAGATCGCGGAATGCGATAAGGCCGCCTATTGAATGTGTTTTAGGTATTAGTTTCCTTTTTGTTTGTTAAATCTGGTGTACAATAAAGTATATTATAAAAATAAATAAAGCTAAATAAATAAAGTTTGTTTGTGGCAATCTAGATCTCACTCGCTCATACTGAATATATATGAAAATTCCTTCCGCCGCGCTGTCCACTCGTACACTCTGGCGAGCACCCAAGCCTCCAACTCCCAAGGAGGTGTGCCCGCCAGAGCGCATGCCGCCGCAAAGCCTACGGACCGGTAGGCCCTCGCCACCCGCTGTGCAATGGCCCTTTGGGGCCTGCGGATGGCGGTCGAGTTCTCCCTCCTGTGGAGGGAGTCCGCCCAGATGGGGGCTCCATACAGGGCCATACTCTTGAGGATGCCGGCATAGAGTCGCCGGCATCGCTCCTTGGGCCCCCCCAGATTCGGGAGGAGCCACGATAGGGCATCGGCGGCCTTCAGCAGGCGCGTCGACAGCCCGCTAAAGTGCGGGCCGAAGCGCCACCTGCTGTCCAGCACTAGGCCCAGATACTTCATCTGGGCCTTCACCTCTATCCTGACGCCCTCCACGACTATGTGGGCGTCAGGTGGGTAGCGCTGCCGAGGCCCGTGGAAGAACACGGCCTCGGTCTTGTGCAGCGCCACCTTCAATCCCAGCTGGCGGATCCTACCTGCCACTAAGGATCCGCCAGCTGAGGCCAGACAGGCCGCCGCCCTAAAGTCCCTCCCCCGTGCAACGAGCAGAGTGTCGTCTGCGTAACAGATGACGCTCGTTCCCCGGAGGAGGGTGCCCCGCAGGAGCCAGTCGAAACCGATGTTCCACAGGGGGGGGCCAAGAACCGACCCCTGTGGAACACCGCACTCCGCGCCGTACCTCCTGATCCTGGCCGTCTTGTCTACCAGGAGGACCTCTCGGTCCTCCAGGTAGCTGGCCAGGATCGCCCTCAGATATTGGGGCACTCCGTGGAATCGGAGTGCCTCCAATATGGTCGAGTGGGGGGACGGAGTTGAAGGCGTTTGCAATGTCGAACGACACCGCCAACACTCCGTCCCCCGACTCGACCGCCTCCTGTACCTGGCCCTTCAGCAGGGCCAAGGCGTCGACCGTCGAACGCCCATTTCGAAAGCCGAACTGGGCGTCTGACAGGTCAGGTCCCACCCCCCGCAGGTGGCTGTTCAGCCGGTCGGCGACTATCCCCTCGAACATTTTACCGACCTCATCCAAAAGTACGATGGGCCGGTATGCCGAGGGGGAGTCCACCGGGCGTCCCTCTTTACGGAGGAGGCACAGCTGCCCCTCCCGCCACAGTTTCGGGAACCTCCCAGCCGCAAAGCACGCGCTGAAAAGGTCCCGAAACCTGTCCTGCATCTGAGAGGCAGCTATCGCCGCCACCCGTGCAGGGACGCCGTCCGGCCCAGATGCCGTTTTCTTCGCGCGGAGGCGAAGAATCCCGTCCCGGATCTCGTCCTCCGTCACCGGTGGGATCTCCGCCTCCGGCGGAGCCCCTTCCTGCGGGGGGTCCATTGCTGGTGGGGTGAAGTCGGTCCTGCGCGGAAACAGGGCCCGAACCACCCCATCCAGCAATGCCGGCTCGAGGGTCTCCGACAGGGGGGGACCGTAGGGCCGCAGCTGGCTCCGCGCCAGCTTGTACGGTCTCCCATACGGATCCCTGTCGAGACCCTCCAACATCTCGGCCCGAGCCGAGTCTTAGAGGGCGGTTTGGGGAGAAATAGACCCCGACCAGGGCTATTTCTCCCCACGCGGCGGCCACGTATCCCGGTCCCCTCTCTAAAAGCGAGAGGGGAGGGGAGTCCGTGGCAGGCCGCGACACCAATGCCACCGAGCCGTCCCGATCGCCCAGCCAACGGCCAGGTATCGAGTACGGCTCGGCGACCACCGCCAGGTCCACCAACCACTCGGCCATGGTCTGCATAAGCAGGTCCTGGGCCGCTCGGCAGTGGTTGGTGTTCGCCTGGAGGATGCGATGTTCGACTCTAGACATTATTTAGTCGGACATCGCACCCCCCACCTCAGCCAGGCCAGCGGCTGCCGTAGTCCCAGACTCTGGGACGGCGGCGGTGGCAGCGGCAGGCCGGATCGTTGCCTGCTTCGCTTTGCCCCTCTTGGGAACCTAACCTAACCTAACGTTTTTTTTTTTTTTTTTTTTTTTTTTTTTTTGATCTCGCCGGGATAAAATGCATTACGCATACCCGCCCATTGGGGGAATGGGGGGGCTATGTGGGACTCCCGGGGCAAGCCCGGTATACCCACTAAAATAACCCAGCGGCACTCCCGCATCGTCTGTATGGAGGAGGACTGGGGAACCGGTATACCTGGGCGTCTCGGTCCGCGCGGGACCTTTGTGTGGACGGAGGATCCCCCGATCCTCCGCCCACGGTCCCTGGCCTTACGGCGGCATCTGGCCCGCGAAGGCCCGACGCCGCCTACCACGTCTGCGGCGGCGCATCGGGGCCGAGTCGACGTCGTCTTCCCGGTCCCGCTCCGCCGCCTCCTTCTGCGACATCACCTCGTCGCTGAACGTCGCGACCGCCTGCCAAGACCTGTGAAAAAATGCGTTACGCATACCCGCCCATTGGGGGAATGGGGGGCTATGTGGGACTCCCCGGGCAAGCCCGGTATACCCACTAAAATAACCCAGCGGCACTCCCGCATCGTCTGTGTGGAGGAGGACTGGGAAACTGACACAGCCTTTACGTCCAGCCCTCCGCCGACGACCGCCCGCCTTTATGGCAGGCCCTTCACGCCCCTCCCTTAGTGGAGGGGCCCGGGAACGACCGCGAGTGCTCGGCCGTTCCCGCCCGAGGGTGGTGACTGTGCAATGCAGACGAGAGGCGCCCCCGCGCCTGTCGTCCGCTAGTCACCACCAGGAGGTGGGAGGAGACGGTCGTACAACCGCCTTCTCCCACCCCTTCTCCGCCTGCGGAGCGGCGCAGCGAGAGGGTCATCCTCCCGCGCCCGCTCCGCCGCCTCCTTTTGCGACATGACATCCTCGCAAAAGGAGGCGACCGCCGCCCAGGCCTCCTCACTCCCCAGCATGGAGTTTACCACGCCGGGGAGTGAGAGGTCCTGCCCGACAACTCCTGTCAGGGCACGGCGCAGCTCAGCCCAGGCTGGGCACACCTCGAGGGTGTGCTGCGCCGTGTCCTCCACCGCGCCGCAGTCGTGGCACGCCGGGGTTTCCTCCCTCCGGATCCGGTGCAGGTGCGTTCCGAAACATCCATGTCCGGACAACACCTGCACTAGACGGAACGAGAGGAAACCGTGTCTGCGCTCGAGCCAGCCCCGCAGGACTGGACCGAGCGCATCCAGCGTCCGGCGGCCAAAGGCGGCGGAGGCGAAGTCCTCCGTCCAATGGAGGACGATGGCGTCCCTCGCCTCCCGCCGCACGGCCTGCCGCACGCTGCTCCTCCGCGACGGGGCGCTCGCCTAGCGCCTTTCGCCGAGCCGTCCACTCGTACACTCTGGCGAGCACCCATGCCTCCAACTCCCAGGGAGGGGTGCCCGCCAGAGCGCACGCCGCCGCGAAGCCCACCGAGCGGTAGGCCCTCGCCACCCGCTGTGCAATGGCCCTTTGGGGCCTGCGGATGGCGGTCGCGTTCTCCCTCCTGTGGAGGGAGTCCGCCCAGATGGGGGCTCCATACAGGGCCATACTCTTGAGGATGCCGGCATAGAGTCGCCGGCATCGCTCTTTGGGCCCCCCCAGATTCGGGAGGAGCCACGATAGGGCATCGGCGGCCTTCAGCAGGCGCGTCGACAGCCCGCTAAAGTGCGGGCCGAAGCGCCACCTGCTGTCCAGCACTAGGCCCAGATACTTCATCTGGGCCTTCACCTCTATCCTGACGCCCTCCACGACTATGTGGGCGTCAGGTGGGTAGCGCTGCCGAGGCCCGTGGAAGAAAACGGCCTCGGTCTTGTGCAGCGCCACCCTCAATCCCAGCCGGCGGATCCTACCTGCCACTAAGGATCCGCCAGCTGAGGCCAGACAGGCCGCCGCCCTAAAGTCCCTCCCCCGGGCAACGAGCAGAGTGTCATCCGCGTAACAGATGACGCTCGTCCCCCGGAGGAGGGTGCCCCGCAGGAGCCAGTCGAAACCGATGTTCCACAGGGGGGGGCCTAGAACCGACCCCTGTGGAACACCGCACTCCGCGCCGTACCTCCTGATCCTGGCCGTCTTGTCTACCAGGAGGACCTCTCGGTCCTCCAGGTAGCTGGCCAGGATCGCCCTCAGATATTGGGGCACTCCGTGGAATCGGAGTGCCTCCAATATGGTCGAGTGGGGGACGGAGTTGAAGGCGTTTGCAATGTCGAACGACACCGCCAACACTCCGTCCCCCGACTCGACCGCCTCCTGCACCTGGCCCTCCAGCAGGGCCAGGGCGTCGACCGTCGAACGCCCATTTCGAAAGCCGAACTGGGCGTCCGACAGGTCAGGTCCCACCCCCCGCAGGTGGCTGTTCAGCCGGTCGGCGACTATCCCCTCGAACATTTTACCGACCTCATCCAAAAGTACGATGGGCCGGTATGCCGAGGGGGAGTCCACCGGGCGTCCCTCTTTACGGAGGAGGCACAGCTGCCCCTCCCGCCACAGTTTCGGGAACCTCCCAGCCGCAAAGCACGCGCTGAAGAGGTCCCGAAACCTGTCCTGCATCTGAGAGGCAGCTATCGCCGCCACCCGTGCAGGGACGCCGTCCGGCCCAGGGGCCGTTTTCTTCGCGCGGAGGCGAAGAATCCCGTCCCGGATCTCGTCCTCCGTCACCGGTGGGATCTCCGCCTCCGGCGGAGCCCCTTCCTGCGGGGGGTCCATTGCTGGTGGGGTGAAGTCGGTCCTGCGCGGAAACAGGGCCCGAACCACCCCATCCAGCAATGCCGGCTCGAGGGTCTCCGACAGGGGGGGACCGTAGGGCCGCAGCTGGCTCCGCGCCAGCTTGTACGGTCTCCCGTACGGATCCCTGTCGAGACCCTCCAACATCTCGGCCCGAGCCGAGTCTTTGGCGGCGCACATTGCCGTCTTGAGGACCGCTTTTGCCTCTAGGTAAGAGGCGTAGAGGCGGTCCTCCCCGGCCTGAGAGCGGCTCGTGCGCCGCCGGCTCCGCGTGTAGGCCCTCCTGGCCTCCACGCAGGCCGCCCGGAGTCCCGCTATCTCCGCCGTCCACCAGTAGACTGCGATGACCTCTTGCAGCTTCGCTGCGAAGAGGTCCGCGTTCTTGCCACCTTCGGCCCCCGGGAACTCAAATATACGAGCCCCAGCCTGCGTCCGGCGACAGGAGACCTTGCCGATCCCCAGTTTTGCGGGATCGGCATTGGCACGCGCCCGCATCATGACGGACGCGTACGTCTCCCCCCGCTCCGCAGCCTCCGCGGTGAGCGTCACCACGACGGCTGCGGTCTTGGGAGGATTGAGGTTCCTCCTGCCAGCTGGGGGCGCGCTCTTCCCCTTTCCCTTGCCATTCGACTGTGACTGGCTGCTGGGAGGGATGGCGGCCAGGGCCGCTGGGGGGGAGCTTTTCCCCTTTCCTTTTCCCTTGCCCTTGCCCTTGCCTGGCAGGCTGGGAGGCGCGGCGGTGGTGGGGATGGCTGGTACGACCGCTGATGCACTCTTGCCCTTACCCTTGCCCTTCCCCTTGCCAACGACCCTCGTCCAACCAGCAGGGTTGGCTGGGGTGGTGGCAGGCAGAAGAGAGTCCTCCTACCTTTGTGAGGTCGGCCCCGGCTCTCCCTTCCTTTTGTCCGCGGCAAGCGGCAGCCGGTAGCTCCTCTCGGGCAAGAGCCTATCCTCAATGCCTGCTATGCAGGCTCGGACGAAGCCCCGCTCCTCCATCATGACCTTGCGGATGGTGTCCTCAAGGTCGAAGGAGGCGGGGCACTCTGCCGCAGGACTGGGCTCGGCTGTGGTTGGCCGGGCCGTGGCTTCAGCCAGCTTCTGATGTAGCTGGCTGACCTCCTTCTGCAGGCGATCGACTCTCGCCTGCAGTTGCCGCGTCGGTCGTCTGGCGCTGCACCAGCTCCCCGACGATACCGCGCATGCTCACGGCCCGGCATTTGAGGGCCTTCTGAAAGGTCCCCTTCAGGTGTGAGGACTTGGAGGCGACCTCGACGATCCCCTCTTCGTCCTCTTCGGCCATCCGCTGCAGCTCGACCAGTGAGTGGTCCGCGTACAGGACGTGGGACGCGCCGTATCCTGACTTGGCCCGGGCGACGCGCGTCTGCTGCTCCCTTGCAGCCACCCGCTCCTCCAACTCCTGCTGGAGCTGCTCCCGCCGGGTCAGGTCCACCTGGCGCTGGGCGTCTGCCAGACCCACATCGTGGGTATCCGCTGCCGTCTTCTTCTTCGACTTCGACTCCTTCGCCGAACCCGAAGAGCCGTCGGACACTTCCTTTAGGAAGGCCCGCTTCCGCGATTGCGAACGACTGCCCTCCTCGACCTCCATCGAGCTGGCTACCGACACAACGGACTCGTTGTCAGACTCCGACTCCAACTCGTCCGACCTTCCTCCGTAGAAGGTCCGCCCTTCCTCCGCTGACGCTGAAGCGTCATCACGACCTCGCAAAAGGAGACGACCGCAGCCCAGGCCTCCTCACTCCCCAGCATGGAGTTGACCACGCCGGGAAGTGAGAGGTCCTGCCCGATCACACAAATTAGTACACGGCGCAGCTCTGCCCAGGCTGGGCACACCTCGAGGGTGTGCGAACGACTGCCCTCCTCGACCTCCATCGAGCTGGCTACCGACACAACGGACTCGTTGTCAGACTCCGACTCCAACTCGTCCGACCTTCCTCCGTAGAAGGTCCGCCCTTCCTCCGCTGACGCTGAAGCGTCATCACGACCTCGCAAAAGGAGGCGACCGCAGCCCAGGCCTCCTCACTCCCCAGCATGGAGTTGACCACGCCGGGAAGTGAGAGGTCCTGCCCGATCACACAAATTAGTACACGGCGCAGCTCTGCCCAGGCTGGGCACACCTCGAGGGTGTGCTGCGCCGTGTCCTCCGCAGCGCCACAATCGTGGCACCCCGGGGTTTCCTCCCTCCGGATCCGGTGCAGGTGCGTTCCGAAACACCCATGTCCGGACAACACCTGCACTAGACGAAACGAGAGGAAACCGTGGGGCCGCTCGAGCCAGTCCTGCAAGACTGGACCGAGCGCGTCAAGCGTCCGACGGCCAAAGGTGGCGGTGGCGAGGTCCTCCGTTCAATGGAGGACTATTGCGTCCCTCGCCTCCCGCCGCACGGCCTCCCGCTCCTCCGCGGCGGGGCGCTCCCCGAGCGCCTTCCGCCGCGCCGTCCACTCGTACACTCTGGCAAGCACCCATGCCTCCAACTCCCAGGGAGGGGTGCCGGCCAGAGCGCACGCCGCCGAGAAACCCACTGAGCGGTAGGCCCTCGCCACCCGCTGTGCAATGGCCCTTTGCGGCCTGCGGATGGCGGTTGCATTCTCCCTCCTGTGGAGGGAGTCCGCCCAGATGGGTGCCCCATAGAGCGCCATGCTCTTCAAGATGCCGGCATAGAGGCGCCGGCATCGATCCTTCGGCCCCCCCAGGTTTGGGAGGAGCCATGAGAGGGCGTCCGCGGCTTTCAGCAGGCGCGTCGACAGCCCGCTGAAGTGCGGGCCGAAGCGCCACCTGCTGTCTAGCACGAGGCCCAGATACTTCATCTGGGCCCCGACCCCTATCCGGACGCCCTCCACGACGATGTGGGCGTCGGGAGGGCAGCGCTGCCGAGGCCCGTGAAAGAACACGGCCTCGGTCTTGTTCAGCGCTACCCTCAATCCTAGCTGGCGGATCCTACCTGCCACTAAGGATCCGCCAGCCGAGGCCAGACAGGCCGCCTCTCTAAAGTCCCTCCCCCGGGCAGTGAGGTGAGAGTGTGAGCAGAGTGAGAGTGCCCGTGAAGAGGGTGCCCCGCAGGAGCCAATCGAACCCGATGTTCCACAGGGGGGGGCCTAGAACCGACCCCTGCGGAACACCGGACTCCGCGCCGTAACGCCTGATCCTGGCCGTCTTGTCCACCAGGAGGACCTCTCGGTCCTCCAGGTAGCTGGCCAGGATCGCCCGCAGATATTGGGGCACTCCGTGGTACCGGAGTGCCTCCAATATCGTCGAGTGGGGCACGGAGTTGAAGGCGTTGGCTATGTCAAACGACACCGCCAACACTCCGCCCCCCGACTCGACCGCCTCCTGCACTGCTGCGTCGACCGTCGAACGCCCCTGTCGAAATCCGAACTGGGCGTTCGACAGGTCAGGTCCCACCCCCCGCAGGTGGCTGTTCAGGCGGTCGGCGACTATCCCCTCGAACATTTTACCGACCTCATCGAGCAGAACGATGGGCCGGTATGCCGAGGGGGAGTCCACCGGACGTCCCTCTTTACGGAGGAGGCGCAGCTGCCCCTCCCGCCACAGTTTCGGGAACCTCCCAGCCGCAAAGCACGCGCTGAAGAGGTCCCGAAACCTGTCCTGCATCTGAGAGGCAGCTATTGCCGCCACCCGTGCAGGGACGCCGTCCGGCCCAGGGGCCGTTTTCTTCGCGCGGAGGCGAAGAATCCCGTCCCGGATCTCGTCCTCCGTCACCGGTGGGATCTCCGCCTCCGGCGGAGCCGCTTCCTGCGGGGGGTCCATTGCTGGTGGGGCGAAGTCGGTCCTGCGCGGAAACAGGGACCGGACCACCCCATCCAGCAATGCCGGCTCGAGGGTCTCCGACAGGGGGGGACCGTAGGGCCGCAGCTGGCTCCGCGCCAGCTTGTACGGCCTCCCGTATGGATCCCTGTCGAGACCCTCGCAACATCTCGGCCCGAGCCGAGTCTTTGGCGGCGCACATTGCCGACTTGAGGACCACCTTTGCCTCTAGGTAAGAGGCGTACAGGCGGTCCTCCCCGGCCTGTGATCGGCTGGTGCGCCGCCGGCTCCGCGTGTAGGCCCTCCTGGCCTCTACGCAGGCCGCCCGGAGTCCCGCTATCTCCTCCGTCCACCAGTACACGGCGCGACGGGGAGGCGGACGACGTGACCGAGGCATGCTGGAGTTGCACACCTCGGTCAGGGACCCGCGGAGCCAGACCGCTGCAGCGTCAACGTCCGAGGCCTCCACAGGGGGCGAGAGCCAGTCCTGGAGGAACGCCGCCTCCTGAGCTGCCTCCCGGTCCAGGCGGGTGAGAGCCCACCGCGGGAAGGGAGATTGGCCCGAGCGGGCCATTCCTCCCCGCGGGCCCTGGGTGGAGATGTCGAACCGCACGTAGCGGTGGTCCGACATGGTCTCCACCATCTCCACCCGCCAGTTCACGACGCGGGCGGCTAGCACGGGGGTGGCAAACGAAACGTCAACCACTGACCCACCCCGCTGCCGCACACACGTGTGAACATCCCCCCTGTTCAGAAGGGACACACCGCACGAAGCCGCCCAAAATTCGGCGGCGCGTCCCCGGACGTTGCACGAGGCTGCCGGGTTGCCCCAAGCCGCTGACTTGGCGTTCAGGTCGCCCAACACGGCGACCTGGCGTGGCGCCGCCCTCCCGACGACTGCCGTTAGGACTTCGAGAAAATCCTCGAAGTCCCTTAGAGGGCGGTTTGGGGAGAAATAGACCCCGACCAAGGCTATGTCTCCCCACGCGGCGGCCACGTATCCCGGTCCCCTCTCTAAAAGCGAGAGGGGAGGGGAGTCCGTGGCAGGCCGCGACACCAATGCCACCGAGCCGTCCCGATCGCCCAGCCAACGGCCAGGTATCGAGTACGGCTCGGCGACCACCGCCAGGTCCACCAACCACTTGGCCATGGTCTGCATCAGCAGATCCTGCGCCGCTCGGCAGTGGTTGGTGTTCGCCTGGAGGATGCGATGTTCGACTCTATGCATCAAGAGACATCGCACCCTCCTCCTCAGCCAGGCCGGCAGCCACTGTAGTCCCAGCCTCTGGAACGGTAGCGGTGGTAGCGGCAGGCCGGATCAGCGCCTGCGCTTTGCCCCTCTTTGGGGGAGGACAGCAGTTCCTCCCCTTGCTGACGTGGCCCGCCGGGCGGCCACTGGCGGCACACACCGCGCAGTGCGGCTTGGCGGCCTTGCAGGAGGCGGCCTTATGGCCCTCCTTGCCGCAGCGGTAGCATGTGTCCGTCCTGTCGACGCTGGACGGACACAGAGCCCGGGTGTGTCCGATGCCGAAGCACCGATAACATCGCAGAGGCTGGGCCTCAAGTGCCCGGACCACACCCGAGCTGAATCCCACGGCCAGCCGTCCCTTGGCGAGGACGGCTTTGGCAGCGGCGACTGGGCACTCCAGGCGGACGCTGCCGGTTGCCGGCTGCGGCCGGGCCTGATGCCCCGGCCTTGCACCGCTGCGACGCTGCAGCCCCCTATGGCCGCGACCGCTGCCACCACCTCCTCTTTGGTGACCGTATCGTCTAGACCGGTCACCTCCAAGGCCGCCGACTTTACGGGCCTAGCCACCTTGGCCGCATCTGCGATGACCTCTTGCAGCTTCGCTGCGAAGAGGTCCGCGTTCTTGCCACCTTCAGCCCCCGGGAACTCAAATATACGAGCCCCAGCCTGCGTCCGGCGACAGGAGACCTTGCCGATCCCCAGTTTTGTGGGATCGGCATTGGCACGCGCCCGTATCATGACGGACGCGTACGTCTCCACCCGCTCCGCAGCCTCCGCGGTGAGCGTCACCACGACGGCTGCGGTCTTGGGAGGATTCAGGTTCCTCCTGCCGGCTGGGGGCGCGCTCTTCCCGTTTCCCTTGCCAGCCCACTGCGACTGGCTGCTGGGAGGGATGGCGGCTGGGGCCGCTGGGGGGGAGCTTTTCCCCTTTCCCTTCCCTTTTCCCTTGCCAGTCGACTGCGAGTGACTGGTAGGGGTGGTGGCGGGGATTGCAGGGACGGCCGCTGTCGCCCCTTTGCCCTTGCCCTTCCTCTTCCCCTTGCCGACGACCTTCGTCCAACCAGCAGGGTTGGCTGTGGTGGCGGCAGGCAGAAGAGAGCCGTCCTTTGTCAAGGACGGCTTTAGCAGCGGCGACTGGGCACTCCAGGCGAATAGTACCCATGCCGCCGCGGCCGGGCCTTATGTCCCGGCTTTTCACCGCTGCGGCAACGCAGCCCCCAAATGCTGCGACCGCCGCCACCACCTCCTCCTTGGTGACCGTGTCATCTAGACCGGTCACCTCGATGGCCGCCGTCTTCACAGGCCTGGCCACCTTAGCCGCGTCCGCGATGACCTCCTGCAACTTTGTTGCAAAGAGGTCCGCGTGAGCACTGCCCTCCACCCCCGGGAACTCGAAGATTCGAGCCACGGCTTGGGTCCGCCGGCAAGAGATTTTGCCGATCCCCAGTTGGGTGGGATCAGCATTGGCACGCGCCCTTAATAAAATTGACGCGTACGTCTCCCCCCGCTCCGCAGCCTCCGCGGTGAGCGTCACCACGACGGCCGCGGTCTTGGGAGGAACGAGTTTCCTGCTGGTGCCGGCGGTTTTGGCTGTGGAAGCAGCGCTTTCGGCCTTAGGTGGCCTTTTCCCCTTCCCTTTCCCCTTCCCTTTACCAGTCGTCTGTGACTGGCTGGGAGGGGTGGTGGTGGTGCGGGCGGCAGGGGCGGTGGTGGTGCGGGTGGCAGGGGCGGTGGCGGCAGGGACCGCTGCCGACTTTTTGCCCTTGCCCTTCCCCTTGCCGGCGACCTTTGTCCAGCCCTGCTGGTTGGTCGGAGTTGTGGCAGGCAGGAGAGGGTACTCCTCCCTCTGTGAAGTCGGACCCGGCTCACCCCTCCTTTTGTCCGCCGCAAGAGGCAGCCGGTAGCTTTTCTCCGGCAGGAGCCGGTCCTCAATGCCTGCCAGGCAGGCTCTTGTAAAGGCCCTCTCCTCCATCACAACCTTGCGGATGATATCCTCAAGGTTGGAGGCGGAGGGACCCTCTGCCGCTGGTCTCGGCTCAGCTACAATTGGCCGTGCCGTGGCATCAGCCAGCTTCTGGTGTAGCTGGCTGACTTCCGCCTGCAGGCGATCGATCCTCGCCTGCAGCTGCCGCGTCTCCTCATTGTCCTTGCGCTGGACCAGTTCGGCGACAATGCCACGCATGCTCGCGGCCCGGCATTTGAGGCACTTCTGGAACGTGCCCTTCAGGTGCGAGGACTTGGAGGCGACCTCCACGATCCCCTCTTCGTCCTCCAGGGCCATCCGTTCCAGTTCGGCCAATGAGTGGTCCGCGTACAGGACGCGGGACGCACCGTAGCCGGACTTCGCACGGGTGATGCGTGCCCGTTCCTCTTTGGCCGCAACACGCTCCTCCAGCTCTAGCTGGAGCTGCTCCTTCCGAGCCAGGTCCAAATGGCGCTGGGCGTCCGCTAGACCCACATCGTGGGTGTCCGCTGCCGTTGCCGTCTTCTTGGCCTTCGCCTTCTTCTTCGACTCTTTCGCCGAACTTGAGGAGCCATCCGACACTTCCTTTAGGAAGGCCCTCTTCCTCGATCGCGATCGTGTCGAGTATCCTCGATCACCATCGCGCTCGCGTCCGACGCAACGGACTCACCGTCGGAGTTCGACAGTTCGTCCGCCCCAAATGCCCAAATGCCCAAATGGCAACAAAACTAAAAAACCAAACAAAAGAGGAAAAAAAGAAGGTGGAAAAAAAGAAGGAGACGGCGACTTTGGAAGAAGATCTTCAAGTCGCCGTGGTGCGTCTCTCCGACACATCCGGAGACTCGGACACCAGCTTGCTGACATGCGCGTCAGGAAGCGAAAAGGAGGAAGCTAGCCAGATAAGTGAAAACGAAGAGGCTCGCCGCCGTTGGCTCAAAAGGCCAGCTGGCGAAGAAGACGAAGAGCAGTCGATGTCACCACCCAAAGGAGCGGCACACAAATCGAAGAGGGGGAGAGGCCGCCCGCCCACCACGGGCGAATATGTGGGCCTTGCTGCAGCCAAAGAACGCCTCACGAAAGCCAAGGAGGAGGAGCTCCAGCTCGAAGCTGAAATAGGCATAGAGGGCATGGCCAAGACGTTGCGGGAATCCCGGCACGCCTGCCTCAGCGGCCTCAGCCAGCCAACACAGGAGGAGGACACGGCGCAGTCTCTAGCGGCACTAAACCTTTTGCTGCTAGAGGCTGCAAAGCTCGTTGAAAAGGTGGCCACCACGTCAAAAAAGCTAAAAGGAACCAGTATTAAGACACTGAAGGATGCGGCCTGTATCATTAAGGAAGCTCGTCGAAGGATCCTCGTCTACCAGGCTTCCGAACTCCAGACACATTTGCTCCGCGGGGTGCGGGGCCTCCAGCGCGGGTGCCATCCGCTCTACCTCCCTGCCACCCAGTGCCGGCTGGGGTACTCCCCTCCTGGCTCCGTACAGTGCGGCTGCTTCGCGGACGCGAAGATCGAGTGGGAGTATCCCAGCCAGCACCAGGGCAGAGTTTAGGGAGACCGTGTTCCTGGGTAAAACAAGAAAAATTCAGTAAGTATTTTTCACATTCCCTCAAACGCTGTCAAATTCTGAGTGGTGACCTATAGATTTTTTGGAGTGCTAGGGCGCGCCCTAGGTTCTTTCGTTCGTTCTAGGTGCTTTTGTATTCCCAGCTTCTCGACTGCTGGTGCCCATATACTCGCCGCGTACAATATGATGGGCTCGATGGTCGCCGTATATATCGTCCGAATTACCTCCGGGTGGAGGCCCCAGCTAGCTTTGGCCGCTCTTGCAAGCTGTTTGTAGACGTTGACGGCCTTTTTGCACACGTTACCTACATGCGTATTGAATGTGAGCTTCTCGTCAAGCGTCACACCCAGCATTTTAATTTGTTTTGACATTCCAATGTCGATCCCTCCCATGCTCAGGTGTGGTGTGTCGAATTTAAGCTTGCGCGTGATTACCATTGCATTGGTCTTATGAGGCGCGAATTTGAGCTTATTTTCGACCCCCCACACCCGAACAAGTTCGAGAGCGGCATTGGCTTGTCTCTGCACGTATTGCGCCGTCTGACCATCGAACACCATGACGACGTCATCGGCGAAGGCCTGCACATAGTGACCCTCAGCTTCGAGAATATTCAGCAGCGAGTCCAGAAGTACATTCCATAGAATGGGTCCACCTATAGACCCGTATTGTACCGTATGGTGACGGACGTAAAGAATTTCACCATCCCATATCTTCCCGTGGGTGTCGTAAGAGGCGACTAAGGGACACACCAGATAATGGGCAGCAGCATTCTCTGTGCACTTTACCAACCAACTGCGATCGCCAACCCGTCTGCCAAGCGTGGCGATTATGGCAAACCCCCCCAAACCAATATGAATAGCACAACAAAAAAACGGCCCCGAGTGCCCGGCAGCCCGTCTACCCTCGGCTACGGTAGCGGTCGAGGTGATGGCGTGGCAAGGGGTGCAAAGAATCTCCGGAGTGGACCCGGCTACCCCAATAAACACCGACGACTGGACCTGGCAACGTATAACACACGAACACTCCGGACCGACGAGAAGATAGCCGAACTCGAGGAAGAATTGAGCAGGTTACGATGGAGCATTATAGGGTTATCTGAAGTCCGAAGAGAGGGGGAGGATTCGATAATCCTCAAATCCGGTAACCTGCTCTATTTCCGAGAGGGTGACCGGCAGTCCCAGGGTGGTGTCGGCTTTATCGTCCACAAGTCCCTTGTGAACAACGTGGTGAAGATCGAGAGTGTGTCGACCAGGGTGGCGTACCTTATACTCAGAATATCCGCAAGATATTCGCTGAAGGTCATACAGGTCTACGCCCCGACCTCGGCACACCCCGACGACGAGGTAGAGACCATGTATGAGGATATCTCTAGAGCCATACATGGTTCTAAAACTTACTTCACCGTTGTCATGGGGGACTTCAACGCGAAACTGGGCAAACGAGACGAGGATGAGCTGCAAGTGGGGCAATTTGGAGTTGGACGTCGGAACCACCGGGGACACCTACTGGCCAGTTTTATGGAGAAGGAGGGCCTCTACATGATGAACTCCTTCTTCAGAAAGCGTGAGCACAGGAAGTGGACCTGGCAAAGCCCCGATGGTGCAACTAAAAACGAGATCGACTTCATCATGTCAACCAAGAAGCAAATGTTCAATGATGTCTCTGTGATCAACTCGGTGAAAACCGGGAGCGATCACCGCTTGGTAAGAGGCACATTGAACATTAATGTCAAGCTTGAAAGGTCTCGACTGATGAAGTCCACGCTCCGCCCAGCACAAATCCAGGTCCAAAACCCCGAAACCTTTCAACTCGAACTCCAGAATCGTTTCGAGTGCCTAGGGAGCTCCGTGGACGAATACAGCGATGGGTTCGTGGAAGCTGTCCATACGGTCGGGTCTAAGTTTTTCAAGACCCGTCGTACAGATAGGAACAGAAAGCTCTCTGGTCCTACTCTCAAGCTCATGAAGGAGAGGCGTGATATGATTCTGCAGTCTTCAGACGATGCGTTGAAATACCGGCAGCTAAATAGACGGATCTCAAAGTCCTTGAAAAGCGATCTCCGCCGCTTTAATACCGAAAGTATTAAAGACGCGATTGAGCGGAATAAGGGCTCCAAGGTCTTTGCAAGAGATCTGTCTATTGGGCAGAGCCAGCTCACGAAACTGAGGACCAATGATGGCAGGATCGTATCTGCCAAACCGGAGCTTCTGAGGGAAATCGAGAGATTCTATGGGCAGTTGTACACGTCAACCAGTAAACCCGTCGCAAATCTAGCCAATGACCCTAGAGCTAGGTTGACCCGACACTATACCGAAGACATTCCGGACGTCAGCCTGTATGAGATTAGGATGGCTCTGAAACAGCTTAAGAACAACAAGGCGCCGGGTGATGACGGAATCACGGCCGAACTCCTGAAGGCGGGTGGGAAACCGGTCCTAAAGGCCCTTCAGAAGCTGTTTGATTCCGTCATACTCGAGGGGAGGACGCCACAGGCATGGTGCAGGGGTGTGGTGGTACTCTTCTTCAAGAAGGGTGACAATGCCTTACTGAAGAACTATAGGCCCATCTCACTTCTTAGCCATGTCTACAAGCTGTTTTCAAGAGTCATCACGAATCGTCTCGCGCGCAGGTTTGACGATTTCCAGCCTCCCGAACAAGCCGGATTCCGTAAAGGCTTCAGCACCGTAGACCACATACATACGCTGCGGCAGGTTATACAGAAAACCGAAGAGTACAACCTGCCTCTCTGTTTAGCGTTTGTGGACTACGAGAAAGCCTTCGATTCGATCGAGACTTGGGCTGTACTGCAGTCTCTCCAACGGTGCCAAATCGACTACCGGTACATCGAGGTGTTGAAGTGTTTATACAAAAACGCCACCATGTCAGTTCGACTTCAGGATCAGACCTCGGAACCCGTACATTTGCAGCGAGGTGTGAGACAGGGAGACGTCATATCTCCGAAGCTGTTCACCGCTGCACTGGAGGACGTCTTCAAGGTTCTGGACTGGAGAGGACTAGGCATCAACGTCAATGGCGAGTACATCACTCACCTTCGGTTTGCCGACGATATAGTGGTTATGGCTGAGACCATGGAGGACCTCAATATAATGCTCGATGACCTCAGTAGAGCTTCCGAAAGAGTGGATCTTAGGATGAACATGGACAAAACCAAAGTGATGATGAATGCCCATGTTACACCCACTCCTATTAAGGTCGGAGACTATACACTCGAAGTTGTGGGCGACTATGTCTACCTGGGACAAACGATCCAGTTGGGTAGGGCCAACTTCGAGAAAGAGGTCAACCGTCGAATCCGACTCGGCTGGGCAGCGTTCGGGAAGTTGCGCGGTATCTTCTCGTCTAACTTACCACAGTGTCTCAAGACGAAAGTCTATGACCAGTGTGTGTTGCCAGTGATGACTTATGGCTCTGAGACGTGGTCGCTTACAATGGGCCTCATCAGAAAGCTTACAGTCACCCAAAGGGCAATGGAGAGGGCTATGCTCGGAGTTTCCTTACGTGATCGAATCAGAAATGTAGAGATCCGCAAGAGAACCAGGGTTACCGACATATCCCGGAGAATTGCCAAACTTAAGTGGCAGTGGGCAGGGCACATTGCTCGCAGAACGGATGGCCGATGGGGCAGAAAGGTTCTGGAGTGGCGACCGCGAACCGGAAGACGTTGCGTTGGAAGGCCTCCCACCAGGTGGACCGACGACCTGGTGAAGGTAGCAGGGATACGTTGGTTGCGAGACGCACAGGACCGGTCAAAGTGGCGACGCTTGGGGGAGGCCTATGTCCAGCAGTGGACGTCTTTCGGCTGATATGATGATGATGATGATGATAGACCCCTGAACGCATCCTTTGTTGGTCGCCTTAGTAAATGTTGCCCCGTTGTACCTTACCGTGACTTTTCTTTGGTCAAGGTAACTGTCCATAACCCTCCTGATGTTTAAGGGGCAGTTCCTTTTTGCCAGCTGGACTCTAATCGCAGGCCACCAGGCGCTGTCGAAGGCGCCCTCTATATCTAATGACACGACGGTTATGATTTTCTTCTCGTCGAGTTTCGTGTTTATGTGTTGCATCAGCTTATAGAGGGCGTCTTCGCAGCTCTTTTGGGGCATGAATCCAAACTGATTCGGGTTTAGTTTTGGTAGCAGATGGTATTTTAATCTGGCGACCAACATCTTCTCATACACTTTACCCATTACCGGTAGCAAGCCTATGGGGCGGTATGACTTGGGGGTTGTATACGATTCCTTCCCTGGTTTCCTCAGTACTATGACTGTGGCTTCCTTCCATGCAATAGGGAAGTAATGGAGCTCTAAGCATTTATTTAGTACTCCCAGGAAAAGTTTTATATCGCTCTTTATGGCATGGCTGCAGATATCTGCAGTGAATCCGTCGGCCCCAGGCGCTTTTTTGGGGTTCAGGGAGTCCAGCGAAGTGAGCAATTCCGCAGTCGTGAACGGGGGGTCATTTTGTCCCTCAGATGGTTGAAGGTTCACAACTGCGGCCTTGCTCCGTATGTCCCTATGCGTCTGATTGTCGCTCTCCCTTAGGTCTTCCGGGTAGAACGTTCGGGCCAGCAGTTCCACAGAGCCTTTTGCGTCAAGGGTGGCGCCATCTATCTCCAGGGGCACGTCTTCCTCCCTCCTGGATGTCTTCCCTATAATCCGGTAAATCCCCTCCCACAAATTCTCCTTGTCCTGTTTTCTGCAGAACTCTTTCCAACTCCCGATCTGGGCCTCCTTGGCTTTCGTCTCGTATTCGTCTCTGGCTTCGAGGTACGCATTAACTACCCCCTATCGTCGTATCGGTGCGGCGTTCCTGATTCTGCGTTTCCTAGTGGTGACTTCTTGCTTCATCTTCGCGAGCTCTTCCGACCACCATGGTAGGTTAAGTGTCTCTACGTTCTTTTTTATTGGCATTGCTTTATTGCAAGATTCTGTGTTGGCTCTATTAAGTTTACTATAAATTGCTCTAAATGTTCTACTGTTTTAATTATATTAATTTTATCAATGTCTAATTTTTGCTCTATTTTAAATTGGTTGAATTCTTTATGAAATACATCCCAATTTGCCTTTTTTGTATTATATAGCCGAGTGGTTCTTTTGACACTCACCCCGACCGATTTTTTGAGTTTAATTTTAAAGCTAATACCACAGTGGTCAGCGCACGTGAGATTTGCGATAACTTTCCAGTCCTCCACTAGGTCCAGCATGTCAGTAGTGCAAGCCGTCACGTCTACGAAGCTGGAGTAACGTTTTCCGCCTCGAATGGTGTCAAAAGTTGGGGTGTCGCCTTGGTTTAAGATGTTCAGGCCCAGCTCGTGGAGCGTACTGGCCGTGTCATCACCCCTATGGTCAGTCTGCGGACTTCCCCACCAGGTGCTCTTTGCATTCGAATCGCCTCCAATTATTAGCCTCCGTGTGACGGTGTTTGCGATTTTTGTCAGATGGTTCAGGTATGGATCAATGGGCCGATCAGGTTCAAAATAACATGAAGTCAGAGTGACTTTCCACTGTTTTGTGCTCACGGTCACCACTACGATGTTGTTCGTGGTTTGCTCTGGGTGCTGTGTGACATCCAAGCCGGCATCAAACACGGCAATTGCAGCTTTAGTTGTGCCCGCACCGGTGTGTTGGAAGATTCTTATGCCTCTGTATGACTTCATATTATCCGACCCGCCTACGTAGGGTTCCTGAACCAATGCAACTGCGACCTTTCTTTTAGTTGCCTCGATCATCAGCTCTTCTGTGGCTAACTTTCTGCGTTGGAGGTTGCATTGGAGCACCTGGTAGCTATGCGTGTTCTCCTGGGAGCCCTTAGCAGTACGCCACCGACATGCGAGCTATCGCATCGCGTTTTCTGCGTATGGGGCATTCCGTGCTAAAGGCATTGTGGTCGTTACGGCCGAGTTTGGCCAATACGCAGTTTCTACAGGACGGTTCGCCACCGGCAAGCCATTCTGGGCATTGCTCCCTGAGGTGTGGTCCTCCGCAGTGACTGCAGAGGTCCGCTGGATCTGTGCAGTACCTCTTGCTGTGGCCGTACCCGTGAGTGTTGTGTACGCGCACGAAAAGAAATCTTCGGACTCCACTTTTGGGATTTTTCCTGGGTAAAACAAGAAAAATTTAGTAAGTATTTTTCACATTCCCTCAAACGCTGTCAAATTCTGAGTGGTGACCTATAGATTTTTTGGAGTGCTAGGGCGCGCCCTCGCTGCCCGCACTTTTTGAGGTGTCCTCTGGATTTTTCCGGTGCGACGTGGAGGACCTGCTGGCCAAATAAGAAAAACCACTTTTCTTCAAAGACTTTGCCTGGGGGCGAGACACAAATACTGTTTTAGTCCACCTGTGGGCCATCGACGAGTCGTGAAGTTTCCGACATCAAAACTTTTAAATTGTGTGTGACTAACTTTTTACAGAGCAGTGCAGGTGCTTAACCTAAAAGTGTTATTTTCGCAAGTGAATAACTCGAAAAGTAAAGCGAACACATACCCTTTTTATCACGGGATACTGACCCTCAGTGTGGCCCTCAGCCCTATTCTGACTTTCAGAATTTTAAGTGAGAAACTCGCGAGCGAAATTAAACATCAGTGAGACCACGTTTTCGGTACTTAACCTCAAATAAAAAACGTGGTCCAAGAATCCTGATGTGAAAATTTTCCGAGGAGTTTTACGGACATACCTGCCTGTTCCAAGCTGACTATAGAGCTGACTATAGAACAGCTCCACAAAATCCTCAGCAGGAAACATCGAGGGAACTCCTCAACCCCTGGCCTGACGTCACCCGAGTTTGGACTAGTGTTGTATACCCCCACCATACCCTACCAAATACCTAACCCCCCCCCTCCACTTGCATATTACCCCCCCACCCATTTTTACCCCCCCCCCGCCTTCACCCCCTCCAAAACTTTGGATTTGACCCCCCCCCAACCCCCCTCAAATTACCTACCCCCCCTCGGGCTAATTCGGCCAAAAATAGAGGCAGACCACCCGAGCTTGGGTCCATTGTGACCGGCTTGAGGAGCCCTATCTTTTGGCCCCAACAGAAAACCACCCCCAACCCTTAAGTTATTGCCACACCCCCCCCGTCCTATCTCGGCCCAGGTCAGGGCTGGAACAACCGAGCTTGGGCTCATTTTAACCAGCTCGAGGAGCCCGATCGACTCGCCCTGACACAAATCCTCTCATCAGCACCATCTCGGCCAGGACCACAAAACCTCCCCAACGGGCAGTATTCAGTAAGCAATTTCACCTAAGCTTACTGAAGGGCGACCAGCGAGCAAACAGCTCAAACTATAACGCCCAGACTCATACGACATCGGTTCCTGAGCACCAAGAGACTTAAAATTACGAAGATTTGTGTTAGCATTAAGGACATATAGCAGCATTATTGTGCTGCTATATACTTAGATTAAGACAATAAGCATTTTTACAGCTTATTTATTGTGTAAATTTTAAATTGTGGACGTATAGTAGTGCATTGTGCTACTGTACATTAACATAATATTGACAGCATCTATTGCAATTTAAATTATTTAAAAATCTTAGACTAGGACATATAGTAGTACTATTGTACTACTATACTATAGGCTTAGGACGTAACTGTAGGTTTTTATTTTGTTGACAAGTACCCTATTTGAAAAGGGGAACCTCAACACTGACACAAAAAGTGGGGTATATTTTATAATACCCCCTTTTTCATTTACTTTAAATTTTACACACGATTGGGGTGCTTTTTACACCTCCCCTCTTATACACAACACTAATCCCCACCAAACCAACATAAGTCAGGATGAGCGGGATGCCTGGTGTGCGCACGCCTGTTAAGAGCCGGTCTCTTGCAAAGGCCTCGATGAACAAAAGCCCACAACAATTACCTGAACAAGCAGGACCTTCGACGCAAAGCGTCAGAAGGAGTGTGGGCGAATGGGAGGCGGATAAAACCGTCACTAAGAGGACTCCTCCTCCGGATCAAACACCTCCAGTAATGTCGATCTCCTTCGAGGTCGGCAGCCCGCCTACCCAAAAAACCAGAGTTCACGAGGCCAGGATGTGTTCGAACAAAATAAAGGCTTTGATGACCACCTCGAAGAACACTAAGAACGAAATAAAGGCCGAGGTCAAAGCGCAAGCAGACCGACTCTACCAGCTCGTCAAAGAGCTGGAAAACCAGAAAAAACCCCCGACCGGAAAGACGACGGCGACGACCGGGACACAGGTCCAGGAGACGCAAAAGACCGAGGAAGCCTCCATCCCTCCTCCAGTGACCAATAGAGAGGTGGACACGGAATCCCTCAGAAAGGCCCTGGAGGAGCACAGTCATAACTTGGCCGTACACAGCAAGAAGATGGACAGGCTGAAGGAGGCACTACAAACTGGCCAAGAACATATAGAGAAGCTCTCTTATGCCAGTGTAGCGGCAAGTCGGCCTGCCATCCAAACGCCGAATCTTACTGCACTACATTCAATCGTAGTGACGGCCAAGGACGAGGAGGAATCCGGTGAGCAAGTCCTGAACAGGATCCGGAAGGTCGTTAACGCCAAGGAAGGGGGCATACAAGTAGAAAGAGTTCGCAAGGCGAAAGATAGAAAAGTTATAATGGGCTGTCGCACGGAAGAAGATAGGCGTAAGCTTCGGGAGAGGCTCAGCAAGGCACCTGAGCTGGAGGCTCAGGACATCAAAAACAGGAACCCGCAAATCATAATTAGAGAGGTGATGCAGTACCTCTCTAACGAAGAGGTACTGAAGGCTCTGCAAAAGCAGAACACCGGTATATTCCTGAACCTCAAAGACGAGCACAGCAAGATGGAAGTCTTATATAGAAAGCGCGCCAGGAATCCGCTTAGATGTCACGTAGTGTTGAGGGTCGCCACAGAGGTCTGGCGGCGCATGCTCGAGGTCGGATCGTTGCACTTGGACCTTGGGCGGGTTAGGGTCGAAGACCAGTCCCCGCTCGTCCAGTGCTCGCTCTGCCTCGGGTATGGGCATAGCAGACGCACTTGCACGGATACCTTGGCAAAGTGCAGCCACTGTGGCGGACCTCACATGAGGACGGAGTGCGCGGACTGGAGCGCAGGGCTTCCACCGACCTGCTGCAACTGTACACGGGCAAAAATTGATAGCACGCATCACCACGCCTTCAGCTCAGAGTGCACTGTTAGGAGGAGGTGGGACGCAATAGCTCGCTCATCCATAGCGTACTGCTAAGGGCACCACGGGGACTCCTATCCAACAAACAGCAAGACCATACCGAGTGGCCCAAGCAAATCTTCAACGTAAGGAACTGGCGACCACCGAACTCTTTTTAGAGGCCAGTGAACGAAAGATCTCGTGGGCACTGATTCAGGAGCCGTATGTGGGGGGAGCGCGAAGTATGAAGAGCTACCGTGGAGCGAGAATCTACCAGTGCGAGGTCGATGGAAGTGGGAGGGTAAAGGCGGCGATAGCCGTCTTTGATCATGACTTGGACGTCATACCCTACCCGGAACTCACCACAAATAACATCGTCGTGGTGGGGATCCGTACCAAAGCCTGGGAAATCGCAGTAGTCTCATATTACTTCGAGCCAGACCAACCCATAGGGCCATACTTGGACCAGTTGACCCGGATCCAAACGGAAGTGGCCACCGGTAGATTGCTGATAGGTGGCGACGCAAATGCGAAAAGTGCCTGGTGGGGCAGCACCATACAAGATCCCAGGGGAGAGGAAATGTCCGCTACCCTGGATGAACTCGAGCTTCAGGTACTAAACACTGGTGACGCTCCCACCTTTGACACAATCAGAGGTGGTCGAGCGTATAGAAGCCATGTGGACGTCACGGCATGTTCCCTCGACCTTTTTGACCTGGTGGACGGCTGGCGGGTTGACACGGGAGCAACATCCTCGGACCATAACACGATATTTTTTAATATTAACAAGAAAAGGGAAAAAGGTGTGAACATCGCTAGAACCACTAGGATGTTCAACACAAAGAAAGCGGATTGGGAAGCGTTTGGAAATAAACTAGAAGAACTCAAAAGTAGAAATAATATTAATTTAGAAAGAATAATAGAGATTAACAGTAAAGTAAAATTGGAAGATACAATACTCAAATATATAAACATCATTATAGAAGCCTGTAAAATCGCTATCCCCAAAGTCAAAAACAAGACTAAACTTACCTGTCCGTGGTGGTCCGAGGAGCTCACCGTGAAGAAGAGGGAGGTGATGACCAAGAAGAACCGCATCCGCAATGCCGCGCCGGTCCGGCGAGCGAAAGTCGTTGGCGAGTACCTGAAAGCAAAAGAAGAGTACGAGATGCAGGCAAAGAATGCCCAAATCGCCAGTTGGAAGGAGTTTTGCCGGAAGCAGGATCGTGAGGGAGTTTGGGAGGGTATCTACAGGATCATAGGTAGGACCGCCAAAAGACAAGAAGAACTGACCCTGTGCAGCGATGGTGCATTCCTCAATCCGAGTGAATCGGCCGCCCTACTAGCGGATACGTTCTACCCCGAAGACAGAGTAGACCAGGACAACGCTGACCACAGGCGAATAAGAGAAGCAGCCAGCCGAGTAAATGATTGGGCTCATAATGAATATCATGATCCCCCATTTACGACGCTGGAGCTGAAGTCCGCCGTGGCGGGTTTCAATCCCAAAAAGGCACCAGGAGGGGACGGACTGACTTCTGACATCTGCAGTCGAGCGATCCACCAGGACCCGGACGCTTTCCTTGCCCTCTACAACAAGTGCCTTGAATTGGCACACTTCCCGACCAGCTGGAAGGAGGCTACGGTTGTAGTCCTCAGGAAGCCGGGCAAGGACAGCTACACCAACCCCAAGGCATATAGACCAATCGGTCTGTTGCCTGTTCTGGGGAAGGTCCTGGAGAGGATGGTCGTAGCGCGTCTCAAATATCAGCTTGTACCGAGGTTTAGTACTCGTCAGTTTGGCTTCATGCCCCAGAGGAGCACCGAGGACGCCCTCTATACTCTAGTGCAGCACGTACAGGACAAGTTGAGGCTGAAGAAGCTAATTGTCCTGGTGTCGCTGGATATAGAGGGCGCCTTCGACAGCGCTTGGTGGCCAGCCATAAGAGGCAGACTGGCTGAGGAAAAGTGCCCGGTTCAAAAAAATCAAAAATCAATATTTTTTATTTCACATAGGCCTACATGGGCACTTATAAAACGTCGACAAAAGGTGCACGGTTCGGGTTGGTCGTTTCCTATGGAGAAGAACCGGCAAGAAACTCCATGGTTACTCTTTTAAAAATGGTTTGGTTTTACAATATTTCCATGTTACAGCATTAGTACTTAGACATGGGGGGACAACGTAGGCCCGACTTATGACAATAAGTCGTAAGAAACTAAAAAAATAAAATAAAAGGATTATATATTTTATAAAAAAGTTAACAAATGTTAACTAGCATCTAGAAGGCCTACAATGTTCACACATTTACAAAACAATCGGTAAAAGAATCTATACAAAGGTAAATAAAAATAGTATTACATGACTAAATTTAACATGTGGCACAAATTTTGTTATCAGTGCTGTAACTATTCTTAGCAAAGGGCTATAAAGATGTTTGAAAACCATTGTAAAAGTCTAATTAAAAGAAGGAAAGAAAAATGAGATTGAGAATAGTTAGAGACATCCACATATTTGTGCCGTTTACAAGTTACCAGGGAAGCTGCATGCGCAGAAGGAGCTAAGGCCAAATGTTTTTATCTTCAACGTAGTCCTTGATTTTATAATATGCTTTTTTAATAAGGATGCGTTTGATGTAGTTTTTGAACCTTCCATCGGTCAGTTCTATAACTGACTTTGGCAACTTGTTATAAAAGCGTATACTGTTTATAAGAAAAGACTTGCTAGTTTTCGTTAATCTGAATTTGGGTATTACAATTTCGTGCTTACTGCGTGTATTTAAATTATGGAAGTCGCTTCTAGTTTTGAAAAGCCCCCGATTTTTACGGACATACAAAATACATTCCAAAATATAAAGTGAAGGTAGAGTCAGTATATCGATCTCTTTAAATTTTTCTCTGAGGGACTCGCGAGGACCCATTTTATAGATTGCGCGGATTGCCCTCTTTTGTAGGATGAAAATTGAGTCAACGTCTGCTGCTGATCCCCACAGCAGAATGCCATAAGACATAATACTGTGGAAATAAGCATAGTATACTAACCTAGCTGTAGCTACATCGGTTAGCTGCCTTATTTTCCTTACTGCATATGCAGCCGAACTTAACCTACCCGAAAGAGTTCTAATGTGCGCGCCCCACTGCAATTTTGAATCGATAGTAATCCCCAAGAATACAGTTTCCGTTATAACTTCAAGATTTTTGCCGTCAAGATTTAAGTTTAGGTCATGTTGTGGTACATTTGGTAAAGAGAACTTTAGACATTTTGTTTTTTTCGCATTCAGTAAAAGATTGTTAGCTGCGAACCATTTTGAGAGAACAATTAGACTTTCGTTGACATTTAAAACATCCGTATCTTGCCTATCTATTTTAAAAATTAGCGAAGTATCATCAGCAAATAGAATTATATCCGATAATTTGGCCATCATAAAAGGGAGATCATTTATGTAAACCAGAAAAAGGAAAGGGCCGAGAATTGAACCTTGGGGCACGCCCATCTTGACTAGAGACCCGGAGGACGTCGCCCCATTAACATTTACTTTTTGCTGTCTGTTTGATAAATAGGAAAGCACGAGATCAGCAGATTTTCCACGAATTCCGTAGTGGTGTAATTTACAGATCAGTGTGTTGTGGTCGACGCAGTCGAAAGCTTTTGAGAGATCACAGAAAATGCCAATGGCATCCTGGGACCTCTCCCAAGCCTCCAAGATGTGGCTGATGAGTTTTACTCCCGCGTCCGTTGTCGACCTACCTTTCGTGAAACCAAACTGTTGACTATGCAGGATCCCATTTGAATTGAAGTGAGACAACATCTGTTCCAGCATGATTTTTTCATAGATTTTACTCAATGCTGGAAGCACGGATATAGGTCTATAATTAGAAGGATCGCTCTTACACTAGATAAACACTAGAAGGTTAACACTAGAAGGTTAACACTAGAAGGCTAATAGACAGCTATCTCGATGGTAGGAAGGTCAAGGTTCGGTATGCCGGGGAGGAATGCACTCGAGAGACTAGCAAGGGCTGCGTTCAAGGGTCGATCGGAGGTCCAATCCTGTGGAACCTCGTTCTCGACCCTCTACTGCAGGACCTAGAGCAGCGCGGACTTTTCGTGCAGGCGTTCGCGGATGACATCGTCTTGGTCGTGGATGGGGACACGGCAACTGAAGTCTCTAGAACCGCCAATGCAGCCCTCGCCCATGTTCAGGATTGGGGCGTCCGAAATAAGCTGAGGTTTGCACCGCACAAAACCTGTGCGATGACCATAACCAACAAGCTTAAGTACGACACTCCAACGCTGAGCATGGCCGGGGTCGACATCGGCATGGTCAGAAAAATGAAGTTGTTGGGTCTAACCATAGACGATAAGCTCACGTTTAATGAGCATGCCGCGAACGTCTGCAAAAGGGCAGCTGACGTTTACAAGCAGCTGTCCCGAGCCGCAAAGGTGAGCTGGGGATTAAACACACAGGTCATACGCACCATTTACACGGCAACGATTGAGCCCATAGTTACATACGCAGCCGCAGCCTGGGCACCCGCTGCAAAAAAGTTGGGTGTACGGAAGAAGCTAGGCTCTGTTCAACGAGGGTTCGCTCAGAAGCTCTGCAAATCTTACCGCACTGTCTCATTGAACTCGGCACTGGCACTGTCCGGGATACTACCTCTTGACCTGCGCATACAAGAGGCAGCCGCCCTGTATGAAGCGAGGAGAGGGTCATCCCGGTTTGTGCCGGGAGACAGGGAGATCGAGGGTGCGGTGAGCTTTGCGGAAGCTCCTCATCCAGCTGTGCAAATGCCCCTGGAGTTCATGTGCCTGGCAGACCAAGAGTTACTTGACAGTAACAATGTGCAGGCGGTGCGAATATTCACCGACGGCAGCAAAATTGTGGGGAAGGTAGGAGCCGCACTATCCATTTGGGATAGTGAAGGCGAAGTCCGGAACCTCAAGCTTTGCCTTGCCGCGTACTGCACAGTCTACCAGGCGGAACTCCTGGCCATTTGTAGAGCGACAGAAGTGATCCTCGCGCGGCAAGAGGCGAGCTATGGTGTGTACAGCGACTCAATGGCAGCATTGCAGACGCTTGCAAACCATGGCTCTCTCCATCCCCTGGCAGTTCGCGCGCGCGCCAACCTGGCTCACGCCCTGGGCCAGAGCAAAGCTGTTACTTTGTTCTGGATCAAGGCCCACGCGGGCCTGCCGGGGAATGAGCGAGCGGACGAGCTGGCTAAGGAAGCAGCATTGTCGTCACGGAGGAAGCCGGACTATGACCGGTGTCCGATTTCATTTATCAAGCGACAGATCCGTTTGGAATCGCTTGATGAATGGAATCGGAGATATGTGTCAGGCGAGACTGCTTCTGTGACGAAAATGTTTCTTCCGGACGCAATAGTGGCTTTCCGTACTGTACAACAGGTGCGGCCCGAAGGCGTCCTCACGCAAGTTTTGACGGGGCACGGTGGGTTCTCCGAATACTTGAATCGCTTCAAGTGTAAGGACAGCCCATCGTGCCTCTGCGACCCGGGCGTGGCAGAGACTGTCCAGCACATACTTGTAGAATGCCCGCTGGTTACGCTTCCTAATTTATAGTTCATATTTTATTACATCACCATAGGGCGATTGAAAGGCATTGGTATACTAGTTCCAATTTATTAAATTAGTGTCACCTATCGTTGTTTTGGTGGTATTCCGCGCCGTGCCGCTACGGTCTTTTTACGCCGCCACCACGCCACGGCCGCAGGCGATCCTCGTCAGTCTCTTACCAACCAGGGCGGAGGTGCGCGCACTAAGTCACCCTCTCGCCCAAAACTCTTAATTGAACCTACATGGAAAGTGTTATCTGTATTACCTGGACCTACTGTGTTGTGTACCGCTGGCCAGCATAGTGTACCAAGTCTGTGAGCTGAACTTCTCGAACGTGGCATCTGCATCTGCATGGGAATCGCTGTTTCAAAGGTATGTGGCATAATTAGTAAATTGAACTTTATCCATTGCCTTTCGTCTCATCTGCATACTTTTCTCCTTTAATTTAGCACTGCTGAATCAGCAATTATAGCCTAGATTACTCTAATAATTTAGGTTCAATCGCGTGTGATTTTACTAGTAATTTTCTAGAGGTTATACGCACCACCCGCTATTTATCAGGGAGCGCTACCAACTTGAATGTGAGCTGGACAGGAAAATAACGAGAGAGAGCCTGCATGGGCTCATGAACAAAAACACTAGGGAAAAGTTTCTGGAGTACTGTATTAGAGTAGGCACTGCGGTTATACGTCGAAATAAAACCTGAAGCGCACCGTGCTTCATTAGTATTTTGCACAATATTTAAATGTAAGCACAGAATGCAGCAAGGACACGTATAGCCGACAGTACTTCATGTTAGTACCTAAGTTTTAATTTGTTGTTTGTGTTTTGTTTTATATGGTGTGATAGACTGCATTATTGTGTTTTCTATCCCTAAGTGTAAGTCCCGTATTTTTCGCTGTGATAACCATTTGGTAACTTTGTGATATACAGCACTCTTTGCACCATTTTATAATAGCACCTTTTGCTCAAATCTTATAGCACTATTTGCACTATTGTTAAGATTAAAACTGTGATAGATTAAATTTTTCTGGGATAAACAGAAATGTAATTTTACAATAGACTTAAGATTTTAAACTATAACAGAAATAAAAATTACCAAAGAGTAGTTAAATAAACCCACACAGCGCATAAGAAGATGAATGCAAGAAGAAAATTAGTATGAAGAATAAAAGTGCGAGAGGAATGAAAGATTGAACGGAATGACAGTGGTTGCACTCAGTAGGCACCAATTTTGTTGGTGAGGATTAGTGTTAAGAAAAAAAAAAAAAAAAAAAAAAAAAACATAACCTAACCTAACCTAGGCCTAAGGCCAACCTCCCATAATCCTGTTTCCCTCCCTCCCTGTGTTGCTCCATCACCCCGCATACATTTCTGGGTTAGGGGTCACCGGGGTCAGAGTCTACCTGGGTCAAAGGTCACCAAGGTCAAAGGTCAAAAAGTTTGAAAGGGTCCAAAATTGTCGCCAGGGTCACCGGGTTCATTTAGGTCGCCGAGGTCACTAAGGCCAACCTTCCATAAACCTGTTTCCCCCCTCCCTGTGTTACCCTATCATCCCGTGTATACATATAGGTAAAGGGTGGCCAAGATCAGAGTCCACCAAGGTCAAAGGTCGCCAAGGTCAAAGGTCTCAAAGGTCAAAAAGGTCAGGGGCCACAAAAAGGTCAAAGGTCAAAAAGGTCAAAGTTCACAAAAGGTCAGGGGTCACAAAAGGTCAGGGGTCACAAAAGGGTCAAAGGTCACTGAGGTCAAAAATATCAAAAAGTTCACTGAGGTCATTAAGGTCACAAAGGTCCAAAGGGTCATAGGGGTCACCGAAATTAATTCCCCCCTTAAGTAGGCTTGTACTCCGTTTAGACATGTCCAAAAACATCCCTCCCAGGCGAGCGCCTAAGGTCACGGCCCCGGCGCCACCAGCTGCGCAGCGCGCCAGATCCAGGGCTGTTAAGGCTTCTGAGTCGGAGAGTGGTGCCGGAGCTCATGGCTCGGATGCGGTTAGGAGACAGATGCAGCCGCAACTCCTCGAAATCTCCGAGCCCAGGGTTCCGATTGCGCCTGTCATCGTGGGTGCGGATGCCCAATTGCAGGAGGTTATCCTCCTCTCTCAGGCAATGGACACGCACAGTGAAACCGAGTTTCGCTCGGACTCCGAGACCTCAGAGACAGGGGATCCGCCCCTTTCCTCCACTCCGGTAAAAGCTTCAGTTAGACCCGCCCCTTCGGAATTGCGCATCCAGACGCAGATAAGGCAGGCGATGGCGGCCGTTTTGGTCGAGACTCCAGCGCAGCGTGACCCCGATCCCATTTGTGTTGATGTTGACGATTGTGACTCTGAGGCCTCATTCACCTCTTGTGACTCAACAAGAACTGTTGACGGAAGGAGGATAGTCCTCAGCGAGATGCCCCGACAAGCCGGATCTGTACTCCAAAAGGCCAAGTCGGACCTGGAAAGTTCTGGAAACCTCAAGAGAGAGATAAGGGAGAACGTCGTCTCGTCGCTCCAACTGATGTATGAGATGGTGCTGAAACTCTCTGACTCCAGGAACCTCCATATGGTGGAGACTCACCGTTTGAGGGAGGGAATGGCGAGGGCAAAAAAGCGTCAAGCAATGAAGCACGCCCGAATGATGGAGGCGGCTGTGACGCAATACAAGAAACTTGAGGTCAGCGTGGAGAAACTGGCTGGAGACGTTGAGTCTCTTCGCCAGATACTTCTATTTGAGGCCTGCGACCCCATTCGGGAGCTGAATAAGAGCACCCAACAGTCTCTGAGGGAGTCACCTGAACTGATTAATACAGTAATGGCAAAAATTGCAGATATATCTGCAGAACTTGAGCCTCTTAGAGCGGCCTTGTATTCGGTGCAGCCCAGGGGCGAACAGACAGTGGTGGATTCGGGGACCAAGAGTTTAATATTTTTTTAATTTAATATCGTTTATTTATAACATAAGGCATATTTTACAGTCAAATATCTTAAAATATAAAAGAAGACAGTTTCTTATTTGCCTGAACTAGGTTGAACCTGTGTTTCAGGATATAAAGTGCTTAAAACTTATAATAATAATAAATTAACAAAGGGTATGGTATATGAATACTTAAATTAAAGACACAGCAAAACTATTATTTTGTTACAGTCAGGTGATCTTCTGTCTCTCCGTAAGATATGCTAAGTAGATGTTCAAGAATAGTCTTTTTACAGCTAAAATAGTTTAATTTATACATACTTAATTTTCTATTTAATCTATTGTACAGAAATGGGCCTAAGAATGTAAAGAATCTATTTACAAAGACATATTTTGAGGATGCTTTAGAAACGCAGACAATGTCATTTCGTCTCTTATTATTTATGGATTTGGCGTTATAGGAAAGCATGGTGTGTTGTTTTAAAACTGAGTGCATAATGAAAAGCTGGCGAACAGTCATCACGTTGCAGGATTTGTAAAGCAGATCAGTGGGGTAGAGAAAAGGGTGGAAATTGGCTACTTTTAAAATAGCTCTCTGAGCCCTTTCAAGAGGCAGTAGATACGTTTTTGGTGCTCCACCCCATGAGGTGATACAGTATTGGATTACAGATTGACCTAGGGCCAAATAGACTTGTTTGACCAATTTTGAATCTGCAATCGTTCTCAACTTTTTAAAAACATAAATTAATTTGCGCACTCTATTCACTAGGCTATCAATATGAGGTCTAAAGGAGAGTGTTTCATCTATAATAACCCCGAGATATTTTATGTTGCCTGTTTTGAGGATAAAAGGACAATTACACATGCTGACTGGGTGGAATCCACATTTATGGGCATACAGTTGAGAGTTAGTAATGTTAAATTGAGGCTTGCGCATGGAGAAATGAATATATTTTGTCTTGTCAGCATTTAGTGTTAGTAAATTGCTTTGCAGCCAATTAGTCACAGTATTAAAACCTTGTTGAGCGTATTCGTACAATTCGTTACTGGTTTTCGCGGTAAAGATTAACGCCGTGTCGTCGGCATATGATATGAGTTTGCCTTGTTTAATATTTAAATTACACAGATCGTTAATGTAAATCAGGAATAGGGTTGGGCCCAGAATGCTTCCCTGAGGAACACCATAACCAGTACCTTTTTGCTCATCGCTAATAATATCGTCTATTTTAACATATTGAGATCGATCGTCTAAGTAGTCAGCAAAAAGTTTCAGCGGTGTTCCCCTGATTCCTAAAGCCTCTAATTTTTTTAGAAGCATAGGAACGGACACCGTATCGAAGGCTTTGGCTAGATCAAGGAAAACCCCCAGGGTCTGGTTTCCTTTGCCAAGTTCTTCTGCGGTATAATCAATCAGACTATGCACCGCATCGGCTGTGGATAATTTGACTCTGAACCCAAATTGCGCAGATGATAATAAATTGTTTTTTTCTAGGTAATTAACTAGTCTATTGTTTACAATTTTCTCTAGTATTTTAGATATTGAAGGGAGTAAAGATATCGGTCTATAATTATTTACAAATTTTTTGTTTCCAGATTTAAAGATAGGGATTACAACTGCTTTTTTCAGACATCTAGGGAAAATACCTTCAGATAAACAAATATGAAATATATGCGTTAAGGGAGGTACTAGGATATGCTTAAAGGTTTTAAGGAACTTATTGCTTATATTATCCCATCCAACTGCACAGTCATCTTTTAGACCAGATATGATTCGGGTTATTTCGTCTTCGTCAGTATCCAGCAAGCCAAAAGATTTTAAAGCACATCTATTATTTTGGGAAGATGGTGGCAAACAGTAATGTTTTGGAATCTGTTCGGCAAGAGTTTTACCAATATTTACAAAAAAGTTATTAACGTGGTTGGCTGACAAGAGAGGTGATGGATTAGAGTGGACCCGAAATGGCCGAACTCCACGCGGAACTGCTAATCATACGACAGGAGATATCCGCGATGAACCAGCGCCGTCGGGACTGCCCCATGAGCGAGGCCACCACGGACGATATCATCGCTGCGGTTCGGGAGGCCTCCTTGATGACCCCGGCGCCTCCTCCCTTAAATTCGGATGAAATTCAGAGTATCCTGCATACATGCAACGAAACGAGGGAAACTACGCGGCAAATTAGAAGTGGCCTGGTGGAACTAATGAGTGACCTGCGTTCTGGTGAGACCGCAGAACTCCTTGGCTCCAAGTTGGAGGAGCTTCGTAGGGAGGTTGGAGCTCTGCAAGACACTACAGTTGAGACTGCTGCACCTATTAGGAATTCCATTGAATACATACGTGGCATGGTCGAGAGCGGTATTCCGGCACCTTCTAGTAGGGAGGCCCCGGTGGCCCGTGAAGTGCGTTCTGAGCGACGTGAACCGGGCAGGACCTACGCAGAGGCGCTTAGCGCTCCCCACTGCCCAAGTTTGATTGTCGAGTCGGTCGACCCCCGTCACACCAGTGACGACCTCATAAATGCTATTAAGGCAAAAGTGGATGTCGTCGCTCTCGGGGTAGGTGTTAGCAGTATTCGTAGGCTCCGCAATCAGAAGGTCGCAATCGGTTGCGCGTCGGAGATGGACAGAGCGGCACTGGGCACAGCCATAAAGGAAGCTGCGAAGGGGTTAGCTGTTACTAGCCCCTCCCCTAGGAACGGTACCTATGATACGGTTAGTGGGAGTTGTCAATGACCTTGACAATCCCACAGTAGAGAAGGCTGTCGTGAGGCAAAACTCCAAGCTAGTTGAGGGCCTCCCGGCCGACGAGACCCGTATTAGGGTTCTTCGTAGAACCAAAGGTCGATCTTCAGCGACCACGAACGTTATCTTGGAGGTGAACGCGGGTTTGTGGAACCGAATTAAGGGGCAACGTATTAAGTTGGGGTACCAGGTGGTGCTGGCTTTGGACCAGTCCCCGGTGGTCCAGTGTTACAATTGTCTCGGCTTCGGCCACTTGGCTCGTGACTGTTTGTCTGCCGCGAGCTGCGGTTATTGCGCTGGGGAGCATGATACCAGGGATTGTTCGAACCGCTCCCTAAACCCCCAGTGCGTAAACTGCTCAAAGAGCAATAGAGTAGAGGGATTGGATCATGCGGCTTACTCTGGCGACTGCCCGGAGTGGTTGAAATGGGACCGGATAGCTAGATCGGCCGTTAGGTATTGCTGAGGGCACATCACAGAAAATTAAGTTTGCGCAGGTAAACCTTGGTCTATGATGCCGTCAGAACCCGAACTGATGTAATATTAGTGCAGGAACCTTATGTGGGTGCAAAAAGCACTTTATCTGCTCCCTATGTCATCATCCAAGACTCTCTTGGATCTAGGGACTCTCCGGTTAAGTCGGCAATCGTTGTCACAAATCCCAATATTAAGACTATTGTTAATCATGACCTAGTATGTAAAAATATAGGCTCAGTGACCATGCTATTGGGTCACAATAGAATAGGTTTAATAACGGCCTACTTTGAAGGAAACAAAGAAATAGATTATTACCTCTTCAGACTTCAAGAAATCATCAAGAACATGGGTACACAAGATATCATCCTCGCCGGCGACGTCAACGCTTCAAGCCCCTGGTGGGGTTGCGATGCGGAGGATGTGAGGGGAAGGGCTATCGTGGATCTGCTGGCCCAATGCAGCATGAACGTCCTGAACACGGGGTCAACACCAACTTTCTACACCTTCAGGGGTGGGAAGCAATACTCTAGTATTGTGGATATCACGGCATGCTCCGACTCCCTATTGGGAGCAGTATCCGGCTGGATGGTGGACACGGATACGGCCATTCTTTCGGACCATCGAACGATCCGGTTCGTGCTCACGGTTGGTGGTCGAGAGACGCCCGTTAAGCACGCCACCACAAAAATCTACAACACCCTAAAGGCTAGATGGACGCTTTTTGCTGCGACCCTGAGCACGGAATTGGAGGAAATGGAGCTGACGGTGGACAAAATCAACGGGTGCGAAGATCTGCAATCGTTGGAGGGTCGAGTCTGCGAGTACCAAGCAGCAGTAACTAAGGCCTGTGAGGAATCGATCCCGAAACTCGCCGAAAGGAAGACCTACAAGCCTCAGTGGTGGACGGATGATCTCGAAAGACAAAAGAAACTGGTGAAAACGCTACGTAGGAGAATTCACCAAGCAAACCCTAGAAGAAGACCCTTTTGCGTTGCAGAGTACGCAACAAGTAGAGACGATTATAAGAAGAGCATCGAGTTGACTCTAACCACAAGCTGGAAAGATTTTTGCACAAGACAGAAAGAAGAGGATGTCTGGTCTTGTGCACAGCGTATAATAACTCGGTGCTCCAACACTAGCCGAATCCAAGCTGGTCTATTGAAAGACCTACATTCCGGTGAAACATTGTCGGCGAGGGCGTCGGCCGAACATCTTGCCGCGGCATTCTTCCCCCACGACGACCCGGGAACGGACTCTCTGGATCAAAGCATTACCAGGGAAATGTGCGGCTCGCCTCGGAGGATTTGTACGGACCGATGAGTACAACGGAAGAAGTTACCCTACCATTCACGCATGCCGAACTATCGGAGGTTTATGCAGGTACCCACCCGAAGAAGGCACTAAAACTACTGGGATTAACCCTAGACTCGGGTCTGACCTTCCGCCCCCATCTCGAGGAGGTCACGAAAAAGACAGCAAACATTTTTAAAATGGTGGCAAGAGCAGCACGAGCACAATGGGGACTAAACGCGAACATCCTGCGTACAATTTACATCGGCGTGGTTGAGCCAGTGGCAACATATGCAGCAAGTTCCTGGGCGCAGATAGCTGGTAAAGTATACGCCAGGAAGAAACTGGACTCGGTGACCAGGATGTTCGCGATAAAAATCTCTAAGGCCCATAGGACCTCTTCACTTATCGCCTCAGCTGTCATCGCCAGAATAATACCCCTGGACCTCAGAGCAATTGAAAACCTCAAAATATATGAGGTAAAGAGAGGTAAGCCACTCGTAGAACTTCCAGGCAGAACCCTCGAGAGGCGATCGCATCCCTCAGAACTGCCGCACCCCGCTCTCAGGATGAGGCTAAGTTTTCGTCATATTGACTCCCCCGAAGAGGAAAACACCAAAATAGAAAATAACTACTTACGTTTATACACGGACGGAAGCAAAATAGAGGGAAAAGTTGGAGCCGCGGTCTCGTGCTGGGGGCAGAGCGGAGAGATTGCTAAGATTGGCCTGAAGCTGGGAAACCATTGCTCAGTCTTCCAGGCCGAAATGGTGGCAATACGAAGAGCACTAAAATATGCAGAAGATAAGAAGCCACCAATATCGGTAAACGTCATCTCTGACTCAAGATCGGCATTGGAGTCCATTGCGGATCCAAAAACCGCTAACTGCATTGCGATCGGGGTACAAAAAGCTATTGCTAAGGCGACACAGCAGGGTAGAGACGTCCAACTTTACTGGGTTAAGGCGCATGCAGGAATTCCGGGCAACGAAAGAGCGGATGAACTCGCTAAAGATGCTGCACTACACCGGAAGACCTGCCCTGTATATGATGACTTCCCCTTGTCCTTCGCGAAGCACTCTATCAGGGAATCAACACTGGATGTATGGCAGGAGCGATTCATTAGTGACACTCAACACGACAGAGGTATTAGATTGTTTTTCGAGGACATTAGACTCGCTTATAGTGTTTTAATTAAGTTAGGGATGCCGAATAACTTGAGCGCAACTCCTTACTGGACACGGTGGTGTTCGTGAGTACCTACATAGGTTTAAACTAGCGGGGGCCCCAGCCTGTGCTTGCGATGACGAAACTTCGGAAACTGTAAAACACATACTAATTGAATGCCCCCGCTTCATGCATGAAAGGTTAAGGTTCGACTGCGAACAGAGGCTGGGACGCCCGTTAGATAACATCCGGGAATTGGTTGCTGACAACGATTGCAGGACACACTTCCTGGCTTTCGCTGAGAGAGTCATGGCCAAAGCAGCTAAAGCTAACGGGTCAATTTTGCCTTAGTTTTCTTAATTAGCTTTTTTAGTAATAATAAATTATATGTAAGTGTTATAAGACATAGATTTAGGTACATTTAAAGGTTTAGTAGAATTTACTATCAACTTTTAATTTTAATATAGTGATACACAAGCCTGGTTGTGTTTTTAAATTAGTGCATTAATAAGATATTGATAAGTAGCTTTATACTCCTGGTGTTTTTTTTTTTTTTTATTTTTTTTTATGGCGCCTACCTCTCCGCGCTTTTGGCGGAGTCTGCGAGCTAATAGTTCCCCGGACATAATCCGAGACTATGGAGACTTATCTTTATTTCTAGGTACTATAAACTTTCTTATTTCACTATTACATATTTTACTTACTACTACATGATAAGTTTTCAAATTTTTAAAACTAATACATACATAATTACAAATCTATTCTTATTTTATCTTAATCTACTGTAATCCTCTTTTTTAGATCTATTTACTAATGCTACCTGTTATATATGATATATATAATTTCGAGCATAGTTATGCATCTATTTATTGTTGTGAATCGTTTTTTCCGCTATTTTCTTACAGTATTCTAAAAATTCTGTTCTGTATTTTATACCTTTAATTAATTTATTTAGATTTTCAATATTTACTTCTATTCCCAGTCTTTGCTCTATCTCGTACCTCTCGAGGCCATAGGCCGGGCAGTCAGTCAGTAAATGGGTCACCGTCTCGTCTTTTTCAGGGTCACATGCGCATGATGGGCTTCCCTTACACTTGAATCTGTGCAGGTATTCGGAAAACCCACCATGGCCAGTCAAAATCTGTGTAGTTACACCTGTCGGTTGAATTTTTCTGACAATAAGCGTCCCATAAGCGTCAATTGCATCAGGAAAAAACAATTTTGTGGTAGCGGCTGTGTCGCCCATCTTGTACCGCCGGTTCCATTCGTCAAGCGAATCCTTTCGGATTTGCCGCTTGACGAATGAAACCGGACACTGGTCGTAATCCGGCCTTCTCTTCAATTTGAGCGCCGCATCCTTAGCCAACTGGTCGGCTCTCTCATTCCCTTCCAGTCCCGCATGGGCCTTGATCCAGAACAAATGTATATCTTTGCCCTGGGATCTGCCCTGCCGCAGATTCTCTCTGGTTTCGACGGCAAGGGGATGAGAAGAGCGGTGGTTTGCGACCGTTTCGAGTGACGATCGAGAATCGCTAAAGATGCCAAAGGTCTCTTTAGCGCTCTTAAGTATTTCCCGCGTGGCTTTACATATGGCCAACAGTTCGGCCTGGTAGACCGTGCAGTGGGACGACAGCTTCAACTTCAGGCTTTTGGTTTCAGCGCCATTGCTCCAGAGAGACAATGCCGCCCCCACCTTGCCTTCAATTTTACTGCCGTCCGTGTAGATCTGCACTGCTAGTGCGCAGTGGTCACTGAGTGATTCTTGGTCTGCCAGGCAAATGAACTGCAGGCTCATATGCTCTGCCGGGTGGGGTGTGGAGGCAAATGCGGTACGTCGCTCGACGTCCCTATCTCCTAGCGCTGACCGGGGTACCCCCCTCCTCGCCTCGTACAGGGCAGCTGCCTCTTGCACTCGGAGATCGAGGGGCAGTATTCCAGCCAACACCAGTGCCGAGTTCAGAGAAACGGTGCGGTAGGATTTGCACAGTTTCTGTGCAAATCCCCTTTGGACCGCATTTAGCCTCTTCTTTACGCACTTCTTTGTGGCTGCTGATGCCCACGCTCTTGCCGCGTACAAAATGACGGGTTCAACTACTGCCGTATACATGGTGCGGATGACGTCGGGGTGGAGGCCCCAGCTGACCTTCGCAGCCCTCGACAACTGATGGTAAAAACCAATCGCCTTTTTGCATACATTCGCTACATGCTTGTTGAATGTAAGCTTGTTGTCGATAGTTAGTCCCAGGATTTTGATTTCTTGCGTCATGCCAATGGCGACCCCACCCAAGCTCAGCCGCGGGGTGTCGTATTTCAGTTTCCGCGTTATTACCATCGCATTTGTCTTATGCGGTGCGAATTTCAACTTGTTACTAACACCCCACTGGTTAACATGGGCGAGGGCGTCATTCGCCTTCCGCTCGATCTCGATCGCTGAGTCGCCATCAAATATCAACACCACGTCGTCAGCGAAGGCTTGGCAGTAGTCTCCCCGTTCCGCCAGCCCCTTTAGTATGGGATCCAAGAGGACGTTCCAGAGGATCGGTCCTCCAATTGATCCCTGTACGCATCCCTTGGTGGTCTCCCTCACGACCTCCTTTCCTGCATACCTGACCCTGACCCTTCGGTTATCGAGGTAGCTGTCAATAACTCTCCTCACATTTACTGGGCATTTTTCCTCAGCCAGTCTGGTTCGGATAGCTGGCCACCATGCGCTGTCAAAAGCTCCCTCTATGTCTAGCGACATCATTACGATTAGCTTGTGGTCCGCTAATTTCCCACGTATGTGTCCGAGCAGATCATAGAGGGAGTCTTCTGTGCTCTTCTGGGGCATGAACCCGTACTGGCGAGTACTGGCGAATAATCCTGGTGTTAGTCTCATAAGCTCTAGTAATAGTAAGGTTTAATTTAATTAGTTTAATAAGTGTCAAGCGGTATTTTCTCCCAGGGAGCAGCTTAGACCAAATAAATAGATTTAATAAGCCTAAGTTTAATAGAATTTACTTTTAATTTAAAAATTTTAAATTTTTTATAAAGTGATAACATTAAGTTATACACAAGACTGGTTGTGTTTTTTAAATTAGTTGAATTCTAAGATATTAATAAGTAGCTCTATAGTCCCGTTGTTAGTTTTATAAGCCTTAGTAATAAGTTAGTTATCATTTTTAAGGTGTAACTGCGGAAAAAAAAAAAAAAAAAAAAAAACTCCATACTAACATAGAATATAAGTAACTAACACAATAACAAAATCCCAGATTAAGTCTAACTGCACGAGGGACGTGGCATGGTGACTATACAATATGTGAATACTCACTGAGCCAAGTCCTTCTTGCACTTGGGCGATTTATCGATATAAATACGTAAAGTTTAACTGCTGAATTAAACATCAGCAATAATTATTTAGAGGCAGGAGTGGTTTTTAGTCGGTACACCCTCAGTGAGCTCGGCACTGCCCAGGCTAGCTCGCTCTGGGTGCGAGTCAGTCTGGGGCGTCCTAGGAGGATTTTCCACTCCTGCCAAAACAAAAAAAAAAAAAAAAAAAAACCTAACCTAACCTTTTTTTTTTTTTTTTGATCACGCTGGGAAAAAATGCATTACGCATACCCACCCATTGGGGGAATGGGGGGCTATGTGGGACTCCCCGGGCAAGCAAGCCCGGTATACCCACTAAAATAACCCAGCGGCACTCCCGCTTCGTCTGTGTGTAGGAGGACTGGGGAACCGGCAGAGCCTTGACTACCAGCCCTCCCCCGACGACTGCCCACCTTTATGGCGGGCCCTTCACGCCCCTCCCTTAGTGGAGGGGCCCGGGAACGACCGCGAGTGCTCGGCCGTTCCCGCCCGAGGGTGGTGACTGTGCAATGCAGACGAGAGGCGCCCCCGCGCCTGTCGTCCGCTAGTCACCACCAGGAGGTGGGAGGAGACGATCGTACAACCGCCTTCTCCCACCCCTTCTCCGCCTGCGGAGCGGCGGCGCGAGATGATCATCCTCCCGCGCACGCTCCGCCGCCTCCTTTTGCGACATAACTTGCTCGCAAAAGGAGGCAACCGCAGCCCAGGCCTCCTCACTCCCCAGCATGGAGTTGACCACGCCGGGAAGTGAGAGGTCCTGCCCAACAGCTAAAACTAGGACACGGCGCAACTCAGCCCAGGCTGGGCACACCTCGAGGGTGTGCTGCGCCGTGTCCTCTGCCGCGCCGCAATCGTGGCACGCCGGGGTTTCCTCCCTCCGGATCCGGTGCAGGTGCGTTCCGAAACAACCATGTCCGGACAACACCTGCACCAAACGGAACGAAAGGAAACCGTGGGGCCGCTCGAGCCAGCCCTGCAAGACTGGACCGAGCGCGTCCAACGTCCGGCGTCCAAAAGTGGCGGTGGCGAGGTCCGCCGCCCAATGAAGGACGATGGCGTCCCTCGCCTCTCGCCGCACGGCCTCCCGCTCCTCCGCGGCGGGGCGCTCCCCGAGCGCCTTCCGCCGTGCCGCCCACTCGTACACTCTGGCGAGCACCCATGCCTCCAACTCCCAGGGAGGGGTGCCGGCCAGAGCGCACGCCGCCGAATAGCCCACCGAGCGGTAGGCCCTCGCCACCCGCTGTGCAATGGCCCTTTGGGGCCTGCGGATGGCGGTTGCATTCTCCCTCCTGTGGAGGGAGTCCGCCCAGATGGGTGCCCCGTAGAGGGCCATGCTCCGCAGGATGCCGGCATACAATCGCCGGCACCGTGCACTGGGCCCCCCCAGATTCGGCATGAGCCATGAGAGGGCTTCCGCGGCCTTCAGCAGGCGCGTCGACAGCCCGCTGAAGTGCGGGCCGAAGCGCCACCTGCTGTCTAGCACTAGGCCCAGATATTTCATCTGGGCCTTCACACCTATTTGGACGCCCTCCACGACGATGTGGGCGGCAGGAGGGCAGCGCTGCCGAGGCCCGTGAAAGAACACGGCCTCGGTCTTGTTCAGCGCCACCCTCAAACCTAGCCGGCGGATCCTCCCTGCGACCAACGATCCGCCAGCCGAGGCCAAACAGGCCGCCTCCCCGAAATTCCTCCCCCGGGCAACGAGAAGAGTGTCATCCGCGTAACAGATGACACTCGTCCCCCGGAGGAGGGCTCCCCGCAAGAGCCAATCGAACTCGATGTTCCACAAGGGTGGCCCTAGCACCGACCCCTGTGGAACACCGGACTCCGCGCCGTAACGCCTGATCCTGGCCGTCTTGTCCACCAGGAGGACCTCTCTGTCCTCCAGGTAGCTGGCCAGGATCACCCGCAGATATTGGGGCACTCCGTGGTACCGGAGTGCCTCCAATATCGTCGAGTGGGGGACGGAGTTGAAGGCGTTGGCTATGTCAAACGACACCGCCAACACTCCGCCCCCCGACTCGACCGCCTCCTGCACCTGGCCCCTGAGTAGGGCCAACGCGTCGACCGTCGAACGCCCCCGTCTGAAACCAAACTGGGTCGTCCGACAGGTCCGGCCCTACCTCCCGCAAATGGCTATTTAGCCGGGTGGCGATGATCCCCTCGAACAATTTACCGACCTCATCGAGCAGAACGATGGGCCGGTATGCCGAGGGGGAGTCCACCGGACGTCCCTCCTTCCGGAGGAGGCACAACTGCCCCTCCTTCCACGGTTTCGGGAACCTCCCAGCCGTAAGGCACGCGCTGAAGAGGTCCCGAAACCTATCCTCTATGAGGGACGCCGCGATGGCCACCACCCGTGCGGGGACACCGTCCGGTCCAGGGGCCGTCTTCTTCGCGCGGAGGGCCAGAACCCCCGCGCGAAGTTCCTCCGCCGATACTGGAGGGACCTCCTCCACCGGCGAAGCCACCACCCCCCCAAGCGGGGGGTTCGTCGTTGGTGGGGTGAAGTCGGTCCTGCACGGAAACAGGGACCGGACCACCCCATCCAGCAACGCCGGCTCCAGGGTCTCCGTTACTGGGGGACCAAAGGGGCGCAGTTGTTTCCGCGCCGCCTTATATGGCCGCCCAAACGGATCCCTGTCGAGGCCCTCCAGCATCTCGGCCCTCGCCGAGTCCTTGGCGGCGCACATAGCCGACTTGAGGACCGTCTTTGCCTCTAGGTAAGAGGCGTAGAGGCGGTCCTCCCCGGCCTGAGATCGGGTAGTGCGCCGCCGACTCCGCGTATAGGCCCTCCTGGCCGCCACGCAGGCGGCCCGGAGCCCCGCCAGCTCCTCCGACCACCAATAGACGGCGCGACGGGGAGGCGGACGGCGTGACCGAGGCATGCTTGCGTTGCAGACCTCGGTCAGGGACCCCCTGAGCTGGACCGTCGCGCGTTCCACGTCCAGGACAGGCTCGACAGGGGGCGAGAGCCAGTCCTGGAGAAAGGCTGCCTCCTTGGCTGCCTCCCGGTCCAGGCGGGTGAGAGCCCACCGCGGGAAGGGAGATTGGCCCGAGCGGGCTGTCCCCCCCCGAGGGCCAGTGGAGATGTCGAGCCGCACGTATCGGTGGTCCGACAAAGTCTCCACCGTCTCCACCCGCCAGTTCACAACGCGGGCGGCTAGGGCAGGGGTGGCAAACGAGACGTCTACCACCGACCCTCCCCGTTGCCGCACACACGTGTGGACCGCCCCCCTGTTGAGGAGGGACACGCCGCACGAGGCCGCCCAGAATTCGACGGCGCGTCCCCGGACGTTACAGGAGGCAGCCGGGTTGCCCCAAGCCTCCGACTTGGCGTTCAGGTCGCCTATCACGGCGACCTGGCGTGGTGCCGCCCTCCCGGCGACTGCCGTAAGGATCTCGAGAAAATTCTCGAAATCCCTTAGAGGGCGGTTTGGGGAGAAATATACCCCCACCAGGGCCATGTCTCCCCCCCACGCGGCGGCCACGTATCCCGGTCCCCTCTCTAAAAGCGAGAGGGGAGGGGAGTCCGTGGAAGGCCGCGCTACCAACGCCACCAAGCCGTCCCGATCGCCCAGCCAGGTACTGGGGACCGAGTAAGGCTCGGCAACCACCGCCACGTCCACCAACCACTCGGCCATGATCTGTGTCAGCAGATCCTGGGCCACCCTGCAGTGGTTGGTGTTCGCCTGGAGGATGCGATGTTCGACTCTATGCATTAATCGGACATCGCACCCCCCTCCTCCTCACCCAGGCCAGCAGCAGCCGAATGCCCTACTTCCGCCACGGCGCCGGTAGCGGCAGGCTTTCTCGGCGCCTGCGCTTTTCCCTTCTTAGGGGGGGGATTACACATCATCCCCCCCATTATGTGGCCTGCCGGGCGGCCACTGGTGGCACATACAGCGCACCGCGGCGCGGCCGCCTCGCACGATGCGACTTTGTGGCCATCCTTGCCGCAGCGGTAACAGCTCTCTGTCCGATCTATTGTGGACGGACAGAGGGCACGGGTGTGTCCGACTCCGAAGCACCTGAAGCACCGCAAGGGCCGTGCTGCAAGTGCCCGGACCACACCCGAGCTGAAGCCGACTTGTAGCCGTCCTTTGTCAAGGAACTTTGGCAGCGGCAACTGGGCATTCCATGCGAATGGTGCCCATGCCGCCGCGGCCGGGCCTGATGTCCCGGCCTCGCACCGCTGCGACGCTACAGCCCCCTATCGCTGCGACCGCCGCCACCACCTCCTCCTTGGTGACCGAGTCGTCCAGGTCGGTCACCTCGATGGCGGCGGTCTTCACTGGCCTGGCCACCTTGGCCGCATCTGCGATAACCTCTTGCAGCTTAGCTGCAAAGAGGTCCGCGTTCTTGCCACCTTTTGGCCCCCGGGAACTCGAATAATCGAGCCCCAGCTTGGGTCCGGCGGCAGGACACCTTGCCGATCCCCAGTTTTGTGGGATCGGCATTGGTACGCGCCCGCATCATAACGGACGCGTATGTTTCCACACGCTCCGCAGCCTCCGCGGTGAGCGTTACCACGACGGCTGCGGTTTTGGGAGGAACTATGTTCCTCTTGCCGGCTGGGGGCGAACTCTTGCCCTTTCTCCCGCCAGTCGACTGCGACTGGCCGCTGAGAGGGACGGCTGGGGGTGAGCTTTTCCCCTTCCCTTTTCCCTTGCCAGTCGACTGCGACTGGCTGGGAGGGTTGGTAGCGGGGACGGCAGGGACCAGTGCCGTCTTTTTGCCCTTCCCCTTCCCCTTGCCGACGACCTTCGTCCAGCCTTGCTGGTTGGTCGGGGTGGTGGAAGGGAGAAGAGCATCCTCCCTCTGGGATGTTGGCCCCGGCTCGCCTTGCCTCTTGTCCGCCGCAAGCGGCGGTCGGAGGCTTTTTTCCGGCAGGAGCCGGTCCTCAATGCCTGCTAGGCAGGCTCTTGTGAAGGCCCTCTCCTCCGTCACAACCCTGCGGATGATATCCTCAAGGTTGGAGGCGGAGGGGCCCTCTGCCTCTGGTTTCGGCTCGGCTTCCCTTGGCCGTGCCGTGGCATCAGCCAGCTTCTGGTGCAGCTGGCTGACCTCCGACTGCAGGCGGTCTATCCTCGCCTGCAGCTGTCGCGTCTCATCGTTGGCCTTCCGCTGCACCAGCTCTGCGATGATGCCACGCATGCTCACGGCCCGGCACTTGAGGCACTTCTGGAAAGTGCCCTTGAGGTGCGAGGACTTGGAGGCGACCTCCACGATCCCCTCCTCGTCCTCCAGAGCCATCCTTTCCAATTCGGCCAAGGAGTGGTCCGCATACAGGACGCGGGACGCACCGTATCCGGACTTGGCACGGGCGACGCGCGCCCGTTCCTCCTTGGCCGCAACCCGCTCCTCCAGCTCTTGCTGGAGCTGCTCCCGCTTAACCAGGTCCAACTGGCGCTGGGCGTCCGCCAGACCCACGTCGTGGGTATCTGCCTCAGTCACTGGCTTTTTGGCCTTGGCCTTTTTCCTCGACTCCTTCGCCGAACTCGACGCCGAGGAGCCATCCGACCCTTCCTTAAGGAAGGCCCTCTTCCGCGATCGCGATCGTGATCGAGTATCCTCGATCACCATCGCGCTCGCGTCCGACGCAACGGACTCACCGTCGGAGTCCGACAGTTCGTCCGCCCCTTCTCCGTAGAAGGTCCGCCCTTCTGACGCTGAAGCGTCGCTGTGGCCCTGAGAAGGGCCTTTTGGTTGGCCCTGAGAAGGGCCTTTTTTGATAAAATGCCCGAGGGCATCCCGAGCTGGTTTCGGCATAATAAAACAAAATAAAATTCTCCGCAATATCAATAGCAATCAAGGCAATTATTCGCTAAGATGGCACAGCGCACTTTAGCCGCACCCAGTCTGCCACTCCGTTACGGTGGTCAGAACTGGGGCGTTGCCCGGGGGAAACGATCGAGGACGTATGCACTGTGGGGGATCCCCCAACCTAACGTTTTTTTTTTTTTTTTTTTTTGATCACGCTGGGAAAAAATGCATTACGCATACCCACCCATTGGGGGAATGGGGGGCTATGTGGGACTCCCCGGGCCCCCCAGCCCGGTATACCCACTAAAATAACCCAGCGGCACTCCCGCATCGTCTAAATGGAGGAGGACTGGGAAACCGGCACAGCCTTTACGTCCAGTCCTCCGCCGACGACCGCCCGCCTTTTAGGGCAGGCCCTTCACGCCCCTCCCTCAGTGGAGGAGCCCGGGAACGACCGCGAGTGCTCGGCCGTTCCCGCCCGCAAGGGTGGTGACTAGTGCAATGCAGGCTAAGGCGGCCCCCACGCCCGTCGCCCGCTAGTCACCACCAGGAGGTGGGAGGAAACGAACGTAAGACCGCCCCCTTCCACCCCCTCTCCGCCACCCCCTTTTGCGACATGGCGTCCTCGCAAAAGGGGGCAACCGCCGCCCAGGACCCCCCACCCCCCAGCATGGAATTCACCACACCGGGAAGCGAGAGGTCCCGCCCGACAACTCCTCAGGGCATGGCGCAGCTACGCCCCCGCTGGGCACACCTAGACGGTGTGCTGCGCCGTGCCCTCCACCGCTCCTGACCATTACAGTCCACTACGTAGCAGCATCTGGCCCGCGAAGGCCAGATGCCGCCCTCCGCGTGTGCGGCAGCGCGTCGAGACCAACGCTCCGCCGACCCCTCCTTCCATTGACTTGTCCCTGCCGACCATCCCACGCCAAAGGAGGGCCGGGCCGGCAACGACAAGTCATCACCACCTACCTACCTACCCAACCTAATTTAACCTACCTACCCAAACCAGCCTACCCAACCTAGCCCCCCTATGCCGCGTCTGGAGTGTCCCCTGCTAATCAGGGGAACACCCAGAGCGACATCCCCCCCTGTCAGGTATTCGCCACCGTCAACAAGAACCCACGAATGGGAAGTTATTGACGGTGCCCGGGGTGCACCAGCCCAGCGGGTTGCTCTTCCCCCCGGACGTATCCGAAAGAGACCAGCAACCAACTAGGCCAACGTGGAGGTTACCTGACCCGCACCCCCCCCCCCAACCTAACCTTTTTTTTTTTTTTTTTGATCTCGCTGGGAAAAATGCATTACGCATACCCAGATACTTCATCTGGGCCTTCACCTCTATCCTGATGCCCTCCACGACTATGTGGGCGTCAGGTGGGTAGCGCTGCCGAGGCCCGTGGAAGAACACGGCCTCGGTCTTGTGCAGCGCCACCTTCAATCACAGCTGGCGGATCCTACCTGCCACTAAGGATCCGCCAGCCGAGGCCAGACAGGCCGCCGCCCTAAAGTCCCTCCCCCGGGCAACGAGGAGAGTGTCGTCTGGGTAACAGATGACGCTCGTTCCCCGCCCCCAACCTAACCTTTTTTTTATTTTATTTTTTTGATCACGCTGGGACAAAATGCATTACGCATACCCGCCCATTGGGGGAATGGGGGGCTATGTGGGACTCCCCGGGCAAGCCCGGTATACCCACTAAAATAACCCAGCGGCACTCCCGCATCGTCTGTGTGGAGGAGGACTGGGAAACCGGCACAGCCTTTACGTCCAGCCCTCCGCCGACGACCGCCCGCCTTTTAGGGCAGGCCCTTCACGCCCCTCCCTCAGTGGAGGGGCCCGGGAACGACCGCGAGTGCTCGGCCATTCCCGCCCGCAAGGGTGGTGACTAGTGCAATGCAGGCTAAGGTGGCCCCCACGCCCGTCGCCCGCTAGTCACCACCAGGAGGTGGGAGGAAACGATCGTACGACCGCCCCCTTCCACCCCCTCACCGCCACCCCCTTTTGCGACATGGCGTCCTCGCAAAAGGGGGACAACCGCCGCCCAGGACCCCCCACCCCCCAGCATGGAATTCACCACACCGGGAAGCGAGAGGTCCCGCCCGACATCTCCTCAGGGCACGGCGCAGCTACGCCCCCGCTGGGCACACCTAGACGGTGTGCTACGCCGTACCCTCCACCGCACTGGACCTAACGGTCCCCTCCGGTGCGGCATCTGGCCCGCGAAGGACAGATGCCGCCCTCCGCGTGTGCGGCGGCGCGTCGAGACCGACGCTCCGCCGCCTCCTCCTTCCATTGACTTGTCCCTGCCGACCATCCCACGCCAAAGGAGGGCCGGCAACGACAAGTCATCACCGCCTACCTACCTACCCAACCTAACTTAACATACCTACCCAAACTAGCCTACCCAACCTAGCCCCCCTATGTCGCGTCTGGAGTGTCCCCTGCTAATCAGGGGAACACCCAGAGCGACATCCCCCCCTGTCAGGTATTCGACACCGCCAACAAGAACCCACGAATGGGAAGTTATTGACGGTGCCCGGGGTGCACCAGCCCAGCGGATTGCTCTTCCCCCCGGACGTATCCGAAAGAGACCAGCAACCAACTAGGCCAACGTGGAGGTTACCTGACCCGCACCCCCCCCCCCAACCTAACCTTTTTTTTTTTTTTTGATCACGCTGGGAAAAAGTGCATTACGCATACCCACCCATTGGGGGTATGGGGGGGCTATGTGGGACTCCCCGGGCCCCCCAGCCCGGTATACCCATTAAAATAACCCAGCGGCACTCCCGCATCGTCTGAATGGTGGAGGACTGGGAATCCGGCAGAGCCTTTACGTCCAGTCCTCCGCCGACGACCGCCCGCCTTTTAGGGCAGGCCCTTCACGCCCCTCCCTCAGTGGAGGGGCCCGGGAACGACCGCGAGTGCTCGGCCATTCCCGCCCGCAAGGGTGGTGACTAGTGCAATGCAGGCTAAGGTGGCCCCCACGCCCGTCGCCCGCTAGTCACCACCAGGAGGTGGGAGGAAACGATCGTACGACCGCCCCCTTCCACCCCCTCACCGCCACCCCCTTTTGCGACATGGCGTCCTCGCAAAAGGGGGACAACCGCCGCCCAGGACCCCCCACCCCCCAGCGTGGAATTCACCACACCGGGAAGCGAGAGGTCCCGCCCGACATCTCCTCAGGGCACGGCGCAGCTACGCCCCCGCTGGGCACACCTAGACGGTGTGCTACGCCGTACCCTCCACCGCACTGGACCTAACGGTCCCCTCCGGTGCGGCATCTGGCCCGCGAAGGACAGATGCCGCCCTCCGCGTGTGCGGCGGCGCGTCGAGACCGACGCTCCGCCGCCTCCTCCTTCCATTGACTTGTCCCTGCCGACCATCCCACGCCAAAGGAGGGCCGGCAACGACAAGTCATCACCGCCTACCTACCTACCCAACCTAACTTAACATACCTACCCAAACTAGCCTACCCAACCTAGCCCCCCTATGTCGCGTCTGGAGTGTCCCCTGCTAATCAGGGGAACACCCAGAGCGAGATCCTCCCCTGTCAGGTATTCGACACCGCCAACAAGAACCCACGAATGGGAAGTTATTGACGGTGCCCGGGGTGCACCAGCCCAGCGGGTTGCTCTTCCCCCCGGACGTATCCGAAAGAGACCAGCAACCAACTAGGCCAACGTGGAGGTTACCTGACCCGCACCCCCCCCCCCCAACCTAACCTTTTTTTTTTTTTTGATCACGCTGGGAAAAAGTGCATTACGCATACCCACCCATTGGGGGAATGGGGGGGCTATGTGGGACTCCCCGGGCCCCCCAGCCCGGTATACCCACTAAAATAACCCAGCGGCACTCCCGCATCGTCTGAATGGAGGAGGACTGGGAATCCGGCAGAGCCTTTACGTCCAGTCCTCCGCCGACGACCGCCCGCCTTTTAGGGCAGGCCCTTCACGCCCCTCCCTCAGTGGAGGGGCCCGGGAACGACCGCGAGTGCTCGGCCATTCCCGCCCGCAAGGGTGGTGACTAGTGCAATGCAGGCTAAGGTGGCCCCCACGCCCGTCGCCCGCTAGTCACCACCAGGAGGTGGGAGGAAACGATCGTACGACCGCCCCCTTCCACCCCCTCACCGCCACCCCCTTTTGCGACATGGCGTCCTCGCAAAAGGGGGACAACCGCCGCCCAGGACCCCCCACCCCCCAGCATGGAATTCACCACACCGGGAAGCGAGAGGTCCCGCCCGACATCTCCTCAGGGCACGGCGCAGCTACGCCCCCGCTGGGCACACCTAGACGGTGTGCTACGCCGTACCCTCCACCGCACTGGACCTAACGGTCCCCTCCGGTGCGGCATCTGGCCCGCGAAGGACAGATGCCGCCTTCCGCGTGTGCGGCGGCGCGTCGAGACCGACGCTCCGCCGCCTCCTCCTTCCATTGACTTGTCCCTGCCGACCATCCCACGCCAAAGGAGGGCCGGCAACGACAAGTCATCACCGCCTACCTACCTACCCAACCTAACTTAACATACCTACCCAAACTAGCCTACCCAACCTAGCCCCCCTATGTCGCGTCTGGAGTGTCCCCTGCTAATCAGGGGAACACCCAGAGCGACATCCCCCCCTGTCAGGTATTCGACACCGCCAACAAGAACCCACGAATGGGAAGTTATTGACGGTGCCCGGGGTGCACCAGCCCAGCGGGTTGCTCTTCCCCCCGGACGTATCCGAAAGAGACCAGCAACCAACTAGGCCAACGTGGAGGTTACCTGACCCGCACCCCCCCCCCAACCTAACCTTTTTTTTTTTTTTGATCACGCTGGGAAAAAGTGCATTACGCATACCCACCCATTGGGGGAATGGGGGGGCTATGTGGGACTCCCCGGGCCCCCCAGCCCGGTATACCCACTAAAATAACCCAGCGGCACTCCCGCATCGTCTGAATGGAGGAGGACTGGGAATCCGGCACAGCCTTTACGTCCAGTCCCCCGCCGACGACCGCCCGCCTTTTAGGGCAGGCCCTTCACGCAATGACCGCGAGTGCTCGGCCATTCCCGCCCGCAAGGGTGGTGACTAGTGCAATGCAGGCTAAGGCGGCCCCCAAGCCCGTCGCCCGCTAGTCACCACCAGGAGGTGGGAGGAAACGATCGTACGACCGCCCCCTTCCACCCCCTCTCCGCCACCCCCTTTTGCGACTTGGCGTCCTCGCAAAAGGGGGACATCCGCCGCCCAGGACCCCCCACCCCCCAGCATGGAATTCACCACACCGGGAAGCGAGAGGTCCCGCCCGACATCTCCTCAGGGCACGGCGCAGCTACGCCCCCGCTGGGCACACCTAGACGGTGTGCTGCGCCGTACCCTCCACCGCGCTGGACCTTACGGTCCCCACGGTTGCGGCATCTGGCCCGCTAAGGTCAGATGCTGCCCTCCGCGTCTGCGGCGGCGCGTCGAGACTGACACTCCGCCGCCTCCTCCTTCCATCGACTTGTCCTTGCCGACCATCCCACGCCAAAGGAGGGCCGGCAATGACAAGTCATCACCGCCTACCTACCTACCCAACCTAACTTAACATACCTACCCAAACTAGCCTACCCAACCTAGCCCCCCTATGTCGCGTCTGGAGTGTCCCCTGCTAATCAGGGGAACACCCAGAGCGACATCCCCCCCTGTCAGGTATTCGCCACCGCCAACAAGAACCCACGAATGGAAAGTTATTGACGGTGCCCAGGGTGCACCAGCCCAGCGGGTTGCTCTTCCCCCCGGACGTATCCGAAAGAGACCAGCAACCAACTAGGCCAACGTGGAGCCTGACCCGCACCCCAACCTAACCTTTTTTTTTTTTTTTTTTTTTTGATCTCGCTGGGAAAAAATGCATTACGCATACCCACCCATTGGGGGAATGGGGGGCTATGTGGGACTCCCCGGGCCCCCCAGCCCGGTATACCCACTAAAATAACCCAGCGGCACTCCCGCATCGTCTGAATGGAGGAGGACTGGGAATCCGGCATAGCCTTTACGTCCAGTCCTCCGCCGACGACCGCCCGCCTTTTAGGGCAGGCCCTTCACGCCCCTCCCTCAGTGGAGGGGCCCGGGAATGACCGCGAGTGCTCGGCCATTCCCGCCCGCATGGGTGGTGACTAGTGCAATGCAGGCTAAGGCGGCCCCCACGCCCGTCGCCCGCTAGTCACCACCAGGAGGTGGGAGGAAACGATCGTACGACCACCCCCTCCCACCCCCTCTCCGCCACCCCCCTTTGCGACTTGGCGTCCTCGCAAAAGGGGGACAACCGCCGCCCAGGACCCCCCACCCCCCAGCATGGAATTCACCACACCGGGAAGCGAGAGGTCCCGCCCGACAACTCCGTCAGTGCACAGCGCAGCTACGCCCCCGCTGGGCACACCTAGACGGTGTGCTGCGCCATGCACTCCACCGCGCTGGACCTTTACGGCCCCACCGTTGCGGCATCTGGCCCGCGAAGGCAAGATGCCGCAACCGCCGCCCAGGACCCCCCACCCCCCAGCATGGAATTCACCACACCGGGAAGCGAGAGGTCCCGCCCGACAACTCCTCAGGGCACGGCGCAGCTACGCCCCCGCTGGGCACACCTAGACGGTGTGCTGCGCCGTGCCCTCCACCGCCCCTGACCTTTACGGTCCCCCGCGTGTGCGGCGGCGCGTCGAGACCGACGCTCCGCCGCCTCCTCCTTCCATTGACTTGTCCCCGCCGACCATCCCACGCCAAAGGAGGGCCGGCAACGACAAGTCACACCACCTACCTACCTACCCAACCTAATTTAAGCAACCTACCCAAACTAGCCTACCCAACCTAGCCCCCCTATATCGCGTCTGGAGTGTCCCCTGCTAATCAGGGGAACACCCAGAGCGACATCCCCCCCTGTCAGGTATTCGCCACCGCCAACAAGAACCCACGAATGGGAAGTTATTGACGGTGCCCGGGGTGCACCAGCCCAGCGAGTTGCTCTTCCCCCCGGACGTATCCGAAAGAGACCAGCAACCAACTAGGCCAACGTGGAGGTTACCTGACCCGCACCCCCCCCCCAACCTAACCTTTTTTTTTTTTTTGATCACGCTGGGAAAAAGTGCATTACGCATACCCACTCATTGGGGGAATGGGGGGGCTATGTGGGACTCCCCGGGCCCCCCAGCCCGGTATACCCACTAAAATAACCCAGCGGCACTCCCGCATCGTCTGAATGGAGGAGGACTGGGAATCCGGCACAGCCTTTACGTCCAGTCCCCCGCCGACGACCGCCCGCCTTTTAGGGCAGGCCCTTCACGCAATGACCGCGAGTGCTCGGCCATTCCCGCCCGCAAGGGTGGTGACTAGTGCAATGCAGGCTAAGGCGGCCCCCAAGCCCGTCGCCCGCTAGTCACCACCAGGAGGTGGGAGGAAACGATCGTACGACCGCCCCCTTCCACCCCCTCTCCGCCACCCCCTTTTGCGACTTGGCGTCCTCGCAAAAGGGGGACATCCGCCGCCCAGGACCCCCCACCCCCCAGCATGGAATTCACCACACCGGGAAGCGAGAGGTCCCGCCCGACATCTCCTCAGGGCACGGCGCAGCTACGCCCCCGCTGGGCACACCTAGACGGTGTGCTGCGCCGTACCCTCCACCGCGCTGGACCTTACGGTCCCCACGGTTGCGGCATCTGGCCCGCTAAGGTCAGATGCTGCCCTCCGCGTCTGCGGCGGCGCGTCGAGACTGACACTCCGCCGCCTCCTCCTTCCATCGACTTGTCCTTGCCGACCATCCCACGCCAAAGGAGGGCCGGCAATGACAAGTCATCACCGCCTACCTACCTACCCAACCTAACTTAACATACCTACCCAAACTAGCCTACCCAACCTAGCCCCCCTATGTCGCGTCTGGAGTGTCCCCTGCTAATCAGGGGAACACCCAGAGCGACATCCCCCCCTGTCAGGTATTCGCCACCGCCAACAAGAACCCACGAATGGAAAGTTATTGACGGTGCCCAGGGTGCACCAGCCCAGCGGGTTGCTCTTCCCCCCGGACGTATCCGAAAGAGACCAGCAACCAACTAGGCCAACGTGGAGCCTGACCCGCACCCCAACCTAACCTTTTTTTTTTTTTTTTTTTTTTTGATCACGCTGGGAAAAAATGCATTACGCATACCCACCCATTGGGGGAATGGGGGGCTATGTGGGACTCCCCGGGCCCCCCAGCCCGGTATACCCACTAAAATAACCCAGCGGCACTCCCGCATCGTCTGAATGGAGGAGGACTGGGAAACCGGCAGAGCCTTTACGTCCAGTCCTCCGCCGACGACCGCCCGCCTTTTAGGGCGGGCCCTTCTCGCCCCTCCTTCAGTGGAGGGGCCCGGGAACGACCGCGAGTGCTCAGCCGTTCCCGCCCGCAAGGGTGGTGACTAGTGCAATGCAGGCTAAGGCGGCCCCCACGCCCGTCGCCCGCTAGTCACCACCAGGAGGTGGGAGGAAACGATCGTACGACCGCCCCCTTCCACCCCCTCTCCGCCACCCCCTTTTGCGACATGGCGTCCTCGCAAAAGGGGGACAACCGCCGCCCAGGACCCCCCACCCCCCAGCATGGAATTCACCACACCGGGAAGCGAGAGGTCCCGCCCGACAACTCCTCAGGGCACGGCGCAGCTACGCCCCCGCTGGGCACACCTAGACGGTGTGCTGCGCCGTGCCCCCCACCGCGCTGGACCTTACGGTCCCCTCCGTTGCGGCATCTGGCCCGCGAAGGACAGATGCCACAACCGCCGCCCAGGACCCCCCACCCCCCAGCATGGAATTCACCACACCGGGAAGCGAGAGGTCCCGCCCGACAACTCCTCAGGGCATGGCGCAGCTACGCCCCCGCTGGGCACACCTAGACGGTGTGCTGCGCCGTGCCCTCCACCGCCCCTGACCTTTACGGTCCCCCGCGTGTGCGGCGGCGCGTCGAGACCGACGCTCCGCCGCCTCCTCCTTCCATTGACTTGTCCCTGCCGACCATCCCACGCCAAAGGAGGGCCGGCAACGACAAGTCACACCACCTACCTACCTACCCAACCTAATTTAAGCAACCTACCCAAACTAGCCTACCCAACCTAGCCCCCCTATATCGCGTCTGGAGTGTCCCCTGCTAATCAGGGGAACACCCAGAGCGACATCCCCCCCTGTCAGGTATTCGCCACCGCCAACAAGAACCCACGAATGGGAAGTTATTGACGGTGCCCGGGGTGCACCAGCCCAGCGGGTTGCTCTTCTCCCCGGACGTATCCGAAAGAGACCAGCAACCAGCTAGGCCAACGTGGAGGTTACCTGACCCGCACCCCACCCCAACCTAACCTAACCTAACCTATTTTTACCCCCACCAGAAGTGGAAGAAATAAATAAAGAAGACCCAAACTTTGGACTCCTATTGTGAAAAATCTTCAGTGAGTACCCATTGTTTTTCAAGCCGATCCTGCTGCGCGCTCATCAGAGGAGCAGACTTGGCCGAAGACTGTATTTTTTAAGGTTATTTTTTGGCTAATAACTCGAAATTTGTAACTTATTCAGTTTTTTGTAAAATTTAGTACTTAAAATCATCAAAATTCTTAATATTATTTTTGTAACATATAGAGCATTATTTAACACCAATTTAAGCATTTTTTTTCATATTTTTTGGTTTAACTTTCATAAAGATATCGAATTTATTGTGTTTTTTCCCCATTAAATTAAAACAAATAACTTAGAATATTCCTCGATACGCGCCGCTAGTAGGTTTTGGTCAACGTTAACCGAGAATGTTGCGTCGGTTGCAGCAGTTCCAGGTTCTGTGTTTTCTTTCACCCCGCCTGTGCTTTTTGTTTTTCCCTCCTTTTCCGCTTCCTTGACCAACTGAAACAGCCGATCCAGCGCTTCAGTAATTCTGGTTTTGAATTCGGTCTTAATGTTCCTTGAACTGCTCAGATGTAATTTAGCTTTGTTCAAGCAGGCCCTAGCTTCTGTCGTCCGATCCGCGTACTGTTGCTTTGGCGGCGTATGGACCTCTATAAGTTTCGTGCGCACTGGAAGGGATTTGTTTTCCTGCGTTACTGGAGGTTTTTGTCCTACTTTTGCAGGGCCAGCCTGCGTCGTCTTAGTGGTTAAGGGGGGTGTTTTTGTATCTATTGCAGCTACGCATTCGCCCACGCTGCGTCGAACACTTGGAGATGTTCTGGGTTTTGGAGGTGATGATATCTCACCTTCCGTCTTTTTAACTGGGGTCCTAATTCCAATCATATTGGAGATATGCGTCGGTCAATAAAAGTAAATTAGTAAGTGTAAAAGTGTATAAATGTAAAGAGAAGTAAAAGTGCGCTAAGATCGTAATGATCTTCGGTAAAAAATATCCAGTGTTTTCTCTGTATAGAGTTAAATTAACACGGTCAGCCTTATTGTTCAATAAAATAGGTCAAGCAAAGAACATATAAACAGACATATAGAGTCTCGCTCTGTCAAAATAACTTAAAACTAAATTCCAGATCGGGATCTGGTGTCAGTGAGCTTTCAGGAGCCAATAAACGTCAAAAAATTTTTGATGTAGAGTTCAAAAATCTTTCGACTCTACGGTAGAGTCGATCTCTACCGTCCGTTGGATAGGCCTCCTCGAGCCCTTTACAACGACCCCAAACACGACTGCCGTATCTCAAAGGGTTCCGGAGATAACCCGGCCCAAAATTCTGGTTGCCGATCGGAGATGGCACCCAGGATCCGGTTATCAGTGGTTTTCTCCGGAATCGTTAGACCGAGTTATATCGTGCTTGAACTTTCCTGAACCGTCTCGGAGAGACCTATCCCGCGAAACTGGTTTCAGGACTGAAAATTTTTGGATCCTGAAATCTCCTGAAAAGGCGCTAGTCGGGTGAGGAAGGGCCGGCCGACGTCCCTGGAGAAAACCCGAACCTTCTACGACCCACGGATCGAGAGTTATCCGAGTCTGAAAAATGATTTGACAGCCCGAGAACTGTCAAAGTCCATTTTGAACCCGGTATAACTTCCCCCCCAACAATCGCAGAACGCCCGAGTTTGGACTTGTCAGGCTTAGCTCGTCCCGCTCCGACGCGCAATTTGGTTTTCAGGCTCCTGAAACTTTTCAGCGCCAAAACGCCTGAAACCAGGTGGGTCGGACAGAGGTTGTCTCTCCAAACACCACTGCGAAAACGACAAGTCTCTGCGACCCCCGGATCCGGAGCTATGCCGGGCCAAAGTTTCCCAAAGGGTGGGGGTAAATGTCAAAACCCGACTTTGGGTGGCTATAACTCCGCAACCGTTTGCCACAGAGAAACGCGGTTCGAAATCAAGCGAAGACTTAGCAACTTCAGATAATAATTGCGGTTCATTCGACTTCCACTTACGCAATGACATGCAAGCCGATTCAAGCACATTATTGACTTTGACGAATGAATTTGACTTCATCCAAATCATCACCACCGCATAGTAAGTCGTCGGCATAAAAATCATGTTTAATTATTTCAGCAATCTTCGGATTTTTACAATCAAGCCCTAATTGATGAAGGCACCGAAAAGCTAATAATGGTGCACTAGCCGTACCATAGGTAACGGTGTTTAATTTATAAAACTTAACAGGGTCAGACACCTCACCAGCGGCGGCTGTACTTTAAGTTCACTCGTGCGCTAAACTGCCAGATTTTAACAGGTTTGGAAAAAAAATAAATTTAATAATATCTGATTAACGATCCATTCAATATTAACGAAATTATGACGAACCAATTTAAGCTCTTTGCTTAAGTAATAAGACGTATATTGCTATGAACAATATTCCCCGTGCCCTAGCGGCGAGCGCACGGCGAGTACTCATACAACTTCTACTAGATACTAGCGAAAACGCCTGGCGCGTGAGACAGAGATAGTTCATTAGAAAATGTACGGCAAAATATGACCACTCTCGTGCGCCGCTTCAGCGAACCGAAGATTACCGAGAGCGGGCGAGGTTTGACGAACGAAATTTACCTTTGGGGTCGAGTACCAACATTACGCGGGTGGGAAATGAGGCGGGATGATGGGGATTTTATAAAAAATACCTAGTATACACAAAATGTTGTTCAATACGCACTCATCAGGTCAACAAAATGTTAAATTTTTGGTCAAGTTGTACAACGACGTAACTAGATGGCTTTGGCGTCGAATAAGAAGTCGCTAGCGATATTGTTTTCCGATTTACATAGGCTCCTGTGATTTTTTATCCAAATCCGAATGCTCGGTGACCTAGCAAAGTGCACTACTACTTCTATGGTCCACCAGCCGCCACTGCACCTCACCACGCCACAGTATGTGTTGTAGATGTCTGTCAGACGGATGGACGACTATTTCTCGATACATTTTCTCGACGTCCGCTGACGAAACATATTTGTGCTGTCTGAAACGGAGAAGGATCGACAACAGATCGTCATGAATGGTAGGGCAGACCATGGTATAATAAGACATGGTATTCTCTTTACAGGATGGCCTAAGCCTACGTCACGATAAGTGTTACCATTTATTGTCCTTTTCAGAAATTTAAGGTACTTTCTCATGTAGTTAACGAAAATAAAATAAAATACTAACTAGCTTAACTATTTAGTAACTCATGTGTTTCATCTATTTAGTGTTAAATTAATTTATATATTGAATTATTAGTTCATAATTGCTTTGTTAAGTTGAAAAATGCATTTTGCTAGGGTAATTCAATCAAACACAGTGGCAACATATCGAATTGACAAGAGAATCCTGTGCTACTGGTGATAGCGGAGTTCATTGCAAACCTGATTGCGGCAAGGTGGACGTCCCAGGTGGCATGATCGTGGCCTACGAGTATGGCTAGTTGAGGTTTCAGGTCACGGTTCTTCCTCTCTATCGGGTTGGCTTCAGGGTGATAATAGGGTGTGAGTGACTGGCTAATCCCCAGCACATGACACACCTGTTGCATGACCTCGCTTACGAATTGCACACCGTTATCACTAATAAGGCGGCGCGGCACTCCATACCTGAGAAACACTTCGTTCGCGAGCGTCTGAGCACATTCAACGCTGGTGGCATTCTCCAATGGAAACAATTCCACCCAGCGCGAGCATACGTCCTCGACGATCAGCACCCACCTGTTCTTCCTAGGCGTTTCTATTAGTGGACCGAACATGTCCACGGAAACCACCTCGAATCGCCTCGCCACAGCAGGGGTTTGTAGCAATCCGGCTGGTTTGCGGTTGTCAGCTTTATACCTCTGGCAAGGCACGCACTCCTTTACGTAGTTCGCGATGAACGTGCGCATGCCAGGCCAATAATACCTAGCTCGAACGCGGCTCAATGTGCGCTCCACGCCGAAATGGCCAGCTGTGGGCACATCATGGAAGTAAGCCATGACTTGTCTGCGTTCATGTTCAGGAACAACCAGGCAACAGTCTTCCCCATCGTCAGACTCCAAGCTATATCTGTATAGGATACCGTCAGAAATAGTGTACCCGCGATCAGACCAAGGTCTCCCCCTAGAAGGTTCGTCGGACTCCATGTCCTCAATAATCTTACTAACCTCTGGGTCTAATAGCTGATTGCTGCGGATATCGCCACTGTTCCTCTTCGGCATATCGATGACCGTCATACATAGGTCACACTCGTTCTGGTCGCCTGAACAAACGGGTCGCGACAAAGTATCTGCGACTACGTTTGAGCGACCGGGTGTGTACTCGATGCTGAGATCGAACTCTTGCAACGTCAGGGCCCATCTGGCCAGTCTACCGCTAGGCGACCTTTGACTCATCAGCCACCTCAAAGGCTGATGGTCAGTCCTAACGACAATCTTTGCGGTTTCTACATACCCGCGGAACTTACCGAGTGCCCACACAACGGCGAGAGCCTCTCGCTCGGTCGTGGAGTAGTTCCTCTCGGCGCTAGTGAGGAGTCGACTTGCGTACTCGATTGGTCTCTCGTCATGTCCTCCCCCCTGCATTAGACTGCTATCAGTACAAAGGACAAAGGGCTTCGATTCGTCCGCCTGGCGGAGAATGGGAGCGGAGATGAGCAGAGACTTGATGCGTTCAAACGCCTCCTGTTGCTCGGCGTCCCATCGCCAAGAACTCGACTTCTTCAGGAGGTTAGTGAGGGGTCTCGCGATTTCTGCATAATTATTAATAAAGCGTCGGTACCAACTCGACGTCTGTAAGAAGCACTTCAAGTGTTTCACGTTCTGAGGGGCGGCCATGTTGTCAACAGCTGCGGTCTTGTCTGGGTCTACCCGGATTCCACCTGGGATAATGAGGTGTCCTAGGAACTTGACACACTCCCTTGCAAAGACGCTCTTGTCTCTGTTGACTCTTAACTTGAACATGGCCAGTCGCTCGAAGACTGCCTCCAGGTCAGCCAGGTGCCTCTCGAAGGGGCCTGGTGACAGCAAGATCAGATCGTCCAGGTACGTCAGGAGTTCCACTCCCTTCAGGTTAGAACGGAAGCGATCCATCATCCTTTGGAAGGTGGCTCCGGAATTTCGCAACCCCATCGGCATCCGCTTGAATCTAAAGGTGCCGAGTGGTGTTGTGAACGCTGTCTTGTATTGATCCTCTGGGCAGACGCCCACCTGGTAGTAACCAGAGCGAAGATCAAGAGTGGTCATATACTCACTGGTTTTGGCAGCGTGCAGTATATCCTCGATACGCGGGAGGGGATACCGGTCTGGCTCGGTTACCGCATTAAGCTTCCGGTAATCTATACATAGCCTTAAACTTCCGTCTTTCTTACCCACGAGTACAACATTGGAGGCCCAAGGTGACTCGCATTCTTCAATTATGTCGTCCTGCAGCAGCTTATCAAGCTCCTTCTGCAAGGCCTCTTTCTTGACTTGAGACATCCTGTATGGTGGACAAGCAATAGGTTCTTGTTGTGGACTCACCTTTATACGATGCGTGGCGAACTCCGTCGCCGATCCGACGCGCGCAAATTGCGGCGCGCGCTCTTCAATGAACGCGTTGAGGGTATTGCGCTGCTCGGGGGTTAACTTGCAACCTTCGTCCGATCGCAGCGATAGCTCATTGGAAGATGCGGTGTTCAATAAGCCTGTATCGGCAGAGTCGAGAGTGTATGTGTAAACAAAGTCATAACAGTTTTCCGGACTGTCCGAGAATGCGAATGTACGACGGGCGACGTCAATTATGATGCCGGCCCGCGTTAAAAAATCGATGCCTAGGAGTGTCCTAGTATTGCTGCCAGGCAACACTAGGAACTGGCACGCCACCCTACGATCTTTAATCGTGATCTCTACCTCGGCCGATAACAGGTCTCTCCACCCTTGTGTTCCGTCAGCCAGACGCACGAAACGTTTTGTTTCGGTAAACTGAACTCCCGAGTCTACTAAAACTCGGTGTAAGAGGGGGCTCGCAATGCTATGCGTGGCGCCGGTATCTACAATCGCCACGCCGTTACGGCCCATGACACTAATATTTACCATCGGGTGATTGTCGCGCGTACTCATATTCGTAATACGAACGCACGAATCAATATCACTCGTACTAGCGTAATTATTACTCCCTACATCGACATTATATTGTATACAAAAATCTATATTAACATTGTTGAAAGATGTTTTGTCGTCGGGTTTCGACGTTGTTTTCACGCAAACATCACATTTCGACCTCACGACGCCCTGTTTACCACAACCATAACAACGTAACTCCCTGGGTGTATTATTGCTATTAGTCTTATTAGAGGTAGCCTTTTCGCGATTACGACACTCGTCACTAACATGACCAAAAAGCTTACAATAACTACAACGGGGTCTATTTCTGTTGTTGCAACGCGACGCAGTCGCACTCGTGGTAGCAGAACTCGATTGAGTGAGAATGCGGTCGGTGGTAGTCACCGCCGTTGTTTTGGTCGAAGTACCATTATTATTATTTACCGTATCAGAATTATTTACCTTAGACGCCTTGTAGGTATCCTCCGCGATCCTTGCCTTATACAATAATTCGTCTAACCTACGAACATTGTCTCGCGGCACTCTTTTCACTACGCGTCGGTGTAGTAAACCGTAACAAATGTCCACCTGCACTGTTTCTTCAAACGTGCACGGTAATTTAGCAATTAATGCGCGCACTTTACATATAAATGTTTCTGCACGTTCTTCCCCTTGTTCTCTGGCGAATATTTCCCGCAGGGTTAGGTGCGCGGGCTGCGCCACGCCGTATGTCGCGCGGAGCCGCGCGATCGCGTCCGCCCACGTAGGTACCGATGCTTTCACGCCGCGCCACCACACGGCGGCTTCGCCCGCCAACAGCATGGGCAACGCACGTAGGGCATGCTCGTCGCTTACCGCTGCACACTCCTTGTAAATCTCGACGGCGTCCAGGAATGCTTCCAGGACTTCGGTGTCCTGAGACGACCCGTCGAATCTCGCCGTGCACTTTGTGAAGTTCGCGTCACTGCACGGCGTGGCTGCGACAGCGGCACCTCCGCTGGTCGCGTTTGATGATGGAGAGGCTCCGACTGGGGTGGAGGCCCTGAAGTCACCACTGGACGTCATCAGCGTGTTGATGAGGCTTCTATTGACTTCCACTTGCGCACGCGTTATCGTCTCGATTAGCGTGGATAAAAAGTCTGAAGGGATCTGGGGAACTGGTTGAAGTGTCGGCCTCGAGCCGGCGCTCGCGGCGTCGTCCGCGTGGCCACGCTCGGCGACTCGCTCCTCTTCGGTGAACGTGACGTTATCTTCATCTTCTCCACGTTGTTGACTCCTCGTTGTCGGCATCTTCACGTTAGTGATGACAACGGATATGCGGATTCGGCCACTAGTTGGGGCGCCAGTTTAATGGTTGTAACTTTAAATTTTTATTCAACGTAAACAAAAAATGGCGTCACGGCGCAGTCGCGGAGGATTCAAAAGCCGCGTCCGTTCGAAATGACGATTCGGGGCGCTCTCCCGCGCCGCACGCATCCCCGCGGCTCGGCCTGCTCACGCGCGCGGGTGGGCTGCGGGCGGCGGAGAAGGGGGGGGGGCCATCGCGTGATGGCTGCGACGCGTTGCAACCACAGAGTAGCACAGACCACAGCCTACTTGAAATTATTTTTTTCCCGCGCTATATTTCTTTATTACGCAATATGATGGGTCCTGATGCCACCAGGATAATATTGTCCCTCAAAATATCAAAACAAGAAGCTGAAAGTTATGAGAAGATTATGTCCGAAATTGAGAAATATGTCAATCCCAAATGTAACCAAGTTTACCAACGATTTAAGTTTAAGGGCGCGGCGAACAAAGCTCGCAAATGCAATTCGAGGCGAGCGAAAAATTCGTTCGGAGTATTGCTATCTCGGTTTGCACGCACACGCGGTGCGCCGTAAGTAGCCATGTGTGTGTGAGCAGATAGATATCACTACCTAATCATCCTATCGACTCGAAAGCCGGCCGACGCGAACGGCGCCCGCGTTCTTTTGTCTTATTTATGTAGGTATTCCTTTTACTAAACCTCAAACATGTGTTGTTATAATAAATAATGAATGCAAGTAATATATTACAAGTGTTACTTAGGCAAAGTATTAGTAACAGACAAATATTCCAATAATGTATGCCTATTTACGCATATAAGTAGATACAGATAAATAAAAGCGCTCTGAGCTAAGAATATCTATACCAATATTATAAAGAGGAAAGATTTTTTTGTTTGATTGTTTGTTTATTTGTACCGAATAGGCTCCAAAACTACTGGACCGATTTCAAATTTCTTTTTGAGATTTATTCTTTCATCGTTGGGAAGCTACTCTATATCCGGGTGACATAGGCTTTTTATCTACAGGAATAAAAATAAGCCTATGTCACCCGGGGATAGATCTTCCCACGGGAACGGGAACTACGCGGGTGAAACCGCGAGGCGTCCTCTAGTTAAAAATAAAAACAAGGATCTTGAATAAAAAATATCATCATTCATCTGTTTAAAAAATATAAATCGAAACTTGATAAAGTCGTGTAGGGTGACCATAATTATATTATCGACTGAACAAAAAACAAAAAATACAATAATAGTAATCAGAAAACATAGTGTCAAAGATCCACACTAAACACGCTTATTTTCTTTATTTCTAGTGTTTCTTTATGAAAACTGATGGCCAAAGTCGTTTTTTCCTTTATCAAAGTCTATTAGAACCTCTCCAGGGTAAGGGTCACCGAAGTCCAGATAAAAATCCCAGAATAATTAAATAAACTAGAACGAATTTGGATTTTTAGTTTTTTGTAACAGGAATTTTACAAAAAAGTCCAGCAATATCTGGACCGAGGGTATAAAACCGCGCTTGTGCATGCAAGTCCAATCGCATGGTCACCCTACCCTGGGTGAGCCGAACCGGCCGAACGAACGTCACAGTAAGTATAGAAGAGCAATGTAGGTAAGTCTTAGCGGTATCCTTGAGATCATTACCTAAGCCCGCTTTGTCTCATGACATGAATAAACAAACGAAAAATACCGGCCAAGTGCAATTCGGACTCGCGCACGAAGGGTTCCGTACCATTATAGCAAAAAATGGCATAAATATCATGTTTTTTGTATGGAAGCCCCCCTTAAATATTTATTTTATTATATTATTAGTATTTGTTGTATAGCGGCAACAGAAATACATCATCTGTGAAAATTTCAACTCTCTAGCTATCACGGTTCTTGTGATACAGCCTGGTGACAGACAGACAGACAGACGGACCGCGGAGTCTTAGTAATAAGGTCCCGTTTTTACCCTTTGGGTACGGAACCCTAAAAACAAAGCTTCGTAAGTTTATGGAGAAGTAGGTAGGTAAATACTAATTTATACAAAACTAGCTGTCCACCGCGGCTTCGCTCCCGTCAATCTACCTACCTACCTACCTACCCTGCCCTGCCCTATCTACATACCTACTCTATACTACATACATGATCGTACGCAACGCACGCAACGGAAGCTCTCAAAAAGGGAATATTTTGCCCGTTTTCACAACATTTTTCATTTATGCGCCGCTCCTACTGGTTGTAGCGTGATGTTATAACCTATAGCCTTCCTCAATAAATGGACTATCCAACACAAAAATATTTTTTCAACTCCGACCAGTAGTTCCTGAGATTAGTGCGTTCAAACAAACAAACAAACTCTTCAGCTTGATAATATTAGTATAGATAAACTAAGGTACCTATTAATTTACCTTATTGTATTATGTCATTGGGAAATAGGTACTTCCTGTGAGAAACATCGCAACGTTCGGAGACCATGTCGGCAACCGAACCATATGGTAAATAATAACAAAGTCCGTAAACAACGCAAAGTTCGTAAAAAAGTAGATTACTACTTTACTTACCAATGTTCAAATCACAAGGCAAATCTAAATACTTGGATTACATAGCATAAGTCAATAGTGTCAAAAATATTAAAATAATACAATTTAGAAAATAAAAAAACGCGCACATAAAGCATAGTGAAGTAATCGTCTAATAATGACAACAAACAATCCACAGAACAGTAGAACAAAAAACAGTAAAACACACCCGAAGCACACCCGAAGTGCCCCAAACAAACCCCACGCCGTACGAACGATACACAACCGTGAGCAGTGCGACCAAGCACACATTGACATTTGCTTGACGCGACAGCAATACAAGCTATTGGAAATGTGTGATTAATTTGATGTGTTCCGTAATACCAAAAATTATGAATGAAAACTTAAAGTTTAAAAAAAAAAAAACGATTATTTGTAATTTGATAATATGAGCTATGTTCCTGGTACGATATTAATAAAGATATTGTTTTTTTATAATACAGAAATATCAAAAAGAAAACATGTCATTTACGCTGTAAAAATATACAAAATGGAGTTCGCTAAAACTTCATTTTAGGTGAGTATTTAGAAAAAAAGAAGACGTAGGAACCTAGATAAATACTGTCATAATCCGAATATCATCATAATATTGTGTAAATATGCTAAAATTACAAAAGATTTTGGTATTACGTTTGTATGGACAATTCATGGTTCGCCGCGCTCTTAATGATAGAACGCAAGGAACGGAGGAATCGTTTGAAAATTTCTACACTGACTTGGGTCAGTTGTTTGTTCCATGTGGATACAAGGATTTAACCGCGGATACGTTAGAAAACCAATTGATAAGATACCGTATTATACAAGGAATAGCAGATAAATCAGTCCAAGAGCATTTATTAAGAATAGAGACTGTATTCGAGCTGAAAATCGGACTGTCTCACAACATTAAATAATTCTCAAACAAATAATGCATTTCGGGCAAGCCATCGGGCTGTCTCACCGCATACTTACGAGATCATCATAATTTAATTATTTTACCTAACGAATGTATCCGAGCAGAGTATCCGACTATCTCACAACATTCAATAATTCTCAAACGAATAATGCATTTCGGGCAAGCTATCAGGCTGTCTCACCGCATACTTACGAGATGTTTCACCTACAATTGTAAATGATAGTGATTTTTTTCGAGAATAAAGAGGTAATGTCATATGACGTAAGTAATAGCACCCTATTATCAGATACTAGTTGTTTAAAGATTTTTCATCAGAATGTATGTGGAATAAGCAATAAAAAAACTGAACTCGAATTATATATTGAAACATCAGGTAATCTCGTAGACTATTTGTGTATATCAGAACATTTCTTGAATGACAAATCTGCCGATGTATTTGCTATGTCAAATTATAATTTAGTCGCATGTAACACAAGGCCGAACAAGAAAAGGGGAGGTACTCTTATTTTGGCACATAAAATGAAAGAATGCGAAAACATTGAGTCAATCAGTAAGTTTTACAGAGCCGAAAGTTTCGAGATATGTGGTGCAAAAGATGTTGCAACCGGGTTATACATTTGTTGTTGTTACCGAAGTCCCTATGATAACAACTTCGAAAGCTTTATTTCTAGCTTAGAAAAATTGTTAGACCACTTTATTGACAAGAACTGTATTATATGTGGGGACTTCAATGTTGACGTACTTGTTGAAAACAAAAAATCTTCTGACTTTTTAAGCACATTGACATGTTATGACTTTAAATATCTTGTGAGAACTCCGACCTTTATCAGAAATAACTCTCAGTCGTGTCTAGATAACGTAATCACAAATCTTGATAGTGACTACATAGAGCAGTGTTTTGTGGATCATAATGGTTTAGCTGATGGTCATGGTGGACTTTTCTGTTATGTGGCTCTTGATGGATTCAACAAAATATCAAAAAAGGTGGAGTACACCACGGTAATTAAAAGATCTTTTAATGAGAAAAATAACTCCGTTTTCAAAAGGAGTCTTACTAAAAAAACATGGAGTAATATGGGTATAAATCAGTTTCTAAGCTACTTCAGCAAAATATTCCAAGATTGTTATCCCAAAAAATCAATTAAAATAAAGTCCAAAAATAACAATACAATAAAGTGGATTACAAAAGGTATTAAAGTATCAAGTAAAATGAAAAGAGTCCTATGCTCTGGAACATTGAATAATGTCAGCATCAAAAATTATAAAATAAACTACGTTCGAATTCATAGAAAAGTTATTAGGCAAGCCAAAAAGCAAGCTATATCACGGTATTTGAACAGCGCAAAAAATATTGTTAAAGAAACATGGAAAATAGTAAACGAATATACTAAAAAGAAGAAAAACAGGCAACGTAAAAATTTTATCCTAAATATAGACAATAAAGTAATCACTGATCCTCAGGATATTGCAAATATATTTAACGACAGTTTCGTATTCAAATCATCGATGGCTAATAAAGATAGGGATGGAGCGATGACTTTTCTGATGGGTGCGACAAAAAGAGTTGAAAGTGATATAACTTTCAAGCCAACTACACCAAATGAGATTGCAAAGTTAGTTAGCAAAATGGCTAATAAACATTCTTGCGGCTTCGACGACGTACCGATATCGATTATAAAGGAGAATGTAGAGATATTGGCTTCGCCTCTTTCCAATTTCTTCAATAAATGCATCGATGAGTCAATTTTTCCTGACCAGTTAAAATTGGCCAAGGTGATTCCAATACACAAAAAGGGCAAAAAGACCAATCCGAAAAATTATCGCCCTATATCCTTGTTACCTACCTTATCAAAACTCTTTGAAAAAGTCATTAAAGATAGACTGATGGTGCATTTAGGTATTAACAAAATTATCAATCTGAGACAGTTTGGTTATCAGAAAGGCGTTGGTACCGCGGATGCTATGAACACTTTAATAAATGATATAGTTAATAAGTTAAATGAAAAAATGAAAGTAGCTGGACTCTTTGTTGACCTCAGCTCCGCTTTTGACACCATAGATTATGAACTACTACTTGCTAAACTCGAACATTATGGTATAAGAGGCAAGACATTAAAACTTATGACATCATACTTGCAAAATAGAAGAATGTATGTAGAAATTAAAGGTATAGACGAGAATAATCACGAAGTAATATACAAGTCAAAAATGACCTACGTAAAACGTGGTGTGCCTCAAGGCTCAATTTTAGGACCTATACTATATATTATTTTTACAAATGACTTACTCAATTTCATGAATAAAACTCAGCCGAACGAGAACCTTGTTGTTTTCGCAGATGACACAAACATAATTATTGGGGCAAAAGACATAGAAAAATTGACATTAAATACAAATATAATTATAGAAAAAATTTGCGAATGGTTTACAGCTAATAACTTATTGCTAAATACAGGTAAAACTAACCTCATATTATTTAAGACTACGACTCGTCATAATGACAAATTAGATATACAAATAAATGGAGACAGGATTGAATTAGTAGACAAGGTTAAATTCTTAGGAATTAACATAGATTCGCATTTAAATTGGAAACCGGAGCTTGCTGTTATTGAATCATCCATATCATCAGCATGTTACGCTCTCAGGAGCCTTAGGGATGAACTGAACATAGAACAGTTAAAGACTGTATATTATGCGCTGGTCGAGTCAAGGTTAAGGTATAGCATCGTGCTCTGGGGAAATAGTTACAGTTATAACTGGCAGAGAGCTTTCATCTTACAAAAAAGAGCCATAAGGACTATAGTCAGAATTGCACAATGCGTCTCATGCAGAGATTACTTTAAAAAGTTGGGCATATTAACAGTACCTAGCCTATATATATTGGTCCTCTTGACTCATTTTGCTAAGTATCTACATGAGTTTGAATCAAGAGAAGAACGTGAGATTAGAGAGAGCACGAGGAGAAAAGTTTTTAAGCAACTAATATCACCAAAATTTAATATAGTAGAGCATTGTTCAAAGTACCAAGCTGTGGAGATATTTAATAGGTTGCCTTCGGAGATAAAGATCCTGATTTATAACACCCACTTGTTTATAACAAAATTAAAAGCTTTTTTATTAGATAAGTGTCTATATAATATATCGGAACTAAGGTCAAACAATAATAAATGATATACCTTTTTTTAATTATTATTTTTTCTCTTTTGACTTTATATAATTTAGAATCATTTGACATTATTTTTATAACTGTTTGACATTATTTTTATAACTGTTTGACATTATATTTGAATCTGTTTTACATTATATTTGAATCTGTTTGACATTATATTTTAATCCTGTTCTGACATTATTATATTTTATAACTGTTTGACATTATTTTAAAAGTTATGGACATTATATTTGAAATTGTTTTAGCACTTTACTTGAATGTCACTTGAAATATTAATTAATAAATCATAGTTCTTTGTTTTTGTATGTAAATTGCATGTGTATATATTCAACACAATGTAGATTGTTTTATGAATAAATGAAATGAAAATGAAAATGAAATGATCATCAAATATAATTTGATTATTTTACCTAACGAATGCACTCGAGCAGATCATTGGACTGTCTCACAACATTCAATAATTCACTGGTTTCGTTCAATTCTTTGGAATTGCTACACCCACCAGATTTTATAACTCGGTTATCAACCGGCAGTAAAACAATGGTTTGTAATCATTCCAGGCAAAGTCCTAGACGACGATGCCACAAATGAAATGGAAACAATTAAAGTCGAATATGACCGAGAAAATACCAAAATAACCACGAACACTAGTGATCTCCCTCACAATTCCAGGCCGGAAACACACAGACGCTCTCAAAATTCATTGGGTTGACCCAACATTGAACACAGAGTATGGTGATGGGGCCGAACTCCACAAGGAAGTGGCCAGCAGTCTGGAACATCTTGCAACATGAGGCCTGTTTCCATAGAGACCACAGGCGGGTATTTCCCCTACAGCTCCTTGCGCAGGGAAAATAACCGCTGACATTGAACGTGACAAAACTTGGGGCTCTTATGCTATACAGCAAAATGCCCAAATTATTGATAAACAAGGCCATAGAAGCAAACCAAAGACTACTCAGCACCATCTCCATCCTAGGAGCAACATTATCCAAAGTACTGGATACAAAAGAAAATTTTACAGATCTATTAAGTTGAATAATGGATACCACTCGCACCTTATGTGAAGTTCAATATTGTGAGTTGTGACTCAATTACTAGATGCAAATTTAGCTGCGGCTCAGTAAAAAAGGACCTTAAGGACAAGTTCAAAACACAAAGATAGAAAAATATAAGTTCGGGTAAACACTTGCTGAAACTCTTCGAGCTGGTAAAGCGGCTTCTAAATCAGGTGCTGCAACAGCACCCAAAGCCAAGAAAGAACCCAACACATTCTAAGCAAAATACTCGAAAGCTCCACCAGCGCCACAAGGGCGACAGGAGAACAGGGAGCCTGTCTATAGCCTGAGTCAGCCATACAATACCCTTTAAGTGGTCATTACATCTCAACCTCGACGCCGCTAATTCAGTAAGGTACCCTGGTCGCTTATAAATTCTTATAAATAGTGGTAATTTATCACTGATGATAAGACCATGTTATCATGGATTGAGGGTTCCGTGGGTATCCACAACACTTTAAGATAGCCCAGCTGCAAAAACACTATAAGATGCAATATCTAAGTGCCAGCCTTGAAAAGAAAATTTGTTTCAAGTTTTTCTTAAGACAAAAACCCAATGGCAATAAAGCCTTAATAAGTGCATTGATGTAAGTCGTTTCAAACTTGAAGACTTGTGCACAGAATTAAAAATGATATCAAATGATAGTTCCATGGCCATACATAAAATACATTAAAGATGCAGTCTCTTATAAAATATCACAAAAATTCTAGCAAATATCTAGAATACCCTCTTGGAAAATTGTGTAAGTTCGGTCTACTGCCATTTGGGTAAAACACTGCAACTTACATTTTCACAAAAGTCATGAATTCTGCCAACAAATTACCCAAGATCCTGTGGCCATTAATTGTTGACTGAAAATATTGAAAACACTAAGAAGTTAATCACAAGTTAGTAAATAACAAACTTACACCCACTAAAACTGGTATATTTTTGGGATATATATTATATCCATATTTTATCCAAAAGACTTATAACTGTCATGTACCTACAGATAAGAAAAACTTATCTATTATGAAATCTGACAAATTTATATGTTTTGTAGGACTAGGTACTGCTCTCAGCGTGCCCCACTATTGAATATGGATGGCTTTATATATACCAAAAAACTAGAATGTGTGAAATCCTATATGAAAAATACATAGATATTCCTACAATAATTCCCTGAATGGTGGCCATATGCCATTCATTCGGGGGGGGACAGCCTGTGGGGATGAGATTGCTAGGGGCCAGTGGTCAGACAAGGAATGTGAATATCAAATGAATTTTAATTGGATTTATTAGCATCATTCTTTGTATTTTTAAATATTTGGTAAACTTTTCAATAATTGTGAAATACTCTTATGTATAAAGAATCCAACAGCAATATAGGCTGCATTAATCGAATGGGTGGAATTCATTACCCTCATCTTTTCAACTTAGCCAGCGGCATTGGTGTGAAAACCATTATATTTCATTTTCGCTCCTTACATTAGATTGACTGAAAATCAAGTAGTTGATACTGTATTGCAGAATACACATCCCGATGTAGAATGGGAACTAAAAGAAAATGCATATGATTAATAATTGAAAGATAAATTTGGAATTCTGAAATTTACCTATTTGCAAGTCACATTAACAAAAAATATGACAAATACATAACAACCCGAATGCCTTTACAATTGACCCATTTACAGTATACTGGTAACCAATTTTCTTTTCTGCGTTTCCACCATTCTCAATCATATTAAAATATCTACGAAAAATCATAATGGATAAGGCTAAGGGCATCATAGTGGTCACCATGGCCAACTCTGCCCGATTGGGAACTTCTCATAATTTAGAGATGATCATACTTAAACCTAATGAAAATAATAAAGTATCTCACAGCAAGGGAAAAGTCTATACCAACCTTACTCTGGCTGTCGGAGTCTAGTGTGTAGGTAGTGAAGTCTATTATGACGAAGCATACTACCATCATCAATAGAAAATATGATAGCATCTCTATCAGAATAGTACATTGTGATACAAGGGAGAAAGTTGGTTATTGCAAACGAGCTATCATTAAAAAGCCCGAGCCGAAGGCGAGGGTTTTTAATTACACGAGTTTGCAATAACTTACACACCCTTGTATCACACGACGTTTTTCAATACAGTTGTGGGCAATAGTAAAAACAAAACAAATAATTATTTAATTATTCACACAACAATTAAATTTTCAGGAAATGCCGCGTTTTTTATAGACATATTTTTTTACAACGGAAACAGCCTATACAGCCTATTCGATTTTTGACAAATGTTGATGTGAAAATAATTAAATTAAAACTGGTAATTAAATATTAATATATTCAACCATTTAAAAGACTTATGAGAATTCAATGCTAAAACGTACGGAATCATTTTTTTTTTCGTATAAAATCTATCCCATTTTATTCTATGTATGAAAACTCCTTGCTACTAAACTTTTTAAATTGACTTATAAATTTAAAGCTCAAATGTAAAACTAATGATGGTAATTCAATATATTATAGAACCATTTAAAAAACTGTTGAGAATTCTATGCTAAGACGTACGGACTCATTCATTTTGGCCTCGAATAAAATCCCATTTTATTATATGTATGAAAACTCCTTGCTACTAAACTTTTTGAAATTGACATTTAAAACTCAACTGCAAAACCAAAGATAATATAATACTACGCAAAACTAATGATCGAGCTCGTAAACAAAAGTCACGACCGCGTAATAGAATATGCGAAAGATTTAATTTTCGAATCATAATTATAGCCTCTGAAAGTACGCCATGTTTAACAACTGTATTGAAAAACTTTTTTCAAACAATTGACACATGTTTAATAAACTGGTATATTTTTTTTAGAAATATAATACTTTTACTTTACTTTTACTTTTTTAAAAAAAAACGTTGTCCCACACTAGGAATTTCTTCCTGTATCGTGGGTGCGTTTACAAACATATAAACTCACATACACAACACCCAGAGCCGGAACAACTATCTGTAGGTCATACAAATATTTGTACCGTGCGGGAATCGAACCCGCGACACGCAGCGCAGCAGTCAATCGCTCAACCACTGCGCCAACCGTGCGCCCAATAATAACATCATAATAATAACATCTTGAACACCAACGGTAATATAATTTCTTAACAGAACTTTCTAATTCTAGTAAAAAATATAACAAATGCTTAACTGTCACAAATTGGCATTATAACTGATAATACCTTAAACATTAAAGTACTCTGATGACAGATAAAAAAAAAAAAAAAATATTTTAAGGGCGTGTTCAGACTACCTTTTACCTGCCCAAAAATACAATGTCACCTGGTAAACATCCCAGATTCTGGAAGTATTAGGAATTTGGTACCCAAATGAGATGTTGTCTCTAGAAAAACTGCCAAAAATAAAATCAAAGTATAGAAATAGAATAAATGCATATAACCATCAAAATTTCAGACTTCAAAAAATCTCTTATATATGAACTAAATCAATCAATACTTCAAACAAAGAACAGTAATATATCCAGCTGAAACCCTTGTAGCCTTCATTAATAAACATATAATAATTATTTTAGGCACCAAGAAACCATACCACATTAATGTCCAAACAGACTATCAGTCGTTGGATTAAGTGTACTTTAAAGACTAGCAGTATTGATGTAGGTACACGTATATTTAGCTCACAGCACACGCCACGCTGCTACTTCTAAAGCCAGGTGTGACAATTTATGAGATACTAAAAACAGCAGGCTGGAGTTACAACTCAAGTACATCTGGTAAATTTTATGTAAAGGATCAAAATGATTTAGCAAGATAAATCTTTAGCTGTGATTAAAGATATCTGTAAAGGATGCTAGCCAAAATAAAACTAGGTTCGTTCCATTAATCATCAAAGGGGTTGTATTCTCACTTCTTTACAAAACGTATAGATATAAGTAAGGAAACCAAAACACAAAGTGGGAAGCGCGAGAGCATGCGACGCCCAGCCATTACTACGTCATTGCCTGTTGATCACTGCCCGCGACCCCCGCGCTCTGCAAGCGCGCAGCGAGCCACCCCGCCGCGAGCGCCCTGATTGGCTCTCGGACATCACGCGAGTGGCGTACGCGTGTGTGCATCGCATGGCCTTCGCATCCACACAGACATATTACGGCACATGGAGGAGTTTTGGCGCGCTGTTCGAATTTTGAATTATTAACAAGATACGCGCGTTACAACCTCCCCCTCTAGTCCAAACACACGACCTCGCATTTGGAATAGGACCTAGGACAAGGCTATGAATGAAATGGCAACCGAAGCTGGTAAGAAAACAATTACAAAAATAGTAACAAAAAGTATAAGATCTAGGCATCTAATGTTAATCTCGGTAATCTCGGCGCCCTCTATATATCCGCGGAATTTGGTAACTGCCCACACTACTGCTAAGGCTTCCCTTTCCGTGGTACTGTAGTTCCTTTCAGCCTGATTAAGGAGGCGGCTGGCGTACTCAATAGGGCGCTCTTCGGGCCCCTCCCCCTGCATTAAAACTGCCCCCAGACAGTAACCACTACTGTCTGTTCTAAGGGTAAACGGTAGGGTCTCGTCAGCCTGACGTAATATAGGAGCAGACACCAACAGTTGCTTTATACCGTCGAATGCAGCTTGCTGATCATCAGACCAATGCCAAGTACTATCCTTCTTCAGAAGGGAGGTCAACGGCCTCGCTATCTCTGCATAATTAGGTATAAAACGTCTAAACCAACTAGAAGTTTGCAGAAAGCACTTCAAATGGGTGAGATTCTTGGGGACAGCCATATCATTAATGGCAGCTGTCTTACCCGGATCAACCTGGATTCCGCCGGGTACAATAAGATGCCCCAAGAACTTCACGGAATCACGGGCGAAAACACTCTTCTCGCGATTATCCCTCAGATTGAATAGCTCAAGCCTGTCAAATACAGCTTCAAGGTCGCTAAGGTGCTTGTCGAAGCTGTCCGACAGCACAATCAGATCGTCTAAATAACACAATAGAGAGACGCCTTGAAGATTTGACTTAAATCTGTCCATCAATCTTTGAAAAATAGCGCCTGAATTGCGCAAACCCATGGGCATTCGTTTAAAACGAAATGTTCCTAACGGTGTGACAAACGCCGTCTTGTCACGATCCTCGTTACTGACACACACTTGAAAATAGCTTGACCGAAGGTCCAAGGTCGACATGAAGTTGCTAGTCTTGGCTGCGTGGAGAACATCATCCATCCTTGGGAGTGGGTACCTATCTGGTTCTGTGACCGCATTCAACTTACGGTAGTCGATACAGAGCCGCGTACCTCCATCCCTTTTGGTAACCAATACTACGTTGGCCGCCCAAGGAGACTCGCACTCCTCGATCACATCGGTTGACAGCAACTTGTCTAACTCTTTCTCCAATATCAGTCGTTTGGCTGGTGACATTCGGAAGGGCGGAGAAGCTATTGGCTCTTGCTTCTCCCCTACCTTGATATGGTGCGTTGCGAAAGTAGTAGGTTCACCATCGGCTGCGAAGCGCGTAGCCTTCGACGCGATCAGATTATTTAGCTGGGCCCGCTGACTAATAGACAAATTCATGCCTTCGTCTTCTCTTAAGTGCAGCTGAGAAGCTTCTACACATAAGGCATCTGCGTCGGTCGATGAGACACAACTATAAAATCGAACAAATTCATAGTTGTTCTCGGGGTCGTCGGCAAAGCTCCATGACCCTGAGGCAAGTTCAACACAACGCCTGCATCGGTGATGAAGTCGCGTCCCAGAAGCGTCCTTGTGTCCGCACCAGGTATCACCAAGAACGTGGTTAGCACATCACGGCCCTGCAATGTTACGTTATACTTGCCTGTGAGAATCGTGCGCGCCGTACTTGTCCCATCAGCCAGACTGATAACGCGCTGATATTCTAAAAACACAGTACCAGCATCCAATAATACACGATATAGCGAAGGGCTAGCGAGGCAATGCGAAGCGCCCGTATCAATAAAAGCAGTGCCCTCGTGACCTCCGATACCTATACTTACTAACGGCCAGGTCGGGTCGGGGTCAATATTTGCACTCTGAATATTCGCATTATCCTCAGAGTACTGCTGACCCTCTAAAGTACTATAATTAACGCACGACATATCGTTTAAACATTCAAAATGTTCTAAATAAACACGATCAATCGAACGATCGAAACCAATGTTTGAATTAATTACCGAATAACAATTTTCTACAGAATACGGCTGTTTACCAGAATAAGGACTTTTTCCAGAATAATCCGGTTTATCGAAATGTAAACACTCTACTGACTTCGCGGAATATTGTTCCGTAAACGTTTGTTCGTCGTCATGATAATAATGATATCGCGACTCACAGTCTCGATCGCGGGTGGGCAGAGAACTACTATAATATGACACATTAAGAGCGCGGCGAACCATGAATTGTCCATACAAACGTAATACCAAAATCTTTTGTAATTTTAGCATATTACCACAATATTATGATGATATTCGGATTAAGACAGTATTTATCTAGGTTCCTACGTCTTCTTTTTTTCTAAATTCCATTTTGTATATTTTTACAGCGTAAATGACATGTTTTCTTTTTGATATTTCTGTATTATAAAAAACAATATCTTTATTAATATCGGTTTATTCCCATCGGCCACCCTCGATTCGCCACCCCGGTGGCCTATGGGAATTATTTAGTGAAATTTGCCACCTTCATTTATTCCCATCTGCCACCGGGGTGGCGGATGGTACTAACTAGTGTCGTTGCCCGGTTTATTCCCACCTGCCACATTCATTAGTTTAGTTGGGTGGTCGATTCTCATGACCGTAAAAGAAAAAATATCAAAAAAGTTTTGAAGGTTCATATTTGACTATTTTTCATTGTAGGATTTTGGTAGAATTTTAAACCATTACACATTAACATTTTTTCTTTGCGTTGGCAAAAATTTCATGTCATTTTTTTCTGCGTTCTTTTAAAAACCTCCTCTTGCTCTGTCCTTTTCATACTACTGATTTTGTTCACTCTTCTTTCTATTAACTAGTCCATTATTCCTTCTATATTTAGTCCATTATTCCTTCTATAATCAGTCCATTCTTCTCAGGAACGTGCTTCCTTTCGTGATCAGGACGGTTACAAGTCGGTTTGCATCCAAGCGGAAATTACGGATTTATTTTCACAACTAAGGTGCTTGTCCCATCGCCGACGATCAGCCAGCAGCGAGTAGAGTTAGAACCTAAATACGAGTTGGCAAGAAGCGAGTGTGTAGTTCCGTTAGTTTTACCGCTCGGCTATGAGCTAGTGTTTTTGTGCGACGGGCGATTACTCGCACCACTCGCTCGTGTGGTCAGACCTGCACGCGCTTTCTTCTTTTCTGTTACTTCATAAATGTATTTTCTGTTTTTAACTATATAGGCTCGCGTTTGACCAACATCTCGCCTGATGGTAAGCGATTATGTGGTCTACAATGAAGCACGCTTGCTAGAAGTAACCCATTTACTCTCGACTTAACTTAACCCAAAGGTTGTTGCTATCAGGGAATAAGACTCCGGCAGGAAATTCCACTCGTTAGCAGTGCGCACAATGAAAGTATTAAAATCGCTTTGTGCGTATGAGTGGGATGTCCACCATGTACCGATGGTGCATAGCCGTGCGTCTTGTTAGTATATTACCTTATTAGTATCTTTGTGCATGAAGTCTAAATATATAAATAATAAATATCAAAATTGACATTGACCACATCGACCTGCGTAACATTATCCATAGCATCCGTAATAAAATCATTAAATAAAATCAAATTAGAAGTGGTAGACCATCCTTTTAAAAATCCGTGCTGAAAGAGCTAGCAAGGGCCGGTATAACCTGGTTATAAACAATCCTCTCTAATTTTTTGCTATATTGCACAGCTTGGATATAGGCCCATGATTAGTAATCTCTTTTTTAGACCCCTTCTTATGTACGGGCGAAATAAAAACAGATTTCTATAATTTCGGAACAACACTTTGAGTCAGACTTCCAAAAAATAAAATTGAAATAGGTAGAGCAATGCAAGGCGCGCATTTAATTAGAAATTTAGATGATATTATTATGTTATCAGGGACAGCACCTTAAGTTGGATCCAAGTAACAAAGTAAACCGGTCACAGCGATGTTGTGCGAATGTTGATCATTCACTTTTATGTGACAAATGTCATGAGAATCGACCACCACCCCGGTGGCAGATGGGAATAAAAGATGGTGGCAGATTTCACTAAATAAGTCCCATCGACCACCGGGGTGGTAAACGCCACTAGTTAGTGCCATCCGCCACCCCGGTGGCAGATGGGAATAAAGGAAGGTGGCAAATTTCACTAATTAATTCCCATCGGCCACCGGGGTGGCCACTCGAGGGTGGCCGATGGGAATAAACCTTAATATCGTACCAGGAACATAGCTCATATTATCAAATTACAAATAATCGTTTTTTTTTTTTTAAACTTTAAGTTTTCATTCATAATTTTTGGTATTACGGAACACATCAAATTAATCACACATTTCCAATAGCTAGTATTGCTGTCGCGTCAAGCAAATGTCAATGTGTGCGTGGTCGCAATGCTCACGGTTGTGTATCGTTCGTACGGCGTGGGGTTTGTTCGGGGCACTTCGGGTGTGCTTCGGGTGTGTTTTACTGTTTTTTGTTCTACTGTTCTGTGGATTGTTTGTTGTCATTATTAGACGATTATTTCACTATGCTTTATGTGCGCGTTTATTTATTTTCTAAATTGTATTATTTTAATATTTTTGACACTATTGACTTATGCTATGAACTTGGATTTAGATTTGCCTTGTGATTTGAACTTTGGTATTGAGTAATATACTTTTTTACGAACTTTGCGTTGTTTACGGACTTTGTTATTATTTACCATATGGTTCGGTTGCCGACATGGTCTCCGAACGTTGGGATGTTTATCACAGGAAGTACCTATTTCCCAATGACATAATACAATAAGGTAAATTAATAGGTACCTTAGTTTATCTATACTAATATTATCAAGCTGAAGAGTTTGTTTGTTTGTTTGAACGCACTAATCTCAGGAACTACTGGTCGGAGATGAAAAAATATTTTTGTGTTGGATAGTCCATTTATTGAGGAAGGCTATAGGTTATAACATCACGCTACAACCAGTAGGAGCGGCGCATAAATGAAAAATGTTGTAAAAACGGGCAAAATATTCCTTTTTGAGAGCTTCCGTTGCGTGCGTTGCGTACGATCATGTATGTAGTATAGAGTAGGTATATAGATAGGGTAGGGTAGGGCAGGGTAGGTGGGTAGGTAGGAAGATTGACGGGAGCGAAGCCGCGGTGGACAGCTAGTTTTGTATAAATTAGTATTTACCTACCTACCTATCCATCAACTTACGAAGCTTTGTTTTTAGGGTTCCGTACCCAAAGAGTAAAAACGGGACCCTATTACTAAGACTCCGTGGTCCGTCTGTCTGTCTGTCTGTCTGTCACCAGGCTGTATCACAAGAACCGTGATAGCTAGAGAGTTGAAATTTTCACAGATGATGTATTTCTGTTGCCGCTATACAACAAATACTAAAAATATAATAAAATAAATATTTAAGGGGGGCTCCCATACAAAAACATGATTTTTATGCCGTTTTTTTGCTGTAATGGTACGGAACCCTTCGTGCGCGAGTCCGAATTGCCCTTGGCAGGTATTTTTCGTTTGTTTATTCATGTCATGAGACAAAGCGGGCGTAGGTAATGATCTCAAGGACACCGCTTAGACTTACCTACGTTGCTCCTCTATACTTACTGTGACGTTAGTTCGGCCAGTTCGGCTCACCCAGGGTAGGGTGACCATGCGATTGGACTTGCATGCAAAAGCGCGGTTTTATACCCTCGGTCCAGATTTTGCTGGACTTTTTTGTAAAATTCCTGTTACAAAAAACTAAAATCCAAATTCGTTCTAGTTTATTTAATTATTCTGGGATTTTTATCTGGACTTCGGTGACCCTTACCCTGGAGAGGTTCTAATAGGGCCATCAGTTTTCATAAAGAAACACTAGAAAGAAAGAAAATGAGCGTGTTTAGTGTGGATCTTTGACACTATGTTTTCTGATTACTATTATTGTATTTTTTGTTTTTCGTTTAGTCGATAATATAATTATGGTCACCCTACACGACTTTATCAAGTTTCGATTTATATTTTTAAACAGATGAATGATGATATTTTTTTATTCAAGATCCTTGTTTTTATTTTTAACTAGAGGACGCCTCGCGGTTTCACCCGCGTAGTTCCCGTTCCCGTGGGAAGATCTATCCCCGTGTGTCATAGGCTACTTTTTATTCCTGTAGATAAAAAGCCTATGTCACCCGGGGATAGAGTAGCTTCCGAACGGTGAAAGAATTTTTGAAATCGGTCCAGGAGTTTTGGAGCCTATTCGGTACAAACAAACAAAACAAAAAAATCTTTCCTCTTTATAATATTGGTATAGATATTCTTAGCTCAGAGCGCTTTTATTTATCTGTATCTACTTATATGCGTAAATAGGCATACATTATTGGAATATTTGTCCTTTACTAATACTTTGCCTAAGTAACACTTGTAATATATTACTTGCATTCATTATTTATTATAACAACACATGTTTGAGGTTTATCAAAGGAATACCTACATAAATAAGACAAAAGAACGCGGGCGCCGTTCGCGTCAGCCGGCTTTCGAGTCGATACGATGATAATAGGTAGCGATATCTATCTGCTCACACACACACGGCTACGCACGGCGCACCGCGTGTGCGTGCAAACTGAGATAGCAATACTCCGAACGAATTTTTCGCTCGCCTCGAATTGCATTTGCGAGCTAAGTTCGCCGCGCCCTTAACAGATTTTAGTTCGATCGAGTTAAAAGACGAACTACTTTTAGTTGGAACCTTTTTATCTACTTGCGTACACTTATTACACTTCGACCTAATAACGCCTTGTTGCCCACAACCGTAACAGAATAGACCCTTATTGTTATTACTACCAGTTTTACGGTTTTTACCTAAACCTGTAGAGGTGTTTGAACTAGTGGGGGTTTGTTGTGTTGGATTACTACTCATCGTAGTATCCGTAGCGTCGCTCTTAGTAAAATGTTTAGGTTTACTCACCGGGGGTTTAGGTACCTTTACCTCTGCCATCGACTCCTCGACATGCCGTAAGGCATAGCACGCACAGCGATTTTCATTCGCGCGGATTTTTTTTCCGCGCGAATTTTTTAGTACTATTTGGGCGCGATTTTTTTTCCGCAGTGCGTGCAGCTTCATACATTTCCATAGGACACAGAATGCGCGGAAAAAAATTCGCGCGAATAAAAATCGCAGTGCGTGCCATGCCTAACAATTCCCGCGGCAACCGTTTGCGGATCTTGCGATCCAAGAGACCGTACACAATTTATGATTAAACGAACTTACCCTAAGTGAAGTTCTATCATAATTATACGAAGTGCCTCGTCCTCGAGATTAGTACCTGTAATTAATGATTATTATTTACATGTAGACTTTGAGAGTTAAGTTCTGGAATTATCACATACACTATGATGAATTTGTGAAGTAAAAGCTTTCTTTCTTTAAAATTCTTAATTATATTTTTATAGACCAACCATCATGGTTGTCCATAGGTTTCACACATAGGTTCTTAATCAGTTCATTCAGATATGTTCTTAATTATTTGTTTTTGCAATTTTTTTATTTACTTTCTTATTCTCATTGTTATAATGTTTATAGATTAACAATCTAAGTTGTCATTAGATATCAAAGGTTCATATTCAGCATCAACCATTCAGTCATTTTCTTAATTATTATTCTTATCTTAATTATCTTTATTAACAAAATATTATTTGCCTATTATTTATTGTCATTAAGTATTAAAGTTTTTTATAGACTAACAATCACAGTTGCTTTTAAGTAACATAGGTTCTTAACCAAAATGTTTATATATATTCTTAATTATCTTTTTAACAGAATATTTGTTGCCAACTTAATATCAATATTAAGGTTTGTTTATAGAATAAAAATCATAGGTGTCATTGGAAAACTAAAGTTTTTAATTAACCATTCAGTTAATATTATACATATATCTGTTTTAACAAAATACAGTTTTGCTTTTTTATTACTATTGTTAGTTTCCTTAACATTACATTTTATACTGATACTCCTTCCCTATAAGTTAAAGTTGCTGGTTGTTGTATTAGTTAGTACATGTAAGTTAAATAAGATATCTTTAATCACAGCTAAAGATTTATCTTGCTAAATCATTTTGATCCTTTACACTAAAGGTATTTTATAAAATTTCCAGATGTACTTGAGTTGTAACTCCAGCCTGCTGTTTTTAGTATCTCATAAATTGTCACACCTGTCTTTAGAAGTAGCAGCGTGGCATGTGCTGTGAGCTTAATATATGGGTACCTACATCAATACTGCTAGTCTTTAAAGTACACTTAATCCAACGATTGATAGTCTGTTTGGACATTAATGTGGTATGGTCTCTTGGTGCCTAAAATAATTCTTATATGTTAATTAATGTGGGCTACAAGGGTTTCAGCTGGATATATTACTGTTGTTTGTCTGAAGTATTGATTGATTTAGTTCATATATAAGAGATTTTTTGAGATCTGAAATTTTGTTGGTTATATGCATTCATTCTATTTCTATACTTTGATATTATTTTTGACAGTTGTTCTAGAGACAACATCTCATTTGGGTACCAAATTCCTAATACTTCCAGAATCTGGGATGTTTCCCAGGTGGCATTGTATTTTTGGCCAAGTAAAAGGTAGTCTGAACACGCCCTTAAAATATTTTCAGAGTACATTAATGTTCAAGGTATTATCAGTGATAATGCCAATTTGTGACAGTTAAGCATTTGTTATATTTTTTATTAGAATTAGAAAGTTCTGTTAAGAAATTATATTACCATTGCTGTTCAAGATGTTATTATTATATTTTTTTTTAAATTATACCAGTTTATTAAACATGAGTCAATTGTTTGGAAAAGTTTTCTGATAGAGATGCTATCATAATTTCTATTGATGATGGTAGTATGCTTCGTCATAATAGACTTCACTACCTACACACTAGACTCCGACAGCCAGAGTAAGGTTGGTATGGATTTTTCCCTTGGTGTGAGATACTTTATTATTTTCATTAGGTTTAAGTATGATAATCTCTAAATTATGAGAAGTGCCCAATCGGGCAGAGTTGGCCATGGTGACCACTATGATGCCCTTAGCCTTATCCATTATGATTTTTCGTAGATATTTTAATATGATTGAGAATGGTGGAAACGCAGAAAAGAAAATTGGTTACCAGTATACTGTAAATGGGTCAATTGTAAAGGCATTCGGGTTGTTATGTATTTGTCATATTTTTTGTTAATGTGACTTGCAAATAGGTAAATTCCAGAATTCCAAATTTATCTTTCAATTATTAATCATATGCATTTTCTTTTAGTTCCCATTCTACATCGGGATGTGACTTCTGCAATACAGTATCAACTACTTGATTTTCAGTCAACCTAATGTAAGGAGCGAAAATGAAATATAATGGTTTTCACACCAATGCCGCTGGCTAAGTTGAAGAGATGAGGGTAATGAATTCTACCCATTCGATTAATGCAGCCTATATTGCTGTTGGATTGTTTATACATAAGAGTATTTCACAATTATTGAAAAGTTTACCTCCTTGTCTGACCACTGGCCCCTAGCAATCTCATCCCCACAGGCACCCCCCCCCCCCCCCCCCCGAATGAATGGCATATGGCCACCAGGGATATCTATGTATTTTTCATAATTTACTTCACCTTGGAGGTTTAGGATTTTACATTACATTCTAGTTTTTTGGTATATATAAAGCCATCCATATTCAATAGTAGGGCACGCTGAGAGCAGTACCTAGTCCTACAAAACATATAAATTGTCAGATTTCATAATAGATAAGTTTTTCTTATCTGTAGGTAATGTTACATGACAGTTATAAGTCTTTTATCAATAATATATATCCCAAAAATATACCAGTATCCACTAGATGTAAGTTTGTTATTTACTAACTTGTGATTAACTTCTTAGTGTTTTCAATATTTTCAGTCAACAATTAATGGCCACAGGATCCTAGGTAATTTGTTGGCAGATTTCATGACTTTAGTGAAAATGTAAGGTGCAGTGTTTTACCCAAATGGCAGTAGATCGAACTTATACAATTTTCCAAGAGGGTATTCTAGATATTTGCTAGAATTTTTGTGATATTTTATAAGAGACTGCATCTTTAATGTATTTTATGTATGGCCATGGAACTATCATTTGATAATATTTTTAATTCTTTGCACAAGTCTTCAAGTTTGAAACGACTTACATCAATGCACTTATTAAGGCTTTATTGCCATTGGGTTTTTGTCTAAAGAAAAACTTGAGACAAATTTTCCTTTTCAAGGCTGGCACTTAGATATTGCATCTTATAGTGTTTTTTCAGCTGGGCTATCTTAAAGTGTTGTGGATACCCATGAAACCCTCAATCCATGATAACATGGTCTTATCATCAGTGATAAATTACCACTATTTATAAGAATTTATAAGCAACCAGGGTACCTTACTGAGTTTAGCGGCGTCGAGGTGAGATGTAATGACCACCTAAAGGATATTGTATGGCTGACTCAGGCTATAGACAGGCTCCCTGTTCTCCTGTCGCCCTTGTGGCGCTGGTGGAGCTTTCGAGTATTTTGCTTAGAATGTGTTGGGTTCTTTCTTGGCTTTGGGTGCTGTTGCAGCACCTGAATTAGAAGCCACTTTACCAGCTCGAAGAGTTTCAGCAAGTGTTTACCCGAACTGATATTTTTCCATCTTTGTGTTTTGAACTTGCCCTTAAGGTCCTTTTTTATTGAGCCGCAGCTAAATTTGCATCTAGTAATTGAGTCACAACTCACAATGTTGTACTTCACATAAGGTACGAGTGGTATCCATTATTCAACTTAATAGATCTGTATAATTTTCTTTTGTATCCAATACTTTGGATAATGTTGCTCCTAGGATAGAGATGGTGCTGAGTAGTCTTTGTTTTGCTTCTATGGCCTTTTTTATCAATAATTTGGGCATTTTGCTGTATAGCATAAGAGCCCCAAGTTTTGTCACGTTCAATGTCAGCGTTTATTTTCCCTGCGCAAGGAGCTGTAGGGGAAATACCAGCCTGTGGTCTCTATGGAAACAAGCCTCATGTTGCAAGATGTTCCAGACAGCTGGCCACTTCCTTGTGGAGTTCGGCCCCATCACCATACTCTGTGTTCAATGTTGGGTCAACCCAATGAATTTTGAGAGCGTCTGTGTGTTTCCGGCCTGGAATTGTGAGGGAGATCACTAGTGTTCGTGGTTATTTTGGTATTTTCTTGGTCATATTCGACTTTAATTGTTTCCATTTCATTTTTGGCATCGTCGTCCAGGACTTTGCCTGGAATGATTACAAACCATTGTTTTACTGCCGGTTGATAACCGAGTTATAAAATCTGGTGGGTATAGCAATTCCAAAGAATTGAACGAAACCAGTGAATTATTGAATGTTGTGAGACAGTCCAATGATCTGCCCGAGTGCATTCGTTAGGTAAAAGAATTAAATTATATTTCATGATCTCGTAAGTATGCAGTGAGACAGCCCGATGGCTTGCCCGAAATGCATTATTTGTTTGAGAATTATTGAATGTTGTGAGACAGTCGGATACTCTGCTCGGGTAAAATAATTAAATTATGATGATCTCGTAAGTATGCGGTGAGACAGCCCGATGGCTTGCCCGAAATGCATTATTTGTTTGAGAATTATTGAATGTTGTGAGACAGTCGGATACTCTGCTCGGGTAAAATAATTAAATTATGATGATCTCGTAAGTATGCGTGTGAGACAGCCCGATGGCTTGCCCGAAATGCATTATTTGTTTAAGAATTATTTAATGTTGTGAGACATTTTCACAAGAACGATTTTCAGCTCGAATACAGTCGTTAGACAATAGAAATACATTTCTTTTGATTGATAATCTCGTGAATATGCAGTGGGACGGCCCGATGGCTTGCCCGAAGTGCATTATTTGTTAGAGATGCAAGTTTAAGCCATAGGATTGGTAAAATAGTTGTAGATATATGTACAATTAAATCAAAATATATTTTTACAGAGTTAGGTACCTTGTGGGTCTAAATATGGCGTCGACTCTTGAGACGATTTTTGTTTTAAATAGTTTCCAGGTTTTTTAATTTTTTACCTGATTCTCTCTTATTCCTCGGTTGACAATGATGTTTCCTTTTTGGCATTTTCCAACTTTTTTAAAACTGTTCTTTGTATTTAAAAGTTTAGCTAAGTGTTGAATAGCGCCGCACTAAAACCGCGAATTGACAAGTTGACAGCCGACACAGAGCTGCCAGGGCAAGAAAAAAAAAAAAAAATTGTCTCTAAAACATAGTGATTTGAGTAGCCTCCCGTAGCCGGTACTACATGTAAATAATAATCATTAATTACAGGTACTAATCTCGAGGACGAGGCACAAAGTATAATGTCCACTTTAGCTTCTTCACACAACTCATACGGTAACGTACTCATGAGAGCGCGTAATTTACACGCGAACACTTCACTACGTTGAGGGGCCGTATGCTCCTCCGCGAACATTTCACGAAAAACTTTGTATGCGGGTTTAATGCTGCCATACATCGCACGTAGATGGTTGATCGCATCGTCCCAGTCACGTACACTCCTCTTGATACCCTGCCACCATACCGCTGCGTCGCCGACGAGTAGGATGGGTAGGCCGCGCAGCGCGTCCTCGTCGCTGACGCCGGCGCAGTCCTTATACACCTGCACCGCGTCTATAAACGCCTCCAACACTTCGACGTCCTTCTTCTCGCCGTCAAAGCGAGCCGTGCACTTGCTGAAGTTGCCACCTCCGTGAGAGTTGGCGCCTCCCAAACTCGTCGACGCGAACCCGTCGACGGTCGCTGGAGTGGGCGACCGCGCATGCGCGATCGACGTAGATAGTAGCGTCTCGATGAGCTGCCTATTGGCTTCCGCTTGAGACTTGGCGAAAGCTGCCATGAGTGATGATAGATCAGCGATCTGCTGTGAAGATCCTGCCTCCGGTGATAGTTGCTGTTGCGTCGGCGCTGCTTCCGGCGCTTCGACGCTTACGACCTCGCGGGCTTCGTCGTCCGAGTTGCCCTGCCCCTGGTCGTCGGCGAAACGGCGGCTTGCCGTACCCCGTGGAACGACTGGCATGGTGCAAGAGTAACAAGGTCACGTTCTTCACAACCTGAAGATCGGTCGACGATCGGTGATTGACGTAGTTTTCTTCGCGAGTCCAAGACGTCCAACGAAGTTATTTCCAACCAAAAATGGCGGCGGCCGCGTCGCATCGGTTTCTCGTGGCCACTAGTTGAGCGCCAGTGTAAAGGATCCTAGCCAAAATAAAACTAGGTTCGTTCCATTAATCATCAAACGGGGTTGTATTCTCACTTCTTTACAAAACGTATAGATATAAGTAAGGAAACCAAAACACAAAGTGGGAAGCGCGAGAGCATGCGACGCCCGCCATTACTACGTCATTGCCTGTTGATCACTGCCCGCGACCCCCGCGCTCTGCAAGCGCGCAGCGAGCCACCCCGCCGCGAGCGCCCTGATTGGCTCTCGGACATCACGCGAGTGGCGTACGCGTGTGTGCATCGCATGGCCTTCGCATCCACACAGACATATTACGGCACATGGAGGAGTTTTGGCGCGCTGTTCGAATTTTGAATTATTAACAAGATACGCGCGTTACATATCTTATTTAACTAAAATGTACTAACTAATACAACAACCAGCAACTTTAACTTATAAGGAAGGAGAATCAGTATAAAATGTAGGTAATGTTAAGGAAATTAACAATAATAAAAAAGCAAACCTGTATTTTGTTAAAACAAAATGTACAATATTAACTGAATGGTTAATTAAGAACTTTAGTTTTCCAATGACACCTATGATTGTCATTCTATAAACAAACCTTAATATTGATATTAAGTGGGCAACAAATATTCTGTTAACAAGATAATTAAGAATATATATAAACATTTTGGTTAAGAACTTATGTTACTTTAAAGCAACTCTGTGATTGTTATGTAAGTATTGTAGATGTGATGACAATAAAAAATAGGCAAAAAATATTTTGTAAATAAAGATAATTAAGATAAGAATAATAATTAAGAAAATGATTGAATATGAAACTTTGATATCTAATGACAACTTAGATTGTTAATCTATAAACATTATAACAATGAGAATAAGAAAGTAAATAATAAATTTGCCAAAACAAATAATTAAGAACATATCTGAATGAACTGATTAAGAACCTATGTGTGAAACCTATGGACAACCATGATGGTTAGTCTATAAAAATATAATAAAGAATTTTAAAGAAAGAAAGCTTTTACTTCACAAATTCATCATAGTGTATGTGATAATTGCAGAACTTAATTCTCAAAGTCTACATGTAAATAATAATCATTAATTACAGGTACTAATCTCGAGGACGAGGCACAAAGTATAATTTATGATTAAACGAACTTACCCTAAGTGAAGTTCTATCATAATTATACGAAGTGCCTCGTCCGAAGAGTTTAGTAACACCATGGGGTATCAACTCATACAAATTATAATTAGTATTAAAAAAAGATCATAGATGGCAGCATAAGTAACAAATGTGAAAGTAACAATCAATTAAAAAATGTTTAACAGCAGATTCAGGCTGAAATAAGTTTAGTAAAAATCAAAACTTGCTTCTTTAATGTTAATTTATCCATTTACACTCTTTAATCAGGTTTTTTTGAACAAAAAAGATAAGTGAAGACTTTGTATGTTAAATTAGTTGAAATAAGCTATCGACTTTTCGTTTTGTTTTGAGTTCTTTGCAATAGATGGCGTGTTTCACAATTTGTCCTAAACTATATATCCATCGTAAGATTCTTTTTGTAGGATAGTTATTATTTATTATAGGCGTAATTTAAAAGATATTATTTATTATAGGCGTAATTTCAAATATTAAAGTTCTGGTCTATTATTTAAAATCACTTTTTTGTGAAGCTTGTTTACACGTCGAATTAACTAGATAGCTGGAACAGGACTCGTATCGCGCTAGGGCCTACTCAAATCGCACGGGTACTAAAATAAGAGATAACGCGACGCGTGTGGCGCTTGCCGTCCGAGTTTACGCGTCGCATAGTAGGTACAGTTTGATTCAAACTTAATAACGGCTCGAAACTCTTCGGGAGCCACTACGCGCTAGCAATTTCATGTGACAGCGGGGGTGAGGGGTAGGGTAGGTACTGCCATGCTGCGTACCTAACTAAAGTATTAAAAGTAATCATTTTTGTAAAAACATTTTGTTTTTTATATATCTAAGTACCAACCTAAAATAAAAAAGCTAATTTAAAAATCAAACACCCGACTGCTTAAAAAGCGAACTAAAAAGCTGTAAACAAGAAAATAACTAGCTCTGCAGTCGGAGGATACAATATTCGCGAACTGCCTGATCCTCCGACGGCACAGCACGATTTTTACTTGTTTACAGCTTTTTAGTTCGCTTCCTTTTTGATTTTTAAATTAGCTTTTTTTATTTACAACTTTTAGGTATTTTTTTTTTATAAATTGTTTTAAACATATACGTGGTATGTATTTTTGTAATCACCACTAAAAGCCCTTCATTTTGATGCCCACTCGACGGGTTACGAAGATAAAAAATTGCAACCTCTACAATATGGAGCCCAAAATCCGCCATTTTTTTTTAATGGCACTTATCTAAGAATATTTGGGTGGCCAAGACCTATCTAACGATGTCTTAATTATAAAAATCCGTCAAGTGGTTTGAAAGATACGAGGTAATAAAGAATATTACACACATACTTACATACAAGATACGCGCGAAAAACATAACCCTTTCCTTACAGCCGGGTAAAAAAGGATAACCCTTATAGTGAATAATAAAATGACATGAAGTAGGTACCTACTTCGTGTCACACACCCTTTCCTTACAGCCGGGTAAAAAAGGATAACCCTTATAGTGAATAATAAAATGACATGAAGTAGGTACCTACTTCGTGTCATTCCGTTGCCGCGGAAGCAAGCTAACTATCTACATTTAATTCTACAACGAATTCTATAGTTTTGATTGATTTGGAATATTCGTGAATATTGTGAAATTCGCTCGAGGAGCTCGTGGCTAAATAATAACAGCCGTACGGGTCGATCTTAAGGTTAAGCAACGCTTGACGAGGTCGGGCCGTGGATGGGTGACCATTTCAACATATCGGGTTTCCTCCGTGCCTCGGAAAGCACGTTAAGCTGTTGGTCCCGGCTGTCATTTGAAGATCTTTGACAGTCGTTACGAGTAGTCAGAAGCTTGAGATCTGACACCAGTCTAGCCAAGGGGTACCGTATTACTCAGTTACTGGGTTGTGGAGGTCAGATAGGCAGTCGCTCCATGTAAAATACTGGTACTCAGCTGAATCCGGTTAGACTGGAAGCCGACCCCAACATAGTTGGGAAAAGGCTAGGCAGATGATGATTGTGAAATTCGCTACACAATGCGAACACTTAGATTTAAGAAGTTACCGCGGTCTGAGCGGAGTCTGTCCCGAACCGAACATACCTAATGTTATTATTACGAATACGAAGTAAGCGTTCAAGGACAAGACAATTGGCAAATAACGTCTCTGAGTACCTACATGATACGAATCCTCGGTCAAATTGCCATTTATGATTTAGTATCTAGGCAAACTACTAGATGGCGTTAGAAAACCACATTCTCGGGCTATTAAAGAGTCACTGGTGCTGCCGCCTGTTAAAAATATGGAGAAAGAAAAATAGCCCGACCAATAGCCCGACTTAAGGAGGTGACATTTCTTTGTATGGGATTGGGTATCTGTACTGTAGTATTATATTATCTTTGGTAACACCCTCCCAACCCTAAGGTATAACCCAGAAGCGTTCTGGAAATATCTATAAAACATCATAACTCTAAACTAAATGACAAGTTGACAGTCGACACAGAGCTGCCAGGGAAAGAAAATAAATAAAAAATAATAATACTGTCTCTAAAACATAGTGATTTGAGTAGCCTCCCGTAGCCGGTCTGCCGGTACTACATGTAAATAATAATCATTAATTACAGGTACTAATCTCTTCGGACGAGGCACTTCGTATAATTATGATAGAACTTCACTTAGGGTAACTTCGTTTAATCATAAAATAGTAACACTAAACGTGATTTACTTTCTGTGATTGCTAGGATATTCGATCCTTTAGGTATTTTGTCTCCCTTTGTAATCACTTTAAAAATGTTACTACAGAAAATGAGGTTCGATAAATTGTCTTGGGATGAGCCATTGCCTACTGAAATTTATTTGCAATGGCAGACTATTAATAAAGCTTTGCTTCTTTTAAATGAAGCTCGTGTTCCTCGAATTGTCGTGTGTCACTCATACCGGGAGTTGGAACTACACATATTCACCGACCCGTCTGAGCGCGCATATGGTGCGTGCGTTTATGTCCGTAGTATTAATAATGAAGGTGAATGTATTGTTAGGTTACTTATAGCCAAAAGTCGAGTAGCGCCTCTTAAACTGACCACAATTCCCAGGTTGGAGTTGTGTGGCGCGGTTGTGGGGGCTCGTCTGTATGAGAAAGTGTTGAGCTCACTCCGACTCAAGTTCTCTCGCGTCTTTTGTTGGACTGACTCGACCATCGTGCTGGGATGGTTACAGATATTGCCTTCAAGGCTTCAGCCATTCGTGCGCAATTACACAATTGCGAAAGGCTGGAAAGTATAGATCAGGCAGGCCATTGTACGTGGAGGCACGTCCCAACTAATAAGAACCCAGCAGACCTACTATCTCGCGGTGTGGATATTAGTCATCTGCAGAGTTTGGACATGTGGTGGTCGGTTCCTGACTTTCTCCAACAAGATTCACGTAGTTGCCCTTTGCAATTTAAATATATAGAAATAAGCTCACTCCCTGAAACTCGACCTGATATATCATTGAATGTTGTTCTTGACACTAACGATAAGGCATTACTTATCGATTTTAAACGTTTTTCTAAGTATTTTAAAGTTTTACGTTCCATGGCTTATGTGTTGCGATTCATCAAATTATGTAAACGCAAATCGCTCGCTAGTAATTTTTTATCTGATGAAGAATTAAAAGAAGCGTTAATAATTTTAATTTATAAAAGTCAACAATAATCATTTCCCGAACATAAATTACTTATAAAAAAACAAACTTTACCAAAAAGGAGCGTCCTATTAAAATATAATGTGTATTTAGATGTAAACCATCTTATGCGTGTCGGAGGACGTCTCGATAATTCCTATTTTACTTATAATAAACGGCACTCTATAATTTTACAGTCCACTCATTATTTCACTAAATTATTATTTGATTTTGAACACAAAAGGTTAATGCACGCTGGCCCTCAGCTATTCTTAGCATCCATTAGAGAATCCGAACGGCACAGAACGCATATAGCGTTCTGTGCCGACGGATGCAAGGTAAGTTGGTAACTCCATTGATGGGTAACCTGCCGCGACAGCGTCTTCTTCCAGGAGGGTATCCGTTCGAAAGTACCGGCGTTGATTATGCAGGTCCTATCATGAGTGCTAGTCGCCAAGGTCGTGGATGTAGGCTCGTGAAAGTGTATATTGCAATTTTTATTTGTTTCACTACAAAGGCTGTACATTTGGAGCTTGTGGGTGACTTTACTAGTCATAACTATTTATTAGCGTTATATAGGTTTATTTCGCGAAGGGGCAAACCCGTCCACATGTATTCCGATAACGGTACTTCATTTGTTGGTGCGTATAACGAGCTATCAAAGTTCTTAAAAACTAATTCCGAGTCTTTGAGCGGAAGTATAGCTAATGATGGCATTACCTTCCACTTCATTCCCGCGTATACTCCACATTTTGGCGGTTTCTGGGAGGCGGGTGTCCGATCCGAGAGTCCAAAATATCACTTACAGCGAGTGTTGGGACATTGTAAGTTAACTTTCGAGGAGCTTAACACCACATTAGCCCAAATCGAGGCCATATTAAATTCACGCCCACTAACGCCGCTGTCTTCAGAACCTGCCGATTGCACTCCATTGACGCCAGGTCTTTTTCTCGTCGGCCAGCCACTCACTTCGTTGCCACAGAAGAGTTATGTTGATCATTCCGCAACCCACCTCAGTCGGTATCAACGCATTGAGCAACTCCGCCAGCACTTCTGGACTAGATGGAGTAAAGAATATGTTGCTGAGTTGCAGCAACGGACGAAGTGGCCTTTATGTCAGGATACTTTGAAGAAGGACTGCCTGGTGGTGGTGAAAGAGGACAATCTCCCACCCTTGATGTGGAGACTAGGAAGGATTGCTGCTATACACCCGGGTTCTGACGGAATAGTTCGTGTAGCGGATATCAAAACTTCCACTGGAGTCATCAGGAGGGCCTTCAACAGGATATGACCACTTCCCGTAACTTCGGAATCGGAGTCTGGTTGAAAGCACGACTTTCAACGCCCGGGGGCATGTTGGAGCGCCTACTCAAAACAGTTTAGCAATAAATTACACGTCGACAAACTATCACCTTTGCTAATTACTATTTGTTCATTTTTTATTTGTACTTGCTAATTAAAGGTCACAGACGTAAGTTGTGCCTCATGCATTTTTATTATAAATCCCGCTAATTAAATAATTAATTAGTATTTTTTTTTTTTTTTTAATTTCCGCACAATTAGACATGAAGGATCTTAGGCCTATTAGTATACTGCCAGTACTTTCAAAAGTTTTAGAGAAAGTGGTTTGCGCGCAATTGGTCGATTTTTTAGAGACTAATAAAATCCTCCCGGATGTTCAGTCAGGGTTTAGGAAGGGCCGTAGTACGGCCACGGCTTTGTTGGATGTGACTGACAATGTCTTGTCAGCTCAAGATAGTGGAATGTACACACTCTTGGTTTTGCTTGATTTTTGACGCGCGTTTGACTGTATTAACGTTCCTTTATTATTGTCGAAGATGGTTTTCTATGGATTTGACTAGGCCACAGTAAAATGGTTTGATAGCTATCTTAGCGATCGTACGCAATTCGTTGAAATACGCCGGGCGGACGGATCGACAGTTGTTTCCAGGTGATGCTCAGTTGTAAGAGGAGTTCCGCAGGGCTCGATACTTGGGCCAATATTATTTATTTTGTATTGTGCGGATTTGATTAAAGTGATTAATAAGTGTAAATACCATATTTATGCCGATGATACACAAGTTTATAAATCATTTAAGCCGGTAGACTATGAGCAAGCTTTAATTGATCTTAATGCAGATCTTGAAAGTATTGTTCGGTGGTCTAATGCCAACACGCTTTCTTTGAATCCTACGAAATCGAAATACATGCTATTTGGCACCGTAAACCAGCTAAATAAAATTAAACCCTGTGCCAGCTGTGTAACAATTATGAGTATGCCTATCGAACGGGTCTACGAAGCACGTAATCTGGATCTAATTATGGATACGGAACTTCGTTTTCACAAACACGTGACAGAGTGTATCCGTAATTGCTATTATAGACTTAAGATTCTACACAAAGCTCGTCCGTATCTTAGCGAGGAATTGCGAGTCTTTGGTTTTATCAAAGTTAAATTATGCGGACACAGTGTATGGTCAATGACTTTTGTCAAAAACCGAAAGGATGATCCAAAGACTTCAAAAAGCCTGTGCACGCTTCTGTTTTAAAGTTCCTTTTAGAGGTCATGTTACACCTTTCTTGAATGAGCACAACATTCTAAAAATGAAAGCTAGACGTAAGCTGCACTTGGCGACCCTACTTTTTGGAGTAATCAAGTCTCAATCCCCTTCTTACTTATACGATAGGCTGTCATGGACTTGTAGACACAAAATCGGTGAGGGAAGAAAATGTTCCCGACAGCTTTCTATTCCCCAGCATAAGTCGGCGGCTTTTAGAGGCAGTTTTCGGTACGCAGCTACCAAATGCTGGAACAATATCCCCCCTCCAATAAAGTATAGTAAAAGTTGCTCGACATTCAAATTAAAATTAAAGTTGTTTTTATTAAATCATCAAAATGAATTTAAATATGTTCGTGCTGACACGTCAGCCATTTAAAGCACAATATATTTCTGTTGTTATTATTCTTATTAATTTTTATCAACAGGGTATATTGAGTTTATCATAGTATCCTATGCATTTCTCAATGTTGGCATTGTTATCAATCAACTTTATACATGTTTAAATTTTACATGTCTTTCAATTTTACCAATGTTATTAATTGTATACTTTTTATCATTTTTACTTTTTATTATTGTTTATATTTTAATTTATAAATTGTATTTTTTTTTATCTATTTTATACATTGATCGATTTTATCTTTTGTGCTTTTATTATTGTCTTTTAATTTATTTTAGTTCAGTGACCTGCCCCCGCTTTAGTGAAGTAATACAATACTTATTTTATTTGTTCTCTTTTGTTAATGGGCACATAAAGCTTTTAAATTTTGTTGTGTTATAATAAAGAGTCGCAAAATTTTATTTTAGGTAATTTTAAAACAAAAAACTGTATATTATAAATGTTTGTTGGTGTTTTCGAGCGTATGGCACTCGTGGGCTGCAGCTGAAAATCAGCATCAGGTGGTACTGTGTTACCATTTGGCATTATGCTGAGCTGAGGCCCTTTTGGCATTAATACTTTTAATGATTTATTTTGTTTAATTTTAAGGTGTTTTTCTTTTTAATGCCAATAAACACATTTTTATTTCTTTCTTTCTAAACAATTAATTTCACGCAGGTACTTATGGGCAATTGTTCATTTATATAGGCAAATTTAGGATAACTTGAACTTAAATGTGAGTGACATATTCATCAGGCGCTCAATTTTGGTCCATTCATTGAGGCAAAAGCTCTACTGGCTGCCAGACAGTTGGGGATCCTTGCGAAGGTGAGATGGTACTTCACGCCAGAACAGTTGCTCAACTTGTATCAGGCGCAAGTTCGATCATGCATGGAGTACTGCTCTCATCTCTAGGATGGATCTGCCAAGTATCAGCTGGATGCACTAGAGTCGACCGAAAAGCAGGCCAAGAGGCTTATCGGCAATGAGATAATAGTTGAGTCTAGTCTTTGAACATCGACGCCAAGTCATAAGTCTGTCGGTTTTTTATCGGTTACATTTCGTCGGTTAAGCTCCATATTTTTTGAGCTGAGCTACACGGTCTCCGACAAGTGCTTGCGCTGTCTGGACAAATCTATGTGGTGCGTTCCTAAAATATAAATCGACACGGTTCTGTAACAATTTGGTCATCCATCACGTTAATTATAAGGATTTTGGCCTCAGAGTTGTTTCGGTGTTTCTTCTCAGGTCGGCCTCATCTAGCCTGTTTCGTCCCGATTTTTAATATATTGTTGCAACACTGTGCCAGCTCGCTGTCATTTTGAGTTTGACGGTCTTTGGATTGACAGCTGACACTTGACAAGAGACGAAAGAGAAAATTTGTAACGGACACGACAAATTCGGTGTCGAGCTATATTTCGTTCATTGTGAGTTGAATTTGCGCCCGCCGTTCGCGATCGGTTTGTGGGGCGCCCGCGAAGTCAGTTTTGAATATATTTCACGCACAACGAAGTGCTTTTGCGGGAAAAGTGTTCTGTCTGGTGGACGCCGGAGCCTTCGGTCCAGACAGCCGTCAGTCTATCCCTTATTGTCCTAATATTATATATATTCTCCTATCCCCAATCTCCCGGCACGGCACGATATTGATCGACCCCCCGGAACCTACCGCAGGAATTCCAGGTAAGTGCCAATAACACCTTACTTACACCCGTAGTAGGAACCAGTATATCTCCCAATAAGGAGCAAATCCCCTAGCTTTCCACTGCTGCGTTACGGCAGTTTCGTGGGATACAGGTTCGCCGCTATGGGCCCCGGTGTTTATCTCCTGGCTTGGGACCCGAAGACCTGTATTTAACATAACCCACACACCTATTATTTGAAGTAGGTATGTTACTAGTGTCACTTTTATTTCCATAAGGATGGCTTTCCTCCGTACCTCAAAAGGGAAAAAGAGGAATCCTTATAAGATCACTCTCTTGTCCGTCTGTCCGTGTGTCACCACCGATTTTTTCAGGAACAGGTGGACCTAGCAAGTTGAAATGACTAATATCAGATACTGAGGTCTATTGTCCCTATTAGTTGTATAAAAATCAAGGTCCTGAGTCAACACGATAAAAATATATAGGCAAATTTAGATTTTCGCGAAAACTTGTAAATACCAAAATTTAACTTTATTTTCAACTTTTTTATTTTTCGGTATTTTCTCTTTACTGGTGCTGTAAGACCTTTTCGTGAAAATCTAAATTTGCCCATATCTTTAGAATTGAATTTTATAATGGCGGTATAATGGGTAGGTACGGAACCCTCGGCGCTCGAGTTCGACTCGCACTTTACCGGTTTTTTTAGGGTTCCGTACCTCGAAAGGAAAAAACGGAACCCTTATAGGATCACTTTGTTGTCCGTCCGTCCATCTGTCTGTCAAGACCCTTTTTCTCAGGAATGCGTGGAGGTATCAAGCTGAAATTTATATCATATATAATACTCAGGTCTACTGTCCCTTAAAGCTGTGAAAAAATCAAACTCGACTTTATACAAAAGATACAGCCGTTTATGTCGCAAATTTTCGACACTCGCAAGGGAATCAAAACCTACAGGGTACTTCCTGTGAACTCAAAATCTTGAAATTTGGTACGAATCAACGTCTTATAGCAAAGATAAAGGAAATTTGAGAAAACCGTAAATGTTTAGTTACGTCACTCAATAAAAATATTTATAATAATTTTAATCTTACTACCTCTTTCCTCATGAACGCGTAGAGGTATTAAATTGAAATTCATATCAAATACTCAGGTCTATAATACCTTTAAGCTGAGATTTGTACGGAACCCTCGTTGCGCGAGTCCGACTCGCACTTGGCCGGTTTTTTTTTTAATGTTTGCGATTTAAAATTTAATCGTGATTTTGTGTGTTGTGCTGTGTTTTTTGTGTGCTGACAGACTAAACTTGCTGAAATGCTGTATTCTTGGAACTAGCACTGTAGGTTTTACTTTCTGCCGGCTGAAGGTTAATTGATAAAAGCCATAATTCGCCATAGTTACGACGTTTAAAATTATTAGGTTGAATACTTTAGCAGACCAATAACAGACCTTATACTTTTGAATTAATGTAGGACATGGTCATCTAGTTTGTATTATATACCTAGTGGCTAGCTTCTTGCCAATCTTCCAATGAGATTAGCGCATTTTCCCCCAAAACTGTTTTATTCGCGGGGTTTTGATAACACTTTCAATGATTCTTAGATTGGTTTGACAATGACAAACTATCAGGGCACGCCAATGCTTTTGTTAGGGTGATAAGTAGAGACCGGAAAAAGTATTGGTGATGCTATTTTCGTGCATATTTAAATTAACTTTGTTTTCCGAAGTCGGCGTCGAAAAGCGAATAACAATAGTTATCTACCAAAGACACCGACTTTGGCAAACAAAATAATTTTTCGCTTTGTAGTGTTTTGCTTTAGAAGTAGGTTCAATATTTTTGTTAAAAAGATTTTTATGATATAAGTTTCAAGATTTATCAAATTGTTTCATAAAAAATTCTTTAAAAGACCCTTTAGTAAGTAAAATACTGAATATCTGATCATTGTGATATGTCGTCACAATTCCGTATGGATTAGATAGTAGATAGGCAGGTGACACTATATTTTTAGCATGATAATATGTATCTATCTGTTAATTCGGCGTAGATATGACCCTGGAGAAATGCATATTATTGTTCCTTTGAGAAAATTTCAGGCTCTCACTCGGGCGTAGAAACCTCGGGCGTAGAAGCTGACGTAAAGTAATCAAAAAATAAATTAAGTGTCAGTGAACTTGGAAGGGCGTGGGGAGTTGTAAATGAAAGGCGGAAGCTCTTAACAATATTGTATATTAAGTTGTCATCGACTACCTTGAGCAATGTTATAATTGTCCCTATTTAATTTAATACATAATCATTCTGTAACGTCACTCGTGTGATAAGAGCGCCGCCGCCAACCGCCACCGGCCGATGGCGCCTGCTTAAATCCCCAGCAGCACACTCAGCGGGTGTGTGCGCCAGCTCGTTGTAGTAAACAAAGTATATTATCGTAACCCGATTGCCTCCCCCTTTGAATCCCTATCCGAGACACTATCCTGATTTTTTTCTATTACCTACTAAATACCTACAGTCTTATCTTTTGATTGGTTCTAACTAGGTACACTAAACAATTACACATGCATTTTTAAGTTAGTGCATTGTGACTGCACCATGTGTCTTGTCTTGTTCTGACAGAATTAAATACAGTTTTGGACTTCTAACCTACATTTGTATGGACGCGATTGTTGGGTATGACAGAAAAACATCGGCATATATAGCAGATGTGCAGCTGAGCACGTCAGCCACTCTAGTTCGCGTGCAGTAGCAGTCGCACAGGTGCACGGTGCCAATTTTATCGTTTTACAACTGAACCAACCCCTTTAATGTTTCCGAGTGAAGGAATTCGTTGGCAATGTACCAAACAGTTATTTGTGATATCAGTAGTATAATCTAATAATGTAGTATGCTATGCAATGATTTAGTACCTACCTATAGTTCCTATTTATTGAGAATAAACATGGCATTACATAATATAATTATGTCATCCATAGATTGAAACCGTTTTTTGTGACACATTTGCATAGAAGATATTGTAAGACAATAAAATGACACGATGTGTGTGTGTATGGTGCAGCGCAGTGCGTGCTATCAGCGGCGACGCACTTCGTTGTCGGCGTCAGCGGCGGTGGTGCGCGCCGGGCGGGCGGTTGTTGTGGTAGTGGTGGTGGTGGTGGGCGGGTCGAGGCCCTTGATCTCGAATTGACCGCGGAACAGCGGCCGGAACAGGCGCAGGAAGGTCTGGTAGCGCACCGCCGAGTTCTGCAACACATAGCGCCGTTATACACGCGGGACTTGCAGACAGACCGGCATGTGTGAGGAGCGCGACTAACCTGGATGACGTCGCCGATGATCTTAGTAGTGCGGATGAGCAGTGACACGGACGGGCCAAACAGGCTGCCCGGCAGGTCCAGGCTGACCTTGTTCCGGTCGAAGACCGGGATGTCTTCGGCTGCCACGGCTTGGCGCTGGTGGCGCGGGGGGCCACTGCTCTGTGGCCCAGGGCTCCGCAACGACGATGGCGCCCGGGGCGGCGCCCGGCGCCTCCACGTAGTGCCAGTCTGCGACAGGCGCGCGGTCAGCGATCGCTCGCGCCCCGCAGCCCTCGCCTCGCTCGCTGACTCGTGTGTGTGGTTAGCGTGTGCGTTGTGTGAGTCATTTAGAATCATGTTCAGTCACGTCTCGTGGCACATACTCACCCCGGAGGCGCGCGCAAGCGGCGGCCATGCGCCGTCCAAGTGGCGTGCGTGCGGCTCGGGCTCCTCTCTGTACGTCACCACCAGTGTGTAATACATGTGTCGTGTGCATGTTGTACACTAATGGATTAATTATTAACTCATTATCTGTCAATCTATGAAGATGACAAAGAACCTGGGAGTAGAATCCCCTCAGTCTAGCGCACCTTCAAGGCTTCAAGTTCACTAAGTGTTGCAAACATAAAATACATAGAAGATATATTACATATTCATTTCATTTGCTTGTCAGACGTTAATCACAGTTACATTTAATTATGTAACCAGTTATCAAATAGTTCACTCACAGGATTAAGAATACAGAGATACCTACAAGGATATTTCAAACTTCTCGAATACACACAAGGGATTGATGTGGCTAAACATCATATTGGGCAAATCGGTTTACTTTGGCGTCAATACTAGAACCTGCACAACAACGTTGACCGCGAAAGGACAGTTTTTGGCACACGAATAAAATTGAAACAAAATTAAATCTGAGTTACATTTATTGCACACATTTAGAGGAAGTAGTACAGTATCGTATGTGTCGGTGAAGTGACAGTGAGTGGTGCATGTGTGTGCGTGCGGCGCTATGGCGCTACGAGGGCTACGCGCTACGAGCTACGCGCTACGTCAGGTTACGTGCGCTACGACAGGCAACGTGCACTACGCTGCGGATGCTGCGCTGCGTCGCGCTGCTACTACTACCACTACAACATACTTGCCTGGCTATGCGACACAGTGTGACACGGTGCGACACGTTTAGCTGCTGCAGTCCGCCACCGTGCACCGGTGATACATCACGACACCACACTTTATACAAATGTACTTATTTACATGTAACAGAAGCACTGGTCGTGAGCGTCCCGAACTATAATTGACGGTCAGTAGCTGACATCAGACGGCAGTAGTGCGGGGACACGTGATGTGGATGTCGGGGAACAAGGACGCGGTGTACCTATTAGTGAGCCGAAACACCTGGTACTCCGGATGCTTATAATTACTAGCCGGACACTTGACTGTCATAAAATACTGTGGCATCCGGTATATTATTAAGAACTAAATAATAACGGATAATCGAATCATAATTGCTAGTTACCAAAATGTTGCGTTTGAGACACGCAGTAGATAATTAAATGTCGCGACGCCATCACTATCACCTATGGCTTAATTAAACTAATGGCATTGGTTCACAAATGACAGCTACTACTATTACAGCCCATAGCGGTCTGAGCTGGTCTCGTTCCGGGGGACAGGCGGAGCTGCGGAACATGACTAACTACTGAATTAAAATTCAGTGTAAGGCGCTCGATGCGCAACAGAAAACGTGATCACAGAAATGTTCAACGAAGTTTGTACAGAATAGCGAAACCTTACTGCCTCTATTTTATACATAGTATATTGTATTCTGAATGTAGAATTTATAAAGAAATTTCAATTCAAAACCAGTTTTCTTGAAGCAAGGTTATACGTTAGTATATTTAAGAAAATCAGACCAGTAATGCAGAGCAATTATGCCTTAAAGTAATTTCAAAACAAGATTAACAATCTCTGCAGATCGTAACCCTAACTCAAAGTGTACAGGTTTCGTTGCGCTCATTTTGTTAATATTAACAAACGTATACTCAAACACACAAACAAGGTGTTCAACATTCATCTTTCATCCACACGTCAAACATGTGTTGCCACATCCATATTTTATGAGCTGTTAAATTTTGATATGGATAAATAAAAAAGATGAAGAGGGCATAGGCTCGTTTGCAGCACAAATATAAAATGCTTTTGATGCTAAACATATGTTTAATTTTTATCATTTTCTCTCTATCATCTTCAAGGAATTACAGAAATAACGAAGGCTTATATCCGTTTAGCACTAAACGTATTCATTGTTTCGTGGTGCATGCTAGCCTAGATCTGTGTTGAACGACTTTGTGCCATGTTTGTGTGTGTAGTAGCACACACAGTGTCTGTACATAATGCTGCTGCACTGCGCCAGTATGCTGTGATGGCGCAGCATGACTATAGATAAGGTAAGTGCACATTTATAGCGAGTTGTAATTGTAAAATAGCTAATACCCATGTGCTGTGTGTGTTGCCCAACTGAGCAGAGGTCGCGAGCGGCGCGTGCGGCCTTGTGCGCTCGCGCCGGTGAGGCAACACACACATATGCACATATACTGTATATGTTATTTGGACACTACTCTACCTGCGACGGGTTAGGAAATAAAGCTAAGGACAAGCAGTGACTAGATACGAGTACGACGGAGACTGGCCGGAATGCGGCGAAGCGCGACTAGAGGTACTATTAGTGACCTCCTGGTGGCTCGACGCGATTTCTTTTATATCACACCGATAAGCGATTTTTAATGAGCGAAATAGCTAATAAATTCACAGGGAAAGTTTATTAAAGAAAAATACGTGCGCGATATCGCGTATTGACGCAATTGCGTCGCACCATCAGGCAGGTCCTTTATTGTAAATGCGCAGTGGCAAGACTTCGACATAATTATGACTGTTCTACGATAATATGTTACATGAATGCAATGAGACGTACATGCGGCATGCAGGACGCGCCGGGCAAGCGACACGACATGGACGCGACATGCACGGGACAGGCGACATGCACAGGACGGGTGACAGGTGGTGCGGGTGAGGCATGCGACGTGCAGCGTGCAGTAAAACAACACGTCATCTTCCGAGGAATCGTTTAATATCACCAACGCTCACCTAAAACCTATTTACAATATAAATACAAAACGTAGAGGGCGGCGCGCCGCCGGCACTGGGAAGGAGTGGGGGGAGATAGGGGAGGGGACACAGGAGCGACCGCGGACTGTACAGGCGGCCCGGAGGAGGGGGGGGGATGACACGCTCGCGCACGCGCAGTCCCGGCCACTAGTCCAGGTTCAGTGCTTCACCGAGGAGAAGCGCTGGCCTAGCGCGGACCTGCCGCCAGCACTAGCTTGACTGCGCGTGCGCGTGGGTGAGAGGGCTAGCGGGCGAGCGAGTGCTCACGCGTCGTCCTCCTCGGAGGAGTCGATAGTCTCGACCGTGCCGCCGGCGCCGGCACCGCCCGACGACGAGCCCGACAGCGAGGTGACGAGTGAGATGATGGAGCCGAGCCCGCCCCCACCTGAGCCGCCGCCGCCGGACGCGCCGCCCAGCAACCCTGTGACCGCCTGGATCTTGGGCCCCAGCAGCTGCAGCTTGGGCCCGATGACCTGGCCTACGATGCCGCTCAGCGACGCTAGCCCGTTTTGCGGCGCCTCGATGCCGTACTGCTTGTTCAGCTCAATGTTCTTTTGGTCCAGAGTGTCCACGAAGCGCGTCTTCGCGTCAATCAGCGAGTTGATTTTCTACAACAGAGAGAGCGAATGACGAACCGTGCAGCAGTGGGGAGAGCGGGTGCAGGGGGAATGGGGGTTTGGGACACGGTACTCACCCCGAACACGAAGCCGAGCACGGCGTTCTTGATGCCAAACTTGGCCTGCGTGACGCCCTCCAGCTTACGCTTCTCGCGCGCCTGCTCGTCGCCGGCGCCGTCCTGCACACACACACACACCGCGTCACTACACTACTCACTACACTCACACCTCGCACCACACACCTCACACCACTACACTAAAGCAGTCCGTCACCAACACCATAGCCTGCCACCGCCGCTCCACCGTGTTATGTTAACTGTAAGGTAAATGTGATTTCACGTGTTTACAATTAGATGACAGGTCGGGACTTCGCACGGTGCACGCACGCGCATGCTTCAAAGATGCGCATTTCTTTACTCAGCCGTTCTCGCGGCGCCGCTGGTTTGTTGAATGCAAGCAAAGACAACGCGAGATGTCTCCATCGACGTATTCACACTGGTGACTCCACATTCCACAGATGTCAGGTTTCGACACGAATCAAAATTCAATCATAAATGAAATTTCAGTACTTGACTATCAAATGTAAAAAATGTGGAATCGTAGATAAGATTTAGAAACTTGTGCTCCGGAGACACTAAACAATGATGAGATCATACAAGCCGATCTTTGCATCAGGGGCGTAGCTACCGCCGTATCTGCCGTATCAATTATACGGGGCCCCCGGGCCACGGGGGCCCTCGACGTGCGTAAGCAAAAATTAATAATAACTTCCCAAATATTTTTTTCGCCTATCAGACCTGTCACTGTTGTCCATAGAGGCAGAAACTTTAGAAAAACTAAAGCCATCATCAGCTTATAAATGATTTAATAAATCAGTTTGCCGAAACAAAGGCAAGGAGAGTGTATATTTAATTTGAATTGTTTGTAAAAATTTTGGAAAAGTGACAGATGGATAATTATGATGAATAAATATTTCTTTTAATTTTATGCAATTTTTTTTTTCTTTTGTGCGAAATCTTTACCCTACATAAGGGCGCCCAAACAAATTTTTATACGGGGCCCCGCCAAGGCACGCTACGCCACTGCTTTACATGCTCCTACCTCCTATTGGACATGGATTAGTCTCTCGTGGGACTAGTCCCTGGACCAAGCTGAGCGATCACGTTTCAAATGCGAATCACGACTTTTTATTTTTAGTTGTAAGGGATAGAAAAACCATCATCATCACCACCAGATGTCCATTTGTACGAGTGGAAATAACAAACTTAGTAAACAACGGCGTACACTAGTCCCCGCTTTCTGAGGTACCTACTCGTATGTTAGTCGATGTTGACTAAACCGATACAGCTACCATAACAGTTTAAATAATAAACTCTCTGAAATACGATTAAAAGTGTACAAAAGATACTGAACATTATTTTAAAGACCATGATCGTACAGGAAGGAATTTTAAAAAGGGCTTCAATGGCATCAACATACTTAAAATATAATTTCAGTTTTATCAGCTCCTTTAAATGTACTGTTCATGTACTCGCCGCTCGTATTGTGACGGGGGTTTATTTGTGTTGTCATGTATTAACTGACGTTGCGGATATTCGCTACAACAATTTGCTGTTTTGGACAATACAGACTGTTCTGTCAACAAGATACACAACTTTTAGTTCTGGCCAGACTAAATAGACTCTGTACGCAGTTGCGACTTTATGTGGGCCAACCCAAGGAGCAATCTTGAGTGTAACAAGTATAGGTAACTACTTCAATAAGTACAACAACAACAGTAACAAAGAATCGCGAAGAGGCATCAGGCGTGTTTACGTTGCACGTCTCCCCGAAAGATCAAGGAGTGATGGATGTAGCAAGTTGACTGATATGGCGTCTACCACTGATGTGAGTGCGCGAGTCCTGGCGGCCGGCGCGGGAGCGCGGTGCGCGGGTGCGGGTCGAGGCCGCCCGGCGTGCGGCGGTGCGCGCCTCTCGCGGCCCTCGGCTAATGTAATGCTAACGTAATCACACCTAATCTACACTTCCAGCGAGAAAACACTATATTATTGTGATAAACCACTCGTTAACGAGTATGGCTTGTGGTTGCTATCGATACCGTGCTTGTGTTCGACATCTCTCCGAGTGAACGTCTCGGAGGTCACACAATCTCGACAGATGAGATGTAACGTCGCTGAAGGTCACGCAACACAAGAAGCTGTCATGATATCTACCTGTTTCTCGAAATACATAATGATGAAACGCGCTGCAACAGAGACATGATATATCATATATCGACATCGAGTCGAGGCGGACGACTCTGGCGCCTTTCTAATTTGTTGGAGTTCAGCGCAGCGGAGATATGAACCATAATCATATGCGCACGTTGCATCTTTCTACAACATGGAGACGGAGAGGGAACCAAAGGCGGAAACTATGCAACGCGGCGGCAGAGGGAGGGGGGGGGGGTCGACTCCGTGGGAGCCAATGGCGTGCTATACTAGGAGCTGGGTTCGATCCATTATGTTGGTTTTATATACGCGGTTCCGAAATACGCAAAAACAATAAAACTGTGGCTCCGGTATGTTGTAACTGTAACAATTGACTGTTGAGCAATAACCAGAAGAACCGAATAAGCCACGCGAGCCGTGCGAGCACCGCCGAGCACAGCCGAGTGAAGCCGACGGAAGGCGACTGAAGCCGACTGGTGCCGACTGGTGCTGAAAGATGCTGACTGGTGCCGGGAGCCACTTCACATGCGGGAGGCTTGCATCAGATTGTCTGCTACGTACAGTGCAGGGGTACGATTGCACTCTGCTTGTACTGGCCGACTCCACTTCACTATCTGTCACACCCGCCGAGCACACATACACACAAGTGTCCACACGTAGTCCCGGTGTCCGCAAAGGAGTACTCGACGCTTACATACTGGTAAATTATTGTAATGAACGTCCTTGTAAGCGGAATGAACAAGTGAGATCTCCACGGGTCGCACATGCTAATGTGAGCGTCCTCTACCGACGGAGCGCCTGACGTCATCACAACACGAGAGGTGTCGCGGGACACCCATATGTTTTATGTAATACACAAAAGGCACAATTCAATAAATGGTCAAAGTTTGAGAGTTTTTGAATGAAAATAAAAGACAGAATGTTAATAAAACAGTAAATATTTAAAAAGTTATGATAATTAAGAACCTATTACAGCAAAAGTGTCGTGACTGTCGAAATTTTACTTGCAGGCCGCTTTTATTCGCCAAATACTAGGTGAGGTAGCGTTCGAACCAATTGGCGCTGTGCTTCTAAAACAGAGCCTAATCCTTTGAATAGGCACCTCATTTTCGTGTTCACTCTCAGTTTTAAAACAATTTTATTCATGTATGTATTTTTGTGTCAAAATAATGTTCAAAGAACATAATATTAAGGAAGAAAACATAGAGCTTATACATATAATGTTGTTACTTGTTAGTAGAAAATAAACATTAAGTAAGATGAACCATTGTTTGTGTTTTCTTTCGGCTGCGCGCAATAACGAGTAGCTGAGTCGATGTATGAGTGTGACCGACGAGATGGTTAGCGACGTGAGCTCAGACACTCGTAAGGGACAGGCAGCACAAGACGTGTTCACCTCTAGCTATTGTGTGCGCAGGGAGCAGACGTAGCTCCAAGTGGAGGATCACTGACGGGGCGACACTATACGCAGGGGTGAGAGCTCATCTAGGGGTGCGCGGATGTACCCGCGGCTACTGGTGCGTGTAGTTAGTAGGATGTCCGCGGGAGGCGCGGAACAACCCCTCTGTCTGGTTCGCTTTGCTTGTTACTACCGTGATTTACTCGATCATAAGTTAGACAAAGCTGTGTGTGTGTTTTATAAAATATAAATTTGATGATACAGAATAGTTTAGTACGAAGTGGTCAGGACTTATATTTTTAAACCTTTGTGTGCCTAAAACTTAGATACACGTGAGACACAATAGCTCTTTAATTGTTTCGGTAATTACGGTTTTCAACCGGTTTAATGGTTTCAGCTGCATAATTATAATAATAGTACCTATTAGTAACACGCAGCCAACTCAGATTTTTTTGGGTCCGGCGACTAGATTAAAGAAGTCGATAGTCGATCGAAGTCATAATAAATGTAAATACTTGTGTCTCGTAATGTGCAGCCAACGCTGTTGTGCCCTGGTATGAGAGTCACATAGCACTAAGTATCCCTGTTTGCAACGGGGCAGCTTGAACACTTCATAACACAGCTTGTGTTTTATTTCATCGTTTGGGATCAAAGCAAAGATAATATAATACTACAGTACAGATACCCAATCCCATACAAAGAAATGTCACCTCCTTAAGTCGGGCTATTGGTCGGGCTATTTTTTCTTTCTCCATATTTTTAACAGGCGGCAGCACCAGTGACTCTTTAATAGCCCGAGACTGTGGTTTTCTAACGCCATCTAGTAGTTTGCCTAGATACTAAATCATATGGCAATTTGAGCGAGGAATCGTATCATGTAGGTACTCAGAGACGTTATTTGCCAGTTGTCTTGTCCTTGAACGCTTACTTCGTATTCGTAATAATAACATTAGGTATGTTCGGTTCGGGACAGACTCCGCTCAGACCGCGGTAACTTCTTAAATCTAAGTGGTCGCATTGTGTAGCGAATTTCACAATATTCACGAATATTCCAAATCAATCAAAACTGTAGAATTCGTTGTAGAATTAAATGTAGGTAGTTAGCTTGCTTCCGCGGCAACGGAATGACACGAAGTAGGTACATCATCAGTCATTTTATTATTCACTATAAGGGTTATCCTTTTTTACCCGGCTGCAAGGAAAGGGTTATGTTTTTCGCGCGTATCTTGTATGTAAGTATGTGTGTAATATTCTTTATTACCTCGTATCTTTCAAACCACATGACGGATTTTTATAATTAAGACATCGTTAGATAGGTCTTGGCCACCCACATATTCTTAGATAAGTGCCATTAAAAAAAATGGCGGATTTTGGGCTCCATATTGTAGAGGTTGCAATTTTTCATCTTCGTAACCCGTCGAGTGGGGTATCAAAATGAATGGCTTTTAGTGGTGATTACAAAAATACATACCACGTATATGTTTAAAACAATTTATAAAAAAAAAATACTTAAAAGTTGTAAATAAAAAAAGCTAATTTAAAAATCAAAAAGGAAGCGAACTCAAAAGCTGTACGAAACAAGTAAAAATCGTGCTGTGCCGTCGGAGGATCAGGCAGTTCGCGAATATGTATCCTCCGACTGCACAGCTAGTTATTTTCTTGTTTATAGCTTTTTAGTTCGCTTTTTAAGCAGTCGGGTGTTTGATTTTTAAATTAGCTTTTTTATTTTAGGTTGGTACTTAGATATATAAAGAACAAGATGTTTTTACAAAAATGATTACTTTTAATACTTTAGTTAGGTACGCAGCATGGCAGTACCTACCCTACCGCTCACCCCCGCTGTCATATGAAATTGCTAGCGCGTAGTGGCTCACGAAGTGTTTCGAGCCGTTATTAAGTTTGAATCAAACTGTACCTACTATGCGACACGTGAACTCGGACGGCAAGCGGCACACGCGTCGCGTTATCTCTTATTTTAGTACCTACCCGTGCGATTTGAGTAGGCCCTAGCGCGATACGAGTCCTGTTCCAGCGAAGTATCTAGTTAATTCGACGTGTAAACAAGCTTCACAAAAAAGTGATTTTAAATAATAGACCAAAACTTTAATATTTGAAATTACGCCTATAATAAATAATATCTTTTAAATTACGCCTATAATAAATAATAACTATCCTACAAAATGAATCTTACGATGGATATATAGTTTAGGACAAATTGTGAAACACGCCATCTATTACAAAGAACTCAAAACAAAACGAAAAGTCGATGGCTACTTTCAACTAATTTAACATACAAAGTCTTCACTTATCTTTTTTGTTCAAAAAACCTGATTAATGAGTGTAAATGGATAAATTAACATTAAAGAAGCAAGTTTTGATTTTTACTAAACTTATTTCAGCCTGAATCTGCTGTTAAACATTTTTAATTGATTGTTACTTTCACATTTGTTACCTATGCTGCCATCTATGATCTTTTTTTAATACTAATTATAATTTGTATGAGTTGATACCCCATGGATCAAAGTGAATTTGAAGGAGGGTAAAGTGCCGTACGTATGCTAATGTAAAGCAATAATGTAACTAGTACAGAGACGATGTCCTTGAGAGTTGAGCGCAACACGCACTTGCGTGCGGGTGCCGTGCGCACGCGCAGCGCCTGAGAGACGCAGTGCAAGCAGGTAACATGTACTGCACAGTAGTACACAGGATATCGAGATCGAGCATGTTCATGAAACTGACAGAATTAGTGTTTGGTCGGACGACGAGTGTGTCGAACATGTTAGATGAGATGAAAGCGTTAGGAGTGAAGCGAGTCGAGCGAGGCGAGGACTGCGGCGCGCTGCAACAGAACATAGGAAACGCGGCGCGACACGACGCGGCGCGACATGCGTGCAAACCAGGGCAAAGTCGCGAGGCTCCCAGCGCGTTACATAAGCCGCTCGCGCCGCGTTACATCACGCGCTGCACCGCCATAACCACCGCGCTCTCTGCATTTTGTCGCACTGGACTCTAACCCGGTCACCCAGCGCTCGCTAGCTAGCGACCACTGAGCACATGTGTCACTGAGGGGGGGGAGGCGGTGCAGCGGCATGTGTAGTAAATAGTAAGCATTAGTAAGATGTCGCGCTAGGTCAGCGATGTACCAACAGGTGACCTATTGCGATACCCGCCGCTAGAATATTTTACAGTATTTGCACAACTTTGGTAAAGTTTGGGTTTCCTCATAAGCATCGTTGACACTTAGCGGGCATAAAAAAATGGAGTACAAAGAAAGCGTTTTTACACACGATGGACTCAAACACCGCTGGGGTCGTTTTCATGGCGGCTGATAATGCGGTCACTACATTGCGGCAACGCATACCCGCAGTCTTAGAAAACCCAAGCTTTAACATAATTATTATAATACAGAGTGGTAGTTCTAGTACACACATACAATGTTTGAATACGCGCGGGTCAAGAACGCGCTACAGGCGCATACTACGAGATTGTTGTTCAACATTATTTCTTCAGCTTTACGTAAATAGTCTAAGTTGTTGGTGAGTTATCCAACAGCGGGTGTTCGTGTGTACTAGAGAAGCGAGAGAGTACCTCGATGGGCTGCAGGGCGTCGTCATCGGCGAGCTGGCGGCGCAGGCGAAGGGCGCGTGCGGGGGTGGAGTGCGCAGGGGGCGCGGCGGCGGCGGCGGCCAGCAGCGCCAACAGCGCGAGTGACGTGAGTGAGTGGGAGGCGACCATCGTGCGGCGAGCGAGCGAGCGGACTGACGCACGGCGCTGCGTCCGCGCCGCTCAGCCGCTTCACACGCACACACACACACGCTCGACTCGGGTGGGGCGCACCACCACCACCAGCGACCTGCTCCTGCTAAATCCGCGGCGACAGGATTCATTCACATCAGATTGTTGTCCATACATACACACGGCGCTACTGACCTCCAAAAACCATTTTATTTGCGATGTGACGATCACAGGACGGAAGGTTACGATTTTCGAGTAACTTGTCAAATGCAAACCTCACCTAAATTATGCGCTGAAGGGTGTAGCGGAGCAATAATATTTCAATGTAACAATCAATGATGAATTTGGAACCGCAACTAATATACGTTAGAAAATTTATATTTAAACAAACATCGAATATTTTTTAGAAATATAGAAAGCCGTGCAATAGGTAGTTAAACGAGAATTTTCCTCGAACAAACAGGTATAGTTCTCGCCAAACTTCTTGTCCGCCCTGTACTTGACTACAATGGCTGCGTAGTAGTAACTCTCATAAAAATGGCACCGCGCCGTACCATGTGCATCGGAAAGCCAACTTTAGGGCGGCCAAGAAGTTTGGCGAGTACTGTATCTTCGTCTTGGTCGAGCTTGCAGCCACTTTTGCTGCGCTCAGGGTTATAATCTTAACTCTGCGTCGACCAGCAACCCTTCCGAGGCACAATAAACGCAGGCAGAGTCAACATGTCTTGACCAAATCGATATCTAATCCTCTTGACTCCTGACCGAATTTAAGTCACGGTCGGCAATCACAATGAGCCAAGTAAACAGTAGGTACAAGTACACAGTAGATATACACAAGTCTGGGCCAAATACATGTGCTCTCTCAGTTCCTGAACTCTCTTAGACCGTTGGGGTGGCTATCCGATACATCCGGGGAGGGATCAGGTGCAGGACCAACGACTTAACATGCTTTCCGAGGCACAAGGGTGTCACCAACTGCTTCTCTCTTATCTTTTTGCCCAACCAGGGTATTGAACCCAGGACCCCACGCACTATTTTATCACGGTGATGATAAATATTTTCATAGCTTGGCGCAGCGCTGAAGACCACAATACAATCTGATAACATCTAATTATAAGATTTAAAGCGGTTGCGTGCGTGTAAACGCACGTATTTACGTTTAAAGTTTGGATCATTGAAGCAAGGAATTTGGCTAGTTGTGTCAGATCTTATAAACGTTGATGGATATCGCGGTAATTTATTCGCTTTTGTAATGTACTCGTACTCCCGTCACGCATTTGTTGAGATAACTAGACGTTGTGCGTTGATGTCTTTTGTACCGAGAATGTTCTTTGTACATAAATATTTAAGTTGTTTATTGTTGAAACAACTAAAACATGTGTGTAATAACATTGTGAAGGGTTGTGGGCTTTTTATTTAGTCACTTTACCAAAGCCAAAGCTTTCAATAACATTTGACTCACTTCCCGGTGCTTGATTGAGCTGAGATTTTGCGCACACGTTTCTTTGTCGTGACAATGCAATTTTTACCCGACTGCCGAAGGAGGGTAATGTGTTTATCTGTCTATGTATGTATGTTTGTTCCTATGTGGCCTTTCTAGAGACCAAACGCGTTGGCCAATTTTGATGATTCTTACGTCAATCGATTGGTTAGCCCTGCGAGTGTCACAAGCTACATAAAAATAAAAAAATGGCGGATTTTGGGCGCCATTTTTTGGGTGTTTTTTTTTTCTTCTATACCCATCGTGTGGGGTATCAAAATAAAGGGTTATAAGAGGTGATTTCAAAAATATAACACTTATATGTTTAAATGTAACTAATTCAAAAAAAAAAAGTTGTAAATAAAAACAAAAAACCCGACTGCTTAAAAACAAACTAAAAAGATGTAAACAAGAAGAAATTCATACCTTGCACTCTGAGGATACATCTTGGTTTTGGTTAGCCAGGTCGCGAGTATGTATCCATCGACGGCACAGCATGATTTTCTTCTTGTTTACGTCTTTTTAGTTCGCTTTTTAAGCAGTCGGGTTTTTTGATATTTTTTACTAACATTTTTCATTAATTTTAAAAACCTTGTTTTCTTTTTATTATACTAAAACTTAGCTTTTAGCAGTTGGAATACCTATGTACTTAAATTTTCTGGCATGGATCTTCAGTTGATTGTGATTACTGTTCCTAAAATGATACACCATCTGACCCTTGAGTACAGGCAGTTGATGAGGCAACGTCCATTGGAAATTCTCGCATGTTGGCCGGTGTTTGGTAGGGAGCGAGTGAGTGCGGGAGTGAGCGCGGGGGGGTTTCGCAAGCGTTCTCCGGCGGCAGATGGTCCGTAATGCATGCATTAGAGAGATGTGTAGCAGCGGGTGTACATTATAGTAAGGTGCTAATTAAGCGGTGCGGCGCGAGGTCGCAGCACTTCGCGACCAACGTAAAGAGCAAGGAAACGTCCTGTCTAAATCCGCTCAGCAGCTGCGAGTATCCGCTACCACCACCTCCGTGTGGTGAGGCCACCAGCCACACGAGCCACTCCACAGGCAGCGCGCAGAGCACCCGCTCCGTGCGACGCTTGAGGTGTCCACACTGTTGGAACTTACATGTATCCGGGGGTTAACTGGCACCTTTTTTACCTTGTGGAAATTGTTATGGATGTCAACCACACTGCGGCGCGGGCTCGCGGGCCGAGTGAGCTGTTAGACTATTACTGCATGCTACGCATTTTATCATTACTTAGCGTAATTTATTTCATCACCGCTGCTCTCAAAACGGTGAAGGAAAACATCGTGAGTAAACCATGTCCTAGAGCCAAAAAATGCGAAGACATGTCATATCTACCAAACCGCACTGGGCCCGTTTGGTGGATTATAGCCCACTTCCTCCCTATGAGAGGAAGCCTGAGTCTCCAATTGACATCATGCACCCCACGGTTTTTACAAGCTTTTAATTAACTTGCAATGTACGTATGTTTGTATGTATGCAAGTGTGTTCGGGGCAATTATTGCAACTGAATTTTAAAGCAATTATCGTCCACCGATTAGGATGAAATTTTGCATTCACGTTTAGGTTGTATGACAATGCATGGTTAGCTAAGTGACGTCATTCTAAATCCAATATGGCAGACGGCCCGAGATGGCGAACTCGTTATTTTTTGTGCACTGCCATGATATGGATATCTTATGAAAGGGTTTGCTGAGAAGAATACGAAAATAGCTTGTTTTTACCCGACTGCCGAAGGGTAATGTGTTTATCAGTCTATGTATGTATGTATTTTTATTTCTACGTGGCATTCTAGAGACCAAACGCGTTGGCTGATTTTGATGATTCTTAAGTCAATCGATTCGTCTTAACCTTTCGAGTGTCACTGACTATAATAAAATTGGAAAATCGAAAAATGGCGGCTTTTGGGCGTCATATTGTGTGAGACCAATTTTTTTTTTTCCATGCCCGTCTTGTTGGGTATAAAAATAAAGGGTATTAGAGGGGATATAAAAATATATAACACTTATATGTTTAAATGTGCCTAATTCTAAAAAAATAAAATAAAAACATAAATAAAAAAAACAAAAAACCCGACTGCTTAAAAAGCGAACTAAAAGACGTAAACAAGAAGAAAATCATGCTGTGCAGTCGGAGAATACATACATACTCGCGTATAATATGTGCAATCGGGTTTTAAAAAATATATTTTATGATGAATAAATTATTAAAATATATTTTAACCCCCGCCGGAAAAAAGGTGTGTTATAAGTTTGACGTGTGTTGCTGTGTATCTGTGTGTCTGCCTGTGGCATCATAGCGTACAAACGGGTAAACCGATTTTGATTTAGTTTTTTTTTGTTTAAAAGGTTATTTAATCGAGAGTGTTCTTAGCTATGTTTGAATAAAATCGGTTTAGCCGTTCAAAAGTTATGGGCGTTTTACTGTTTGAATCGGGGTGTTTTCGCAAGTTATCGTGTCATAATTACGTGTACCTACAATAGATTGCCGATCGAAGCGTGTCTACTATATACTAGATAAATAATGTAGCATGAAATAAAATAAGACGGGGGTTTTTTAAATTTTGAAATTTTACTTGTTATTATTTGTTAATTCACACTATTCTTAATTTAAACTTATTGAAAATTATTTTCTGTTTTTTGGTTTAGTTTTCTATTAAAGCGTGTTTTTTTAGTTTCTACAAGTTTTTAATTAACTTGCAATGTGTGTATGTATGTAAGTGTGTTCGGGTCAAATCTTGCAACTGAATTTTAAGCAGTTATCTTCCACCGATTAAGATAAAATTTTGCATGCACGTTTAGTTTGGAAGACAATGCATGGTTAGATAAATGACGTCATTCTAAATCCATAATGGCGGACGGCCGAAGATGGTGAACTAGTTATTTTTGTGCACTGCCATAATATGGGTATCAAATGTAAGGCTTTGCTGGGAATAATACGAAAAAGACTTGTTTTTTTTTTAATGCCGTCTTTCCTTCTGTATGTTACCTCATCACGAGTGATTGGCTGAGCGGATTTCGATAGAACATTTATTTTTAGACTAGCTTTAAATCTGAGGAACTCGTTCAATTTACTTTGAGCGGTCAATAACATACTCTTCTCAATCATGTAACATGTCAGTTGTGCCATTTAGAGCTGATGATTGGTTGATCCTTTAGAATATGATATGACCGTCTCTTAAACTGGCAGATAAATTTTGCTCTGCTATGTACTGATTGGTTGAAGTAGAAGATAGTTATGTGTGTATGTGGCCGCAGTCAGCACGCACTGAAGCACGGCGGTGTTGTTATTTTCCATGAGGCCGCGGACAGCCGCGCGGCGTGTCTATCGGCTCATCGGTACATCGGCACTTCAGCGGATAGCGCGGCTTATCAAACCATTAATTTCGTCGTTATTATCGCTTTACCAGCTAACTGTACAAAACTATTCACTTGAACAAGGACGCTTACCACACATCGCTTTGTTTATATTGTACATAAATATAATCAAATTGGTATTATTACAACCACACTATTCCAACTCAGTGGGCGCAGTGTGGCCGCGTGGTGGACTCTACGAGCTATCTGCCGAGCTTGCCGAGATTATGCGGCCAATGTATCGCTGTGATACGTCTAGACAGAAAGGAGACTAAAGGACCGCACTCTCAATTCAGTGCTACATGACTCCACCCAACATACTTAGTTTGAAATTTGTCACTGAACAAAGTGTTTCATCTTTATTAGTATTAGGGAATCTCTTCACGGGCTATTTGTGATAAACACTATCCCGAATGGGAAATTTAGGTGCCCAATTAGGTCCCGGGAGGTCTCGTGTTTACGAGTCCCAGAACTTTCGGGTCGAGACATGAGACAGGCTTGTCAATCTCGTTTTTCAATTACCTAATCTTAATTTTCAGGTGTTTGAAATCGCAGTATAATAATATATGTTTAACTCCACTACGGTAGGCTCTTTTCATTCGCTTAGTGACCTCATGAACGCCACTGACGCTGCAATTAATGTGGCCAACTGCTGGACCCAAGATATTTATAGATTATCCATCTACTCGAAAAGAAGAAGAAGTTATAGGATTTTATTACCTAACAAATTAATCTGTGGCTATGGTCATTATAAGTAGTGTGTTCAATGCGATCTTCGTCATCGTTGTCGATTGTATTTGGACCGAATGCAGCCACGTCAGCAGGGTTAGCACTTGCCTCGTAAAAGTAATGATTATCCGACTGCGGGAGGGTAATGTTTTTCGAGCGCAGGTACGTAAGTCCATTTCTATAGCACGCTCTACAGACCAAACGGCTTGACGGATTATGACATTAAAGGTGATTTTTTTTTCGTTGTCATAACAATATGTTAATATGTTTGTCCTGTATGTTTTAGTGGTGTACAATAAAGTATATAATAATAATAATATGTACATCAAATGAAAGCTGCTGCAGGGGGGACAAACAAAAATAATAGAAAAACGTACCAAAATTTCGTTTGTCACCCCTCTGACAGCGTCTCATAATATTTAATGTATAAGTTATACCCAGTACTTGTTTTTTTCTTTTCAGTTAATTAGTTTTAAGCAGTCGGGTTTTTTGTTTTTAACTACGAGCTTACTTTGTTTTACAATAAGATTTTTTTTTGCCAGAATATGAATTTGTGATTTATTACAAGAACTAGCAGTTGACCGTGACTTTGTTCGCGTGGAATTCTGTTACAAAAGTTAAACATTATTAATGTTACGAGTAATTAATTTTAGTTATTACAAAAAAAAAAAAAAATGAAAAATATGCAGCAAATTAACTAGATTTTAATTTTATTCTGAAAAGTCTCGAAGTCATTACTTTGACCGTGGGTAATCTCGTGTCCCGGGACTATGAAAATGAAGAATTTTCAGACCCTTAAGCAGATCAACACATCACAGCATCGCGCATCATGTCCACAATGCTCCATCGTGTTGAAAATGCTCCATCATGTCCACAATGCTTTATCGTGTCCACAATGCTCCATCATATCCACAATGCTCCATCATGTTCACAATGCTCCATAATGTCCACAATGTTCCATCGTGTTCACAATGGTCCATCGTGTCCACAATGCTCCATCGTGTCCACAACACTCGCGTCTGATTTGAGGTTCTAGACAAAGTGTCATTGTATCAGCTGGCGATGGTCGGAATGCCTAATTGTCCTACATTGTAGCATTTCGATTTTAATTACGTGACATTCCGGTACCGCTTGGAATGCCCGTTGATTTTTACGTTCCACCAATCGCAATGGCGGCCCTTTCGTTGATATAATGTCACTAGTCTAGAGCCTCTGCTCTCTGTTAGATAATATGTTACAATAGCGCAAAAGGTTAAAGAAATCGGCTCATTCTTACGACTTACTTATTAATAAATTATAGTTGACGCAATCGCTTAGTGTGCCACATTAGTTAATAGAATATTGCACAGTACGAGACACGTCATCTTTACTTCTGGGTGATTTGAACTCGTTACGTAAGCATCGGTTAATCCTAACTAGGTGTATACCTAATATTATAAATATGAAAGGTAGGATGTTGGAACACTGCGCCAAATGAGCCACGCGCGCTGAGTTGAATGAATTTGGCACACGTCGCCGATAGTGGAGATAACATACGAGCTAGTGTAGCACAGTGTTTACACGAGCAGTACATATAGTCGCGTGTGACGTCAGTCGCGGGTTGTCCGGTGCATCTCGCTGTCGCCGCACTGCACGTGTTACGCGCGCTCACGCTACAATGTTCACATTCACTCATCCAGGTTACCTACATAACATAACTGGCGGCACCACTTCCACTGATAGCCACACGTTTGCATGATCGTGGCTAAGGCGTTTCGGCCTGTCCGACGGATGTTACATCATAATACCTACATGTTAGCCCTGAGACGGTTAAAGGAATCTCAATCACGCGAAGATAGTTGAAGTTCTCCAGCAACTCTTGATCTGGGGTGGACGTGGTGGTCCTTGCAAGCACGAAGATGTCGGTCCAGCACACTCTCGAGCTGGCTGTCATATACATGAATTGTTTCATGCTGTTCGATATGGGTGTGACAGGAGAAATACGTGGGTGATAAACGCTTGGTAACAATGGTGGTTGTTTAAGGCGAGAAGTAATTTGGTTTCAAAGGCAAGCTCACATAGTCCAGCCAGGCATGCGCTAGCGGCTAGCTCGAGATGTATGGCTAAGGCAGGCTCACATAGTCCAGCCAGGCATGCGCTAGCGGCTAGCTCGAGATGTATGGCTAAGGCAGGCTCACATAGTCCAGCCAGGCATGCGCTAGCGGCTAGCTCGAGATGTATGGCTAAGGCAGGCTCACATAGTCCAGCCAGGCATGCGCTAGCGGCTAGCTCGAGATGTATGGCTAAGGCAGGCTCACATAGTCCAGCCAGGCATGCGCTAGCGGCTAGCTCGAGATGTATGGCTAAGGCAGGCTCACATAGTCCAGCCAGGCATGCGCTAGCGGCTAGCTCGAGATGTATGGCTAAGGCAGGCTCACATAGTCCAGCCAGGCATGCGCTAGCGGCTAGCTCGAGATGTATGGCTAAGTGTGTCCGTGTCGCAGATCACCAACCAGCTGTGAGTTGTAGGCGGGTTCTTACTCGTCTAAAGGAACGGTATTCTCCCATATACAATGATATCTGAGCCTTGATGTGTCTTGGGTCTGGGTTTCTTTTTTTTTATTTATTTATTTATTTATTTAACCATTAATGTACACACACATAATAAAGAGACAAGAAGAAGAAGGAACAGAAAATAGGTACAAAGGTACGCTTATTTCAAAGAAATCTCTTCCAGCATACCTGCGAGAGGAGAGTTGAAAATAAGATATGTAGATACCGTGTGTAGAGGGGCAATAAAAAGAAAAACATCAAACAATTTACTATAAAATAGAAAAAAAAATATAACTAATTAATAAATACTCTCATAAACATACATATTAATAAATTAAATATATATATATATAATAATAAATACTAAATAAACAAATAATAGGTATTGCATGATTATTTGCAACTATGACGGAATGGAAAGATAGTGCTCTTTCACTCTCTTTTTAAAAACAGCAAGGGTTTTGCAGTCCCTAATGTCAGGCGGTAAAGAGTTCCACAACCGCACCGCGTGCACAGTAAAGGAGTAGGAGTAAAAGTCGGTAGTGTGGGAAGGGATTTCAAGGAGATGCTTAAGATGCGACCTGCACAGTGCATCGGAAGGACGGGAGTAGGAGAAGCGTTCGCGGAGGTAGGAAGGCGTTTTAGGGTTGTGGAGAACATTAAATAGCAGACACAAAATCCGAGAGATTTAATTATTATTATATATAGGCTCGCGCTTGACCACTATCTCACCTGGTGGTAAGCGATGATGTCGACGGTGTAACACGCTTGCCTAGAAGTAACCTATTTACTCTTGACTTAAAGACCCTGAGATTGTAGCTATCGGGAAACACAGAGTCCGGCAGGGAATTCCACTCCTTAGCTGTACGCATAATGAAAGTATTTCCAAAACGTTTAGTGCGTATGGGTGAGATGTCCACCATGTACCGATGGCGCATCGCCTTACGTCTTGTAGTCCGATGATGAAATGGGCTAGGCGGAAGTAGATCATACAATTCCATCGCAAACTCCCCGAAATGTAACCGATAAAAAACCGACAAGCTGGCAACTCGACGACGATGTTCAAGGCTATGGAGCTTTGACTCGACCAGTGCCTCATTGTCGATGAGCCTCTTGGCCCGTTTTTCGATCGAATCTAATGCTTTAAGCTGGTATTTGGCAGATCCGTCCCAGAGGTGAGAACAGTATTCCATGCAAGATCGAACTTGTGCTTGATACAACTTAAGCAGCTGTTCTGGCCTGAAGTACCGTTATTCAGAATGATATTACAGTATGGTTATTCTAAATATTAGATTCCTACGTAGTTTTGGATGATGTAGCATAGCTGAGCTGGCGGCGTGTGATAAGCATCGCGCACTTAAATATGTGGTGCAACATGGCGGGTGTCGCCACTCGACGCTGACGCAGCGAATGTTCAGATATATTTCGTGCTCATCGCTGACACTGACACATGCCACACGACAGGAACTTGTGAGACTGCTATCAATAGTGTTAAATCTTAGTGCTATGATTAAGAACTCGCCACCACACCGGTTGACGCCGAGCGCGGCAGCCGCATGAAGCGTGGCTGGCCAGGCCGTTAAAGTTCCCTTTCCGGGAATAGAATCTCGGACCTCATGCGCGGCAGCAGAGGTTGTTGCAAGCTCTAAGCCGCCGCGCGCCGGGTGCGATGTTGGCTGCCGAGTCCGCAGCGCAGGCGGTGTGGCAAGCGCGACCCGGAGCCGGACACGCGGCGCGCGGCCCGCGGTTGTCAGTTGCAGGCGGCCGGACTCTCACTGCTCCGGGTAATTCCCACGCAGCTATTCACGAGGAACAAGGAAAGTGCTGGGTTTAACCTTCCTTGTCCAGGCCCTGGCTTTGGAATGCACTCCCTCTGAACGCCAGGCAGACAACTAGTCGGTTCACCTTTAATTTGACGGCACATGATTCGTTGAATTTGTTTTGCACAACAACATTGTGATTTGTATGTATTGTAAGGAGTTAGCATTTGACTACGTTACCTGTAGAAATCATTCCTGGCTGGCTCTAATTTAAAGTGTCATTCGTATATAGAAAGTTCTGAATGTCATCTTATGTCAGGGCGCCTGGAGCCGTTAGGCCATGTTCTGTGCGTTAGGCGCGTGTGTTTTGATGAATAATATAAATAAACCCAAGGCCACTTCAGTCTGTATCAAAGTATATATGTATATTTATAATTGTATTTTTCCGCTTGTCTTAAAAAGCGTGAGTTTAACGAGTGTGTGCCTTTCCATTCGGTTGCACCTGCCATGTCTCTGCTCTACCCTAAGGTCAACTGGTAGAAAATGCCTAGGGCATTAAGAACGGATTTTTTCAGGGTTTTTACTTGTGCATACAGTTTTAATAAGTAGATAAATTTATTTCATCACGCAGAAACGCGATGCAGGAGCATGTATGTAGGCAGTGCAGGACTGTAGGTACTGCATTGTATCAGTGTTGAACCCAGTAAGTGTTCACCAGCACTACAATACCTATTCGTGATGTATAGTACATTACTGCAGCGGCCAGCAAAAGAGGCATTGATGGGCGAACGTGTAAATGTGGGCCGAGGCGAAGCCGAGGCACACATACGTAAGTCCATTAATGCCTAGTTGTGGCCAAGGCTTGTATAGTACTTTTCTCAAATAATGCGCGGAAATTAAAACTAATAGTACCTAGAACTCATTTTGTCAAATACAGTTACTTTTCAAAATCAATGACGAACAACGAACAAAAATAATTATGCCCGCGTTAGGCCTTAGCACGCACTGCGATTTTTATTCGCGCGATTTTTTTTCGCCCTTTCTGCTGCCTATGGAATTGTATGAAGCTGCACGCATTGCGGTAAAAAACTACAAAAATCCGAGCAAATAAAAATCGCAGTGCGTGCTAAGCCTTAAAGTGTTCATTTGTTTTTTTTTTCAATAAATATCTTTCTATTTGCAAGCCAGTTCGAAATTTAAATAAAACCTTTAAAAAGATACCTCCTTGGTTGCCATGTTTCGGTGAAAAAGATCGTTCCATTTTTAAATTACACGACAGATATGAGTTTACTATGTAATTTATTTGGCCGCTACACACGACAGTTATGGATTTTCATACAACATTTTCCGGCCGCTGCTCGCATGTATTTGGGGATTATTCCGAACCTGACCCGAAATCTTAACCCGGTCGCGGGTTAGGTAAGGAACTTGAAAAAAATTATAATATTTGTTCCGAACGTAACCCTCATCCTAACCTGACCCGAAGTATCGTTCCTATCATAACCCGAATTACGATATGGTAAGTTTCCCTCTCCTTTTTCTCAGAATAAAAGGTACCTGTGTCAAATCAGAGTTTAATATTTACAATACGTTATCCATATAAAAATAAATAAATAAAATCTTTATTCAGTTAATTTTTAACCCCCGACGGAAAAAGAGGGGTGTTATAAGTTTGAGATGTGTTGCTGTGTATCTGTGTATCTGTGTGTCTGTCTGTGGCACCATAGCGCCTCAACGGATGAACCGATTTTTATTTAGTTTTTTTTGTTTGAAAGGTGATTGTATCAAGAGTGTTCTTAGCTATGTTTGAATAAAATCGGTTCAGCCGTTCAAAAGTTATGCGCGTTTTACTGTTTAGATCGTGATGTTTTCGCAAGATAAATGTGTCGGGAGTTTTTTAAATTTTGAAATTTTACTTGTTACACAGTACAATAGTTAACCAATAATACATTACTTAGTGGGCCTTAAGTGCTAGGTGTTTACAAATTCCCTGGACCACACACTAGGATTCCCTGTGTTGCGCCGGTCCAGTCTCTTCCTATGTAGGTAAGGAAAACATGTTCAATAGGTAGTATAACCAATAACACATAGATAAAACTTAATTATAATGTAGAAAATAAGAGGTTATTATTTGAGTGTATGAATATGTGTGGAGTATATAGGTGGGTGATTGCATGCTTAAGTGTTGCTATTATGTCCCAAAATTACGACTGTACCTGCAAAAGATTTTCCGTTTGGTTATAGTTTAGGGGGTGCAGCCATTTAAATATATTATTCATAAAACATCTGTAAGTTAAGGCAACTATAGTTCTATTATGAGAGTAGAATTTTGAATAGAGGTAGGGTCCAAGAAATGCAAAAGATCTGCGTGTAAAAGAAGACCGAACCCTAGGTCGACCACATTTTTACATTCAGTATGAATGGCGGGCTAGTTTTTTGGCATCTTTGTGAAAGCGTATTAGTATCGAAACGATAAACAATTGCCTTACTCGGAGGACGCTACATTCCGAATACAGAACATCAGTTGAGTACCGCCAGGGTTTTTTGTACGCTATCTTTAAAATAGCTCGTTGAGCTCTCTCCAACCTAAGCAAATTGGTTTTGTTCGCTGCTCCCCAGACCGACACACAGTAACTTTGTAGTGATTGGCACAGGGTAAAGTACAACATACGGATCAGCCTAGGAGTTGCGATGGACTTAACTTTTTAAAATATTTGTTAGAGTTTCCTAATTCGCTTCACAAGTGCATCTATTTGCGCTTCCCAAGTTAGGTGCTCATCGATTTGTATCCCTAGGTATTTTATATTAGTGACTTGTTCGATTTTCGAGCAGTCACAATTTTCGTCATTGGTATTACCACAAACATGGAGTTTTATTCGCAGATCTCGGCATGGCGCTGACCGATCAGTCACACTAAAACACATCGCCTTAGTTTTACCGACGTTCAGGGTCAGTAGATTATTTTGCAGCCAGATAGCAACCCACTCGAGTCCCTCCTGAGCTACACAAACGACTTCACTCCAGGTTTTCGCATGAAAAATTATTGCAGTATCATCTGCAAAGGTAAAGACGCTGGCATTACGGAGTTCAAGAGAGCATAGGTCGTATATGTAGATCAAGAACAACCTGGGGCCTAAGACACTGCCTTGGGGTACGCCATAACCAACATCTGCAAAATCACTGACATATTCGCTAACGCGGACGCACTGTTTTCGCTCTACTAGGTAGGACTTAAACCAGTCTAGTGCTAAGCCTCTGATCCCGAACGCCTCTAGTTAGTAGCCACACTAACAATTTACGAAATTAACGAACAATAATTATTAACAAAGAATCATCATGAAGAATAACAACAAAACAATATAATTTACTAAATTTGTATCTTTTAATTTATTTAAGTACAAATAATATATACAATTGATAATTTCTAATGTTATGACTAATAAACAAAACAAACTTACATACAAAGGGGAGAGGGAAAAGGCAAAATACTTGAACGTAAAAATCACTTTACCATTTCTAACCCGTGCCCTACTAATCTTTCCTTTCATAACTTGACCAACAACATACAAAATCCATAAATCTCTGTTAATTTTTTACTATGTTTTTTATTTTTTTACTATGTTTAAGTCCGAATCACATTTCAGAGCATTTATAACTATTTTTAAATTGCAGTTTCCTCAATTTTTTTGTTAATTCTATTGTGACCTTTCAAGAAAATTTGTTATCCTGTGTCGTTCTTTGCTTACACATCAGATGTCAATAAACTTCTCATTTTTAACCACTGCTTAAACATATATAATCAGTGAATGAGTTTAACTTTTCATCAGAGTTAATAACGTACAGAATGTAATTCCAACGGTCATTTATTAAATTTCGGGGTAGAAGAGGCAAAGCAGTGCACAAAGCTACATTTCGGTATTGGAGCTTAGTTTTGTGTGATATATGGATAACGTATTGTAAATAATAAACTCTGATTTGACACAGGTACCTTATATTCTGAGAAAGAGGAGAGTAAGAGAAACCTACCTCGCAATTCGGGTTATGATAGGAACGATACATCGGGTAAGGTTAGGAAGAGGGTTACGTTCGGAACAAATATTATATTTTTTTTCAAGTTCCTAACCTAACCCGCGACCGGGTTAAGATTTCGGGTCAGGTTTGGAATTATCCGTATTTGGCCTGTACTGCAATTTCGATTTATCTCGAAGAAGGTTGTCAAAATAATGCTCAAATTTCAAAGCATGTTTGAGAAAATGTATTTATTGTTTCAAACAATTACTTGAACATACGTAGATAAGATAAGATAAGATAAGATATATTTATTTCTGAGTATATGGTACATTAAGATCTTAATAATAAACAGTTTCACATACACTACCGTTGCCGGTGTAGAAATATTTAAAGTAACTTACAAAATCAAAGTGTCGAAGTTCTAGGCCACAACAATATAACTATAGGAAGTAGTTTGTCATCGAACGCTAAGAAGAGGCTATATTCCCCCATTGCGCATCAACAAGCAGACACAATAGAAACCACAATAGCTTACGCATACATGGTGTGCGCGCGACGTTTGAGGCGTACAATATTATAAATTAGTTTAGTTAAAAAATAGATAATTTTTATACAAGATAATTATGAATGAAATGTCAAAATTTAATAATTATATAATGTCAAATGCTTAAAAAAAAATAATAATAGTCAATTCAAGTTAACAAGTGTAAATAAGTATGAATAAAATGAAATGTCAAAATTTATTATTTAAAAATTCATTAACTGAATAGAAACAATTGTCTAAAAGCCAGGCAAATATTGTTTTCCTAAATTTATTAGTGGGCAACACTCTGATGCGTGCGGGTAAATTGTTAAATATTTTGATTGCCATGCAATTGGAATTCCTGCTATACAATTGTAATCTCTGGCTAGGTACAAGTAATTTGTTTGGGCTTCTGCTTTTCACTCTTTTAGAAATGTGTTCATACAATGGGAACATATGCGAATACTTTTTAATAAAAATACAAATCTCAAAAATATATAGGCAAGGAAGTGGAAGAATTTTTAGTACTTTAAATAATGGCTTACAATGATCTAAATATTCAGCTCCATACACAGCTCTGACACATTTTTTTTGTGCAATGAATGCACTGTTCACATCTACTGAATTACCCCATATCACGAGGCCGTAACGCAGCACTGATGCAACATAGCCATGATAAGCACTTAGGGCTGTTTCTTTACTGGCTATTCTTTTGAGTCTTCGAAGCGCAAACACAAATTTGTCGAGACGAGTGCAGACTTTTTTTACATGTTCTTTCCAATTTAATTTTTCATCAATAACTATTCCCAAGAATAAGGTTGAAGGTACAGGTTCCAAAATTGTATTATTATAATGTATTTGCGGTGGTTTTACTAAAGAATTGTATGTTTGAAATTGTACTAACTTTGTTTTTTCAATATTTACACGTAAATTATTAGATTCCATCCATTTAATTGCTTTTAGTATTTCATTGTTAGTGTCAGTTTCTAGGTCATTTCTATTTGAAGATTTTATTGTGAGAGTAGTGTCATCAGCAAATAAGAATATGCAAGATAAGACGGCTTTCGGTCGAAACCTGAATATTGGAACAGTGACTATGAATTATTAATTTAAATCGGATATTTATAGAAATGTTAGTAAATGAATAATCCTATTAGAATAGAAACAATCTGTCAAGCCTAGGGCGCAGGCCACATAGAAATGGCACGGGCGGCTTCCTACTCCATTCAAATTTCGTACAATATTCATGGCAATAAAGCGCAATTTGATAAGACGCGGGCGTCGACATGGCGCGTCATAACCACGTCCGAACAACGACATACCGTGTGTCCTAAATTGCGCTTTGTTAGCCGCCCGGGGGAGAGAAGCTAGGGAAGTTTTGGTGGGAATCGCTGTTGGTGAGAACAGCATTACCTATAAAATGCCAAAAAATACCTTCTGCTGTACTCGTGGTGGAGTACCGTAACAAGCAGAGCCCTAGCCAGTCCGAGTCATCCACGTCCCCGTCGTTCTCCCTGGGACTTGCTGCAACCGCGCCGCCGCGCGTCCACCACCACGAGTTGCAGCTGAGCTAACGGATGTAGGTCGAAAGGCGAATATTCTGCGCCCTAAAACAGAATCGACTCACTAGGGAAGATACCCGACAAGAAACCGAGCAAATCCGTAGTCTCTAAAGCGGCAGCCCCGCTAGCGGATTGAGGCACATTGGGCTAATCACTCGCTTGCCCGACAATAATAGATTAACGAAACAGTAAGAAACCGGACCGATACCCTACCGACGACTTTTGGCTTTAAAACACGAACACGAATTGCTTTTTGGAATATAAGAACGCTTAGCGATGACAGTAGATTAGCCCAAGCAGAAGCAGTAATGCTAAATTACAACCTGCAAATACTCGGTCTAAGCGAAGTGAGAAGAAACGGCTTTGGTGAGATGAGAACGTCCAGGGGCTTAACTTTGCTGTATTCAGGTAAAGAAAATGAGGAAGATGTCTCAGACCGAATCATGTACGCCCGTTTTTACTCGAGAGCCCGGAAGATCTCCATCGTACAATGCTACGCCCCAACTAATGCATCGCCAGAGGATACCAAAGACGATTTCTACAACGCCCTCAACGCCACCTTTAGGAGCATCAAGAAACAAGATATCGTCCTAGTCAGAGAAAAATTTACATCTTTTTAGTAAAAACGGAGATAGACATAATTACATTACTAGAAATATGGACCAATTAGTTCAACCAGGTTTCAGACTGGCTAAAGTAGCCTCTTCTTTCATGGGGTACTGTACAAAATGTTACAATAAAATTCCTCCCCACATTCTAGAACTGAATGAGACGAAATTTAAAACTTGTATAAAACGCACACTATGCAGGCAGGCATATTATAAGTTGGGGGATTACATCACTGATAAAAATGCTTGGCTCAATGCTAGTCTTGCTCCACAACCACTAGGGCGCAAAAACAAGTGATATGCAGAACATTATTGTTTTGTAGAATTGTTGGACCTGCTGAAGACTGTATGAATATATTTGTATTATATAGACTCAATTTCTTTTAGTATAGTATAACTGCGCAGCACGTGTGTGAGTACTATGTACCCAACTGTAAATCTACCATTTGCTGTACCTTGGTGTCGTTCGTTGACTTGTGTCTGCCCTGGCAGTTGAGTGTGTCATGCTCTCTCAAATGTCTCTCTGATGGTGGCATGTGTGTTGGATCATTCGGTTCCCTTCATGATGGTTGAGCTGGGTGGTGCCGATTCATGCGTCATGTTCGTGAACGGGCGCCGTCAGTTGGGATTGGTCTTAACTTAACTGCTTCGGATGCTAGTGTTTTTCTAGTGCTTATTATGTAACTGCACAGTACATGTGTGAGTACTTTTAATACTTTGTACCTGTACGTAGTATAGTATGTAGTGATTCTGGGTGCATTGTCCTCACACATATAAATTTATTAATGTATGTACTTATGTACCTAAATATTGTAAAAAAAACTTTTTTTTTTTTTAAAAGAGTAAGTATGGAGTTTCTTGTGCGTTCTTCTCCATAACAAGCTACTTTCCGAATGCACGGTAGAATCAATTTTTATTCCTTGTAAATTTTTATGTAACTAACGTTCAAAAGTGCCGCTTTGTGGCCTAGTTGAAATAAAATATCTTTGTCTTTGTCTTAGTCATGGGGGCCTGAATGCAAAGGTTGGGAGCGTTAACACAAACCGCGAGCGGCACATGGGTACGCAGGGACTTGGAGTTTGTAATGAGAACGGAGACCGATTTGTCGAGTTTTGCCAGAACCACGACCTGCCCATTGGAGGAACATTATTTATACATGGGGACCACCACAAATACACGTGGAACTCACCCGATGGAGTCACTAAGAACCAGATTGACCACCTTGCCATTAGCGCCAAATGGCGTTCCTCATTGCTCGATGTTCGAAACCGCAGGGGCGCCGATATTGATAGCGACCACCATTTGGTAGTTGCTGAAATCCGGCTTAAGATTGCAGTAGCCCGTGCGGCTGGAGGACCCGGCAAGATCGGAAGAAGGTTCGACGTGAGCAAACTGCGTGATCCAGGCATCCGTGAAACGTTCCAAATCGAGCTGCGTAATCGTCTTTCGGGACTTGATACCGGTTCGGAATCATTGGACGAGGAGTGGAAACGCATCAAAGTGGCCTATTCGGAAACCAGCTCCGTCGTTCTAGGACATAAACCGACTCATTCTCGCGAAAACTGGATGTCACAGCACACTTGGAGCCTGATCGAAGACAGAAGAAACCTTCATCTTAGATTGCTTGAGACCCGTAAAGACGCCATGCGAGCCGACCCTAATATGCAATACCGTCAGAAATGCAGAGAAATATATCGCAGCACCCGCAAAGATAGGGGGCAGTGGGCTGATGGTATTGCTGATCGTGCTCAACAAGCTGCAAACACCGGTAACCTTAAGGAATTGTACCAAGCTACCAAAACCTTGGCAGGTAACAGCAAGTATAAAAAGAAGCCGCTCAAGTCTAAAGACGGTCAGCTCATAGTGACGTCGGAAGGGCAGCTCTTGCGCTGGCGTAATCACTTTGAGGAGGTCTTCCGTTTGTCAGCAACATCAACACCTGACGCGCTGCAAGTCATTTCTACACCATCCCGCCTCTCAATATCGACACGGAACCACCGTCAGCGTCGGAAGTTGCAAGAGCAGTCCTCTCTTTGATAGCACCAGGACTCGACCTGATAACTGCGGAAATGCTACAAGCTGACTTATCCTCCGCCGTCAACGTTCTGACGCCTCTCATTGAGAGGATATGGGCCACCGAAGACCTTCCGGACGAATGGAACAAGGGTCTTTTGAAAACTGTACCCAAGAAGGGAGATCTTAGTCAATGCGATAACTGCAGAGGTATTACGTTGCTCTAAATTCCCTCGAAGGTTTTCTGCAAGATTATCCTGGATAGGTTATCGAAGGCCGTGGATCCTCTCCTACGCAAAGAGCAGGCTGGTTTCCGCGCAAACCGCTCGTGCACGGATTAGATCAACACTCTCCGTATCATTTTAGAACAGGCATCAGAATGGCAGAGGGAGATCTATCTCACCTTTGTTGATTTAGAAAAGGCATTTGATACGCTGAAGTGGTCCAGCATCTGGTCCCGCCTACTGGACATCGGAGTGCCACCAAAAATTGTCCGTCTGTTGGAGAGTATTTACAAGAATTATTCCTGTAAAGTAACTCACGACGGCCTCATCTCGGATGATATAGCAGTACACGCAGGTGTCCGCCAAGGCTGTCTCCTTTCACCGCTCCTCTTTTTAGTTGTTCTTGACGGGATTTTGCTTCGCATTTTCGGCAACAAGCGCCGCGGGATAGAGTGGGGATTATCCAACGTCCCAGAGGACTTGGATTACGCCGATGACCTATGCCTGCTGAGTCATACCCACGCTGACATGCAAGCTAAATTGAAAGATTTAAGTAAGGAGGCGGCAGAAACGGGTCTAAAAATAAACATCCGGAAGACCCAAGAGATGAGATCTGGTGTGAAGAATACTTCACCGTTGCTGATTGGCACTGAGCAGTGGAACGCGTCAACAAGTTTACTTACCTCGGGAGCGTCGTGTCAGAAACTGGAGGTAGTGAAGAGGACATCGCTCTAAGGATCGCCAAAGCAAGAGCTAACTTCGCGCAGCTGAGACCTGTTTGGCAATCGCGGAAACTGACCCGAAGGATTAAACTCAAAATCTTCGGATCAAATGTCAAATCCGTGCTGCTCTACGGGTGCGAAACGTGGAAGGTCACAAAAGACATTTCACGCCAGATTCAAGTCATCGTCAACCGCCGTCTTCGTCGCATACTCGGCATTTACTGGCCCGAGACCATCACCAACGTAGATCTGTTGGAGCAATGCCACGAGAGCCCGATCGAGCATCGCAAGTGGAGTTGGACTGGCCACACGCTGCGAAGGGATTCTGATCATATACCGAAGCAGGCGCTGGATTGGAATCACCAAGGCAAAAGAAAGCGTGGCCGTCCCCGTCAAACCTGGCGTCGCACCGTGTTGGCGGAAGCGACGAGCATCTGTATGAAGTGGAGCGAGGTGAAGCGTGAAACTCAAGACCGATCGCGATGGAGGACTACTGTGGACGCCCTTTGCCCCATCCAGGGGACGTAGGACACACAAGTCAAGTAAGTCAGCCGCCCGTGCCATGTCCGCGCCCTACGCCATTTCTGTGTGGCCTGCGCCTAAGAAAGCTTAACCTTTTCATTTGTAAGAAGTCATTCACGCCGTGAGTAAACTATGCTATGTTCGACATTACGTTTGTTTATTTATTTTTTAACCGACTTCCCAAAAAGGAGGAGGTTCTATGTTCGACTTTAGGTTAGTTTTTTTTTTTTTTGTTTATTTTCACCGATATCTCCGTCAATTGTGGACCGATTTTGAAAATTCTTTTTTGTTTGAAAAAGTATGTTCCGAAATTGGTCCCATTTTAATTTGGTGAAGATCTGATGAAGAACTTCGGAGATATACATCAGAACTCTTCAATAAATAACGGCAAATCTCTCGGGATTGCTGCAGTCGCATGTCTGTTTATTGTTTATACCATTTCATAACATAACATCACGCCAGTACTCTCTTAAGGGATACGCAGGTCTCTTATTTCACCGGTTATGTTCAAGTTTCATGAAATCTATTCTGGCGTTATAGTTACCTTACTAACTTGCCTATTATGTAGGTACAACTAAAAAGTGAAAATTAAAAAAAAACTATTTGCAAAAAAATACTACCGACTTCCAAATACAAAACTACAAAGTGAAAAACTTTTTAACGAAAAATCAAACCGACTTCCAAAACAAAACACTTCAAAGTGAAAAATAACTTTCTTTTCCGAAGTCGGTGTCTTTTGTACCCATTGTTTTCCGTTATTCGACACCGACTTCGGAAAAGAAAGTTATTTTTCACTTTGAAGTGTTTTGTTTTGGAAGTCGGTTTGATTTTTCGTTAAAAAGTTTTTTATTTATCTCTTTTTAGTTTTGGTAGGTACCTCCAATTAATATGAAAATCATTTATAGCCGAAGTACATCTTATGACAATTCCAATAAGCCCAAACACGACTAGGATACATTGTTTTATTACGGGTTTCCAGTGGCCATTGTGGACTTCTTCATCAGTTCCACTTCACCAAATGATAATTTCTGAGTGCAAATGATTGCATTATTGATGAAAATACCAAAATCGCTACATGTATGCCTATAATATTTGAGAAGTTCCCTCGATTTCTCTAGGATTCCATCATCAGATCCTGGTTACAACGTTGGCAACGACGAAGTTATCCGCGAACACACATAAAAAAAAAATATATATACGGTCGAATTGAGAAACCTCCTCCTTTTTGGGAAGTCGGTTAAAAAAATATATATACGGTCGAATTGAGAAACCTCCTCCTTTTTGAGAAGTCGGTTAAAAATAACCTTTGTTCGCATAACTTACTTTTTTGAAGTCGGTGTGCATACCGCAAAAAATTGGTACCTACAAAAGACACCGACTTCAAAAAATAAAGTTATTTGGCACTTTGTAGTTTTGTATTTGGAAGTCGGTAGTATTTTTTTGCAACAAGTTTTTTTAATGGATGTCGGTGTCTTTGGTAGGAACCAATTTTTTTGCGTTATTGTCACTGATATCCAAAAATAAATTTATTTATCACTTTGTGGTTTTCTTATTTGGAAGTCGTTAGTATTTTAACCGACTTACCAAAAATATTATGTTTGTATACCATTACGTTAGTGTTTTTTTTTTGTGTTTGTTCACCGATATCTCCGTCAATTGTGGACCGATTTTGTTTTTTTTTTTATAGAGCATATTTCGAAATTGGTCCCATTTTAATTTGGTGAAGATCTGATGTAGAACTTCGGAGATATACAACAGAACTCTTCAATAAATAACGGCAAATCTCTCGGGATTGCTGCAATCGCATGTCTGTTTATTGTTTATACCATTTCATAACATAACATCACGCCAGTACGCTCTAAAGGGTTACGCAGATGTTACAGTTCACCTTGGTACACTCGCATTTCACCGGTTACGTTCAAGTTTCATGGTATTCGGGTAAACTATTCTGGCATTATTTAATAAATATTCAGAAAAGACTACCGACTTCTAACTAAAACACTACAAAGTGCTTTTTCGAAGTCGGTGTCCATAACGACAAAAATTGGTACCTACCAAAAACACCGACTTCGAAAAAGGAGGAGGTTCTATGTACGACTTCTTGAATGGTTTTTTTTTTGTTTATTTTCACCGATATCTCCGTCAATTGTGGACCGATTTTGAAAATTCTTTTTTGTTTGATAGAGTATGTTCCGAAATTGGTCCCATTTTAATTTGGTGAATATCTGATGAAGAACTTCAATATATAACATATATATATACATAATACAACAGAACTCTTCAATAAATAACGGCAAATCTCTCGAGATTGCTGCAATCGCATGTCTGTTTATTGTTTACACCATTTCATAACATAACATCACGGCAGTATACTATAAGAGGTACGCAGATGTGTACAGTTCACCTTGGTACACTCTCATTTCGCCGGCTATGTTCATGGTATTCGGGTAATCTATTCTGGCATTATAAGTACCTACCTTACTAAAGACAAGTTGCTTAATAGGTGCAACTAAAAAGTGAAAAGTAAAAAAACTTTTTACAAAAAAAATCTACCGACTTCCAACTAAAAACACTACAAAGTGAAAAATAACTTTCTTTTTCGAAGTCGGTGTCCATAACGAAAAAAATTGGTACCTACCAAAGACATTTTCTAACAAACGAACGAGTGTCAAGTTCGACGTGAAGTGCACATTGTTGGGCGTCCGGATGATATAGCCAACTTATCATTCTATCAACGAGCTGGTGATGCTCGTAAAGCCAAAATGTAAGGGAGTGATAGCGCGCGCGGCACTTCAATAGCGCTTGAGATTCCGTAGATAGAATATCACTTGTCTAGAACATCAGATTAGATCGTTTTCTTTTTGAGGAATATTGGAGTGATATAATGTAAAGCAAGAGCAGTGTCACAGGTGTCGGCGGAGTGCAGCAGCCAGGGCGCAAGTGAACGATTATAAACGAGTGTGATAAGGGGTCGGGGTCGCAAGCGTCGCGGCCCCTCCCCCGCGCCCCCTGCACTGCTTATGACCTGTGGCCTGTAGCGGCGAGGTTTTGTTCCAATTATCTATTTAGTGAAACATTTCACAAGCGCCACCTTGTCGCGGTCACGCATTAGACACCCGCCGCGACCTGCGACCCGCCATCGCCACCAATAAACCACAGATACATAAAACTAAAATAAAAACATTTCACATCTGTATAAAGAAGATTAAGATAAGATCATCTGTTAGCGTCAGCAAACGATGTCCACATGCTCAGCTAGCGCTGACGGCTGACCTCCTGCGTGCCGCGGCATTACGCCACGCGCCGCGCACTGACGGGAGCCGGCAGAGCCCCGGCCTATGTCCGGCTATGTGTCGTCTACCCGCGTGCCGCGCCACTCTGCGGCACGTTGTGCGTCTGCCTGCTTGCACAAACAACTAGTTATCCTTATAATTTTAATAGTCTGCGCTGTGACGTAAGTGTTACGTGAGCCCGACAGATGGAATTGTACCAGTCATCGCAAGAGATCGAGGGCAGTGTTCCGGACGCGGACAAGCGGACATGGCGCGCTCACTCACCGCCACACACGACAACATTGATGCAACCAAACGGATACCAACTGCATCACACTTGTGTCACAGAGACGTCACGTGTGAGTATTCTTAGCTCAACGCATCAGACAAACCAATGATTTGTGCCTTTTACTAGTTCCTCTTCTGTCACATCTAGACACGTACTAGTCGAGAGGTAAACCGTGAGAAACATAATCCCATCGGCAAGGTAAGGCGGGCCGCATGCCGGGTGCAGTGCACTACACCACTAGCTGAACGGATTATACTCCGACACGATCTAACCTTTAGAGCTCAGAACAAATATGTACCTATCATGTATGTACATCATAATATATGATGTAATAGTAAACCGCCCGAGCGCAACTTGCGATACTCTAGATCGGGGCAAGGACCGAACTTTGGCGCGTCATGCATTGATAACTGAAAACTTGGTTTTACATAAGTTGAAAACAATAATGTAGACCCCTTATGTAAAAGTAAAACCAAGTCGGTTAATTTGTGTTTTTGTTACCTAATTAATATGGTACCTACTGAATAAATGATCCGACTTGGTTTAACATTACTTTTTGCATTTATAATAAACCAGCTCACTACTTTTTACGGTTTAAAATTCTTTATTTCTCAAAGATTACAAATCACTACGAGGAGAAATAAAATATAAAACAAAACTTAAGCAATTTCAAGTACAGATGCGCATAGACGGTAGGTATTGTAAAAAAAAAGATATTAATAAGAAAATTACATTTCTGGGTTAGTAAGTAATTTGAATTAACTTTGTCATTCGTGTTAACTAACGACAGCTTTTGAGCAGTTATAAGGAACGGTTTACATGGAGTGAGTACGATAATAAGATTGGACTCGAACAGATTTACTTTTTTGTAATGCCTTTGAAAATATGTTGTTTCAATAACTTTTTGAATAGAGATATTGACTTAGTATCTTTTATATGTTTAGTTAAAGAGTTATAGATCTGTGCTCCTTGATACAAAATACACTTTTCACCGTTATTAGTTCGCGGTTTATATAGTTGTATATCATATGGTCGCCTAGAGCTACGGGTATATATTTGATTGTATGTTGTGAATTTTATTTGTGTGTGTATGTTTTTGTTTAAGATTTTTCGTATTAAAATACTTGTGTTTATTTGGTAAATTTGTGCATAATTAAATAATTTTGTCTCATTATAAATTTTGATAGTTGGAGTTAAATAATTGTAGTGGAAGAGGACCTTTATTATTCTATTTTGCGCTCTTTGTTATTTATTAAGATGTGTTTTGGCAGCTGCTCCCCACACTTCTATCAAGTAATCAATGTGAGGTTTTACCAATGAATTATAGATGGTGTAACGTACTTTTAGGGGAAGACATCTTACAATACCCCGAAGGGCACCAGTAAGACAGCTTATTTTTGACCGTAGGTTTTCAATATGTGGTGTCCATTGTAGTTGTTTATGCAATGTAAGCCCTAGATATTTCTCCTTGTTCACCTTGGTCAGTACAGAACCATTTATGAGTAAAGGTTTATGATCGTGAAGCTTTTTGTCTTTTTACGGTAGAAGAACTGCGCCACGAGACTTGTGGGTGTTACGAGTACATGTTATGTTTTCGATGGGATATGAAATTTACTACTGCGGCCAAAGCTATTGAGGATCAGTAATCCTCAGTTCAGGCCGCAACTATACGTCAGAAATATCTTGAGCAAAATACCAACCTGGGGTAGGTTACCCCAGGTTAACCTACCCTACCATACATTCCTACCTACCCACCCTACCCTACCCTACCGTACATACCAACGTACCCTTCCCTACCTACCAACCTACCCTACTCGACCTTCTTACCCTACCCTACCTATCAACCCACCTACCCTGCCTACCTACCTACACACCTACCCTACCTACCAACCTGCCTGCCCTATCTACCCTACCCTACATTACTACATACTTAACTACCCTATCTACCTACCATTTTTTTTTGCTGGACCATCTTCGCATTGCCTTTCTAATGAAACCGGTTAGGGCCATATCGGTTGGATGGTTTCAAAGTCTCATCGACAACGCCATCTACTGGCAATACCAGAACCAGCATACGACGCTATGTTCATTTTTAACCGACTTACCAAAAAGGAGGAGGTTCTATGTTCAGATTTTATGATATTCATGTAATATATATGTTAACTACAACCAAAAAGTGAAAATAAAAAATATTTTTTTCAAAAAAAAGCTACCGACTTCCAAATGAAAGCACTACAAAGTGAAAAAAAACCGGCCAAGTGCGAGTCGGACTCGCGCACCGAAGGTTCCGTACAAACAGCTACATTCACCAACATAATTAGGTAACTAGGTCAACGGGAACTACCATAACGGTTTTCGGCCCAAAACCTATAGGGTACTTCCGGTTCACCCAAAATTGACAAATTTGGTCAAAAGCAAGGTCTTACAGCAAACGTAAAAGGAAAATACCGAAAAAATAAAATTAAGATATATTTTCATACTGACAAGTTTTCGCAAAAATATAAATATGCACATATATTTTTATCGTGTTGACTCAGTAGGTCCACCCGTTCCTGAGAAAATCGGTGTTGACACACGGACAGACAGACAGACGGACAAGAAAGTGATCCTATAAGGGTTCCTTTTTTAACCCCCGACACAAAAAGAGGGGTGTTATAAGTTTAATATGTGTTAATGTGTATCTGTGTATCTGGCTGTCGCATCATAGCGCCTTAACGGATGAGCCGATTTTGATTTAATTTTTTTTGTTTGAAAGGTGATTTTGTAGAGAGTGTTCTTAGCTATGTTTGAATAAAATCGGATTAGCCGTTCAAAAATTAAAGACGTATTACTGTTTGAATAGGGTTGTTTTCGCAAGTTATCCTGTCATAGTTACGTGTTCAATAGAACGCTGATCGAAGCGTATCCACTATGTACTAGACTAGAGGACGCCTCGCGGTTTCACCCGCGTAGTTCCCGTTCCCGTGGGAATACAGGGATAAAAAGTAGCCTATGTCACCCGGGGATAGAGTAGCTTCCCAACGGTGAAGGAATTTTTGAAATCGCTCCAGTAGTTTTGGAGCCTATTCGGTACAAACAAACAAACAAAAAAATCTTTCCTCTTTATAATATTGGTATAGATAAATTATGTAGCATGAAATAGAATTGTGACGAGGTTTTTAAATTTTGAATTTTTACTTGTATATATATATATTATCCTATTTTGGTGGAAGTTAAATCAAAAACACAAAAATTATAAAATTGGTTCAGTCGTTCTTGAGTTATAAGTGGTGTAACTAACACGACTTTGTTTAAATATATAGATATATATAAGATATAGATTTGCACGCTTGGTTGCAGAATACAGTCACTAGGCATTAACATATTCCCTTCAAAATTATATATTTCTGGCAAATACACATATTTTATTTTGATTGCGCGATCTTCTTTAAGTGTCTATTAAACAAAAATTTTGTCCGACCAGAATGTGTCCACCTCGACAGCTTCGTTAGCCTCGTCCGTAGTCGTTGGCCTCGTTCAAGTCGTGGAAGGTGCAGGTGGAAGTGCATGCTGGACAGGCAAGGAGATAGTTTATATCGAGTGAAGGAGCACCACACTGGCACCATGTTTGGGATAATGCAAGGATACCCCATTTTACCAGATCGCGTCTGCAGCGACCAATGCATGTGGTGCAGGGTGCGCGCGGTCAAGGCGCACCGAGCATCGACCGCACGCGCACGTTACGACACTCGCAACTGGACGCGACGCGGCGACGTGCGACGCGTGCCGTGTGCCGTGTGACGCGGGCAGGCGCGAGGACAACGTTAACCTGTTTACTATAAATTAGGTTAAGCAGAGATAGTTGCCGCCAGAGGTCACGTATCGTTAAACCGCCTTAAATCGAGCGCTAAACACACAAAATATCCACGAGGCATGTAATACTTTATTGGACAAATTAATTATTTTCACATTGAACTGAACACGTCAGATCCGCTTGAGCAGTCGACAGTTTGAAGGTGTTTACGTTCACATGCATTAATTCACTACTCTATGTCAACTTTTACCTGCGGCTCCAATGTTTTATTTAAGACAAAATGCGTTCCAAATGAGACCAATTTGAAAGGTACCTATTCCAAAAAGTGAACTCGGAGCTGCATATAAATATTTTGTTAAAAATGAGATCATTTCATAAGTTTGCCGAATGCACTTCCCAGAATTTGATCCTTATTAGCGACACTATAGGATGATATAATAAAAAAATATTTTTGCAAAAAAATACTACCGACTTCCAAATAAACTACAAACTACAAACTGAAAAACAAAACTTTTTCACTTTTAGTTGTACCTACCTAATAGTCAAGTAGTTAAGTAGGGTACCTATAATGCCAGAATAGATTACCCGAATATCATGTAACTGTACATAACCGGTGAAATGAGTGTACCAAGGTGAACTGTACACATCTGCGTACCCCTTTAGAGCGTACTGGCGTGATGTTATGTTATGAAATGGTATAAACAATAAACAGACATGCGATTGCAGCACAGCAATCCCTAGAGATTTGCCGTTATTTATTGAAGAGTTCTGATGTATGTTCTTCTCCGAAGTTCTTCATCAGATCTACACCAAATTAAAATGGGACCACTTTCGAAACATACTCTTTCAAACAAAAAAAAGAATTTTCAAAATCGGTGCACTATTGACGGAGATATCGGTGAACAGTGGTCAACATACACAAAAAAAATACATACATTATGTCAAACATAGAACCTCCTCCTTTTTGGTAAGTTGGTTAAAAATACAGCGAGCGTTTTGTTTTGAAATTCAACGGATTCGATTCCTGGCTAGGAATATCAATTGCTTTCTTCATGACCAATGATGCACTTTTAGTTTTTATCAAAATTGGGCCCGAGATTACTTTGAGTTTCGCTATTTGTCATAGTTTCGGATTTATTGCAGGAGAAAAAGATGAGACCCAACCCTCGAATTTTACACAAAATTTTCATTCGGATCTCTGCGATTGCGTTTCCTCTTAAGGAAAACAATGTGAAGAAACCTGGACTTATACTTAAGTTTGTGCTTTATTCGTGTAATTGCTGCAAAGCATTCCAGATTCCATTCCACATCATGCAGCATGCTGCCGAGCTCGACTACGTATTACGTGAACAGTGCCACGTTACAAGCGAGGTTTTGTGGATGTTCGCGGGCGCAGATGATGATTGCTCAACACAGTCAGCACCCGACGACCGCGTGTTATCGCATGGCCCCCTATATTATAACTAAATAACCACAAAATGTCTATTATCTGATATTAATTAGGCGTAAACTGGGGAAAACTAAGTCAAGGCGCGGCTCGAAGCCGAGGGCCGAAGAGAGAGGGCGCGGGGAAGCAGAGTCGGTGAAACTGACTCAAACAATGACGATGTCACTGTCGAATTAAATTTATTATTAACGCCGACGAGCAAAAACTTAAGCATAGCGTATCAACAAGTGGATGATGATACAGCGACGCGCTGGCCACAGTGACAGCTCGTGCTATTGTTTCAGTCTATAATAACTAATTTTCTCTTCACCTCTAACGACTTGCACTTGATGATTTCGCTAACTGTGCACCATTGTGATTGTCTAGATACGTTGACGTGTTGAGTTTTAGAAGTCAGAATGCTTGTATTACGTATACCAATTTATTATAAGTACACAAGATAACAGCCCCATCTAGTAGCATGCACCGATGTGGGCACTCCACTAGCCGTGCGCCGCGCTGATCCGCATCACACGACGTGACGCGTCAGCATGGAGGGCTCTCGCCGTCGCGGACACTTGAGACCAGTAAGGGTCGCGCAAGGAAGGTCGGGGTCAAAATCCACCTTTAAGTGACTCTACAATAATTTTAATTGATGTGACATATCACTCGCGCCGAAATGTCGCGCTGGGACCTTCGGCGGCGACCCGCGACTGCGACAACCGCCCGCCACGTCGCGAAACCGCGCGCCTGTTGCGTGCACGACTGCGCGTCCGACCCGCGACCCGTGACCTGTGACCCGCCACCTCTTCTTCACATGACGTGTTCATTACAATCGCTAATTATTGCGTAGTCCTAGCAAATGATTTACGATGACTTACATAGACAGGGTCGAATATACAAAGGGTCATAAAATTACAATATTTTATTTAGCAAGTGAGCCGATGCGCGTCTGTGCCACTGAACAGTGCACGCACAGAAAATCCACTCACGAGCCAGTAACGTGCGCAACACGCTCGGCTCAACATAGCCGAGTGGACACACACATAATTTCGTCGTGAGCAGACATCGTGCCACCAGGATCAGGCTATCAGACAGACATCAGGATACTATCGAGAACTAAAAAAGTCACAGTTGCTGACCCCTCCTCTTAACGTAACAAGTCGGTCAATGGTCGATCGATATTTTCGACAGATTCATCATGACGTAAGAATATAGTGATACCTACAAATACCTGCATGGTACACTAGACGCACAAAAAGACTCCACTCTAAACAGACCTACTTACTACGAGTAGCATTACATCATAACAGCTGTATGTGATGGTGTGTATCTGTGCAGCGCTCATGAAGTTAGTTAGCAATCACAACGGAACCTCCTCACACTAACCGATACATAACTTATCAATCAACTAGTTCGTAAATATGATCATGATGTTATACATTTTGATGGAAAATCATCGTCGTTCGATGGAATTATGTCTGTTTATTGTAGTCACTGGCAACATTAAAATTACAAAATAGAAAAACGGCGCCATATTGTGGGGGCCCAATATATATTTTTCATCCAAACCCATCATGGGGGTATCAACTATTAAAGGGTCTTAAGAGGTGATTTCAAAAATATATAACACTTATATGTTTAAATGTACCTAAGTCGAATAAAAAATGTTAACTAAAAAGTAATAAATAAAAAAAGTTATTAAAAAAAATTAAAGACCCGACTGCTTAAAAAGCGAACTAAAAAGACGTAAACAAGAAGAAAATCATGCTGTGCAGTCGCGGGGTACATCTGGTTTTGGTCAGCCAGCTGGCAGATATGTATTCTCCGACTGCTAAGCAGTTGGGTCTTTTGATTTTTTTGAGGAAGTACTCGCATATTGAAATCTAAAAAAGTGGTGCTTATGTATCATACGATGAACGTGAAGAACGATTACTTGATGCTGTTATTTACTATGAGGACCTTGATTTATATAACTACAGGTCCTAAATAATCATACAGAATACATTTACCTGGTAAACATTTTCACAACTGAGCCACTTAATCTATACTAATATTATAAAGAGGTAAAGTTTGTGACTTTGTAACGTTGTAGGGGGTAATCTCTGGATCTACAGAACCGATTTTGAAAATACTTTCACCAGTAGAAAGCTACATTATTCCTGAGTGTAGCCTGTGGGCTATAATATATTTCCAAAAAAAATAGAGATCCTTATGAAAATTGCAATAATGTAACCCAAAGTAGCAAAATGTTGCCTGTAAAATTTATTCTTTGGCGTCCGCTGAGAAAGTTATTGAAGATCAATGATATTCTAGTAAACAGATATGTTATAAGCGCGCGCATTGTGAAGACTCAAATACGTCCTAATTGGGCCGTATTGTCTTTAGTCTATGTCACGCATGGCGAAGAGCAATACGCTTTGTTGAAACCAAAACAAAATTAAAAAGATGCCATCGTGTGTATTTAGAAAGTGTTCCAATTATGATACCAAAGTACATAAAACAGAAGGGATCTCATACCATATGTAAGTACGCAATACACCTCGATTTACTAATTTATTGCAGTTTTTAGGGTTCCGTACCTAGAAAGAAAAAAGCGGTACCCTTATAGGATCACTTTGTTGTCCGTCCGTCTGTCTGTCTGTCCCTTTTCTCAGGAACGCGTGGATACCTCCAAGTATTATAAAGAGGTAAAGTTTGTGAGTTTGTGACGTTGTAAGGGGTAATCTCTGGATCTACTGAAACGATTTTGAAAATTCTTTCACCAGTAGAAAGCTATATTATTCCTGAGTGTCATAGGCTATAATATATTTTCAAAAAAATTAGAGATCCATATGAAAATTGTAATAATGTAACCCAAGGTAGCAAAATGTTGCCTGCCTGTAAAATACATTATTTGGCGTGCGCTGAGGAAACTATTAATGATAGATAAAAATTTGTAGGTAGGTAGGCAGGGTAGCCAGTGTAGGTAGGGTAGGCAGGGTAGCCAGGGTAGCCAGGGTGGACAGGGTAGCCAGGGTAGCCAGGGTAGCCATGGTAGCCAGGTTTTGGGCAGGGTAGCCAGGGTAGGCATGGTAGCCAGGGTAGGCAGGGTAGGGGCAAGGTAGCCAAGGTAGGGGCAAGGTAGCCAGGGTAGCCAGAGTAGCCAGGAAAGCCAGGGTAGCCAGGGAAGCCAGGGTAGCCAGGGTAGCCAGAGTAGCCAGGGTAGCCATGGTAGCCAGGGTAGGCAGGGTAGGCATGGTAGCCAGTGTAGGCAGGGTAGGGCATGGTATCCAGGGTAGCCAGAGTAGCCAGGGAAGCTAGGGTGGCCAGGGTAGCCAGGGTGGCCAGGGTAGCCAGGGTAGGCAGGGTAGGGGCAAGGTAGCTGGGGTAGCCAGAGTTGCCAGGGTAGCCAGAGTAGCGAGAGTAGCCAGGGTAGCCAGGGTGGGCAGTGTAGCCAAGTAGCCAGGGTAGCCAGGTTTGGGGCAGGGAAGCCAGGGTAGCCAGGGTGGCCAGGTTAGCCATAGTAGCCAGGGTAGGCATGTTTTGGGCAGGGTAGCCATGGTAGCCAGGGTAGGCAGGTTTTGGGCAGGGTAGCCAGGGTAGGGGCAGGTTAGGCAGGGTAGCCATTGTAGCCAGGGTAGGCAGGGTAGGGGCAAGGTAGACAGGGTAGCCAGAGTAGCCAGGGAAGCCAGGGTAGCCAGGGTAGCCAGAGTAGCCAGGGTAGCCATGGTAGCCAGGGTAGGCAGGGTAGGGGCATGGTATCCAGAGTAGCCAGGGAAGCCAGGGTGGCCAGGGTAGCCAGGGTAGGGCAAGGTAGCTAGGGTAGCCAGAGTAGCCAGGGAAGCCAGGGTAGCCAGGGTAGCCAGAGTAGCCAGGGTAGGCAGGGTAGGGGCATGGTATCCAGAGTAGCCAGGGTGGCCAGGTTTGGGGCAGGGTAGCCAGGGTAGGCAGGGTAGCCATGGTAGCCAAGGTAGGCAGGGTAGGCAGGGTAGGGGCAAGGTAGCAAGAGTAGCCAGGGAAGCCTGGGAAGCCAGGGAAGCCAGGGTAGCCAGGGTGGCCAGGGTAGCCAGAGTAGCCAGTGTAGCCAGGTTTAGGGCAGGGTAGCCAGGGTAGCCAGAGTAGCCAGGGAAGCCAGGGTGGCCCGGGTAGCCAGGGTAGCCAGAGTAGCCAGGGTAGCCATGGTAGCCAGGGTAGCCATGGTAGCCAGTGTAGAAGCAAGGTAGGCAGGGTGGCCAGAGTAGCCAGAGTAGCCAGGGTGGCCAGGTTTGGGGCAGGGTAGCCAGGGAAGCCAGGGTAGCCAGGGTGGCCAGGGTAGCCAGAGTAGCCAGGGTAGCCAGGGAAGGTAGGTAGCCAGCTGACGGGAGCGAAGCCTCGAGGATCAGCTAGTAATCTATAAAGAGGAAAGATTTGCATTTTTGTATGTAACGAATAAACTTAAAAACTACTGGACCGATTTCAAAAATTCTTTCACCGTTGGGAAGCTACACTATTCCCGGGTGACATACTCGTAAGCTACTTGTGATCCCTGTATTCCCACGGGAACGGGAACTACGCAGGTGAAACCGCGAGGCGTCCGCCAGTAATAACATATAATATTTGTTATAGGAAATGTATGAAATCAGAAACTCAATAGAGTTCCTAGGCAATCTACAGAACGCCGAAAATCGACCAGAAAATTATGGAATATATTGTATTTCACACATTTCCTAGGAATAAAATTCCTAAACGGCAATAGGAAAACTGTTAAAAACAGGATATCGTCCCGATACGGGGTAAACGAGGGCGCGATGGTTATTAATAATAATAATAATAATTTAATAATAATAATATTAATTTATTGGGTATGCAATCGCTCGCGTGATCATTGATTGTGTTCTTATTGAGGAGCTCGTGTCTAAATTATAACAGCCGTACGGCTCAAACTTCAAGGCTAAGAAAGTTTTGATGAGGGTGGTCCGTGGATGGGTGACCATTACATAGCGAGATTCCTGCGTGCCTTGGAAAGTACACGAAGCCGTTGGTCGTTACAGATAGAAGCCAGGAAATCTGACACCAGTCTTTCCAAGAGGTATTGTGTATCCCAGTTACTGGGCTTTCCCCTTTCCTCTTCATGTTTGAGGATGTGGCTACTTCTGGTGTCAGAGTTAATTAAGCCGCCTCTCGAAACCCCACAGGCCTCTAACTTGCCTAGTAATGTAGTACAATGCTTGAGTTATCAAATTTGGCTATTTGTTTAAATAATGGCCATACTGTCAGCACTTAATTCAGGTTCAATAGGGAGGTACTAACGTAGGAAATATAAGTATTTTGTTATAAATAAGCTTAAGTTTCCCGTCAGTCATCATTACTTCCCAGAATTTGATACTTATTAGTAACACTATCGAATGATGTAATAATACATGTGTTTTTTTTTTCAAAATCAACGGGTTCTATTCAATGATGCAGTTTTAGTTTTCATCAAAATCGGCCTTGTGACTACTTGGAGTATTTTTCGCTATTCCTCATAGTTTCGGATTTGGCCATCCATGCCCACTTGAAAAACTCACCCTGTATATACACTATATACATTCTACTTTGCCGCAACATGCCTAGGCTGTGAGGCCAGACTAAGAGAGATACAATCCGCAGGACAGTGTGTGGCGAGCTGGTGGGCAGTGGCGACCCCACGGACCTGATCTCTAAGGAGAAGTCTTGTTCCTCATCTCTGGCTTGCCTTTATTTACCAGTCGGAGTGAAATCTGACGGGGACCAGAGCTCCCACCTCTCTCTTGCCTTAATTGGCTGGCTTGAGTGGAGACTCAGAGAACAAGAGCAAACGTGCTCGAAAGAAGGAAGTTAACCCAGTAAGATGCTGGTGGGGATCTTAACCGTACTTCCGAGATTATCCTGATAGCCGTGGTATACCTCTCCACTGCTCAAGCACCTCCGGATGTGTTGCCTTCTTGGCGCTACGTCACAAAAGTGCTATCGACCATTTATAGGAGTCCATTAACTGAGTGTGCAAGTCACCCCCTGCCATTTTTAACCCCCGCCGGAAAAAGAGGGGTGCTATAAGTTTGACGTGTGTTGCTGTGTATCTGTTTATCTGCGTATCTGTGTATTTGTGTATCCATGTATCTGTGTGTCTGTCTGTAGCATCATAGCGCCTAAACGGATGAACCAATTTTGTTTTTTTTTTGTTTGAAAGGTGATTTTGTCGAGAGTGTTCTTAGCTATATATGAATAAAAGCGGTTTAGCCGTTCAAAAGTTATGGGCGTTTTACTGTTTAAATGTATTCGCAAGATATCGTGTCTTAATTACGTGTTCAATAGATTGCCGATCGAAGCGTATCTACTATGTACTAGATAAATTATGTAGCATGAAATAAAAATGTGCGGGGGCTTTTTAAATATTTAAATTTTACTTGTATTTTACGTGTAGTTCAACAGTGGTCAGGGGTCAGTACAGGGGCCAGTAGTCTTCCTATAGTTTTAGGCAATCGATCCACTAAACCTACCAAACCCATAGCCCAATACATTTTTCTCCATATTTTGCAATAGTCCTCCAACAAACGGGGGAATGCCCTTGGGGGCACTTGCGTAGGATAGGGATAATCGTCGGTTGGTGTCACATTTCCTGATACATGCCTAACAAGGCATCTGCGAGTTAGCTTCGGCCCCTCGCACGCCTTTCAAAGGGTCCCGGTCCTCTGAAGGCCCAGGGTCCCGAGGTTGTCAAAAAATAAACTAATATTATAAAGTGTAAAGATTTGATTGTGACTTATTCTTATATATATCTGATACCTATGAATTTTAGTATGCAGGGGGTTTCGGGGGCGATAAATCGATCTAATTAGGTTTCACTTTTGGAAAACGTTGTTTTCTATATTTTCACCCGAGCAGAGCTCGGTCGCCCAGGCACTATATGTATAATAATATTATAAAGAGGACAGATTGACCGGTGTAAAAAGACGCACGTAAAAGCGTCTTGAGTAAAACCAACCATTAAAAAAATACAATAAGTAATTAAAAACCGGCCAAGTGCGAGTTGGAGTCGCGCACGAAGGGTTCCGTACCATTATCACAAAAACGGCAAAAAATCACGTTTTGTTGTATGGGAGCCGCCCTTAATTTTTTAAATTTTAATTAAATAATAATTATTTTTTGTAGTGAATATACAACTAAATATTCTGTGAATATTTCAAGCGTCTACCTGCTGCCGTTATTAATATCGAACAAAAAATGGCAAAAAACTCACGGTTGTTGTATCGGAGCACCACTTAAATATTTATTTTATTCTGTTTTTAGTATTTATTGTTATAGCGGCAACATAAATACATCATCTGTGAAAATTTCAACTGTCTAGCTATCACGGTTCATGAGATACAGCCTGGTGTCAGACAGACAGACGGACCGCGGAGTCTTAGTAATAGGGTCCCGTTTTTACGCTTTGGGTACGGAACCCTAAAAACCACAGGCCGAGGCAGCTAAGTTATGGCCAATCCCAACTGATAGCGCCCGTTCACAAACATGATGCTTGGATTGCACCACTCAGCTCAACTGTCATGAAGGGAACCGAATGATCTTAACACATGTGCCACCAACAGAGAGACTTTAGAGAGAGTACGACATAGTCTCACCTGCCAGGGCACAAACAAGTCAACGAACGACACATAGATACAGTCAGTGGTATATTTACAGTTAGTTCATAATTACTCACACATGTGCTGTGCAGTTATATGATACTAAATGAAATTATGTTTATACAATACAAACATCCAGTATATATATTCATACAGTCATCAGCAGGTCCAACAATACCTCAAAACAATAATGTTCTGCTTATCACTTGTATTAGCGCCCTATTGGTTGTGGAGCAGGACTAGCTTTTAGCCAAGCTTTTTTTTCAGCGATATAATCCCTCAACTTATAATATGCCTGCATGCATAGTGTGCGTTTTATACAACTTTGAAATTTCGTCTCATTCAGTTCTAGAATGTGGTGAGGTATTTTTAACCCCCGCTGGAAAAAGAGGGGTTTTATAAGTTTGACATGTGTTCCTGTGTTTATCTGTGTGTTTGTCTGTGGCATCAAAGCTCCTGAACGGACGAACCGATTTTGATTTAGTTTATTTTGTTTGAAAGGTGATTTTGTCGAGAGTGTTCTCAGCTATGTTTGATAAATTCGGTTAAGCCGTTCAAAAGTTATGTGTGGTTTACTGTTTGATTCGGGGTGTTTTCGCAAGATAAATGTGTCTGGGGTATTTAAAATTTGAAATTTTACTTGTATTGTAACATATTATCATTAGTGAAACGAAACAATTTAGATCAAATCAAGCAAGAGTTGATAGGTACTTATGAAGTAGATTATAAACAACAAAGGATCCAGACATTTATCCTTAGAGACTCCACAAGCATTAGGGACCCAACTCGATAACTAGGGCCTGTTAGTGCTATAAAGTTTTATTCTCACTAAGATAGTGAGGAGAAAACATTCTGGAAAGGTCCCCACGTATGCCATTCCAACTTCGATATTTTGATATATGATGGTAAATTCGATCAAAAGCCTTACTGCAGTCAGTGCATAGGCAACAACGACCTATTTAGCGTTTTCTTTAATGTTGGTGACAAATTATGTAAACAGGATCAGTTTAGCGATGGATGATAGACTCTTTTGTGTTCAAACTAGCTCCTCACACAACGCCAACTCTACAAACTACTCGCAAGTTTGTATTTCCAAATACAAGACAATGAATTCAACATAGAGCACGATACTCAAAAGCTCTATCTGTAAGGGACGCGGTCGGGAAAAACCACGCGCTGCCGCGGAAAACTTGCAATGGCGTCTGGTGAGAGGTAGTCTCGCGCGGGCGGGGGGGGGTTACCTGGAGGGGGGCCTGGCAGGCGCGGCGCCGGCGCCGGCCGCTGCGCCACTCGCTCGCGCGTGCCCGCTCCGACCGTTCGTGTCCCCGGACCTCCCGCGCCAAGCAGCTCCGCTCCCGTACGTGTCGCCGCCGCCGCTGCCGCTCGGTAACGTACCCGCACACACACACACACTTGTACTCCGAACAGCACGCGCGCTTGCATAAGCACGATGTTTCCGCCTCACCACCCGTTATGAAACTGAAAGTGAGCCAGTGGCCGCCGCACCAGCCCCCGGCCGCGCCCGCCGCCGGCTCGCCGGGTGCCGGGACTTCTAGGACTCTGAGGTGAATTTGTCGCCGAACTGAATGTAGTGCAATTGAAGTCCGTTGCCTCACCGGCGCGGCGCAACCTCGCCGCCCGACATTGGGCGAGTTTCAACACACAGTATCGATCTATCGCACGATTGAAAGCGATTTCGATAACATTGAGCCAAACACTATTGCCTTCCACTTTTTCGCTTATTTCATTTATTGTTATTAATAAGAAAAGGAGCTTTGTGTTACTAGTAGTGCCGTCAAACTGCAGATCGTTTGCTGCGTACTGTTGCCGCGCTCAGAAGGGCCTGGTGCCTGATAGTGCGATGTAAACAAACATGGCGCTGGTGTGTGTGACGTCACTCACGTGGTGCTCGCACACACACACAAACAGACCGTCACGACGCGATAGGTTTCCTCGTCCACAAGTGGGTCGCTTTATTGACCATTATGTAACGGACGGTCGAGCGTTCCAATGATTTCATATCATCTTATCTAACATTTTATATTTTGCTTTGAAAAATTGTGTTTGGACTTGGAAGGAAAGTTGTGTGACCGCCGCGGTCAAGGTCGTGACCCGACCGTGCGACCCTGCTCGCACCGCCCCCTGCACCCCGCTACAACCCCTGCGACATAGTTGAGACCTCCTACTGTGACACTAGATAACAAAACTAATTAAGATGGTTTCTTGCCCGTTGCCCGTGACACCCACTGACCGGTGGGTGTAACCGCGGGTGCGTGGATGTCAGTCGTCGTTCGCATGTACTAGTGATTCGTTTGTGATGCTTTACGATGCGTACGATTCTCATCCATGTTTACCGTGATGTCGCAATCAGCTTCCTCAGCCAGACTGTTCTCCCAGTGACCGTCACCACTGTGCGCCGGAGCTGTTCATTATACAAAACACTCAGTGTTTTCCAATCAACGTTGATATTCTTCTGCTTTTCAAATCAATGGAAAACTCTTCAAATATTTTTGCCCAATAGTTGGCCACGTTAATTGCAGCAGCAGTGGTGCTTGTTAGGTCGTCTAGAGCGCACTTGCTATAGGTTCTCACGGCGTGATGGTGTCATCAGCAGACAGCAATGCAGAGACAGACGTCATGTGTTGCCAGAAGTGCTATGTTCACATGCGATACGCTGTAATTGTCCATCTCTCAAACTGAAGGGCAGGCACTAGCCGATGTAGCAACGTCCACTCTTTGCCTTTCTTTCACCTAATCTAATTGACTTTCTTTCTCGGTTGTACTCTTTGCATTCATTCTATTACACTCTTTACATGACATACCTTGTTTCCCGCATATCGTTTGTTTGTTTGGCAACAGTAACGAGTGTCCATGTCATAACGTCATATATATTATGAGCTCCATCTCTCTCTTCATGATCTATGTGATAGATTTATCTATATTCAAGTTTATCCAGTGTTGCGCCATCAAAACATTATTAATAGCACAGTGAGCCGTTTCAATGGTAGTGACTCCCACCCCCCACGTCCCAACACAGATGTGTCTCACGCTGTGCACGTTGCCGCCCTCTGATCTGTTGCCCAACAGCAACACTCGCACAACAGTACCACAGCTTACAGCTAGGGCACATACGACGTGACGCACTAATTGTGATGTGACGCACTAATTTATAATTCTATATATTAAGATCAATCTCATTTACAGGATTCTAGGTTGTTCACAGTAGGTTCGTATATGAAAATAATAGAGGTGATTTTTTATCTTTATCTTGAAATCATCTCATATATATAATAGCAGATTAATACTAAATCGATTGGAATTATATTTGCGTCGTTGGCACCGATACGGCCGCGGTGCTCAAGACATAAACGCACATCGTCCACTAAAAGAAAATGCTTTGTGAGACTCTGAATTATCTTAATTTTAATACCTTTAAACGAGCAATTCTTGCATATACGTATATATAATCTGAATCTCGGAAAAGACTCCAACGATTTTCATGAAATTTAATATGCAGGGGGTTTCGGGGGCGATAAATCCATATAGCTATGTTTCGTTTTTAGAAAATGTCGTTTTCTCTATTTTCACCCGAGCAGAGCTCGGTCGCCCAGGTACTTTAATATTATTCTCGTATTGTTATTATCACATACATATGATAAACTTTACATAAAATACATCTGAATATTTTTTGATCTGTGTGCCCATATTATCCTCTGGTGACACAGATGAGAGATATTCGACTACTTCTAGTGACGAGATGTGACATAGAGAAGGTTAAAACAGTAAATATGCAGGGCACTTGCGAGAATGTTATTTATAAGACTAGACAGCGATGCCTCCCATGTATGAAAATGCACTAAACGTCATACTTATACACAGGAGGGTCAGAAAACTATAAGACGGCTAGCAGTAGGATGACGACGCGCTCGCAGCCATCCGCGCACTAGGTCACCTAGGTCACCCGGGGTCAGAACAAATGTTCTCATTTCGGGGGCAGTCGTCATTGCCAATGCTTATTAATTGGACAATAAACGAAGTGGAAACGAGAACAAGGATATCGAGCCACATTTCGCGGGCTCGACACTCGGCGCCGCACCGCGGAGGTCGCAGACCACGTCGCAGCAATCGCATAACTTCGCTCAACTCGCGAGTTATTAATTTCTTGTCTCAATCAATTTCTGCTAATCTGTTCCACACATTCTGCTACTTGATTTTCTCTACTTGCCTTTCCGTTGTTTCGTCTTACATTTTGATATGGAGTCAAAGTATCGTACGATTGCTTCAAGCTCGTGTAGTAATCATTTCGGAAAAGAACGGTCGTACAAGAGAATGCTTTTAGTTAATTTACGTACGACATGGTGAAAGTGCAATTTCGAAAAAAATAATATATTTATTTTCCTATTGAATGGTGCGACACGTGGAGTGTTGCAACTGTTGCAAGCAGATGATATACTGTCAATGTTTTGCAATCATCCATCATCTTCCCGATCTTCACTCAATTTACTGTTTTTCTTCCATACGTCTGTATTATCCGTCATCTCTAAACTCACTTCCTTCTCAGCCATCCTCATATCTATATATATTTATATTATTTATTGTACACAAAACACATATAAAATACAGAAGCACAACTTATGCTTTTCCTTATCCTCTATCTAACATTTATTTGGATCACCTCTATTCTTATCATCTATCTTTAATGAGACATAAACATATTTTGCAAATTGTCGCCACCACTGTATGCTACACCAAGTGTATCCTCTGGGCTCTGTGTCATCTTACAACGTGTTGTCATCGATCAGCATTCATTACACATGTATGTCTGAGTTTCCTATGAAATGGTTCACCTACGAGCTGGTGCTCGACCACAAAGTAGCGATTGCATCAACAATATTACCGCGAACAGGACAGTATCACAATCAAGACATGCAATTTTCAAGTGACTGCGATTTTTATTATTACGAGCCATTTAACTGTTTTATGTGGAAACCTACGTATTGTTGTTGTACTTATTATTTTGTTTATATACAAGTGATTCTCGTAAATATGACTCGTGACATGCGCGGCTATTGTATCTGTGTATTGTACTATAAGTAAAATGTAAATGTGTCACCAATCAGAGAGACAGCCCTTAGCTCAAGTTGTGACAGAAGAGAAGCCAGTGGTCACGAAACTATTGCAGTCTGGGCTGCTTATGATTATGAATAAAGAAAATTTACAGTGTGAGACTACCATGTCAGAATAGAAATGAACTCTGAACAACAGAAAGACATCAACTGGCTCTAGAGGACAGCAGAATATAATCATAAGAATAAAGATACGCTGATTGTTGTTGCGACTTGATTGGTGATCAACTGAAAACAACCTTTCTTCAACTCGTTCATGTTTGGCAGGTTGTGAAATCAAGTAAAACATGAATTCTGCATCCTTGACATCTGCATCTCGTACTACAGGAACAACAACGTCAATAAATAACATTAACAGACAAAAGTACCGTCCTTAAATTTGACAACCTAACAGAAACTGAAGAGTCGTGGCGTGACGCGAGTTGGCGACCTCGTCACTGAGCACTTGTCACCTGGCGCACGTGGAGCACCGTTATAATTGAGATGCGTGCATGTGAGCGTACAAACCTTGCACAGGTGACAGCTGTAGTGACCTCGTGCAGAGATGCGACGTGCACGCGGAACCAACTCACACAATACACAAGTACGACTTCGTGCAAACCAGAAGAAAGGTATGAAAACAAGGAAGGTAGAGATACTTTGATGAAGCGCCCGCAAGCACCTGCTACTGCGGTTGAAAGTTGTCTTGTCAGTCGCGGCGAATATATTTGTATCTCGTGCCGCGTCGAGTGGCCGCAGCTGAGCCTTCTGTGCATTGGATTATCTACGGCATTGGTGTCGTGCGCGGCGTGTGTGCGCGTGCACGCCGACCTCGCGACGCCCTTGAACTTGCGCATCTCGCGGTACCGTCGCGCGCGCACTGAGACTTCCCCCGCCCCCCGCACACACTCACTGAACACTCGAACATTAACACTTGCAACAATGTCGCGGACTACTTTGAATTCAATTTAAAATTAGTTCCGTAGCTCTAGCAGAAGGTGCTACATTCAAACAACTTGAATAGGTATCCATTATTAGTTATTACTTTAATAAATTGCATCGAATTTAATGTCGCAACTCTGTTGGCCAACGAGAACAAATCGGTCGATCACTCTTGTGAATGTCGCAGATAGGTGTTCAATATGTCACGCTGTTGATGTTGTCGAGAGGCGTATGTGTGTGACCTACGAGAGTGTGCGTGTGACGCAACGCGCGACACACTTGTTGCGCAACGCGCCGTGGGAATATACCGAAATACTTGCGAGATTAACATGTGTTAGTGATCTGGATTGTGTGCTTGTAACATAATTACAGCGACTGAGCCTGCGACCTCTGGACGTACGTGCCACGTGTCACCACACTCACGAAACATTTCCCTTGGCGCACGCGACTCGCGCTTCTGTTGCGTCACTGCACCAGTGGCCCGGACATTCAAACGTAACATATATGCGAACAGGCGAGAAAGTGATGAGCATCCATACGAGTAGGGGAACACTATGGACTTGTCAGCCCCATGCAATGCTAAAGTTAACATAACAAGATGGATAGGCGTCTGGGACATGACGGCTGGAGAGTAGTGTTGAAACAAAACAAGTGAAGAGTTGAAAACATTATTACGATTGCATCAGTTGATGTTCGTCCCGCAGTAAGTCAGGCGCAGAGCGCGGCGAGTGTCAGCGCTGTGCAATACGGAACCTCTATAAAGTGATAGTGGAACATGTTACAGAGTCCACTCCTCGTGCTCATGATAGATGACACACAGGCGCATTGCGGCACGTTGCAGCACCCCGGCACTTCGCACGGAGCCAGTGGAGCCACACCACATCAGCTGTTACATAAAGTAACTCGATATGTAACCAATAGCGCGCTCTCGATGGAGGCGCGCGTGGTGTGCTTGTGCCAAGTTACATCACGTCTAAGCGTGACGTCACCACTCCCTGCTCTCCTGCTGCTCAGGGCACCAGGACCAGCCTGTGCAGCTCACGAAGATGCAGCTCGCAGCACGTGTCGCTCACTGTGACGCACGCAGTGTTTACTTTCTCGCTCGCTAACTACTTAAAATTCGCGGCGTGTAAACACTCTCAACACCTGACGACGTGCTAACTGCCTGAGTACACACACCACCATATATACTGTCATACATACCTACTGTGTAACTACTCGTACTAATCTCACAAGCTTTGGAACGACCAAATTACTCTTTGACCTCAACAATCCGGAATCAACACGAATACTAAATGCCTCAGCATTATTGTATGTTCAACGTTATTGTAATGGTGTAATGTAATATAATAATAGATTTAAAACGTAATTATGCGAAACTCGTAATTAAGTGTATTTGTTGTGACGACTTCCTGGTCGTAATGAGCTGGCGGCGGCGGCGGTCGGCACATAGCTCGGTCACTCTCTGCAGTACGTACGTGTGGTGCATATTAGCATTTCCTGCCTGCTCCGGAACGAGCGTCATTCGCTGTAACTCTCTATTGGCAATAAATAAGTAATAACATTTGTAACTATCCAATTTACAATAACGGCTGAGAGAGACAATAAAATAACACTAATTTGGTTCAAGGCTATCAATTAATTTTTTGCACTGGTTTTCCATTTATTACGCAAACTTTTAACTTCAAAGAGCCAAAGATTTTTTTTTTTTTTTAATCAATTACACTGCACGAACAATGAACTGCTCAGTTATTAAACAGGTCAGCTCATACAAACCTCAAAGCTAATGATGATTGAAGCTGTCGGTTAGATCCGCAAGTACAGCATTGAATGATAATGTTGATGAGAGCTTGAGACCGTGACGCGCTGGCAAGTGCTAACCAAGTCCAAACTTCAATCGCTATAATAATTAAAATGAATAGCGATACTCCGCAACTCATAATTAAATTAACCATTCAAGCTGCGCACATTGCTGGCCATTAGTAACATTAATGGTTGACGTACGTTCATAACGACATCAGCTATTAACATGACCGCGACGCTCGCGTTTACATTTCAAGAGCAAGTTTCATCTTTAGCGAAGTTAGTTAATCAAGAGAGCAAGTGGACCGTAGAGCCGCTCTCCGAGAGAGGAAGACGTGACGTCAGCGACGAAGACAATCGTACCACAACAATAGCCACGTCCGACGTCCGGCTGGCACCACCTTGCCTCGTCGGTGACGGTTCTGTCGAGTTTCACCACAATATTCGAGTCCTTGTGTCGCGTGTTGATTGGTGGTAGACCCCATCATCATGAGCTGGATGACATTGAGACCGCTCAGCTGATCGATAAAGCAGAACGAATCCCCTCTGCCCCACTCCCCTCACTCTGCGGGTGTCTCGACCGGATCTAGGCACTAGTTGCGAAATTAAGCGGAATTGTAGCAAGTGAGAGAGCTGTGAATAGCTACGGTATCTAGAGCCGCGGCACTCGACAGTGGATGCAGCGCGTGCTAATAAAACGATCAGCGAGTTATATCACCGCCGCCCGGCCCGCAGCCGCCGCCAACGAGCTGTTGTTTTGCTCCTTATTATTCAACCAGTAAACACTCATACAAACTACTTTTAAATCTTTCACTAAAGCGAAATTCAATTGCGGAAGTACAGATCGCCTGGCATGTTTTACATAACGGCAATTAATACTTTGTCAATGTGTTTATTGATTTACCAACCGCAAAACTAATAAATAACTGTAATAAATATTCATTTAAATCTAAAACTCACAATATTGAACCAGTTGTAATCAGAGCACGAATGTGCAGGCTGTATGCACCACGTCACCACGCGCCACAGCCTAGCAGACGCAGTGCGACAAGTCGGACTTATGTGATGTGACGGACCAGTGCCCAACTGCCCACAAACACTCACAAACTCAAAAGTAAACCTCATCATAGTGACACAGATAAATAATTAATGACGTACTTTACCTAGAGGCCGCGGTTTCATGCCGTGTTTTGCAATTTGGAAGTTACGTATTTTTTGCCATTTCCATTGAAATGTGTATATCATTTCCTTAGTAATAGATCGATCATTTAAATGGCTACTTGTTCGTTAGTTATTGTTTGCTCTTCTTATTGCTACATCATGGAAGTTGGAACATCATGAACCTTTGTGAAACGTCCAAGTCATTGGAGTCGTTGAGGTCGGTTTGGGCATGAACGTGGATGTCGGAGCAGTATGCTCACGAGTTAAGCAACTGTATGTGTGTAGTCTGCGGCGCGCGTGCGCCACTTTCGCCGGCGGAAGGAGGTCGCGCGCGGCGAAAGGAAACGCACACAGGCGCAACTTGCACAGACGCACACACAGACGCGCCGTGTCCGTGCAGAGCAGACACTGTGCAGTGTGTGTGCACAGACACACAGACGTGAAGTTACGTGTATTAAATAGCCGCATTAAGTTTGCGAACACATCTCATAACACGCGCAATCGCCTTCACTAAGTATGGTCACTATGTATGTCTGTGTGTGTATTTGACATGGTGACGCTGCGCTGACGGTCAACGTGCCACATTACCATAGCACGCGGACCTTTCGCGAACTGTTAGGTAATAGCTGATGTAAGAGTCCTGCAGCTCGGTAGGAAGCCGGTCGCTTTGATTTGATCAACGAAATAAGTGTATCCAATGCGTGGAGATCGGTCTCACGATATTAATAAGTACTAGCTTTGGTCAGCGGCTTCGCCCGCGTAGAAAAGTGTTTTGTTCACCCAAGGAAACATTGTACCGAGATAAATATTATAAATTATTCGATCCTCCTCCAGGATAATATATTCGTTTCTCCTTTGAGGCGTTATTGATGGACAAACGTGCAACACACTTTGCCACCCCTTTACGAATATTCTATAAATTATTGTAGTTTACCGCAATATGTACTCTTATAACTCCAATATTTATTGTAATTAATCTATTATCTAAAACTAAAATTAGTCGGTTCATAAACTACCCAAATATACCTCGTACGATGGAATAACATTATGTACCCTAAGTATATACTATAGTAGAGTGCCCAGTTTAGCAAAGTCTCTCGTGACGTTAACTCCACCACGCAACGATGCCAGATTCCCCCTGCACCGCTACCCACACACACTCCACTCCAGTCCACCCGCTGCGAGCCTCGTGTGAACAACATAATTATACTAGAGTAGTGTTCATTTTCTAGCAGGCGGCGACTGTGTGGTGTGTGGAGTGAGGCAAGCGATGTTTCCTTGGATAACAGCTGCACCCATTCCACTGCACTTAGCTAATTGATAATTATCAGCTCTGTCGGGATCCCCAGTGTTACAGCAACTAATGTAACGTACCTATTAATATTGTTTGAGTTTATTTATACAACTGACGCAATAAGTCAGACGTGCTATCCTGTCAGTCTGTCACACAAACGTCGTTGTAATGTGCCGCATGCCCTTTCACCTCCACAGAACGTTCAATCTAAAAATATTGTAATATTAACGTTTTTGTTTTTATGCGACTATTGTAACCTTTGAAACTGAGCCTGCGCCGAAATGCTGGTAGTTAACAAATACATCAAGGAAACCTATTGCAGATGTACATGAGCGGAGGTAACACCTTTGTTAGTTCGATAGGTTTTGGTAGACAGGTTAGTATAGCGCACTGATCGTTGGTCGCCAGACTGGGCACGGACACGCAGCGTGACGTCAGCACCCTCAGGGAGCGTATCGCGGTGCGCTGCAGGTGAATGTCACGAGCACGCGCAGCAGAACAGATCTCGAAATGGCCTACATATGCACCTCGTCTACCATTGCACCCTGGTTGCATACTGTATCATTGCTATACTGTACAGTAGCTGAAATAATGACACGGCAAAGACGTAAAATGCATGAAACTAAAATTGTATCAATATTCTCCGAATTATATAAAACGACACAACTTTTTATGGGCTTTACAAAAATACAACTTTTACCGTAAGTCGTTTAGAGTCTGCAAAGCGTTCATGTTAGTACTTTGAGTAAAAGCTGTCGAAGTTTTTTTCTGTTCCGATTAGAGTGCTGCCCAATTTATTTATTTATTTAGACTTCACGCACAAAAGGTACAAAGGCGGACTTAATGCCTTAGGCATTCTCTACCAGTCAAGTAAGGGTGCGGAAGAGATAACATGGCAGTTGTTTACATGAACCTTCTGCACATATTGACTGACACATTCATTGTCCCTGTGATTCCATGTAACCATGGAGTTTCTTGCCGGTTCTTCTCCATAGGAAACGACCAACCCGAACCGTGCACCTTTTGTCGACGTTTTATAAGTTGTTTTGTAAGTTGATTTTGATATAGTTCACACAAGTTTAGGGCCCAGAAGAGTTACATTTCTTATAAATATTGTAAAGTTTATCAAAGGCACCGAGGCCTCTCCATATAAGAACTGTGTCTTGGTACACAGTGGGTCCACTGCGCGTGGCTACTCTGTGGCAGTTGGCGCGTGGGTCAAGGCCGCGCTCGACCATTACTCGCGCTTTCACCCTGACCAGCTGACCAGCTGACCACTGACCGCTGACTAACCTGTTTATCAATGACAATTAAGTGAAAAAAAAAGATTTCTAAGTTTCCATTACACATTTTCTATTCCATTACAAAAGTACCTATTAATTCTATAACTTTAAAATTTAAACATTAATAAATATAATAATGTTATGAGATAACAGAAGAACATGCGGCCTCCAGCCATCAGTCTGTAAAATTTATTCGATTTATCAGTAAATAGGAGCTTGAATAAGCACTCATTAAACTTAAATGTCAAGATAACATCACTCAACACCGTGTGCGAACTTAACTTTAATTTATAAATATTTAAACAACATTTCCTTGGCTTTATTCGTTTAAGTTCACTTTCAATGTGATCAACTTGTGGCGCTCATATTATGTTTTGCAACAGTCTACTCTCTCTTAAGTGAAGTCCTTCAACTGAGTTCAGGTAAAGGCAAAATAATATAATGCTAAGTATGCCTTGACTTGGTAATGTTAGTCCAAATAGGCACGTTGGCTACGCGCTACGCCGTAGCTCGTGGCCTGTCGTAGCCAACCTACATCCATACTCAACACGATCTAATATTGCTCACAACACACTGTTAAGCTAATATACCAAACTCTTGACACGGAAAAATGTACAAGCGAAGAAGTTTCGTAGCAAAGTGCTACGGCGCGGGCGCTACGAAAGGTATTGACTTGCGTTGATGTCTTTTACACGAGGAATAAGCTCGGTGGTTTATTACTTCGTATCAATCCAGTTTTTGTTTAGTTCTCGTTTAATAAGTTTTGTACCGAGTAGGCAAGTGACGTGTTGCTGTATTTTATGCGACCGGTCAGCCAACTAGTTCAATTATAATACGACCTTAATAAACTTTAATTTAATTCCATATTTTTCACTGCCTACGCAGGTACAAGTAAATTTATTTCGAAACTTGATGTCTGCAATTTGATAAGATACTAATGTAGATCGATCAATAAAATTAGAATACGTAATGAATGACCACATAAAATAGTTGCATTTTTCTACAAAAAATAGTCGAAAAGAGAATAAATAAATAATAATACGATGCTAATATTAACTCATTTATTAAACCTATGTTTTCATTGAAGATTATTACATGTGAAGGTCGCTCTGCTCCGGTCCGTGTTGAGTGACTTATGATTAATTTGCTATCTGTTCTAGTTTCTCAGTCAAGGCTCGCCATTAGTTAAACTCACCGTTTTGTCTGCAAACTACTGTAATTAAACAATAATGTATTTTTGTCGGACCAAGAATTAGTCGCCAGAAACATAGTGTTTGGCACAATGGGAGCGTGTTCACATGTCAGGTGCGGTGTGCAATGAGAGCAGTTCTTGTCGCAAGTGCGGCGCATGCGCATTCATGTTGATAATGTGCACGTTTTTCATCGTGAGGCAGTATGGGAACATAATACCGATAGCCTGTGAGAAGCCCTCCAGCAACGACACGACTGTTCAGTACTCAGTGCGTGTGTGCCCAGGCAGGTGCCCAGTACAAGTGCCCAGCACTGTTACACACTTCTTGAGAGATGTTTTCATTTCGTCACACCTGAAGCTCATTTATCTATAAATAGCTTTTTCTTTGGACGAAACATTGCAACACGTCACTTACGCGAGGTTATTCACTTTCTGACTATAGTTGAAAATCAATTGCAATAAACGAGAAGGCGGCCCACCGCGCACCGCGCATGCAATACGCGGACACAACTTAGATCGTGACGCAACAGACAGAGATGAGCGCTGCAGGTGAACGAGTGAACTTTAAGATGAAGGACGTAACAGGTGAACTTTGAGCGACGTTGCACCACAGCTCTTTTTGGAGTTGTTGCTGTTACATGTCACAGCAACGTTCTGTGTGGCTCACACGTTGCGCATGTTTCAATGTGAACGAGTGCTCTTTTCCCTCGACCTCGAGCGCCACTCACTGCATATATTCGCTTTTTTGGAAATATGCGTGTAATAACATGCTCATAAAACTGTAACAGCGAGAGCGCGAGAGACTGTCTCGAGGTCGCCTTGTGTGCACGTGATGTGTGACGAGGCGGCTCTGCTGAGTGTGAGGGCTCGCGCCACAGGGCCGCGCTAGTGCTGTGGACTAACATATCGCTCACATTGCCGGCGCATCCGGCGCTTGAGCAACACCCGCGCGGCCGCTCGCCAGTGTTGCCAAACTGAGTTTATTAATAAACTTTATGAACCGTTAACACCTCCACTGCACATGCGCGACGTTCACTTCTAATACTTCACTAAGTATTTCATCATGATTTCGTCAAACTAGTAAAACCTTATTCATAAGCATGTCCGGACAATGGCACGCCTAATATGTTGCCTATTAATGTTATAAATGTCAGTCTGTATGGAATTTGGATGTTTGTTATGGAGGATTTGTATGAATTTTGACACACGGGTTAAATCTTTTTGGTCGGTGAAGTACGTTCCGTATTCAGACAGTAGCAAGTCTCGCTATAGTTAACGGGTTTAAAGAAGCATTTTCTATGAGCAGCATGTGTATGTTCACATGCAGATGGTTCTGTTGTGTTTAATTCGATCTCTGAATGTTACTTGTTTCCGCATTCCCTGCTTATGTTCTGGACGCTCCACTGTAACTGGTGTTCCCAACGCGTCGTGTGCTCGCAGACGCGTCGCGTCGGTTGCGTCACGGCGCTCGCTGATGAACCGTGGCTCCGTTTAGAAAGTACTGAAACCGTTCGTATTATATTTGTATGTAATTACATCTACTTAGCGTTGCATCACAATCTGACGGAAACTCCGCGTCGCCAGCAAAAGGTTACGATCACGTTGAGCACGCCTTCACAGAGACTGCCTGCTGTGTCACCCTCCCAACTCCTTTTCCCCGTATGTACATACACTGTGTGTGCTATATAGCAGAGGTTGACCGTCACTCTCAACTCATCGCCACTCCGTACCCCATCAGCCACCCAAACTGAATAGTATGTACGTAGTAGGGTGGTACGGCTCGCATTCAGTCTGTCGCAAGTGTTCTGAACCAGTTATTATTTATTTTGTAATCTTGTGGATATTATAATCTTTTTGTATTGATTGCAAGCCAACGTAGGTGTATAGGAATCAAGAATCCATCGATGTAGATAGACAGCTGCCGCTCAGCATGGTGTGAGGTCACACAGCTCTACCTGTGAGCGGCTCGGGTGCAGGCGCGGTGGGCGTCGCCGAAGGGCGCCCGAGGACGGTAACATTCTCCGGGTTCGGGTTATTTCCTTTATGAGTCAGCACCACTACACCACTCCACCACCACCACCATGCGGTGAAAGGGTGTTGTGCAAACTGCCCGCAGCTTGTCCCCCCTCACCCCGCAACACTTGCATGGCCTGCGTTTATAGCCACAATATAAGTCCACAGTACCTACCACTAGAGTAGGTACCTACAGCAGTACCTGCCTGCGATGTAACATGAGACCGGCTTTACAAACCGCTCGTTATTTAACCAATATTTGAATCTCAAGATCTTTTACAAAAGACACCGAACATCAATCTTAGATGTAGGACGAGCTGTTATTACAAAATATAATTGCTTAAAAACTCAGCGCATCTGTAGTTTTTGCTGTCTACTTCCTCGTTCTAAAAATAGTAGATTAAATTATCTTGCATCAAGTAACTGTTACACAGCTTGCACAGTGCATCCTGCTGACGAGCACGTGTGCTCTGCACAGTGTAGTACACAGTGTAGGGCACAGTTTAGTACATTGTGTAGTACACAGTGTGTCATACAGTGTATGTACACAGCGCGTCACACTTGATCTACATGTAACACAGGGCGGTCGGTGATTCACTATGTGCAACCAGCTACCCAGGGCCGAGCCGCCCCTGTGTGCGAAGTGTGCGGCACACACAGGCGCCAGGGCAATAGGGGCGCCGGATGAAATGCCAGCGCTATTATTGAAATTATTTTGTCACATAAATAAATTTTCTTTACAGTTTAGTATCGATAAGTAAGTACCTAGATACAAGTCTTGAGTTTAATTTTACATTATTTGAACCGCCGTAGTCGCTACAATAGCAGACTATTTTAATACAAAAGCCGTGCCATAGATGAGTTTATGAACGCATCCCAAAGCGATGCTACGTAAGCAGGCTGGGGTCACCGGGGATTCCCTGATTTAAATATTTCATCTCTACCGTCCACATTTTGAAACAGAAGTCAGTCATTCTATTGATGAAGGTGTTAAAACTGATCTAAAAAATGCTTTAAACTGTGGTATGTACTTGTCTGTATGTCTGTCTGTTTCTTAACTTCTGCACTGATTTTGACGGGGCTTACACTGGCGGATAGCTGGCGTTATCAGCCAGTGTAACTCTAAGCCTACTATAGGGCCAAAAAGTATAGTCCTCTAACTTTGAAAGTTTATTGATGGGGCTAAAAATTCACAGAACAATTTAATACAGATAAAAGTATTTGTCAAACGATTATTGATAAATCGTGTAAATTTTGATTCATAAAAACACATATTTCATCAGTTATAAATGTTAAAGTAAATGAAACCCGTTTAACGAGATACTATTCACCATAGCACAGGCACCCACCACTAAAATAGAAAATTTGTTTCCAATAAATTTCTTTTATTCTCTCATCTAGAGCTTCGATTTGTTATTGAGTTTTGTGAAATACCTATTACGATTTTCTAGAGACGATCATAAAAAATGTATGTTCTGTTTAATTAACTCTCCTAAGCACAAAATTAAGATATATTGGGGCCTTAATTCACATTTCAAATATTATTTAAATGGATTATTTAAAATTGATTCCCTTAGATGGCGCGGTTTTAAATTTACGAGGTTTCACCTCGATATTTTTTTTGGTACAATGGAACTGTAAACCGTGCAAAAAATACTATAAAACAAATCGTCACTGTATGTAATAAAAAAACTTTTTGCAAAAAAATACTACCGACTTCCAAATACAAAACTACAAAGTGAAAAATAACTTAATTTTTTGAAGTCGGTGTCTTTCGTAGGTACCATTTTTTTGCGTTATGGACACCGACTTCAAAAAATTAAGTTATTTTTCACTTTGTAGTTTTGTATTTGGAAGTCGGTAGTATTTTTTTGCATAAAGTTTTTTTATTTTTCAATTTTTAGTTGTACCTACCTAATAGGCAAGTTAGTAAGGTAACTATTTCGCCAGAATAGATTTTATGAAACTTGAACATAACCGGTGAAATGAGAGATTTTCTTATCCCTTAAGAGCGAACTGTCGTGATGTTATGTTATGATATGGTATAAACAACAAACAGACATGCGATTGCAGCAATCCCGAGAGATTTTCCGTTATTTATTGAAGAGTTCTGTTGTATATCTCCGAAGTTCTTCATCAGATCTTCACCAAATTAAAATGGGACCAATTTCGGAACATACTTTTTCAAACGAAAAAATAATTTTCAATATCGGTCCACAATTGACGGATATATCGGTGAACATACGCAAAAAAAAAAAGAAACTTGAAGTCGAACATAGAACCTCCTCCTTTTTGGGAAGTCGGTTAAAAATCCACAAGCCGAGTAAACCCTTTTGCTTGCAAATCACATGATTATTGATCATTTTATTAACTTCTAAATTTTACTATGGTCACTGATAATATAATACTAGCATATAGATGGCTCATCCCATACAAAGAAACCGTACCGACGTAACTAACGTTTTTCATCTGATTAAGCTGATAATTTTTCTAAGAACATCGATCGCGTTAAGTTCCGTTCCACGGGTATCCTCCGACTGCACAGCATGATTTTCTTCTTGTTTACGTGTTTTTAGTTCGCTTTTTAAGCAGTCGGGTTTTTTGATTTTTAGAATTAGGTAACTTTTATTATTTATAACTTTTTAGTTACCATATTTTTTTCGAATTTGGTGCATTTAATATAAGTGTTATATATTTTTGAAATCTCCTCTTAAATCCCATTATTTTGATACCACTCACGAAGAGGTAGTCATAAAAAATTGTCCGCCACAATATGGCGCCCATAATCCGCCATTTGACGGATTTCCGCCAGTCACTCCATGTAAAACACTGGTACTCAGCTGAATCCGGTTAGACTGGAAGCCAACCCCAATATAGTAGGGAAAAGGCTAGGCAGATGATGATGATGAATCCGCCATTTGACAATTTTAATGTAAACAGTGACACTCGCAAGAATAAGACGAATCGATTGACGAAAATCGGCCAACTCGTTTGGTCTCTAAAACGCCACATAGGAACAAACATGCATACATATATAGACTGATAAACACATTACCATCCTTCGGCAGTCGGGTAAAAAGAGGCGCTTCATGGGTTTCGCACACAGGCGCTGCCAGGGGTCGGCTCGGCCCTGCAGCTACCTCTAATTAACTCGTACTTGTAGTAATGTTGTGGGTAATGATCGTTGAGCAAAGCTCCCGTTCATTCTATCACCGCCATGCGCTGGTGGAAGTAAAGTTTGGGATTGTGCACTCGATATTTTGGTAGTACTTGTCAACCGCATGAAGAAAATGGCACAGTGCGCGCTGTTGTTCTGACAATGACTATCTATTTCTGATGGAACTTTACACTGTCGAGAGCCACGACTGAAAGCCTAATGCGAATATAATACGACGGAATCGAGAACTCACGATACTCGCCCGTCAATAACGCTAAGTGCGAAACTGGAGTTATTGAGACTAGCGGCGACCGGCGACCGCGCGAGCTTGCTAAAGTTGAGTGTGTCGCCATCGCAACGAGGTTATATAACGTACGAGTGGTACTAGATAGTGCAGAGAGCAGCGCCGGCTGATGCAGGACTGGGTAATCGATCGATCGCTGTTAATGAAGTGTCTCATAAGATTCTGCTCGTTGGCACACAGCGCTTCTGTCAGTTACATCAGTAGGAAACGTTCGGCGACCAGCGAAAGTGCGCCCCTCGCCCTCTCACCCCCGGCCCACAGGGGCTCAGGGCCGGGTGGTGACGACACGCTAAGGTTAAACAATATTCATAATGTAAGGTCATATTTAAATATATTGCCTGCTTGTTGCACATTCACGAGCATAAGGAAGTGTTGCGAGTTATTTTTTTGAGCATAATTTTCCGCCGAAACAGTAATACGTAGAAACCTTTAAACACGAGCGTATTTTACTTTTGTATACACCTCGCGTGTAGGTACGTTCTTTCATTAATTTATCGACTTCCGTGTAATGTCGTAGGTGCTGACTGCTATAACACTGAAATGTAAGTAACAAGTAACAAGTTCATAAAATTGCGAATCCCTTTACTAACATAACTAACATAGTGCGCTACATTAACATAGCATGCAGCATGCACCTCGCAGACCTTAACAACACACACATACGGCAACGAGAATCTTTACAAGACAAAAGGAACTTCTTGCACGTGCATACAAAGCCGTCACATGAGCACCACACACTTCATTCATGAATATCATTTAGTTTTTCATGAAGCTTTCCATTTCACATTTAATTACTACCTAATTCCCTTTAATTTCAAGTAAACTGATGCTGTAAGAGCCATGACTTCTGTAACGTTAGAGCGTCGGGTCACGTGCCACTGCGCACGAGTGCGAGACACGAACAATGATCATAATTGCTTTGTTTGCATAGTTCTAATGATATCTGTGGGCATTCTATAGTTAGGTACGGCTAGCGAGTATAATGGGCTTCGACCTGATTCCTTGTGCGCATGCGCATTACCTTGCGACATGTGATCGTAACAAGTGAGTTTACTGCGACCTGTGACCCGCGCGTGCGCTGTTGCACAAACATCAGCTAGGTTCGGTATTGTCGGACATTGTTTTTTATAGCTTTGCTCGCGCTTGACTACTATCTCACCTGATGGTAAGCGATGATGTGGTCGATAGTGAAGCACGCTTGCGTTGCGTCATGCCGCACGCGTGCTGTAATGCTCAGAACATCACCATACTACAATATTACGAAAAAACAAACCGAGCTATCAGATTGTCGCAACACTCGCAACTGATACACACAGATGCCGTAATAACTCAAACAGCTATGGAAACGTTCCGACCGCAGCTCACACTTAACCTAATTTGTAACGCTTAAAAAAGCGCAAAATCTAGCAGCAACGGGTCGTTGGCAAATGAAACCAGTGGAACGTTATTATTAGTTATTATTTTACAATTAGGGGCGTCGAGTGCTGAACCTTCGGCGCGCGAGGTCGCGGCCTCCACTCGATGCTCTCTGCTGTCGTCACCGATATAGCGAACTGACCACTCTTAATATCTGACAAGCCAACAATCGATCTCCTAAGAAACTTACTTGTATCGAGACAAGTGCGCATGTGGTAAGGGTGGGTCGCGTGTGAGGTGTCGCACGTGCGGTGCCGCCCGGCTCCGCCTGTCATTACGCGCACATTACGTGCATTACCGCACACGACGCACACACACACGCGTTGACACGAGGAACATCTCCGTTCCCACAGACACGCTCAATGTATCACAATTACTCACATTTACTATCGTAGTAAATTCTTTATATTGTAATAGTGAGCAGTTCTCATGATGCTACGAGTATCTGTCCTAAGGCACCTAACGGTCTAGCTGTGACGTAACGTGTCATGAACCCTGCCGGCCGGGCTCTCTAGGAACAATATAGTTTGGGAGCAGATGACCACAGTGAACCTTAGAGCAGAAAAAGCTTAGTGTAGAAGCCAAGGCGCGCTAGTTGCGCCACCCGGCGGCGCCCAATTTGCCGGCGCACAACAATCGTCACTTTCGCAAACGTTACGTTACGGCGACATGCGGAACTGGCGCATTGTGCACAATGCTACATTCTCCACAATCACAGTAATTGTTATCATTACACGTTATTAGAGTGTCGTCGCTTCTCTCCACCGTCACACTGACCGGAGTCCACAGTTCCGCACACATTCCTGGGATCAGATACAAGTTTGAATGTGTCGAACAATGCGAAGAGTTCCACAACTTCTCAAAGAGATAAGATCAGTGTGATTCTGTGCTCTTGAAGCACGTCACAGCGCCGCATGACCGTCGGTCCTGTAGCTCTTACATAACGATCAAGCGATGAAGACATCATGTACGATAAAATAACTGGCTCCACTAGTTATTGCATTGTTGAATAACTTACGACAGGAAATAATGCTCTAACTGTATTGCATATCATTAAAATTATGTGCGCGTATCTCGAATCGTTTATAATTGTTACGTTATTTATCGTTACTAAAAGTGCGCAGGTCGCAAGCTGCCGAGATCAGTCAGTGACTCCAGTTGACCCGGATCTGTGTCACTGCTCGAGGTGAATACAACACACCGCACATACGCCAACTGATTAATGTATATGTTAGTTAAGGAGTAGCTCCGCCTGCTATACTGGCTGCACAGGCTAGTCACATTAGCTCCGTATGACCACTGCGTGAAACGTCAGCGGTGACTTTGTGTACCTCATTTGTACAAACGTTCTCATCATGACTCATTCGTCAGCGCTCTGAAGTCTCGACCGCGTCACCTCACGCACAATTAGTAAGAAGTAATTCTTTAACCTTAAACATTAATATATTACTCGCTTCTGTAAATAGAAACTGAGCATATTTTATGCAACACTAAAGCACCACAAAAACTATCTTCACACTTACTTGATAATAGGCCTTTTTTTAATTCTGTTTTTCATAATGAGACAGGTCAGAGACACGCGCCCGCACACATATCTGCTTGTGTTGTGCTCTTTGTACCTCAGATACAATTAATCACGAACGTCAGCAACTTTTCCCCTCGTGAACTTCTAACTTTAGCTAAAATCTTACTTAACTTGAACTGAGATACAAATTAATAACACATCTCGCAGCGGTTGTAATACTAGAGCGATGTAGTTTATTACATAACGTAAAGGCAGTCATCTTAACATTAATTTACAACATAGCTAAGCATAAATTAGCAGCTAATTGAGGATCTTGGTACTAAATCGATTCAAAATAATGAAGGGCGATAGAGGCTGCAGTTACGATACACCTCGCGGATAATTGTGAGCGGTGGTCAGCGCTGAGCGCGAGACAGCGAGGATACCAACAGGTTGCACCACTCGCTACAGAGCACACGCGGAGGATAGCTGCAGACGTAATGTAGGTGATTTTGATGATGGTAATGCTGCACATTACGGTAATGGCTGCGTTAGCCGCACGCTACACGCCACACGCCGCACGGCGCGCGGCACTCGTAGGAGTAGGACGGCGCGCGCGGCTTGCCCAACGGAGACAATCCCCTACATATATAAGTATAACAGCCACCTCGCGCCGCCACACAGCGCACGACACCCTCGCGCCGCGCCGCTCACAGGACCTGGTGCGACACTTCAAAAAGGACCTGGTACGTCACCTTATCTCCTCACTCACACTTATCCGTCACTTACATTCCTAAACTAATAGATTGGGATCTATGAAATTGATCGGCGCAGATGGTTCGTAGCACGCTCCGTAGCACGCAATACAAGGCATGCGCCCCGCGCTACGCGACTACGCCGCGCTACGAGCGCTCACGCAACTAGACACATTATGTAAATGAGCTTGATTGGAGGTTGTGCAAATCTGTCAGCTTTATTGTTTTTATATTTGTCAATTCAATTAATTATATGGTGTTTCTTAAGAAATTCTTTTCATAAGAATTATTGGGTAGTCGAGTATAATAAATTAATTTGGGTGGTTTCGTAATGTAGATAAAAATGTAAAACCTTGTCTTAAATCGAATGTAATAAAGCTCGCTGGGTGCCGCCACCTGTAGTGACACTCGTCCTCCGGCGACACGTGTTTATAATTAGATCTCCGAATGTTGTTGTTGCACAATGTCGAGTGCTAACTACTGTTAACTGCTCTCATTTGCTGCACAATCAAAGCAATCACCATTGATTAGTTTAATAAAGTGAAAAAAAAAGTGCTCGCAATCACATGATTATATAGTAGTTACATCGTAGTGTCGCGCCTCGGGAGCAGACAATCGATCATTACTCGATATAATTGCTCGCTCGTGACTGGCGGAGGTGAGCAGAGCTCGTCTGTTGGTAAACAAACAACGACACGTGTCGCCTGGTATTACTAACATCATGCTAATACAGTCCATGTCACTACTTAACTAAATTATTCAATAAATAAATAAATTACATTTTCATGTATTTAATTGGCAGTAAGTACGTATATCCGAAGTGGATATAAGTATATAATTGCAGGTACATTTGACCGTGATCTAACATTCCATTTCAAACACTTGAAACATAAACCAACAGTCGCCACTCGACCTCGAGGCTCGAGCTCCAGAAGACGATACGTTCTAATCAGCTGTGGAGCCAAGCTGCGCGCTTCTTCAAATGTGAACAGAAGCTTGACCAACAAATATGTAAATCTAACAGGTCTCACACTTAGCTTAGAAACGAGATTTCGATTGGCGATACAATCAGATCACTGCGAAATTAACATTTATATCCGAAAAGGAAGCTGGCGCAACATCAACGCCCCGGCAGTAGGAAGCCGTGCCAGGTGTTGTGTCTTGTCGTATCGTGACGTGTCCGCCCCTTGACGGACAATGAGTGATCGTCACTTGTTTCGGCACTTAAGCCTTCGCAAGCGTTTGCCCCACAGCAGATAATTTCATTAAGTCGTTCAGTCTATTGACCGCTTGAAATGCATCGCTTTACGACACTCGCTGCAATGTTCAGCAAACACTAACAACCGGCGATCGATTCAGAACATAATTGTAATTGCTAGTACACTTACAGTTACTGTCCTGTCCTGGCTGTCCATTCACTTGCACCCTGGAAGGCCTGTACGGTGCTTCTGACACTGCAATAAGCGTGGCCACCTACTGGGCCCAGACAATCTGCCAATCTAATCTCTGCTAATTAAATGTGCCATCGAAACGAAAAGAAGAAGAAGGAGTTACCTACTGAGTACTGAGAGTGTTATCTTCCAGTTCACGATGAAGGCTCCAAGTCACAGACAGGAGCGGATAACTTGTTTTCATTCAATAATTTCCAAAATAGCCGGCTAGTACGCGCTTAGACTGGCTGCCTTGACAGAAATACGGCCTGGAGCCTGGCCTGGACGTTCGATTCGAAAGATTCAGTTTTTATTACTGTTTATTACCATTTCGGATTTAATGTACCTAAATAGACAGGACTTTCTTGGCGTGACACACACGCGTCGCACGTATACTGTCATGTTGTGTGCGGACTTGCGGTGCCACACACTTGATCCACTTTGGGTAATTCTGGCACGGTTCGCAAGGCTGCTGATAACTTCGACATCAACTAGAATGGAACTCATTTGCATAATGTTAAGTGCTTATTGAGCAAGTTTGACCACGCTTACGAAATAATATATAATATCAAACATTTAAAATTCAAATGTTACCTTACACAGACGTGACCTAATAAACAGAACTGCTTCAAATCGAGAAACCTAGTGCTAGCTAGTACCTGCGACGCGAGGGCAAATGTGCGCGTGCGCCTTAGTCGCAGAGTATCATACACTTTGAGAGTCTTTCATTATGCCGTATTAATGATTCAAGAACAAAGCCGTGCTATTGGATTTAAAGTTGATGTCAAGTGTTTTGGCATATCTCCGCGAAAAAATTGTTAGTAGTGCCCTTTAAAATACCTAGTGAATGGTTTCGCAAAGTGTGCGTGAACGACACGTCACTGCATCGTTTCAGGATAATTGAAGGCCAACTGCAACGTATCCTTGAGTGATGTTATTGCTCGCTCGCCATATGTCGGCGTGTAATGTGTGGTCGTACAGTCGCTGCGCCTTATTCGTAAGGCGATCAATGCTAGGTGAGCCACTACTTGCACAATACGAAGCCAAATATCCGTTTTCCTCGAATGACTGGCCGACCGGGCGCAGTCGCACTTGTATCGGGAGCACTTGCGAAACCCGCGCGGGTGACTCGCAGGCACTCGGCACGCTCTCACATGATATTCAGCACGTTTGTCATCTGGACCTACTGCTTACTTAATACCTATGAACCAAACATTAGCTATGTTCGTGGAGATAATACCATCTCTTAGAGCCCTCATCGCTCATCGGTTATTCGCTATTCATTCAAATTATGATAAATAATTATAGTATGCGGCGACAGCCGTCGCCACCGACGATCACTAATTTTAGATAAATGGACAGATACGTGTAATTATAATGATACGTTCACAAAGTGCCCGCCACCTCCACCCGTCTGACACGCAATTGTTTCATCATTACAAAGTAGTATTTTTTACAAAATAATTGCGTACTTAAGATTAGCTAGTTTGAAGCTCGTTACAAGTTACAATGTATCCGACGTGATTACGATACTTCACCGTCATTACTTGCGGCAACAGCTATTAAGGCACACACGCGACCGGCGACAGGCGCGCGGCGCGGCGCGGTGTCGGCGGTGTGCGGCGGCCTTAGGTCGCGACCTCGCCTGTTCGGAGCATCGGCTCCCGACGCACGCATGTCATTAGTAAAAGGAACAGTTTGCCATAACCTCGAGTAAATGAGTCGGTGGTGGCGTGTGGCGTGTGGCCGCCGCGCGCCGTCCGCTGGTCGAGTGGCCGCCTGCAGAGTGTTGCAACAGTTAATTACCGTCAGTCTCGAATCTAGAGGACGCGCCCTTGCCGCGTCCGCATTACACATTGCTTCCTGTGTCGAAATTATGATATAATAAAAATAAATAATAAACATTCCAAACAGTCTTGAACCTACTTATAAACACGGTCATCGAGTCGTGCGGAATTTAATTACATTCTTAGGTTTCAGCATCTCGTGAGGGAATCGTTATGCGCACACACACAAACACGCGCACGTCAGCCTCACGCTGCATAAGTGAATGCGTCGGAGTGGCAATTGCCAACAATACTCAATAGTCACATAACTTGGCGACTGAACCTGTCGTGTTTTGGTTGGCGGTATTTTCGCACGTCACTGGTTTCCCAACTACAGTACATTTTTGTATCGATACCTACTATATTCCTATTGTGTATTGTCTTCACTTATACCGCTAACTTAGTAAACTAGTATGTGAACACATTGTAGGTACAGTGTCAGTAAAACTGGGCACCGCGCGCTCGTGGGACAAGCGCTAAGCGCTAAGCGCCACGATCGATTGCTACGTTCAAGGATCGATTGCCGCACAATTCTCTCACGGAGTTTTTATATTCGTAAAGCAAGTGATAATAAGAATTTGTTTTGATTACAATAATTCACATACGAATGTTTGTATAAGTTTGTAATGAGTAAGTAAGCGATTAGTTGTCAGATCGCGAGCAGTGCAGAGGTCGCGCGGCGATGCGTGGGCGCAACTTGCCGCGCCCTGCATACACAACTAGCGCTAACATACACAACCAGCACACACACACAAACACACCATCGAGCGGGTACCGAGCTGCGAATGCAGCTTGTTTTATTTCTTAATTTATTCAATCGCGACAGTAGCGCTACCCCAGTCGAACTGAGAACTAACCGGCTATGTGCTTTGTGTTCCGCAGGTCCCAACAGATAGTTTGCAACGGTGAGAAAGAACAGGAAGTGTGTGCTAGTCGAGACCAGTGATACAACAGAATGAGGACGTCCGTGTACATAGTAGCGCTCATGGCGCTAGCAGCAGCGCGTGCGGCGCCGGCGCCCGAGCCCGCGCCCGAGGCGGCGCCCGCGCCCGCCGCGCTTCCCGACCCCAGCGCCGATGACAGACCCGAGATCATCGAGATCATCGCGCCCGCCGCCAGCGCACAGGTAACATACAGCGCATGTCCAGCGAGCCCTGTTCATTGCTAAACATAAGGATGAAAGAGCTGTGACTCATTACAAGCCGATAAATATCGTTAAACAAATGTCCCCATTGCGCGCCGGCGCGTGCGAGCACGAAACGATCGCCCCTAGACAGCCCGTAGTACCTGCACACAACTCTTAACTCAATGTAACTCGAGAGACGGGGCGACGAGCGAGGGACGGGTCGCGCCTCGCGTGACCCTAATCACTTCGATCCATCAATAATATAATTACGTAATTGCATCGCTTTGTTCACGACATTACCCTAACGTTAATAACTAATAATGAACGATTTGTCTAACTCTGCCCGCGCCGAGGCTGCGACTTTTCGACACCGATTATGCCGCGGAGGTCACGGTGACCATCTTGCAGCACGCCACTCTTGTGCAACTGAACGTCCTCACGGCCTCCATGCACGAATAGTCTTCTGATATGTGAACTATTGATAAGAATGCTTGGTGTTGCAGGAGACGCTGGCGACGCTAAATCTGGGCGCGCCCGGCTCCGAGCTCAGCGAGAGAAACAAGCGAACTATTGGCATCCTGCGACAGCTGTTCCCCTCTCTGACCCAGGTATGACGCGCAGGCTCCGGTCGACGCCGGCAGACAAACTTAGTGCACTAATAGCCAGTAGTTAGATCCCCTTACTAACACAGGAACTGATCTGGCCTTCGGAGCCATTCCGAGCAATCGAGCAGGTGGGGCGTTGCCGGTCCCGTTGACCGAGTTGTGTGGTCGCGGCGCGACGCTAAGGGCGTGTATGTTCTAGATAATCGAACAGAAGGTACAGCAACTAACGAGCATGGTGCTGACGACGCTGGGCCCCGTGGTGCTGCGCCTGTTCCTGGGCGGCCGCAACAACGGCGGCAACACCGGCGGCGGCACCGTAGAGCTCGACGACGACGACGACGATGATGACGATGACGACGAGCCCAGCAGCAGCAGCACCACCACCAGCACCGCCGCCGCGCCCGTCGCCGGGCTGCGGCGCCGGCGCGCGCTTTACTTCCTGCCGGTATGACGCCACCCATGCGCACTCTCAACCTGCCCGGAGACGGCAGTGCGGCGCGCGCAGACCGCGCGCCTCCATCGTCATCGTCATCGCATCGTCATCGTCACTCACGCATGGCCACGTCACGTCACTAACCATCACCCGCCCGCCACCACCACCCCCCTCACTCACCCTCACCTCCTTGCAGAACGCGCTCGCGGAGGAGAACCAGCTACTGTCGGGCGCTGAGTCTCAGCAGGCGGAGGTGCGCGTCGCGTTCGGCGATCCCGCCGCCGACCAGCAGGTGGCCGCCAGCGACGACCAGCAAACGGCCGCGCAGACCAACGCTGGCAGCATCGACGAGATCACGCTGGACGACGCTGACAACAGCGAAGAAAACAGAAACAAGAGGTGAACAAAAACGAGCACACGCACAGTCTCTCACATTCGTGATATTATTTAGATACTATCCAACTAAGCAAGACTTTCTGGCTTTCACTCCGTAACCAATATGTACCGTATCCCAAGGTTAAAAGATTTCAGAATCTTTTGGTTCCGAGTGCTTGTCACTGGTATGAATAAATTACCGTGTATAATCGATTAATAATTGTTTAGCGCCGTACTGAAACTTAGCAGGCGTGGTGTATTGTGCCGCATATTGCGTTACTTCGCACAATACTCGGCGCGCGGTGGTGAGAGCTGCTATTGTAGGTTTTTGTGATCATGTTCGCACGTTTCGATTTAGTTTCGTGGCGAGACGTGCGATCATGTAACAGTTCGGTGCTAACGAGCCCACTGTTCCAGATTCCTGAGCTTCGGCGGCGGCGCCGGCGGCGGCTCCGGCGGCGGCTCGGGCAACTTCCTCTTCGATATCGTCAGGGTAAGACGCGACTCTCTCACATCTCATTATCTGTTCTATTATACTATACTGTGCCGCCTTTTATAACGTAATGTTGGTGAAGGAGGCCACTATAGGAAATCTCAGTAGACAAATAGGGGTATGTTCTATTATACTGTTCATCTTTACCTTCATAAAATTCACTTATAACATTTTTATACTACGCAAAATACGCGATTGGTCGTGGAGTTGCGGAAACAGCCCGTCGAAACTAAACTAAACATTTTTATACAATGTCAACATAACACAAAAGCAACACGAGTACTATAATATTCACCGTGGACAAGCGCACTGCAGTGCGCAGTACGTGCGCGAAGGTTACGCGATAGTTGTGCGTCAGTTGCGAGTGAGAAGGTTTGTTTTGCAGCGCGCTCCGGAGGCGATGGCCCGCGCGGCCGGGACGGCGTTCCGTCTGTTCGCGGGCACGGACTCGCTAAACGTGGGCCTGACCGCCTCGCACACCGCCACCTTGGACCCTAACGACCCACAAGTATACAGACATTCCGCCACTACATAGATGACACACGCCAGATCGTAGACACGGTGCTCCACGATGGACCAGACAGGCTCTGCTCCCCCTGTGATCAAGCGCACCAACACGCAGTTGTACCGCTTGGTCCCCGGGGATCGCGCCGCGTCCCTTGGCCGTCGTGATGCTACCGACACAGCTCGTAGAACATAGCCAGTCGACAATCGTCCGTTGACTTAGAACACAGTAGACGCAGTAGTTACAGTCGACTCACGCAACCCCACTCCACCCATAACCTTCGTATCCATCCCTTACTGTCCCTCCCCAGTAAGTTAGTCTGCACATACAGATAACTTAGGTAATACTAACTCATAGCGCTTAAGATGATTGTCATCACGTGGACGCAGCGTGCTGTCGGCACCGAGTCAGCGTCGCGACGGCGTCAAGTCGGCATCGCATCGCGCCGTTGTTGTAGTTAGACCTGTAGATTAACATTGTTGTCAGCTCATCGCGAAGTATTTGGAGAAGGTTGGAGTAATGTCACTTGCTTTCAGAAGCTTTCTGCAGAACGCGCAGGAGACTCGCCTAGTGGGCGACATGTTGTACATACACAGTAGTTACTGCGTCCGCACGGCAGCGCCACAGACCACATACTTTGCCACATTACGTTCGTCGCTTAGTGCTTGTGCAATGTCCAATATATTTGTAGAAAATATTTTAGCGGAAGTTACAGCTACAAAGGTCAAATTCCTAGTAAGCAATCATTGCGAGAGCGCTTTCGACGAGTAATTTGAGGACAATGTAGAACGAGTAATCTGTGGCAGCCGTGAGAACGAACAATGTAGTCTTAATGTGTTGTTGTGTTGCAGCTGGTAGCCGGTTCGTCGTCAGGCTCATCTGGCGGAGACGCGGGCGCCGGCGACGGTGACGACGCTGGCGCCGCCAAGGGCGACAACCTCACGGAGGGCGTACCCGGCCCCATCACGAGACTGTTCATCATTGCCAACCGCGGCATCGCCAACCTCATCCAGGACCTCATCCTGCGTATCGCGCAGACCTCCGAGAGAATAGTCAACTTCAAGGCGCGACTGATCACCTCCATCATTTAATGCACCAGCATGTAGAACAATATCCTAGTGTAGGTAGTAGTGTAGAGCCCCGGCGCGGGCCCGGGGCGGGGCCCGCGCCGCGGTGACGTCACCACACGCTGACGTCACGCCGCGTCGCGCCGGGCGCGTCGGGGCGGCGGCGTGGCGTGGCCCGCGGACCGCCCGGCGCCGCCGCCGTTCCTGCTCAAGCTTTTTTTTATACCGCGATATTCTCGATTCGTTTTTACGTTTGTAAATATGTATATATATTTGTCATCGACACGCTAAGAAGAAGAATATGTATTATAGCGGAATTTGTATAAAATAAATAAATAGTTAAATTATTAACATCTTTTACTTTTACTCTCAACATCCGATTACCTACCCCTCCCTCATCAAAACAAAAGAAAGAAAACAAGAAAGATAAAGTGTTTATTTGCCACAAAAACGCCAAAAACTTGCTTATATTAAACCCTTAACGATAGTATTAGTAGGACTTAAATAATGTTAATAAGGAAAAATAAAATAAATTTGAGTAGTACGATTGATGTACCTAGGTACCTACAGTAAAATAAAATAAATTTGGGTAGTACGATTGATGTACCTAGGTACCTACAGTAAAATAAATGCAGACGCTTGTGTTGTGCCTGTGGCAAGAACAAAAATAAAATAAATTTGAGTAGTACGATTGATGTACCTAGTCACCCACAGTAAAATCGGAGTAAAATAGATGCAGACGTTTGTTGTGCCTGTGGCAAGAAGGCTTCCACTCAGCATAATGCTATGCCGTAGGGGACCCACAGCACGACGTGACGCATGGAAACCAAAGTCTGTTACCTATAATATAATATAAAACAAATACAGAAATATAATATAGGCACTTAAAAATATGATGTGATTGGAACATTTGCCAACCCAAAAAAAAAAGTAATTAAGACAAGATTAACAAAACATAAAGTGCGGGTAATAATTATTGTCAGCCGGTCAGCTATCCGACTTGAACATGTTTATGTGATGGTTATCTAGAAGCTAAGAAGCTACTCGTAGAATTCATAACCACAAACGTCGTAACTTCGGCCGTATAAAATTTGTTAATCCCTTTATTCAGTTTCTATAGGTAGATACATATTTGTTAAATGTTTAGGGTTCCGAAGTCAACAAGGAACCCTTATCCGTCAGCAGCTTAGCTCAGAGACTGTTAGTACTAGAAAGCTATAATTTGGCATGGATATACATATTAATAATTCCAACATAGTGGTAAAATTCCTCCTATAGACGTAAAGTGGAGATGTATTTTTTTCTCTCGTCTATCCCATGGTGTGGGATATCGTTGGATAGGCCATTAAAATATATTATGGGTTTGTTAATACCATTTTTCGATTTTGAGATCCGTTTGCGTAAAATTAAACTTTGGATTGCAAATTTTCGTTAGAGTCCTCATAGACTAGACATAGTGTCTGTCATAGAAAAGTGTCCAGTGAGCCAGCTGGGGGAGAGGACACTTGTCTATGACAATGACATCTTGGCTATGTGAAAAAAATTACGGCTGTAGTAAATATAACGGGGAGTATGCGATGGGATTGCATGATCTAATTCCGCCCAGCCCGTTTCATCTTCGGACTACCAGACGTACGGCGATGCGCCATGGGTACATGGTGGACATCCCACCCACACGCACTAAACGTTTTGAGAATACTTTTATTATGCGTGCAGCTAAGGAGCGGAATTCCCTGCTGGAGTCTGTGTTTCCCTATAGCTACAATCTAGGGGTAATTAAGGCAAGAGTGAAAAGGTTGCTTCCAGGCAAGCATGCTTCACCGTCGACCACATCATCGCTTACCATCAGGTGAAATAGTGGTCAAGCGCGAGCCTATAGAAGATAGAGCCTTATTTTTTTTTTTTATTATCTTTATTTACTACAATCTGTCTCCTTCATGGGACATTCAGCAGTATGTTGGTTGGTGCTATCGCTGGCTCGCTAAGTATGTGACCTGTGTCACATCCTCATTGTTTAGACAGAGTTATATTTACTGTGATTGAATTAGGTCTTGAGGTATTTTGCGCTTTAATCGTCGCGCTTTGTTGTGATTCTCCATTAGTGGCTAGCCAGAGCATTTGGGTGTTGTTGGATTCGTTTTATATCGACTTGGTATGGCGTACGTTTTCCTGCTCCACAGTGGGCATTCGTAGGTCACGGTGTAGTAGTTCGTTTGGTACAAACCAGGGCGCGTTGGTTATCATACTGTTACGAGCTGGGGTTCAGGGATAAATTAATTAAACAGCAGACTTCAATTAATCACTGTTTATTACAAAAACACTTCTTAAACAATTCTATTACTTCGCACTATTTTCCGCTTTGATCGCTCTGTATCGCTTCTCAATCGAAACTGACCCACGACGAATCCGACCGCTCTTTATATAGCACGGAAGAAGTTTCTGGAACGTTCCATACTGTTCTAGATAATTCGAGAAACTTCCAGAACAATCGACTTTCGAACTCATTGTTCTCGAAGCGACTAGAAACATCCAGAATGTTCGGTTCGAACCTTCTGGAAAATTCCATTCGACACGAGCTTTCGAGAACATTAGTTCCGCTATTCAATACTAGATGGCGCCACTAGTTACTACCTAGTTATTCCTCTCGTTACTAGATGGCGTTGGCCTATCTTGTAACATTGCCTCCCTCTTAGACATGCTCGTCCCGAGCATTGTTAGACCCATGATAACGGGCCAACCGATCCACATGAACGACCTTTGATGCACCTCGGGGTCCCTTTTGAATTCGGTAGGTGACGTCATTGATCTTGGTAACCACGCGATAAGGTCCATCCCATTTTGCTTGTAATTTAGGCGATTTTCCTTTGCTCCGTGCCGGGTTATGTAACCATACAAGAGATCCTTCATCGAAGCCCTTATTGTTCGCTTTCCGATCGTAGCGGGTCTTCATCCTCTCAGACATCTGTTGACCTGTCTGTCTCATATGCTCATATACATCATCCATCCTGTTTCGTAGCTCATTCGCATAATCTGTTACATTGCGTGGAGACTCAGGCGGGATACCGGTGATTAGATCTGCAGGTAATCGTAGTTCTCTGCCGAAATTAGCAAAAGCTGGTGTTAACATTGTAGTTTCATGAACAGCACTGCGATATGCCATGAGATATGGTTGAATGTGTTTGTCCCAATCCTTCTGTCTGTTTTCCACAACCTTTGCAAGATATCTCTCTAGTGACTGGTTGAATCGTTCAACCATCCCGTCTGATTGCGGATGATAAGCAGTAGTTCTGGTTTTGTGAGCACCCATCACACGACACGTCTCCTTGAACACTTCTGACTCGAAGTTCCGGCCTTGGTCACTGTGGATTTCCAAGGGTACCCCGAATCGACAAAACACTTCGTGAACTAACTTATCAGCCACCGTAACGGCTTCTTGATTGGGGATTGCAAACACTTCCGGCCATTTTGTGAAGTAGTCCATGACGACCAAGAAGTACTTGTTTCCGCTTTGGCTTTCTGGAAATGGTCCAGCAACATCTAATGCTATACGTTCCCACGGTGCACCAACATTGTAAATCTTTAGTGCCCCTCTGCTACGAGTTTGTGGTCCTTTCACAGCCGCACAACTTGTGCATTTGCGGCACCATTCCTCAACGTCCTCTCGACAATGGATCCAGTAAAATCGTTCTCGGATCTTGATTAAAGTCCTCTTAACTCCCATGTGACCCCCTGAACATCCATTGTGGTAGAGCTGTAGGATCTCCGGCACCTTAACTTTAGGTACGACCATTTGTAGATGACACTGGTCACCGCGAGCGTTCTCCCATTTCCTGTACAGAACTCCATCCTGGATAACCAAGCTTTCCCACTGTGCCCAATAACTCTTGGTGATGGAACTGGTTGCTGCGACATCACTCCAGTGAGGCCTGGGAGCACCTGATTTCTTCCATTCAAGGATCGGTTTTAGGTCTCTGTCTTCTTGTTGAGCACTCTGCAAGGTTTCCTTCCACTCTTCGCTAAGATCCGTCCCAATAAATATTTATTGAAATGCTGCAATGTCTTTACTACAGCTAGAAGCTCCCTTCGAGTGACACAGTAGTTCCTCTCAGGTTTGGATAAGGCTTTACTGAAGTACGCAATTACAACCTCATGATCTCCTTTTCGTTGAGACAATACCCCGCCGATTCCAGTGTTGCTGGCATCTGTGTCAACTATGAATTCATTTTCGTTGTCAGGATAGCCTAGGATGGGTGCATTGCACAGATGTTCCTTTAGCTTCTGAAATGCGACGTCACAGCTCTCATTCCAGCAGAACTTTATCTTGTCTTCAGTTAGCTTATGAAGAGGTCGGGCAATGTCAGCAAAGCTCTTCACAAACCGCCGATAGTAGGAGCACAAACCGAGAAATGCCCTGACTTGCGTTTTGTTCTCCGGAACTGGCCAATCCTTGACGGCAACGAGCTTATCCGGGTCCGTTTGAATACCTTCTTCGGAAACCACGTGTCCTAAAAAGTTCACTTGCCGCCTGAACAACGCGCACTTCTTTGGACTTAGCTTTAGATTGGCTCCTCGTATCTTTGACAGCACACGTTCCAAATTGCGGAGGTGATCTTCAAACGTCCGTCCCACGATTATAATGTCATCCAAGTAGACTAGGCAGGCGTCACCAATCAGCCCAGTAAGTACCCGCTCCATCAATCTCTCAAAGGTGGCAGGCGCATTACACAGTCCAAATGGCATAACGTTGAATTGCCACAATCCTTTGCCTGTAGAGAACGCTGTCTTTTCCTTATCTCGAGGGTCTAACTCGACCTGCCAGTAGCCACTCTTTAAGTCTAAGGTGGAAAACCACTTCATTCCCGATAGCGTATCCAGCGTGTCATCGATTCTTGGCAACGGATAACTGTCCTTCTTCGTGATGTCGTTTAGTCGGCGATAGTCTACACAGAAGCGCATGCTGCCGTCCTTCTTTTTCACCAATACTACCGGTGAACACCATGGACTGGATGAAGGTTCAATCACGCCGTCTTTCACCATACCCTTGATCATGTCGTCCACTTCCCGTTCCCGTGCCACTGGAACACGTCTTGGTCGCTGGCGGATTGGTACCTCATTTCCTGTATTTATTCTGTGTTGAACTAATGCAGTCTTCCCTATGTCGGCATCATTTGTCGAGAAAATGTCGGCGAACTTGTTTAACATCTTCTTAGCCTTGTTCTTTTCTTCTTCCGACAAGTTATTCTGGCTGTTCTTCAAAAGCGATGACACATCGAATCTTGCACTAGCTTTGGTGTTGGTTGGGTGTTCGTGGCATCTACGCATCCAAACCACTCCGTCACAAGTGCCTAATAATGTGCCTTTCTTGAGCACCAGGTCCTGGTCACTTGTGTTGAGTGCGCGTACCGATGAAACACTAGTACCTCTTACCAATGTGCGTGCAATTTTCCATGAAGCATCGTTATCTAAACCTTCTATAAGTACACATCGGTTTTCCTGACCAGAATTCCTTGGTAGACAAACTGGTATGATTGTTTCTGACCTTGGACGAAGAATAACCTTTTCTAAGCAGTACACTTTTCCCGATGCTGCACTTTCCATGAAGACTTCCTCTGAGCCACACTTTAATACACCTTGATAAACGTCGATCTCACAGTGATGTTTTCGCATGAAGTCCAAACCCAGAATGCAGTCGTCCACTATGTCGGCCACGATAACATTGTGGCGGTAAACTTTGTTTCCTAACTTCATGTCCACCTCCTTCTCACCTCGGACGGTTATGTGCTGACCGGTGGCTGTTCTCAGATGTACACCTTCATGGCTCCCGAAGAAGTCCCCAAGAAACCGTCTAGCTATTTGGAAACTGACAACTGTCCGAGAAGCCCCAGTATCCAGTGTCAGCTTGCATGGTGTTCTGTTAATTTCGCCCTCGATGATCAGGCTGTTTCCGTCACAGGATTGTGAGATCGAGATCCTTGGGGCTCTTCCATAACCAGCCAGCACCCGCCCCTTAGTCCTGGCATCTACTCGTTTCCCTGCTGCTGTTGCCCAGCAGGGACGTCAGATGATCCTACCAATGGCGGCTGCTTACCACCGTGGGGAGGCCTTCGCTTCGGGCAGCTCAATCGGATGTGGCCTCTCTCTCCGCAGCCATAGCATCGGGGTGAAGTTGCAACCTCCCTGATTCGGTGAGTTCGTTCGTCCCGCCGTACTGCCTCCACCTCCAAAGCATGGGCTAGAGCATCCTTGAGGTCCTTGAAATGACCTAGCCTTACTGCAGCCCTAACCTCCAGGTCGCGGATCCCATCCGTGAACGCCTGTACGAGGTTCCCGTCGATCAGCACAGGTGAAGACTGGTAAGCCTTCCGAACCAGCTTTTCCACCTCCAGAGCCCACTGCTGAAGAGTTTCACCAACCCGTTGCGACCGGTCTTTCAGTTGGGCCCGAAACACATGTTCCAGGTGCGCGTCGCCGTATCTAGCTTCTAATGCTTCCAGAAGCTTCTCGAAAGTGACATCTTTTCCCAGCGCCTCTAACACAGTCAAGGCCTGGTCGCGAAGGCCCAAGATTAGAGCAGTCAAGGCCTGTTCTTTAGTCCATCCATTCGATTTCATCACGGCCTCAAACTGAATTTTGTAGGCGGACCATGACGAAGAGCCATCAAATGGTGGCACTTTAAAACCACGAGGCGAAGGTGCCACTGCCGCAGCTGCCCCGATCCCATCCCCAGACTTGAGGCCACGTATTGACTTCTCCATTTCGACGATGCGGGTCTCATGTTGCTGGATCTGGTCCTTTACCTCTTTCATCTCCTTACCAATGGCTCCGCGGAGGTCCTTAATCACCATGAGCTGCTCCTCCTGACGGCGAGCTTGCTCTTCCTTGTCACGCTGTAGCTGCTCCTCTAAGCGGCGCGCCTGCTCCTCCTGACGGCGAACCTGCTCCTCCTTGTCACGCTGCAGCTGCTCCTCTAAGCGGCGCGCCTGCTCCTCCTGACGGCGAGCCTGCTCCTCCTGACGGCGAGCCTGCTCCTCTTGACGGCGAGCCTGCTCCTCCTTGTCGCGCTGCATCTGCTCCTCCAAGCGGCGAGCCTGCTCCTCCTGACGGCGAGCCTGTTCCTCCTTGTCACGCTGCAGCTGCTCTTCCAAGCGGCGAGCCTGCTCCTCCTGACGGCGAGCCTGCTCCTCCTGACGGCGAGCCTGTTCCTCCTTGTCGCGCTGCAGCTGCTCCTCCAAGCGGCGAGCCTGCTCTTGCATAAAAGTCATCAGAGCAGTGAGGTCAGGGGTCACCGGAGATTGAGCTGATGCCGCTGCCGCCGCGGAGTCTCGTTGTCCACTTGTTGACGGTGAGGGAGCGTCTCCAAAGCGCCTCTGGTCTACGTCTTGCTGGCGCTGACTCCTGGTGCGCATCCCCTCCGTTTCTTCCTTCGGTAGAACCGGCATAATTTATCCCGCACTTCTGACACCAATTTGTTACGAGCTGGGGTTCAGGGATAAATTAATTAAACAGCAGACTTCAATTAATCACTGTTTATTACAAAAACACTTCTTAAACAATTCTATTACTTCGCACTATTTTCCGCTTTGATCGCTCTGTATCGCTTCTCAATCGAAACTGACCCACGACGAATCCGACCGCTCTTTATATAGCACGGAAGAAGTTTCTGGAACGTTCCATACTGTTCTAGATAATTCGAGAAACTTCCAGAACAATCGACTTTCGAACTCATTGTTCTCGAAGCGACTAGAAACATCCAGAATGTTCGGTTCGAACCTTCTGGAAAATTCCATTCGACACGAGCTTTCGAGGACATTAGTTCCGCTATTCAATACTAGATGGCGCCACTAGTTACTACCTAGTTATTCCTCTCGTTACTAGATGGCGTTGGCCTATCTTGTAACAATACACAGAGCTTTATTTTGAAAATTCTGTATGATTTCTATGTTTGAGTGAGATGCGGTGCCCCATAATTGGATCCCGTACGTCCAGATGGGCTTCAGTATTGCCTTATACAAGAGTATTTTGTTTTCGAGAGATAGCTGAGACTTTCGCCCTAGGAGCCAGTAAAGTTTTCGTGTTTGGATACCAAGTTGCTTCCTCTTAGTGAAAATATGTTTTTGCCAGGTAAGTCTTTTGTCCAAATGCAATCCAAGATATCTCACATGATCTGCTTGTGGGACTTCAATATTGTTTAGTGTGACTGGAGGACAGGATCCTCTTCTTAAAGTAAACGTAACATTGACTGATTTGTTTTCGTTGGCTTTTATCCGCCACTGTTTGAGCCAGTCTGATATGTCATTTAGTTCTTCTTGGAGTATTTGTGATGCAATTTTTGGGTCACTATGTTCAGCTAGTATGGCGGTATCGTCAGCAATGGTTCCAGTAGTTAGTGATTCGGATGTCGGCAAGTCTGCAGTGAACAGTAAGTAGAGTATGGGACCCAGTACGCTACCCTGTGGCACTCCTGCCTGTATGGGACAAAGATCAGACAATGCTTCCCCACTTTGTACTATGAAGTGGCGCTGTTGTAGAAATGATTTTAGTATTCCGTACAGGTGATCTGGTAGGGCGTTTTTTAATTTAAAAAGCAGACCTGCATGCCAAACGCGGTCAAACGCTTGAGATATGTTCAAAAATGCACTGGTACAGTAAGACTTTGCCTCCAGTGATTCCATGATCTTATTTGTTAGTCTGTGCACTTGGTCAACAGTGGCATTTTTACTGCGGAACCCAAACTGATGGTCAGGCATTACCTAGTCCTTTTTCTTTGAGTATGGGTAGAATTCGAAGCAGCAGTAGAGATTCAAATATTTTGGATGGGATAGGTAGCAGGTATGGGTCTATAAGATTTTGCTTCTTTTGGTTGTTTGTCTGGTTTCAGTAGCATTATAATTTGTGCAACCTTCCACTCCAGGGGAAAGAACTGCAATCTTGTCATGGCGTTAAATAATGACGTCAGAAAAGTTATGCCAGATTCTGGTAGTTCTTGTAATATGCGGTTTGTAATAAGTTCGTATCCTGGTGCCTTTTTTGAGTCCGATTTTTTTATGATTCGGGCGACTTCTGTCTTGGTAAATTTTAATGGCATTTCCTCCGTATTTTTACGAGTATTCAAATAGTCAGTAATTCCTGCGGCATATACTGGAGAGCCTTCATATGGATGAGGAATAAAGACTTATGAGAGATGTTCTAAGAAGGTTACGGCTTTCTCTTGGTCCGTCCGTACCCAGGAACCGTCAGATTTTCTTATAGGAGGAGAAATACTAACAGGCCGTTTCAGTCTTCTGGTGGCTTTCCATAATGAATAATCTGAGGAAGCAGTAGCATCCAGGCCAGTGAGATAATTATGAAATCCGTCATTACGATCCTTTTCTAAATTATGTTTAAGCTGCCTGTTGATGTGATTGAGTTGTTTTTTCACACCAGGGTCTCTGCTTTTCTGCCAGTGCTTCCTCATTCTCCTTTTTACCCGACTGCCGAAGGAGGGTAATGTGTTTATTTGGATTATTTTACCTAATATATGTTTCGCTACATAGTTGTCCATGCTTCTATGTGGTAGTGGTGGGGTTGAAGACCAGGCTGCATCCTGCACACTGTTGTTGAAGTACAGAACAGCTTCTGTTATTTCGTCTTCAGTTTTTAGACTAACTGGTCTCTGGAATGCTTTGTCAATGAGCTCTCGAAATAGGGGCCAGTTAGTTCTCTTGTTATGCAGAATCTTATTGTTTCTGTCGCATTCTAGGGCGGTAGTGTGTAGTTCTACTATGATTGGAGAGTGGTCAGAGAATAGATCCCAGCAACTCCGACGCGATATATTGTTATTTACGATTCCTTTGCTGACACAAAAATCGATAACATCCGAGATTTTTATTTTGTCTGTTGGCCAGTAAATGGGTTGGCCACACGATATCATTTTTATATTTCTTGTTCTTTTCTTGTTCATTTATAGAGTTCTCGCCCTCTGGGTAGAACAAGCCTAGAACCCCAAAACATGTGCTTGGCATTGTAGTCACCTCCCGCAATAAATCTGTCTCCAAGGGATTAATATCCCTTATCAAATATCACCAACAAATCTCGGCGGACAGTAGAGGGCCGATACTGTAATGTCACTGATCCAATCCGTTATTACGACGTTTGTTGCTTGGATGTAGTTTTTACAGTAGTCTTGTAGTACATGGTGCTTGATGTTAGACCTGATGTGTCAGGGTGGTTAGTGTGGTACATATTGTATCCAGGTATTCTGAAGTAGCTTTTGGATGTGAAGTGAGTTTCTGAGATTAGTAAAACATCTATGTGGTGAATTTTAAGGAATATTTGTAACTCTTCCTAGTGATTTGACAAGCCATTAGCATTCCATACAGCTAATTTAAGTGGTGTAAATTTAATGACATTTTTGAGATTAGATCGGTTAACGTTTGGGTCATAATTAGCATTTGGTTCATCAGGGCGACAAGTGTCTCTGTAATGGCTTTGAATTCGTTGGTTTTTTGGTTGTCATCTTCGACGTTAACGGTTTGCGTCGTAGGTTTTCTGGGGCGTTCTTTTGTGGCCGATGCTTACGATTTTCAGTTATTTGATGTTTTATTTGTGGGTGCTTGTTCAACGCTCGTAAGTCTTCTTTTGTGTTTGGGTGATTGGTGGAGGATATCGGACTTTCAACAGCTCCTTGTAGACTGAACAGCCTTTGTCGTTAGCTAGATGGTTTCCCTCGCAGAGGACGCATTTAACCTGGTTTGATCTTTCATTCCGAGGGCAATGTAAAGCGCGAACCTGCACATTTGACACATCTGGGCTTTCTATTGCAGAACTTTTGCGTGTGACTATTATCTTGTCAATTAGTGCATTGATGGATTACTCGCTTAGATCTGGGTGCTTCAAACAATATGCGACAGTGTAATAGAGATTTTACGCTATATATGTCTTTATTATTTTCACGGGCTTCTAGTTCGATGTTCCACATTGGTAGCGCCTGTTTTGTTCTTGAGTTTTGGATGTTCCATACATTTGTTACTTTATGACCAAGCTCCTCAATAGCTATGTTTATTTCTTCTTTATTGTCGATGCGTGTAAATTTTTGAGCACCACTCTATAGCTGCGATCTTGTTTAGTCTGATAACTGAAGAATTCTGTGCCTTTAGCCTTCAGTTCTTTGTAAAGAGTGGAGTATGATTCTGCTGTTTTCGATTGTATTTTAACCCTGTCGCTTTTTAGTACTTTAGTTTCATACTCTCCTTTTGCAACTTCTAATAATTTCAGCAAAGGTTGGATATTTTTGACGCCGTCAATAAACAGTGGTGGGGGTCTTATAGATTTTGGTGCTTGTTTTTCAGGTTTATCTGCTTGCTCTATATCGTCGAGCCCTGTGAAACTGTTGGATGTTGGTACTGCTGGTGCTGCTAGCCGGTAACTCAATTTTGTTTGTTTTTGGCTACGCATTATTGCGTCTGGGCTGGATCTTTGCCTTTTGCCATAGTGCACTTCTGTGAACTGTTGTTCTTCGGATTCTCTATCTGTTTCATCTGATAGATCAATGGTCACTTTGTCTTGATTAGTTGTTCCGCTAAAGAATTTTGATCTTGGCCGATTTATAAACATTCCTTTGTGAGAAGAGTTGTTGAGTCAAAGTTTTTGAGTTATTCTTATCTAATTTTAGCATATTTTCAGAGGTATTTAAATAGTTCATTTTGTTCCCACGAGTGAGGATGATTTAAAAGTCGCTACCTGGGGTGACGCCTATTCCCAGGAGAAGGCAAATACAACAGTAGTTACCCGTTCCACTGAGGTTGGCGTTAGAGACTGATTTCCCATCAGTCATACAACCTCTCGGCTTCAACTATCACAGCTCAGTAGGCTTTACAAGTTTACGAGTAATAGTTGACCAACTTATAAAATGTACTTGGAACAGATGCCATTGAAAAATTACTTAAATAACGTGTTAGCTGTGTAAAACAGATAGTAAATATATATGATAGCGCTGGCAAAAGAAAGCTGTACCACAGTCTGTAACAAACGTCAAAACATTTGATGACATAACGGAAATACGAATCGGTACCTAAAATCAGTAATAAATAAATATGTGATTTTGCATTGTGTTTTAAAATCGTCTTAAATTAAGTATTGTTAATTTCATGATTTGTTTATTTGTGTTTAAGTAATAATTTAATAAAAATAAAAAGGAGGGTAATCCACTGTGACTGTTAGTACATTTAAATAAAATAATTGGTAGTTAAAATGATTCAAAGTATTTGTAAAAGGCATTATTAATTACTAATCAAATATTATAAGCAATTACTGTATTTTTACTAACCTAATTCTAAAATAAATTGTGAAACGGATTGAGATGTTTGGAGTTGTACGGGATGTAGAAATAATAAGTCAGGTTGGCTGCCAATAGTATAATGAATTAGTTACAGTAAGAAACGAGTAAAACGAAGTAAAAGCTATGTCAGCATAACATGTGATACCTAATATAAAGGGGCTTACATATATGGTTGTTAATCTAAAGGAGAGTATACACTTCACCTCCGGCTATTTAGAAAAAAAAAATAGCATAATATTGTATTTTTTTTTTTTTTACCTTTTGTTGCAAATCAGAATTTAGGATACAAAAGGCTTGGTTCGATTTTTGTGAATTATGTCGATTTTGTTATTTTTTCTAATTTTAACATTACATCCCATATCTTCTAAAACAGTAAATGGACCATCAAATAATGGGTCTAATTTTTGACCCGTTTCATTTTTAATCAATATCAAGTCATCTTTCTTATATTGAATTGGGTTCAAATATTTATCATAATAATTATCTTTGCGGTTACATTTGCTTAATATTAAATTATTTCTAGCGTCTTTATTAGCTAGTTGAAGCTTATACTTAAGTGTACTACAATAATTGTCTTGATTGTACAATGGTTCAACATCATTACATAATCTAGAAGGAACAATACATTGTCTACCAAATACAAGTTCAAAAGGTTGATATTTTGTTGCTGAATGAACAGTGGTATTGTAGCTAAAACACCAGTAAGCTAACCAATGTGACCAAGTTTGTGGATTATTATTACATTGAATTCTGAGAAAAGCTCCTAAATTTTTGTGAGAATTTTCTAACGAACCGATAGATTGATGATGGTACGCAGTTGATGATACTTTATTAATGTTTAAAAGTTTACAAACCTGTTCCATTGTTGACGACATAAATTCAGCACCTCGATCAGTTGCAATTGTTTTTGGTAGTCCAAATCTAAGGATAAAGTTATCTACTAATGCTTTACTTACAGTTATAGTGTCCTTAGTTCTAAGTGGATATGCTTCCACGAATTTACTCAATTCACACTGGAGACTCAGTATGTATACATTACCTTCGTAATCTTGAGGTAATGGACCTACAATATCTAAAAATATTTTTTCAAAGGCATAAGATGCCGTAGTAGTTATACACATGGGTTCCTTAATAGGTTTACCATGTTTCATCTTTTGGCATTTGTCACACCTTGATACAAAATCTTCGACGTCTTTTCCTATTCCTGGCCAGTAAAATTGTCTTTTAATATTATTTATCATTCTGCGCACACCAGCATGACCGCTAGTGGGCAGTAAATGAAAGTCATGTAAAATGAATTTAATATCGTCATCATCAGTAATTCTCTTGACTCCTCTTAAAACATGAATTCGTGGTCCGGACCAAGTATTCATTGATTCAATTTCTTGAAATAAGTCTTTTATAAAGCTAGCATTATTTTCATGTTTTATTATACATAACTCATTTATATTTAATTTCTTACAAAGTTTACTCAATTTCGACACAAATTCGACTCGCGTAAAATGTGAACGATAATCAAGATTTATAAATAAATTCTTTGTCTTTTCTTCGTATGCAAAACATTCTTCATTCAAGGATATCCTATTGTTTTTAATTAATTTATTTAGATGCGCACCTTCTACTAATTTCATTTCTACAGAATCAGTAGGTTTCTTTACAATTTCCACAACTCTTGGCTGATCAGACCTTGAGTTTGAGGATCTCTTAGACAAATCTGTTTTACTTGCATCCGTCATATCATTCATTCTTTTCTTTTGCGCTCTTGTCAACACTGTTACTACATCATTATTCATACTTTTCAATTCATCCGATGTTATCACAATTCTGGACAATGCATCTGCGGCGACATTATTTTTCCCTTTGACATACACTATCTCATAGTCGTATTCTTCTAGTGTCAATCTAAATTTTAACAAACGACTTGAGGGGTCTTTCATCCCAAATAAATATATTAACGGTTTATGGTCTGTTTCTATGACAAAATGTTTGCCGTATAAGTATGGTCTAAAATATTTGACTGACCAAACAATAGCTAACAATTCCTTTTGAATTGTTGGGTAATTTCTCTCTGCTTTGTTTAATGGTCGACTAGCATAAGCAACCGGTTTCATATTTTTATTACATAGGACTGAGCCAATTGCTATTCCTGATGCATCGGTTTTTAATATAAATTTACTGTTGTCTGTGAATTCTGGGTATTGTAAAATTGGTGGACTTGTCATTGATTGTTTTAATTTTTCTAAAGAATTTTGACAACTTTGTGACCAAATAAAAGGTTCATTCCTTCTGCACAATTTGTTTAAAGGCATTGTAATTTCAGCAAAACAAGGTATAAATTTTCTATAATAATTGCAAAATGCAACAAACCGTTTAACCTCGTCTGCGTTTTTAGGCACGGGATATTCTTTCAGGATTTTAATTTTATCTGGGTCTGGCATGACACCTTGTGCAGAAACAACATGACCAAGATATAAAAGTTCTTTCTTTAAAAACTGACATTTTGCGGGATTTAATTTTAAATTCACTTTTCTCAGTCTTTCGAAAATGTCCATTAGATTGCGATTATGGGATTCTAGGTTACGTCCAAAAACAATAAAATCATCTAAATATATGAAACATTTGTCAAAAGTTAAACCAGACATTGCTACAGTCATTACTCTACTAAAAGCACTTGGGGAAATTTTTAACCCCATCGGCAGACGTTTCATCTGATATTGACCAGTATTAGTACTAAATGCTGTGCATTTCCTGCTTTCTGGATTTAATGAAACTTGATAATAACCTGAATGTAAATCTAGATGACTGAATAAAATAGCTCCTGTAAGAGAATCTAGAATTTCAGTAATGTTTGGTAGTGGAAATCTGTCATCCTGAATTTTTTCATTCAGTTTTCGATAATCGACTACTAAACGCCACTTCTTTTCATTATTATTGTCACTTTTCTTGGGTACTAGTAGAACTGGGCTAGACCATTAACTTTGTGCTTCTTCTATAATATCATTTTCTAACATTGTTTTAATTTGTTTATTTAATTCTTGTTTTAATTGCTGTGGTTGTCTATATTGTTTTATATACAGGGTGTTTGGAAGGGAGCTGTACATACGCCTAGGGTAGAAACTAGGGATAGTCTGCTACCTACCCCCGCCCATTATATTGACCTTGGCCTCAAGGTTTTTTTTTAATTTATTATTATTTTTTATTTGACTTTTTTATGATTTTTTGACTAAAACTACCTGTAGCTCAAAATCTATCCATGGGACCGGTCGGCTAATGGTCTTGTTTTAATTTGGTAATGACATTAGTCATTACCAAATTTTTTGTTTCATTTGCCATCCTTTTACGATCGAACACATTTAATTTTCATTAGTTGAAATTTTTGCTTGAAGTGCCCTAGTTGCGGAAATTAATTAATAACTTTAAAACTAAAAGTGATAATTACACTTTTAGCATATCGTTAGAAAGGGCATGGACTGAGGATGTTTTGAAAAAATCAGAAGAACTCCAACCCTGTTAGTTTTTTTTTAAACCCCATAGAAAGTTGCCCTTAAAATTATTTCTTTACCTTACTACGGTACTTCAGGCCCCATAACTTTTCTTCTCCACAATTTTCTGGTGTAAAATAATTTTTTGCAGGACCCTAAGACTCTACTTACATACACACAATGCAATCACTTACATACATAATATAGATTGTTCTCGTGTGGGTATGCTTGTAATCATTAATCCAGGACTAAGTTTCACCACGTCTATCATATTAATTCGCTCCCCAACATGCAACAAAAGATATATACGTTTTTTCAATGGCTAACATGGACAATGACATCTCAGCACAGATAGATAACTTTGCAGTGGCATCTTCTCATCGCTGTGATACGGAAACCTGTAACGAAATCATGAAAGCTTCTAAAACCTCGCTAAAAATTATAACTCAAAACATCCGAAGTATCTACAAAAACTTGGACGGTTTTCAGGCTCATTTGGCTAGGCTATCGTATGAAATCGACATCATAATCTTGACAGAGTGCTGGCTAAATACTGACAAACCGATACCGACTATGGATAATTACGTGACATACTCAAGCAAAAAATGTCTTAATCAAAACGACGGTATTGTAATATTCGTTAAAAGAAACCTCCAATGTACGGTTGAAGAGCCGGACCCGGTAGGGGCTAATTTTCTTCTGTTAAAAATCGATTCCGATATTTGTATTTTAGCTTCCTATAGATCACCATCAATATATTGTATTGATAGCTTTCTAAACTCCCTGGAAAACATCTTAAGTAAATCTAAAGCGAATAACATAATGCTGGTAGGAGATATCAATATAGACATAAAACCTAATAATACAGATAGTCATAGTTCATCCTATCTAAATCTAACTGCAGAGATGGGCCTCCTGCCGGGACATGCTTTTCCTACTAGACTGCATAACTGCCTCGATCACATAATGATTAGAACCACTACTTGTGCAACAGTTATAGTTATGGATTCCACAGTCAGTGACCACGCCTCCGTAATATTATGTCTAGGTAGCACTCCCCCTAAAAACAAGAATCATAAAACAATTACAAAAGTAAACTACGAGAGCGCTGTTGAACAATTAAAAACTACAGATTTTACTTTTATTACACAAAATTGTGATGCAAACGAAACCGCTTCAAGGTTTGTCGAATGTCTTATTTCCACGGTATCCCAACACTCAACAGTAGTGAAAGTTCCCAACCGTAAAGTAGTCCTTAAGCCCTGGATCACACCTGGCCTCTTACGGTGTATTCGACATAGGGATAACCTCCACCGAACATTCCTAGCAGACCCAGACAACGGAATTGTCAAGTTATCATACACAAGATATCGAAATCACTGTAATCTATTACTCAGGAAGCTAAGAAACGCCCACGAAAGCTCCGCTTTAAAATCTGCTAAGGACAATAAAGAAACATGGAATATTATTAAATCTATTACCAATCAAACCGGGAAACAAAAATCAGCTGACAAACTTCTAACTGCCACTGAAATTGCGGACGTGCCTAATGCCATTGACCAAATAAACCACTTTTTTTCGAACATCGGTAAGATATTGGCAGACAATATAAAAAATAAAAAATCCTCACTGGCCCCTTACGTCATTGAAACACCTCCTGCGCGAGATTCTATGGTCCTACTTCCTCCGGACGAGGCTGAAGTAGAGGCAGTCATTAACAACCTGAAAAACGATTGTGCCACAGGTTGGGACTCTATTCCGGCTAAACTCCTCAAACTGGGTAAAGAAGTACTTGTTCCACCTATTACAAAACTTATTGAAGCCTGCTTTGAACAAGGTGTTTTTCCTCGTATCTTTAAGAAATCCCTAATAACACCTGTTCACAAGGGTGGAAACCAGGACGATGTAAAAAATTATAGACCTATTTCAGTTCTGACAGCAATGTCAAAAATATTAGAAAAATTGTTGAACCGTAGACTTATGAAATACCTAGAGCACTATAAAATAATATCGGACGCGCAATTTGGCTTCAGGCCCGGCAAAAGCACCGCAGATGCAGTTAATCAACTCGGTGATTACGTAACTAAGAAACTCCACGCAAAGCAGAAATGTTTAGGTGTTTTCCTGGACCTGGCCAAGGCGTTTGACACCGTCTGTATTCCAACCCTTGTCAACAAGTTAGAGCATGCTGGAATCCGGGGAAAGGCTCTGGGCATTTTTACAGACTTTCTCAACGACCGGACACAAAAAGTAAAAATTGGTGAAGTCATTAGCAGCGAAGCCAGGGTTGATTACGGTGTGCCTCAAGGTAGCTGCTTATCCCCCAGTCTTTTCCTACTCTATGTGAATGACCTATGCCAGCTGTCTCTCAGTAATGGTAAAATCTTTAGCTATGCAGATGACACGGTACTAATATTCCATGGGGAACATTGGGACGCGGCACGGGAAGCTGCTGAGACAAGCTTACGCAAAATAATCCACTGGCTGGAAGCGAACTTATTAACCCTTAACATCTCGAAAACCTCATTTATGCAATTTACTTTCGCCAAAACCAAGCCTACAGTAATAAGTCTCAAAGCACACTCCTGTGACGTCGCCAATAGTAGTCTCCCATGCTCATGTCTTCCAATCACTCAACAAAAAACAATGAAGTACTTGGGAGTGATTCTGGACGAGGGACTTACCTGGCGGCCCCACATTGAACAGATCTCTGCGCGTGTTAGGAAACTTATATGGGCGTTTAAGAAACTACGACAAGTGGCCGAGTTTAAGCTTCTCCGTGCGGTTTATCTGGCTCTGGCACAGTCCATCGTGGGTTACTGTATTACTGCTTGGGGAGGTGCTTGTAAAACCTATATGATACGCCTCGAGAGAGCCCAACGATCTCTGTTAAAAGTCATGACTTTCAAGCCGTACCGGTACCCCACAAGAACCCTTTATGAAAGTTGCCAAGTGCTTACAGTGAGACAACTATACCTGCTCAAGCTCATATTGAAGCAGCATGAGAAGACCCCGGTAAATCAGGCAAACAAACATAAGAGAACTGTTGGTAATGTATGTAGCACAGTCAAATGTAAGACCGCATCCGCTCGACGGCAACATCTTTATCTATCGACTTATTTATATAATAAATTAAACACCATCCTCAACTTCAACCCACTAACAAAAAATAAAACTAAAATAAAACTGAATTCTTGGCTCCAAACACTTGACTACCAACAGACGGAAAACGTAATCAAAGAACAATACTCGAGATGATTAATAGTTAGGTAGGCAAATCAAGTCTTATTATATACCCCAAGTCCAGCCACCAACCATGATCACTCACACCACACACCAAACACACACATAGACACAACACACACATACACACAACACACTCACACTTTCACACCTATGCATAAACACACGCACACACGCCACATAAGAGCACGCATATATTATTTTTAATGGTTATTATTATTTTTTTTTCTATTTCTGATGCATAAAATGTTGTGAACACCAGTACCACAACGGGTGAGGACACTGACTCCTGTAACACAGGTTTCACCTAGCACAGGAGTCAGGGTTTCAAATGGAAATGTATAAATAACTCTTTTTCTGTGTCAATAAAAATATTTTTATTATTATTATTATTACTCTAACGATTAAAACAAGACCATTAGCCGACCGGTCCCATGGATAGATTTTGAGCTACAGGTAGTTTTAGTCAAAAAATCATAAAAAAGTCAAATAAAAAATAATAATAAATTAAAAAAAAACCTTGAGGCCAAGGTCAATATAATGGGCGGGGGTAGGTAGCAGACTATCCCTAGTTTCTACCCTAGGCGTATGTACAGCTCCCTTCCAAACACCCTGTATATTGGATTAGTATTAGGTTTTAGCGTTATTTTTTGTTCATAAATATTTGTTATTGTTAGTTTATCATTTGGTAAGTAAAAAATATCTGAGTATTTTTTACAAATATCTTCAATTGATGTTTTCTCTTCTAAATTAAGATGTTGTAATTTCAAAAACTTACTTAAAGTCTGAGCCCTACTTGTATCAGCTTTATGTTTATCAAATGAGTAGCATTCATATTCAGACAACGGCTGCATAATCGGTGTTATAACAGGAATACGAATATGTTTTTCACTTACATTTAAAATTTTTAATGGGATTTTATTTTTATGTGCCCTTACGATTGCACCAGCTAAAAACAAATCTTTCGCTAATTCACTTGCACAAACAACATAATCTTCTTTTAAACTTGATTTTAAGTCTATATAGTGAACAGACTCACTTCGCGCCGGAACACTCAAAAATTCAGATTGACATTCCGTAATATCAAAAATTTTAGTTCTGATTGTCTTTCCGTTTATATTTAAAGTTAAATCATTTGCCTCTAAATTAATATTTGACGAGTATTTAGTTAAAAAGTCTAATCCGATAATTCCATCAGCCTTGATAGGTAGATTATTAAACACGTGAAAGTTATGAGTGAATACGTCACTTAATAGCGGTGATGACAATGCAAGGCAAACTTGACCCAGTGAACGGATTTGACCAGCTATACCGTTTACTAAAATATCATGTCCAAAAATTGAAATATCTGGTGGTAAGCATTCTTTTCGTACAATCGACAAAGAAGCTCCGGTATCCAGTAGCCAATAAAACTGATTATTATTTAAATTAAATGAAACTAATTTAGTTTGTCCATTAAAAGCTAATATTTCTGGGTGGGTCACGAAAAAACTTATCTGCTTGGTCTACTACTTGAGCAGTTTGGGTTTGGGCGCTATTGTCGTTAGTATCAGTTGCTTGAGCCGAATATATTTGACGCGTATTACTACGATTCTGTAACGGATAATTATTTCTAAGCTTTGCGCCTCTAAAGAAACCTGAATTATGGTATAATCTTGAACGGTTACCGCGATTACTATAATTATTCCCCTTTGCATACCTATTCGTTGACTGACCTCGTCCTTGCGCACCTCGTCCTCGATGTCCTTCATGTCTGTGTCCATTGAAATTATTGTTATACATACCTCGCTTTCCTCTGTGGTGTGAACTTGACTTACCAGAATAATGCATGACGTTGCCGTTGCTTGGACTCGCACCCGGCAACATCGAACACTCCTCATCCTTAGCTGCCTGAATGGCGTCCTTTAATGAGCCATAATTTCGAGCTGTAACTATCGTGCTAAGTTTAGTGGATTTTAAACCCTCTGAAAATTTTCTTATTGCCATTTTTTCGTTTAATGGTTTCAAAATATCATATTTGGTAGGGTCACCATCTGCCTGAGCAATTGTCAAGTCCGTGAAAAGTTTTTCGAGTTCAGATCCATATTCATCAATCGAACGTTGACCTTGTGAAACATTTTGCAGACGTGATTGAATTGCTGTAAATGATTTTTTAGTTAAAAGGTGCGTACGCATGTCCTTGACAAGTGCTGTAACAGTTGAATACTTTGAAGCCATTCGCAACTTCGCGTTCTCTGATAGTCTACTTTTCAAAATAAACTTAATTAATAAATCCTTATCTGTGTCGCCGATCATATCCGAATACATCTCGATACCATCGATCAAGCGTTTCGTCACATTTTCCGAATCGTCCATAACGGGTAATAAGTTACAAGCAGTTTTCAAATCGAACTCCATTTTGACAGAGTCAATATTAGGAGAAGTACATAAAGTTTTTATATTATCGTATAGTTTGTTTATGTTTTTTAAAAATATCTGCCGCTGATGAAATAATCTGCGGATCCTTCTTAGATTCTAAAAGTAAAATCAATTTACTGCATTTATCTATAATGTTTGTCGCTTCATTTAATTTTATCTCGGCAACCTTACCTAAATATCTAGCTTTTCCCTTTTTAATCAGATATTTTCTTATTTGCTCTAATAAATCATAATTCTCAATTAACGCATCTATCGTTATTTAAAAATAGAATCGATCCATTTAGTCATTGCAGTATTTTATAATTAAAAGTAAAATGTCAAAACAATAGTGTAAAGTTACTTGCAGCGCGGCTAAAGAATGTCCTACGTTTCAATTTTGCTGCGAAGTATCGAGTTACGTGAGCAAAAGTACACGATTATAGAATAATTAACTCAGATCGTAATGAAATATGATCCCATTCTATTTTTAGATTTAAATATTACTTATTGTTTTCTAGTTTTAATGTCCATAACTTATAATTATATTAATTTTATCACTCGCGAGAGATTTAATCGCACTGAAATTAAAAAAAAAACACTCACAAAAGTCGGATAAAACACTTTCTGAAATGATCTTGGCAGGTAACTCACGGTTCTTTAGGCTGTTGTTTCGGCGTTATTGTGTCCTCTGATAGAAGCCCGGATACGTTGCATAGCTCGGAGACCAATCTCTTCCTGGATCCACTGCCGATGGCACCGTTTATATAAACGCACCACAAAGTAGGCCATTGCAATGGTGAGTATAGCCAACAGCGCGAACATCACAATATTCATCCGCTCCATGTGCTGACCAACATCCTTCAACGTGGCCTGGTTGCTGCCCGCTGCGTTTTGTGTGATGAATACCTCATCTTTTTCCACCTTTGAGTTGCACATCCTTTAGAAACTCCGATGGCTAATGTGTTATTGGTTTAATTTACAAGTAACCGAATTTCGCGGCAAGAGGCAGTAGTTGGCGATTATACTAAAACCCAAGGAGATCCTGGCAGGGTCGCCATGAGATGTTTGGAGTTGTACGGGATGTAGAAATAATAAGTCAGGTTGGCTGCCAATAGTATAATGAATTAGTTACAGTAAGAAACGAGTAAAACGAAGTAAAAGCTATGTCAGCATAACATGTGATACCTAATATAAAGGGGCATACATATATGGTTGTTAATCTAAAGGAGAGTATACACTTCAGGATATCACGGGTAGTTGATGCTGCGTGATGTCTTGTTATTTGCAAAAACGTTTAAATAGGCTCGCTTTAGTGGAAAAAGGACTGAATTGAATTGTAATTCGAACTGTGCACATCTCGTTGTAAAATTAAGTTGTGTGACTATTGATTGTGAGTAATAAAAGTGTTTACAAGATGTCTGAAAATTATCATTTGAGAACCCCGAGTCGTCCCGCTCTCAAATTCAAATTCAAATTCAAATTCATTTATTTGCCAGAATGTAGGTTTACAAAGTATGATCTTAAATCTATGAAGGTCCCTTTACATTCTACCATTAAATATGGTGTGCAAATATTTACTTTTAGCTTGTACTATCATCTAAACGTATCTTTAATAAATTAAGTGAATAGACAGTATTAACAAAGATCTCATGCATTAGGATTTTTATAGGACAAATAAATTAATTGATGTCAGAGTTACATTATTATACTAATGTCAGTTCAATCAATGTCAAATTAAGAATACAATTATAAGTTATTGTAAATTTAATTGATAATATCATAACTATTATAAGAATATTTTAAATTTAATTGTTAATGTCATAAACTGATATAAAAAATATTGTAAATTTAATTGATAATGTCATAAACAATTTTAAATAACAAAGTAAATTGGTAACATCAGAACTATTTTATTTTCCGTACATTTTGAACATCAATTAATTATTATAAGGTATATACCAATATTATATATTTTAGTTTCTTTCACGGGGATCTGACATGTATTCATTGAGATCGTAAAAGCATTTTTCTTTTAACCATTGCGTTACCTTTTTTTTAAACATTCGAAAAGGTAAATCTTTAAAGGCATCCGGTAATTTGTTATATACCTTTACAGCATTTATGTACGAGTTCCTTTTATGCAATTCGAGCTTGCATTGCGGTAAACAGAGCTAATGTTTAAATTTATTTTTATTTCTAGGAGCTACATTGCGCTTGATTACATCTTTGTGTTTTATAAAATATTTCGGATGTTGTTGAACAAATAGGCATAATTCTCTGATATACATACACGGTAATGGTAGAATATTATACTTTTTAAACAAGGGTTTACAGCTGTCCGTATACCAGGCCCCACATATTGCACGCACACATTTTTTTTTGTACTCTAAACACTTTTATAACATCCACCGAATTACCCCACAACAAGAGACCATATGCTAGTACGGACGACACGTAACCATGATATGCACAAAGAGCCGCTTCTGCTGATACCGTGACTCTTAATCTTTTAATTGCGTAGACAAATCTGTCGAGTTTATCACAAACGTATTCGACGTGTGCTATCCAATCACAATTTTGATCCAACATTATACCCAGAAATTTGGTACTTTGAACTTCTTCGATGATAGTATCATTATATTTAACATTTAAAGTCAATGGCTTTCTTTTATGCGTATGAAATTGGATCATTTTAGTTTTCTCCATATTAATTTGTAAGTTGTTAGAATGTAACCAGTGTATTATTTTGTTTATTGCGTTGTTTATCTCTAGTTCATATGAATCTGGGTTTTCACATTTCACAATGAAGGTCGTGTCATCAGCAAACAATATTGTGTTATGGCAGGTAATATTTGGTAGATCATTAATATATATTAGGAATAAGAAAGCTGCCAATACTGTGCCCTGTGGCACTCCAAAATTATTTATTCGATAGTCACTTCTATGTAACATCTTTTTGTTGCTATTATTGATTTTAGAGATTTCCACACATTGTTTTCTGTCATTTAGGTAGTTTCTCAACCAGTCATTAGCTTTGCCTCTTATTCCATACTTTTCTAGCTTATATAAGAGCAAATTGTGGTCCACAAAATCGAACGCCTTACTCATGTCAAGGAAAATTGCAGCAATTGGTACTCCATCATTTATTGCCTGGGTGATAATTTTGATCAAATTAAAACATGCCAATGAAGTAGTACTATTCTGTCTGAATCCATATTGCTCGTCTTTAAGTAGACGATGGCTTGTTATAAAATCTTGAAGCCTTTTTAACATGATTTTATCGAAAATTTTGGACATAATTGGTATCAGTGTCACTGGTCTATAGTTGTTCATGTCGGATTTTTCTCCTTTTTTCAAAAGTGGCTTAACTATTGACTTTTTCAATATATGTGGAAAGTTCCCTTCCTCAAAAGATAAATTAATTAAATAACACAGCGGGTGACATATGTATGGTGCGCACAATTTAATTGCGTTGGTTGTTATGTCATCTACTCCTGCTGCATTTGTGTTATTAAGATTTTTAATTACTTGAAATACTTCCATGGCATCAGTAGGTTTAAGGAATATTGTATGCTCGTTATTAGTATCGATAGTTTTGTTTATCTCGTCTTTATTATATTTAAAATTCTTGCTATTTGTCAATTGTATATAAAACTCATTAAATTTGTCACTTATATCTTTAGGGTCTTCATATGTTTGATTATTGTAGATTATTTTGTCAATTTTTGCTATCGTACTTATGTCCCCAATGTTTTCATTAATGACTGCCCATGTGGCTTTACATTTATTTTTATTAGTGTCAATATATTTCTTACTTTGTAGTTGTCTAGATTTATATATGCACTTTTTGAGTATGTAGCTGTATGATTTATAATGTTTATTTGACTTTTTCCTGTTTATTTTATTGTGTTGTTGGTTAAGATAGAGATACCGTTTTCTTATACAAGATCTTCTTATGCCCTTCGTTAGCCATCTATGGTTCCCTTTTTCAGTTGACCTCTTTATTGCATTTATTGGGAAGCACAGATTGAAAAATAATTTAAATAAAGCATGAAATTCGTTGAAAGCTTCTTGCAAGTCATTTTTTTCGTATACATCTGAAAAAGTAAGAGATGACACACAACTAAGGAACTTTTCTATGTTTTCCCTACTATAATCTCTGACATTTTCAAACCAATTGTATGTTTCGGACGATTTAATAGTTTTCAATGATAGCGTTTGTCCCGTTTCGTGGTCAGACAACGCAAGGTGATGCACCTCCGCTTTAACTTGTTTGATGTTGCTTGCCAACTGATCAAGACATGACAATTGCCTCGTTGGTGTTTTGATATGCAATTTGATATTAAAATTCTTCAACATACACTTTAATTCTTCGCTACTCTTGTTTTTCTTTATGATGTCCAAATTCCAGTCACCACAAAAAATAATTTTTCTATGTTTCCTAGTAAGTCTTAGTAGTAACTGTTCTAGTTTTTCAAGAAATATTTGTGGGTTGCTATTAGGAGTTCTATCATCATCATCATCATCATCATATCAGCCGCAAGACGTCCACTGCTGGACATAGGCCTCCCCCAAGCGTCGCCACATTGACCGGTCCCGTGCGTCCCGCATCCAGCGGATCCCTGCAACCTTCACCAGGTCATCGGTCCACCTGGTGGGAGGCCTTGCAACGCAACGTCTTCCGGTTCGCGGTCGCCACTCCAGAACCTTTCTGCCCCATCGGCCATCCGTTCTGCGAGCAATGTGCCCTGCCCACTGCCACTTAAGTTTGGCAATTCTTCGGGCTATGTCGGTAACCCTGGTTCTCTTGCGGATCTCTACATTTCTGATTCGATCACGTAAGGAAACTCCGAGCATAGCCCTCTCCATTGCCCTTTGGGTGACTGTAAGCTTTCTGATGAGGCCCATTGTGAGCGACCACGTCTCAGAGCCATAGGTCATAACTGGCAACACACACTGGTCATAGACTTTCGTCTTGAGACACTGTGGTAAGTTGGACGTGAAGATACCGCGCAACTTCCCGAACGCTGCCCAGCCGAGTCGGATTCGACGGTTGACCTCTTTGTCGAAGTTGGCCCTACCCAACTGGATCGTTTGTCCCAGGTAGACATAGTCATCCACAACTTCGAGTGTAGAGTCTCCGACCCTAATAGGAGTGGGTGTGACATGGGCATTCAACATCAACTTGGTTTTGTCCATGTTCATCCTAAGACCCACTATTTCGGAGGCTCTACTGAGGTCATCGAGCATTGTATTGAGGTCCTCCATAGTCTCAGCCATGACCACTATATCGTCGGCAAACCGAAGGTGAGTGATGTACTCGCCGTTGACGTTGATGCCTAGCCCTCTCCAGTCCAGAACCTTGAAGACATCCTCCAGTGCAGCGGTGAACAGTTTCGGAGATATGACATCTCCCTGCCTCACACCTCGCTGCAGAAAGACAGGTTCCGAGGTCTGATCCTGAAGTCGAACTGACATGGTGGCGTTTTTATACAAACACTTCAACACCTCGATGTACCGGTAGTCAATTTGGCACCGTTGGAGAGACTGCAGCACAGCCCAAGTCTCGATCGAATCAAAGGCTTTCTCGTAGTCCACAAACGCTAAGCAGAGAGGCAGGTTGTACTCTTCGGTCTTCTGTATAACCTGCCGCAGCGTATGTATGTGGTCTACGGTGTTAAAGCCTTTACGGAAACCGGCTTGTTCAGGAGGCTGGAAATCGTCAAACCTGCGCGCGAGACGATTCGTGATGACTCTTGAAAACAGCTTGTAGACATGGCTAAGAAGTGAGATGGGCCTATAGTTCTTTAGTAGGGCATTGTCGCCCTTCTTGAAGAAGAGTACCACCACACCCCTGCACCATGCCTGTGGCGTTTTGCCCTCGAGTATGACGGAATCAAACAGCTTCTGAAGGGCCTTAAGGACCGGTTTTCCACCCGCCTTCAGGAGTTCGGCTGTAATTCCGTCTTCACCCGGCGCCTTGTTGTTTTTAAGCTGTTTAAGAGCCATCCTAATCTCATACAGGCTGACGTCCGGAATGTCTTCGGTATAGTGCCGGGTCAATCTAGCTCTAGGGTCTTTTGCTAAATTCGCGACGGGTTTACTGGTTGACGTGTACAACTGCCCATAGAATCTCTCGATCTCTCTCAATAGCTCCGGTTTGGCGGATACGATTCTGCCATCGTCGGTCTTCAGTTTCGTGAGCTGGCTCTGCCCAATAGTCAGATCTCTTGCAAAGACCTTGGAACCCTTATTCCGCTCAATGGCGTCTTTAATACGCTCGGTATTAAAGCGGCGGAGATCGCTTTTCAAGGACTTTGAGATCCGTCTATTGAGCTGCCGGTACTTCAACGCATCGTCTGAAGACTGCAGGATCATCTCACGCCTCTCCTTCATGAGTTTGAGAGTAGGATCAGAGAGCTTTTTGTTTATATCTGTACGGCGGGTCTTGAAAAACTTAGACCCAACCGTATGGACAGCTTCCACGAACCCATCGCTGTATTCGTCCACGGAGCTCCCTAGGCACTCGAAACGATTCTGAAGTTCAAGCTGAAAGCTCTCGGGGTTTTGGATCTGGATCTGTGCTGGACGGAGCGTAGACTTCATCAGTCGAGACCTTTCAAGCTTGATATTAATGTTCAATGTGCCTCTCACCATGCGGTGATCGCTCCCGGTTTTCACCGAATTGATCACAGAGACATCATTGAACATTTGCTTCTTGGTTGACATGATGAAGTCGATCTCGTTTTTAGTTGCACCATCGGGGCTTTGCCAGGTCCACTTCCTGTGCTCACGCTTTCTGAAGAAGGAGTTCATCATATAGAGGCCCTCCTTCTCCATAAAGCTGGCTAGTAGGTGACCCCGGTGGTTCCGATGTCCAACTCCAAATTGGCCCACTTGCAGCTCATCCACGTCTCGTTTGCCCAGTTTCGCGTTGAAGTCCCCCATGACAACGGTGAAGTGAGTTTTGAAACCATGCATGGCTCTAGAAATATCCTCATACATGGTCTCTACCTCGTCGTCGGGGTGAGCCGAGGTCGGGGCGTAGACCTGTATAACCTTCAGCGAATATCTCGAGGATATTTTGAGTATAAGGTACGCCACCCTTGTCGACACACTCTCGATCTTCACCACGTTGTTCACAAGGGACTTGTGGACGATAAACCCGACACCACCCTGGGACTGCCGGTCACCCTCTCGGAAATAGAGCAGGTTACCGGATTTGAGGATTATCGAGTCCTCCCCCTCTCTTCGGACTTCAGATAACCCTATAATACTCCACCGCAACCTGCTCAATTCTTCCTCGAGTTCGGCTATCTTCTCGTCGGTCCGGAGTGTTCGCGTGTTATACGTTGCCAGGTCCAGTCGTCGGTGTTTATTAGGGTAGCCGGGTCCACTCCGGGGATTCTTCGCACCCCTTGCCACGCCATCGCCTCGACCGCTACCGTAGTCGAGGGTAGACGGGCTGCCGGGCACTCGGGGCCGTTTTTTCTTTGTGCTTTTCATTTTGGTTTGGGGGGGTTTGCCTTAATCGCCACGCTTGGCAGGCGGGTTGGCGATCGCAGTTTGTTGTTAAAGTGCACAGAGAACGCTGCTGCCCATTCTCTGGTGTATCCCTTAGTCGCCTTTTACGACACCCATGGGAAGATATGGGATGGTGAGATTCTTTACGTCCGACACCATACGGAACAGGAGTTCTATATAAACAAATAATCGTAATTTTATTTATTTCTACGCCACAACATTCAAAATTAAATTTACATGTCAAGTCATTAATATTAGTCAAAGATTTAAATTTCAAATTATTATTTATCATAATACATACCCCTCCTCGTTTATTGTCACGTGAATATGATGCAACTAATTTGTAGCCTGAAATTTTCAAAAGCATTTCTGTACCTTTTTTCATGAAAGTTTCAGTCAAACACACCACATCTATTCTTGTACCATTTTTCGAAAGCTCGTGGATTGCAAATGTTAATTCCTCAGTTTTGTTTATAGCGCCAGCAATGTTCTGGTGAAATATTCTAAAATTGAATTCCGGATTAGGGACGAAAACACTTGTCCGCTTGTGAAGGCATCAGTGTATCAGATTGTCCCTTAGATTTACATGTAGATTTTTTAAAATAATACGGTATGGTTCCCTTCTTGTGCGCTTCGATGGTTGTCATCTCCAGTTTGGACAAAGTCAAAGATGCAGTACAATTATTATTATTAGGCTCTGAGTGTGTATTTATAGACGACTCTAAGCAAAATGGAATTATGCCCTTCTTAGGTACAGTTGTTGTGTCATTGTTCCTTAATAACATAATATTTTTACAACACAAAAATGTTTTGTCATAATAATGTGAGTCAATCTTAAAATTAATTAATTTACATACATCTAACAAATAGTAGTATTTATTATACGGGTAATTACATTTTAGATTAATAAATGAGCAATTTTTAAAGTTACTCTTATGGGTCTCACATATATATATACATATTTTTTTTTTTTATAAAGATTATTTCTAAATTAATAATGTTTAAGCTCAAATAACGCATTGAAGTGGGCGGAGTCGTTGGCAATACCGGTCTATTTTTAACCCCCGCCGGAAAAAGAGGGATGATATAAGTTTGACGTGTGTTGCTGTGTATCTGTGTGTCTGTCTGTGGCATCATAGCGTCTAAACGGATGAACCGATTTTGATTTAGTTTTTTTTGTTTGGAAGGTGATTTTGTCGAGAGTGTTCTTAGCTATGTTTGAATAAAATCGGTTCAGCCGTTTATAAGTTATGGCTGTTTTACTGTTTGAATCGGGGTGTTTTCGCAAGATATCGCGTCATAATTACGTGTTCAATAGACTGCCGATCGAAGCCTACCTACTATGTACTAGAAAAATTATGTAGCATGAAATAAAAATGTGCCGGGGGTTTTTAAATTTTGCAATTGTACTTGTCTAAAGTTAAATAAGATTCGATTGCCAAGCAAATTTCGCTACCCGACCATAGATGTTGTAAACAAGTTACCTCTCTAATCACCATGCGAGGTTGATCAGTTTGTTGCCATGATGAAGGGATTGGCATGCTTGCAAGGACGCGCTAAGCGATGGGCTGACACTAATGCTCATTCTCTTGCCGATTGGGATTCACTCCAAACGGAACTCGTAGCACAATTCGGTGGCGAAACTAGATATATTGTGTACGTCAATGCATTTCGGGAATATACTTCAAATCAAACTAATTCTTTTTCTGAATATGTCGCCGAATCATGGCGTTTGTTTTCAAGAATTTCTCCTAATGCTCCAACTGAGCTTATGGTGGAAGCCGTAATATCTGGCATAAGACCAAAATTTTACCAAGCTGAACTGCTGAGGTCGGCACCTAGATCACAAGCCGAACTGATTTCTACATTGGCGAACTATCGCAAACGACCTGCTGATGATAGATAGATAGATAAATTATTTATTCAGCGCATACAAAAGGCAAATATACCTGACGCTGATATTCTGCTGGATCCCTGCAGTGATGCAATATCAGATGAACCTCGTGCTAAACTACCAAGGTTTGATCTTCCAATAACTTTGACTTGTTACAGTTGCAACAAACCAGGACACATTTCTCGCGACTGCAGGACCAGGCTTTGTGAAATCTGCAAGAAACCAGGTCACCCATCTGACCGCTGCTGGCATAAAAAGAAAAACAAAGCAAAATCCGAGAAGACTTTTGCTCCTGCTGCTGTTTCAAGTGCTGCACCACCCTCTTCACGCCGGGAAGTCAACACGATCCAGAAAGAAAAGGCACCCAATGAAGTTCAACTACAAATAGGTGATATCTTTCTTGTTTAATTGATACTGGTGCCGAATGTTAACTTATTAAGAAAAAGTTTCTGGCTCAATTAAAGGGAAACGTCAAATAGAACTTTTACAATTACGAGGGTTTGGGGGCAGTAGTATACCTTAGAGTGAATCAATTAACACTATAGCCACATTCAATGGTGTAACATTCGAAGTAAAACTTCATGTCGTTAATGATTTAAATTATGATGTCATTTTAGGACTTGACTCTATTTACGGATTAAAATTTCAATTTCTGACGAATGGACGTCAATAGAAAGAGTAAGTTACATTTATAATTGTGAAATATCATCTTTGGCAAATATTGACACTGATTTAAAAGATACGGCTCAGTTAATAAGTATTCTTGAAAAACATACCGATTTATTTACTTTCAATAAAATTAAAAAAGTGACCACGGGCAAATTAACAATCAGACTGAAAGATCCTAACCTTATAGTACAAAGAAGGCCCTACCGACTAGCACCTGTAGAAAGAGAAAAAGTTAAAACAATCGTTGAAGATCTTAAAACAAAGGGTATTATTAGAGATAGTTGCTCACCTTTTGCAAGTCCTATTTTGTTAGTAAAAAAGAAATGGTGATGACCGGCTTTGTGTAGATTTCCGTGAACTAAATTAAAATACAGTTCGTGACCTCCTCTGCCACTGATTTAAGATCATATTGATAAACTTGGGAAAGCTCGATTCTTTTCAAGTCTTGATATGGAATCCGGTTTCCATCAAATTAGAATTTCAGAAGAATCTATTAAAAAAACTGCTTTCGTTACGCCGGACGGCCAGTATGAGTACTTATCAATGCCATTCGGTCTAAGTAACGCACCCTCAGTATATCAGCGCGCCATTAATACAGCTTTAGGTGACTGTCGCGACAATATTGCACTGGTATACATTGATGATGTTTTAATTCCCACATCTACAGAGCAAGAAGGTTTAGATAGGCTAGATCTTGTATTAAAAAGACTATCAGACGCAGGATTTACTATAAATTACTCAAAATGTAAATTCCTAAAGACGTCCGTAGAATATCTCGGTAATATTATAAAGAATGGTGAAGTAAAGCCCAATCCTGCTAAATTATCTGCACTAAAATTTTCAGAACCACCCAAAACACTAAAACTACTTAGGCAAAGTTGTTTTAGTGTAATTAAATGGTCTCGCGAGCTATTTTCGGCGTTTATCCCTCAATTTTCCCAATTAATGGCCCCACTTTATGGGCTAACAAAAAAAAAGACGTACCGTTTGTTTGGTCTCCCGATCACGATACAAGAAGACAATATGTCATCAAACTTTTGACCTCAGAACCTATACTTTGCGCATTTTTGGTCCTACTCTACCAATATCTTCTTTATTTTATAATTATTTAATGTAATTATTGAATTTGATTATTGTCTTTAATTCTGATTATTTGATTTATAATACTGTAGGATTGATAACACTGTGCTGTGTCACACAGAACATCCAATATCCCTACTCTAAATTTTGTTTAATTGGGCCACCAAGATACAGGCTGTGCCTAGTTTGGGGCCCATGGCCAATTTCATTGTGTTGTTTTGTTTAATTATGTTTTTTTTCCCATTGTGTAAATTATGTATCTGATGTAACATGTGTGTGTGGCAATAAATTTAATTTAATTTAAAATTTAATTTAATAGAAGTCCATACAGATGCTAGCGCCAAAGGCCTCGGGGCAATTCTCATTCAGAATGACAATAATCGTCGCAAAGTTGTTGAATATTTTAGTATGCGTACTAGTGACTCTGAAACGAGATATCATTCATACGAATTGGAGACATTAGCTGTTGTCAGAGCATTAAAACACTTTCGTTATTTTTTGTATGGGCGCAAATTTACAGTTGTAACTGACTGCAATGCCCTTAAGGCCTCAAAGCATAAAAAGGAACTTACACCTCGGGTTCATAGGCTATGGGCGTACTTACAAAATTTTTACTTTGACGTTGTTTACCGTAAAGGGGAACAGATGGCTCACGTAGATTTTTTAAGTAGGAATCCACAAATCCACATTTTAACTAAAGATCCAGCGTGGATTGTAGTTGAGCAAGAGAGGGATGAAGAACTCAAAATTATTCGCGATGCCATAAAGAATAAAGATGACTATGATAATAAATTTAGTATCCGATCGAATCTCTTGATGATAACTATTCAAAACCAAAAAGGTGAATCATTAACTCGTACAGTCGTCCCTGAATCACTTGTTTGTTCACTCATAAATAGATACCATGAAAATCTTTTGCATACGGGTTGGGAACGTACGATAAAATTCGAGAACAGTTTTGGTTTAAACACATGACGAAACGTGTACGTAAATTTTGCATAATGATTAATGATGCCCCTGCTATCAAACAGATATCCGTATCTAACGAAGATATTAATATAGATGAAATTCGTTTAAACGCTGAGCACAGAATGGCCGAAACGGCAGTAAAAAATAAAATACGTTTCGATTCTAAGTGTGCCAAAATTACACCCTTTCTAGAAGGGGACTTTGTTCTTTGTAAAGATACTCAGTGGTCAGGTAACAAACTGGGACCAAAATATCTGGGACCCTATCAAATAATAAAAGTCCTTGACAATCATAGGTACGAAGTAAAAGACCTTCGGTCTCAGCGAAATAAAAATACTGTAATCACACATGAACACATGAGATTAGTACCTAGTCCTAATTTAACAGAATGAATAGACCGTGATAGCAAGATTAAATTATAGAAATATAAAAAATAAAAATAAAAACTTGAAACTGTTTATAAGATTGAGTAGAATTTACAAAATAAGTTTATGGATAACATTTATCCATAAACTTATTCCTCTTCCTCTTCCTTCCGGACCGCCGCAAGGTGCTAACGTGTCCTCAGTACCGTACCCAGTTATTTAGTGACTTTTTAAATTAAATTTCGTGTTTATAAATCTATTCAAAATAATAGGAGTGCATGATAGCATAAGAAGTGTGTCACAAAACACTCATAAACGATTGCAACCTGGAATATTTCTGCCCGCCTGGTGCTTTGACTTCTACGCTGCGCAAGCCCCGCCCTCAAGTACGCGTAAGAAAGAACTCGCATAATAACAAACTTCGGCGCATACGCTTCACTCTCAACTAGCTACACCCAGACAACGCCCTGGTGCTAATCGATTGAGTGTTGCCGCAAAGTTGACCCCGCCCCGTAATTAGCGATTGACACTATCACCCAATTGTCTGCAAATATCGACGTACCTACTAACTAGGGTCGAAGGCGGTCATCTGCCGGTGCGCACACGCAGATACATTATTTGACATACACCTCCTTATTACCACTACTATACTGGTACTAATGGATTCGAATATGGACAAATCTGTGTCGGATACCGAGCTTAATTTGGTGGGGAAAGATCAAGATAAGACGCCACCTAACTTTGTATATCAGCGCTTCGCCAAGAGGAGCAGAGACGATCTCCTATTTGAGCAAATGGATGAGTTTAAAGCTGAAATGAAGGAAATGATGTCTGTGTTTTCGAACAGATGGACTAATGAGATTCAACAAATGAACTCAACTTTGAAGGAAATTCGCCAAAGTAACATTAAAATTGAGACTTCGATCAACTATCTCACAGTGCAAAATGAGGAACTTAACAAAAAAATTGCTAAGCTTGAGAACCAAAACAAGGAAGATAAGAAATATATTACTCTATTGGAGGGTAAAATGGAAGAAATTCAGATAGGTAGTAGAAAAACAAATTTTGTTGTCAAGAATGTTCCTAAGAAAACCAATGAAACGAAAGATGACCTCCTGGATATGATTATCTGTCTTTCTCGTAACTTAGAATGTAATATTGTCAAATCGGATCTCAAGGATATATACAGACTTCGTGGAAAAAATAATGAAAGCCTAAACCAGCCTATTATTGTAGAAACAAGCTCAACATTCCTAAAGTCTGAGGTCATTAGAAAGAGCAGAGCTTTTTATGTGAAATACAAGGCTAGATTGAGTTGTAAACAGCTAGGGTTTAAAACAAAAGAAGATACGCCCATATTTGTGGCTGAGCACCTTACAGCCAAAGGGACCCGCCTTCACTTCCTCGCCCGGGACTTAACGAAATCAGGAGCTTTTAAATTTTGCTGGACAGGTTACGGCAAGATCTACGTAAAGAAGGATGAACGTTCGCCGACCATAGCAATTAGAAGTGAAGAGCAGGTACATAAACTCATGGGAGCTCAATGACTCTTGGTTCAAAGTTATCAACAGTGTTTACTTTATGCATCTAGCAAAGTTCATGTGTACCCTCATAAGTCTTATAAACCAATTATTTTAAAACGTAAACATAACACGTACCCGCGTAAATTCATCACTTTGATTTTGTTAAAAAATAAAATTCAAATGTACCCGCTTAATTGTATCACGCTAATATTGTTTACCATGAGTTGTCTAAGATGTTTCTTTTTGGTGGGTATAACCATATATGTGGCTAATTTGTTCACAACATCTAGCAAAGCTATAATGTATCCTCATGTTTTGTATAAACACTTTTTTGTTAAACGTAAAGATAAAATGTACTCTCGTAAATTCATCAAATTAATTTTGTTAAAATGTCAATTTCATACATACCCACATAATTTTATCATATTAACTTTCTTCATCTTAGAACATTATTATTCTAAGTTCGTCATATTATTTTGTCGGAAATTTTTATTTTTAGCATGTATAACTATAACTATGGCTAATTCATTAATCTGCCTTTTACAAGAATTTATTTATGCATGTATAATTTTAATTAACACCAGCATAACACGCACACCTGATTCTCATGCATACACAAACATACTCGGTGCCAAAAAAAATATAATAACTCAGCATTCTCTTTTGAATCTCAATCAACATACCATAAGTATTAAATGTCATAACCCAATCGTCTACAACAGCACTAAAACATGTAACGATGCTACGTCTATTGAACCTTTAAATATTACAGATGGATGACACCCTACAAACGCTTGGTGAGATAGACAGTATAGAAGTTGCGTACACTCAAAAAATAAGTGACTCCACAGAACTCCACAAACATATAAATATAGCTAGAAACGATTTGACAATCATTTCTCAAAATATTAGGAGCATTTTCCGCAATTTTGACGATTTCTCTCTTTTATTATCTACGCTACGGTTTGAAACCGACGTCATAATTCTAACCGAATGTTGGCTCAGCCCAAATAAACCTATACCGCAGCTTACTAATTATCTTTCATTTTCGACAACAAGACATTTAAATCAAAATGATGGTGTAGTAGTGTACGTAAAAAAAAACACTAAAACCCAAAGTAAAAGAACTTAGTTTGGCACAGTCAACATGTATTCAGTTGGAAATACTTAATTCTATTGTTCTTTGCATGTACCGCTCCCCATCCAACACAAACACAGACTGTTTCATAGATTCTCTCAGCACACACCTAAATACTTTAACTCGTCATCAAAGTATAATCATAGCGGGGGATATCAACATTAATATTAAAACTAAAGACTCTGAGTCATCGCAGGAACATAAAAATAGGGTAAACTACCTAAACATGTTATCACTATACGGCATACTACCTGGCCATACTTGCCCTACACGCGAATCTAACTGTTTAGACCACTTTATGTTAAAAATAAACAAAAAAAGGGTATCAGCTTCTATCGTTATACTACATACATCAATCACCGACCATTACACTACTTTTCTAAAACTATCAAGTATAAAACACAAACAAACTGCAATTAAAACTACTTCAACCGTCGATTTTGAAAAGGCTTTAAAACATCTTCAAGAAAATAACATTTCAGACCTCCTATTATGTAGCGATCCGGACCAATTAATTTACATGTTGTTGCACAAATTAACTGAATCTATTAACCACAGCACTGTTATAAAGAAAATTCCTAACAGCAAGCGTACCATTAAGCCGTGGATGACAGCCGGTATATTAAGATGCATTAAGAATCGCAACAAACTCCAAAAAAATACCCGCAATGACCCATTCAATGAAATCATAAAAATTACCTACCGACGATATCGAAACTATTGTAATGACCTAATCAAAAAACTAAAAAGAAAATACGAAAGGGAACTACTTGCTAATTCAGTCACAAATAATAAACTGTTATGGAAAAATATAAAAACTCTAACTTACACAAATAATACTAAAAACCAAAACACAGAACTACTTCATTTGAGGCCAAGTCCATCTGAATCCGTTAATTTCATTAATAACTATTTCGTAAACATTGGCAGAGAGCTAGCCCAAAAGATCCAGCCTACAGAAAATAACTCGGGAACTTTTCAAGGAGGCATATCCTCGACTCAAGTAAATTCATTTGTTCTCCTAGACACTGATCCTGATGAAGTGAGCAGGATCTTGATGAGCCTAAAATTGGACAGTGCTCCTGGTTGGGACAATGTTTCCACTGGCTTCTTGAAACACATAAGTCTGGAAATTGTCCCAATCCTCACCCACTTAACTAATCTTTGTTTCACAAAGGGTATCTTCCCTGCCCCACTTAAGAAATCCATCATTATTCCTGTCCACAAGGGAGGGGACAGAGACGATGTCAACAATTACAGACCCATATCCATCTTACCAGCTATTTCCAAAATTATTGAAAAGCTAATAAATAACCGTCTCACTAAATTCCTAAATAAATCTAATGCCTTAAGTAGCTTACAATTTGGATTCAGGCAAGGAGTCTCAACTGAGGATGCAGTCACTGCCCTCAGCTCTCTGGTAGCTGATAATCTGGACAGTGGTAGCAAATGTCTGACCGTTTTTCTGGACCTAAAAAAGGCGTTTGACACCGTCTCTGTTCCCATCCTGATACACAAATTGGAAGCCTCAGGTGTGAGAGGAATCCCTCTCAAACTTTTTATAGACTATCTCACAAATAGGAAGCAAAGGGTAAAAGTGGGTGAACACGTTAGCCATGATGCAAATGTCACTTTCGGTGTTCCTCAGGGAAGCGTGCTTGGCCCTACACTCTTCCTGCTTTACATTAATGACCTCTGCAACCTAAAAATCAATAATGGCAAAATTTTTGCTTATGCAGATGATACCGCTGTGGTCTTTACTGGAAAGTCCTGGTTCGACGTTGCCAGAAGTGCTGAAGTTGGAATGAGATTAATAGCTTTATGGCTCAAAAATAACCTGCTCACACTTAACACAGCTAAAACTAATTACATGTGCTTCAGTATATCACAACGTTCACAACCGAGTCCAGACTATAGCATTAAGGTACATTCGTGTGATGACGAATACAATTGCTCATGCCCAACACTAGATAAGGTATCACAAACCAAATATCTTGGTATAATTGTTGATCACAACCTATCGTGGTACCCCCATCTTGAACAGGTCACAATCAGAATTAGAAAGCTAAGTTGGATTTTTAAAACGTTGAGGTATATTGTGCCCAAAAAAGTACCGACCACCAGAAATTCTCCCAGACACCTACTCAATGAAATTTATGTAGCTTTAGTACAGTCTGTATTAGCGTACTGCATCCCTATTTGGGGGGGTGCGGCTAAGACTAAATTTTTGGACCTTGAGCGGGCTCAACGAGCTCTCATAAAAATGATGTATTTCAAAAACCTTAGATATCCTACTCAAAGTCTTTACCAAATTAGTAATTTACTCTCGGTGCGAAAATTATACATTGTTAAAACGGTCCTAAAACAACACAAAACCCTGCTTTATGATCCTAGCTTAACCTTAAAAAGAAGAAGAGACATCATAGCGGAGGTTCCTAAAACTAAAACTAAGTTCGCTCAAATACAGTACAAAAATCGTTCAGCTCAATTGTACAATCGATTGAACAAAGACATTTACGTGTATAATAAGAAACATAAAGAGTGTAAAACAATCATAATAAACTGGATTAAACCATTATCTTATGAAGACACCGAAGCCCTCTTGTAGCATACATAGTAATTCTGGCACTCACACACGCAGTCGCACACATACACTTTACACGCTCTCGCACACATTCACTCCACACGGACTCGCACACTTACATTCTACACGTAGCTGCGTAGCTACCATGACACATACACAAAACACAATCTATTACCTTCCAACCTACTAATATTTTATTTATAATATTTTTAAAATTCAAAATTGATAATTTATAGATAACTCTGTAACTTTCATTTATTGTAAATTACTATTCCTGAAATTGTGAGTACCACATAAATAATGTAAAAACAAACTTCGGAAGAGCGAAGTGTCCTAACACAGACAATCCTTTGCCTAAAGGGACACTTCAAACACTAATGTATGTATTTCTCACTGTTAAAGCAAATAAATTATTATTAAATTATTATTAAATTATTATTAAATTTAATGAAACTGTTTTGTTTTGAGTTGATTGATTATACAAATTAAATCTCAGTCAAGCCAAGACAAGGACGGGCCTCTGAATCTTTTTGATCAAGCCGCGATCTGCGACCTCAGAGTTTGTTTTTTTTATTTTATTTTTTTATTTGATATGGGTTTGCTCTTGACTCTAGTCTAAGTCATAGGTGACAGAGACAGAGTCGACGATGGAGTGAGCTTACCCAGAAGGAGCCTGTTTACTCTAACTTTGAAGAGATTGAACTTGAGTATAAGCTCGATCAAGCCAAGTTAAAAGACGGGTCTCTGAATCTTTATGGTCAAGCCACGATCTGCGACCTCTGAGTTTGATTTGAGTACGCAAAATGGATGTATAAAAGGCCTTGGTCATGGCTATGGATTGAGTTGGTTGATTAAATAAATTACAGTCACAACAAGTCAAAGACTGGCCTCTGAACCTTAACGATCAAGCCACGATCTGCAACCCGTGAGTTTGACAGTTTCACCAGACCATGGGGTATCAACTCATACAAATTATAATTAGTATTAAAAAAAGATCATAGATGGCAGCATAAGTAACAAATGTGAAAGTAACAATCAATTAAAAATGTTTAACAGCAGATTCAGGCTGAAATAAGTTTAGTAAAAATCAAAACTTGCTTCTTTAATGTTAATTTATCCATTTACACTCTTTAATCAGGTTTTTTTGAACAAAAAAGATAAGTGAAGACTTTGTATGTTAAATTAGTTGAAAGAAGCTATCGACTTTTCGTTTTGTTTTGAGTTCTTTGCAATAGATGGCGTGTTTCACAATTTGTCCTAAACTATATATCCATCGTAAGATTCTTTTTGTAGGATAGTTATTATTTATTATAGGCGTAATTTAAAAGATATTATTTATTATAGGCGTAATTTCAAATATTAAAGTTCTGGTCTATTATTTAAAATCACTTTTTTGTGAAGCTTGTTTACACGTCGAATTAACTAGATAGCTGGAACAGGACTCGTATCGCGCTAGGGCCTACTGAAATCGCACGGGTACTAAAATAAGAGATAACGCGACGCGTGTGGCGCTTGCCGTCCGAGTTTACGCGTCGCATAGTAGGTACAGTTTGATTCAAACTTAATAACGGCTCGAAACTCTTCGGGAGCCACTACGCGCTAGCAATTTCATGTGACAGCGGGGGTGAGGGGTAGGGTAGGTACTGCCATGCTGCGTACCTAACTAAAGTATTAAAAGTAATCATTTTTGTAAAAACATCTTGTTTTTTATATATCTAAGTACCAACCTAAAATAAAAAAGCTAATTTAAAAATCAAACACCCGACTGCTTAAAAAGCGAACTAAAAAGCTGTAAACAAGAAAATAACTAGCTCTGCAGTCGGAGGATACAATATTCGCGAACTGCCTGATCCTCCGACGGCACAGCACGATTTTTACTTGTTTACAGCTTTTTAGTTCGCTTCCTTTTTGATTTTTAAATTAGCTTTTTATATTTACAACTTTTAGGTATTTTTTTTTATAAATTGTTTTAAACATATACGTGGTATGTATTTTTGTAATCACCACTAAAAGCCCTTCATTTTGATGCCCACTCGACGGGTTACGAAGATAAAAAATTGCAACCTCTACAATATGGAGCCCAAAATCCGCCATTTTTTTTGAATGGCACTTATCTAAGAATATTTGGGTGGCCAAGACCTATCTAACGATGTCTTAATTATAAAAATCCGTCAAGTGGTTTGAAAGATACGAGGTAATAAAGAATATTACACACATACTTACATACAAGATACGCGCGAAAAACATAACCCTTTCCTTACAGCCGGGTAAAAAAGGATAACCCTTATAGTGAATAATAAAATGACATGAAGTAGGTACCTACTTCGTGTCATTCCGTTGCCGCGGAAGCAAGCTAACTATCTACATTTAATTCTACAACGAATTCTATAGTTTTGATTGATTTGGAATATTCGTGAATATTGTGAAATTCGCTCGAGGAGCTCGTGGCTAAATAATAACAGCCGTACGGGTCGATCTTAAGGTTAAGCAACGCTTGACGAGGTCGGGCCGTGGATGGGTGACCATTTCAACATATCGGGTTTCCTCCGTGCCTCGGAGAGCACGTTAAGCTGTTGGTCCCGGCTGTCATTTGAAGATCTTTGACAGTCGTTACGAGTAGTCAGAAGCTTGAGATTTGACACCAGTCTAGCCAAGGGGTACCGTATTACTCAGTTACTGGGTTGTGGAGGTCAGATAGGCAGTCGCTCCATGTAAAATACTGGTACTCAGCTGAATCCGGTTAGACTGGAAGCCGACCCCAACATAGTTGGGAAAAGGCTAGGCAGATGATGATTGTGAAATTCGCTACACAATGCGAACACTTAGATTTAAGAAGTTACCGCGGTCTGAGCGGAGTCTGTCCCGAACCGAACATACCTAATGTTATTATTACGAATACGAAGTAAGCGTTCAAGGACAAGACAATTGGCAAATAACGTCTCTGAGTACCTACATGATACGAATCCTCGGTCAAATTGCCATTTATGATTTAGTATCTAGGCAAACTACTAGATGGCGTTAGAAAACCACATTCTCGGGCTATTAAAGAGTCACTGGTGCTGCCGCCTGTTAAAAATATGGAGAAAGAAAAATAGCCCGACCAATAGCCCGACTTAAGGAGGTGACATTTCTTTGTATGGGATTGGGTATCTGTACTGTAGTATTATATTATCTTTGACCAGACTAAGCAGCAGTGTTGCCTCTGAGTCTGGCCTAAAAGTTTTTTTTTTATTGTTTGTATATTTTAATTTTATTTTGCTTTCAGGGAGATTCGCTGGTCCTAGCAAGGCCCGCTCGTCAGTATGACCGTGATAGCGCTGGCAAAAGAAAGCAGTACCACAGTCTGTAACAAACGTCAAAACATTTGATGACATAACGGAAATACGAATCGGTACCTAAAATCAGTAATAAATAAATATGTGATTTTGCATTGTGTTTTAAAATCGTCTTAAATTAAGTATTGTTAATTTCATGATTTGTTTATTTGTGTTTAAGTAATAATTTAATAAAAATAAAAAAGAGGGTAATCCACTGTGACTGTTAGTACATTTAAATAAAATAATTGGTAGTTAAAATGATTCAAAGTATTTGTAAAAGGCATTATTAATTACTAATCAAATATTATAAGCAAATACTGTATTTTTACTAACCTAATTCTAAAATAAATTGTGAAACGGATATCACGGGTAGTTGATGCTGCGTGATGTCTTGTTATTTGCAAAAACGTTTAAATAGGCTCGCTTTAGTGGAAAAAGGACTGAATTGAATTGTAATTCGAACTGTGCACATCTCGTTGTAAAATTAAGTTGTGTGACTATTGATTGTGAGTAATAAAAGTGTTTACAAGATGTCTGAAAATTATCATTTGAGAACCCCGAGTCGTCCCGCTCTCACATATATATATATATATATATTTTTTATAAAGATGATTTCTAAATTAATAATGTTTAAGCTCAAATAACGCATTGAAGTGGGCGGAGTCGTTGGCAATACCGGTCTATTTTTAACCCCCGCCGGAAAAAGAGGGATGATATAAGTTTGACGTGTGTTGCTGTGTATCTGTGTGTCTGTCTGTGGCATCATAGCGTCTAAACGGATGAACCGATTTTGATTTAGTTTTTTTTGTTTGGAAGGTGATTTTGTCGAAAGTGTGTTATGTGTATGTTTGAATAAAATCGGTTCAGCCGTTCATAAGTTATGGCTGTTTTACTGTTTGAATCGCGGTGTTTTCGCAAGATATCGCGTCATAATTACGTGTTCAATAGACTGCCGATCGAAGCCTACCTACTATGTACTAGAAAAATTATGTAGCATGAAATAAAAATGTGCCGGGGGTTTTTAAATTTTGCAATTGTACTTGTCTAAAGTTAAATAAGATTCGATTGCCAAGCAAATTTCGCTACCCGACCATAGATGGCGGCATTCTCAGTGGTCGCAATTATAAACTTAATTGCGTTTGCCGTAAGGTTGACATTCGTGTCATAGGTCAATATTTACTACTACTCAACCATGATCACATAAAACATTGCAATTTTAATGACATTATCGATATCTATAGATACCCGATTACTTAATTTGAAAAAATAATACATGTTTTTTTTTTTATTTGGATGCTTGTGTATACATTTATAAATAAAATCAATTTGCAATTCAAAATCAAAATCAATATTTTTTATTTCACATAGGCCTACATGGGCACTTATAAAACGTCGACAAAAGGTGCACGGTTCGGGTTGGTCGTTTCCTATGGAGAAGAACCGGCAAGAAACTCCATGGTTACTCTTTTAAAAATGGTTTGGTTTTACAATATTTCCATGTTACAGCATTAGTACTTAGACATGGGGGGACAACGTAGGCCCGACTTATGACAATAAGTCGTAAGAAACTAAAAAAATAAAATAAAAGGATTATATATTTTATAAAAAAGTTAACAAATGTTAACTAGCATCTAGAAGGCCTACAATGTTCACACATTTACAAAACAATCGGTAAAAGAATCTATACAAAGGTAAATAAAAATAGTATTACATGACTAAATTTAACATGTGGCACAAATTTTGTTATCAGTGCTGTAACTATTCTTAGCAAAGGGCTATAAAGATGTTTGAAAATCATTGTAAAAGTCTAATTAAAAGAAGTAAAGAAAAATGAGATTGAGAATAGTTAGAGACATCCACATATTTGTGCCGTTTACAAGTTACCAGGGAAGCTGCATGCGCAGAAGGAGCTAAGGCCAAATGTTTTTATCTTCAACGTAGTCCTTGATTTTATAATATGCTTTTTTAATAAGGATACGTTTGATGTAGTTTTTGAACCTTCCATCGGTCAGTTCTATAACTGACTTTGGCAACTTGTTATAAAAGCGTATACTGTTTATAAGAAAAGACTTGCTAGTTTTCGTTAATCTGAATTTGGGTATTACAATTTCGTGCTTACTGCGTGTATTAAAATTATGGAAATCGCTTCTAGTTTTGAAAAGCCCCCGATTTTTACGGACATACAAAATACATTCCAAAATATAAAGTGAAGGTAGAGTCAGTATATCGATCTCTTTAAATTTTTCTCTGAGGGACTCGCGAGGACCCATTTTATAGATTGCGCGGATTGCCCTCTTTTGTAGGATGAAAATTGAGTCAACGTCTGCTGCTGATCCCCACAGCAGAATGCCATAAGACATAATACTGTGGAAATAAGCATAGTATACTAACCTAGCTGTAGCTACATCGGTTAGCTGCCTTATTTTCCTTACTGCATATGCAGCCGAACTTAACCTACCCGAAAGAGTTCTAATGTGCGCGCCCCACTGCAATTTTGAATCGATAGTAATCCCCAAGAATACAGTTTCCGTTATAACTTCAAGATTTTTGCCGTCAAGATTTAAGTTTAGGTCATGTTTTGGTACATTTGGTAAAGAGAACTTTAGACATTTTGTTTTTTTCGCATTCAGTAAAAGATTGTTAGCTGCGAACCATTTTGAGAGAACAATTAGACTTTCGTTGACATTTAAAACATCCGTATCTTGCCTATCTATTTTAAAAATTAGCGAAGTATCATCAGCAAATAGAATTATATCCGATAATTTGGCCATCATAAAAGAGAGATCATTTATGTAAACCAGAAAAAGGAAAGGGCCGAGAATTGAACCTTGGGGCACGCCCATCTTGACTAGAGACCCGGAGGACGTCGCCCCATTAACATTTACTTTTTGCTGTCTGTTTGATAAATAGGAAAGCACGAGATCAGCAGATTTTCCACGAATTCCGTAGTGGTGTAATTTACAGATCAGTGTGTTGTGGTCGACGCAGTCGAAAGCTTTTGAGAGATCACAGAAAATGCCAATGGCATCCTGGGACCTCTCCCAAGCCTCCAAGATGTGGCTGATGAGTTTTACTCCCGCGTCCGTTGTCGTCCTATCTTTCGTGAAACCAAACTGTTGACTATGCAGGATCCCATTTGAATTGAAGTGAGACAACATCTGTTCCAGCATGATTTTTTCATAGATTTTACTCAATGCTGGAAGCACGGATATAGGTCTATAATTAGAAGGATCGCTCTTACAGCCTGATTTGAAAATTGGTACTACTTTACTGTGTTTCATTAAGTCAGGAAAAGTGCCGCTGTCCAAACATTGATTGAATATGCCTGTTAGGACAGGAGCAATTGAGTCAATAATATCTCCAAGAACCCTAACGGATATCCCCCACAAGTCTTCAGTATTCTTTATATTGAGACTTTTGAACGCGTTTTTAATTGTATTAATACATATTGGTTTAAATTTAAAGATTGGTATGTCCTTAGTAAAGTTTTCTTTAAGAAGAGCTTCAGCTAATTTAGATGAGGAAGGAAGAGACTTCGTAACCTCTAACGGAATGTTGGTAAAGAAAAAAAGAAATTAGTTATGTACTAATTTAATTATGCTCATTGAGGCGGGCGGGCCTCTTCATAATATTATCTTATAGAAATATTAAATTACTTATTTTCTTTTGTCGATATCCATCTATAAAGGTAATATTCGACCCGACTACATCACTATTTGAGTAGCTTAGAACTTTCGAGAATGAAATAGTGAATACCTCATGTTCCGAACCAAACGTTTCGTTCACTATTTGATATTTTATTATTGCAACACCATGTCAGTTGGCTGTCGGCGATTTGACAGCTTGGTTTGACAGCTGACACTTGACAAGAGTCGAAAACGAAAATTTGTAGTGAGCACACGGTGAATTCGGGTCTTTGTGGAAACATATCTAATCGAGATGTTTTTCGCTCATTGTAATTGCTAATTGCGCCTGCCGTTCGCAATCGGTTTGTGGAGCGCCCGCGAAGTCGGTTATGAATATATTTCACGCACAACGAAGTGCTTTTGCGGGTAACGTGTTCTGTCTGGTGGACGCCGGAGCCTTCGGTCCAGACAGCCGTCAGTCTATGACTTATTGTCCTAATATTATATATATTCTCCTATCCCTAATCTCACGGCACGATATTGGTCGACCCCCAGGAGCCTACCGCAGGAATCCCAGGTAAGTGAATAGAATAGTACCGGCCAACCCTTGTGACATCTTACACCCGTAGTAGGAACCAGTATATCTATCGAACCCCCTAGCTTTTCACTGCTGCGTTACGGCAGTTTCGTGGGGTACAGGTTCAGACAGGGTCCAGGAGTCCCAACGCTGCTATGGGCCCCAGCACCTTGAGCTCCTGGCTTGAGACCCGAAGACCTGTATTTAACATTTGGTAGCAGAGCGTGGTTTGCATTCCACGATCATAGTATACGCTAGGACACTCGTTCACACTGAACGCTGTATTATTTGTCGGTTCCCTTTTTATTGTTGAGAATACTGGGTTGGAAAGTGGTACATTTTGAGTCACTCAGAGTTAGCTGTGTCTTGTTAGGGGCAAACAACCCCCACAGTTACATTCCAATTTGTTAAAATAAAGTGAACAACTCACAACTTAATATTGTCAGTCCGGGATAGAAGGTTTGTATTGAAATTTGTTTACTTGTTGTATACAATATAGGTTTTGTGCAGACTAAATAGTCTTCTCTAATTGTATTTAATTGAATCATAGTTATTGTTGGACTTTGAACCTTCTATCTTGGGTTTGTAAGTTTGTTTACATTATAAACACTCAGTGCCCGCTACAGAAGTTATTGTTGGTTAGTTTGTTTGATATTGACAGTGATGTTCTAATTGATTGAAGTTAAAGTCATTGTTTTTAACTATTAAAGTAAATTGAATATTGAACTTCTATTGTAAAATCAACCTACCCACTTTTGTGTTGATAATTTTTGTTTTTTTGAATACCCTATTGTGTGTTGATACTTTATTTTCTTGTGGTACCCACTTTGTTTTTGATAATTTATAAATTGATTATTGGGGTTCCATAATAAATTTGTACTGAAAAATAATTAATTAAATGTAACAGGGTTCAGTACTATTTGTTGATTTAACTTATTGTTTCTCTTACAGACTTTGTGATATGATATTTAATTTGGTAAGAGTTTTGGTTACACACATACATTATTAAATTGAGTTGTTGAACGTTTTGTGTATTAATTAATATTTGATCACGGTTACTGACATTTTGGAAGTATGACTGCCAATACATTTGCTTGTAAGATTAGAGCGGAATTGAGATGGGTGACCTTGGTGGCCTCTTTAATAAGTAGATCTAACAGATCAGAGGCTTTGTTGGCCCGTTTTAGTGAACTCCCAGCCCGTAAAGCCAGGGTGGATGAATGCTATGCGGAGTGTTTGGCACTAGTCCACCGAGGACACTGAGTTGGCCGCTGCGGTTGAGGCAGACATCGCGCAGTATTACGGTTTCTCGGATGACATTGTTGAGGCAACCGCTAAGTTGAGGGGTTTTGCACATGGGAAATATGGTGGGGTTGAAGTCACACACCTCCCCCCTTTTGATGATTTGTTGAAGTCTTTGGATGAGGAGTGTCACCTTTTAGATAACTCTGGTGTTGAAGGTCCCTTGCGAGCCCCAGAGCGGCCCTCCCCGGACCAGCGTCTTGTTGGTGCGCGCCCCTCCACTCGTGGGATGGGTGAGCCACGACACCAGTCTCATCAATTTGTAGCGACTCAGGTTCGCAGTATGCGTTGCATAAATAGCAACACGGATGGCCATATGGTCGCGTCCTGTCCGAAATTCCTAAAACGGAACTCAAAGGACCGACGTGGAATCGCCAACAGCCGCAAGTGGTGCTACACTTGTCTGGGACAGCATTTGCAGCAGGATTGCCAGAGGTCGGATCCTTGCCCGCACTGTCAAGGTAGGCACCACCGCGTGTTGTGTCCGGACCAAAATGGGGTTGGTGGCCCTGATGATGCCGGACGCTCCCCCATAGGCGGGAGAGCGCATCCCCATCAACCCCAGGTGGATCCACGACGGGGTATACCTCGCAAAGGCGGGGGCACCCCTCCGCCCCCTCCTCATTTGGAGGCAGCGTCCGCTTTTCAGGACGACTACCAACCCCAAGGGGGTTATCAGCAATGGGAAGTCGCCTCCCTCTCCTCCACTACAGCCGCCCAGCCAGAGACAGTCCTTCTGCCAACTGTCCCTGTAATGATCTGTGGCCCGAGGAGTAAATCTTTGTTAGTTCGTGCTCTTTTGGATTCGGTTTGTCAAGGCTGTCTTGTATCCTTTTGTTTAGTGGAAAGATTGGGTCTCCCACGTAGATTTCACCCTTCTACCATATGGGTGGTATTGAAGCGGTTGGTCAACGGAGAGAAATTGAAATTTGTGTTTCGCCTGTTCATTGTGGGCCAAGAATCTAGCCCAAGGCCGTTGTTTTGAATGATGTTTTGGACGGACATCCGCAGGTAGCCATTAGCTCTGCAGTGGTGAAATTGACGTCGGACCTGACTCCTGCCGACCCGAAGTAGTTGGTACCCAAACCCGTATATGGGTGCGGATGTTTTGGGTTTGATTTTGTCCGGGACCAAGTGGGTTCTGCAGACGAATGGGTTAGTAGTTGTACCGACGGTTTTTGGTTTTGGACTTACAGGTCCCGTGTTGAAGGGCTCCGCCCCGCGGATTGAAGACCAAGGACTGCTAGTGAGATAGTCCTTTGTTGGTTTCATACCTCAGCTCATGCTTTGGAGGTTTTTGGGGCGAATAGAGTCTCACGGAGTCAGAAATCTGAGACTAAACTGATCTGGAAACATGTCCCAGGAGAATTGAACCCCGCAGACTACGCGTCACGTGGTTGCGAGGCTCCTGCCCTTGTTGACCATTCTCATTGGTGGGGACTAGACTGGTTGACGCCTCGCAAGCCATCCTGGCCCAGAATTGGTTCTCCTCTCTAGAGGTTTTGCCAGTTTTGCGTATTGGAATTGTTGAAGCGCAACCTGCATACAATTTGGATTGTCTTTCGGACACATACAGTTCTTTGTTGAAATTGTTAGGACTCACCGCTTGGGTCCGGCGTTTTATACGTAACGGACGGAGGCCGAATAATGAATTGTTGTCCTCAGTTTTGTCACCTCATGCACAACAAGAGTTACTGATGTTGTTGATTCGTGCTGTACAAGCCGAGCACTTTGACCAGACTAATGAGGCCCTGAAGAGATGCTCGGCATTGAGAGGCTCAATCGCTCGTCTTAATTTATTCTTAGACCAATCTGGTATGCTCCGAGGCGGAGGACGACTTCGGAGTTCGAATTTGCTTTATGGTGTTCGCTATCCTTTGTCGCTCCTTATGGGAGGAGCGTTGGTGAAGTTGGTGGTGTCCGATCGATACATTAATAATGCACACGCCGGTTGCAGCGCCCTCGTAGCCATTTTGCAGCGTGAGTTTTGGATTTTGACTGTCATCTTTAAATATATGCAGTGCTAGGTACTCGTAGATTTGTTTCCCGCCGAGGACTACCATCTTTGATCCGTTCTGATAACGGTACTAATTATAAGGGCTCTGATAGATATTTAAGTGAAAAGATAGTTTATGTGTAATTATTGTAATAGGCAAATTTGTAATTGCCATTTTGACCCCCCAGTCTGCCCACATCGGGATGGCATTTGCGAAAACATTGTGAAAATAGCAAAACCGCTTCTCCGCCGTGTTGTTGGTGAAACTATTTTCACATTTGACGTCCTCAATTCGCGATCTCTCTGTCCGATCTCCTCAGACCCAAATGACCTGCAAGTAATGACCCCTGGTCATTTTTTGATTGGTCAGCCCCTCAACGCCCTGCCGGAATACCCCTTCAGGGAAAAAAAATCTTCGCAATTGACGCGTTTTGCATTGCTCCAACAGATGTCCCAAAGCTTCTGGCATCGTTGGTCTTTAGAGTATTTGCATGTTTTGCAGCGGCGCGTTGAGTGGACTGACAAAACTGACCCTCCCAACGTCGGAGACCTTGTATTCGTCAAAGAACCTAATTTGTTGCCTTTGTATTGGCGTCCTAGACACATTGTAGATTTATTCTATAGGTCTGACGGAGATCCCAGAGTTGCGAAGGTCATGGTCGGAGATTCGGTTTTGAAGCAAGCAGTGGCAATTTAGCACGCTTGCCCATTTATTAGCGGACATAACTCCTTATGTCCGAGACGGGGGGATGTTCTGAACCAAACGTTTCGTTCACTATTTGATATTTTATTATTGCAACACCATGTCAGTTGGCTGTCGGCGATTTGACAGCTTGGTTTGACAGCTGACACTTGACAAGAGTCGAAAACGAAAATTTGTAGTGAGCACACGGTGAATTCGGGTCTTTGTGGAAACATATCTAATCGAGATGTTTTTCGCTCATTGTAATTGCTAATTGCGCCTGCCGTTCGCAATCGGTTTGTGGAGCGCCCGCGAAGTCGGTTTTGAATATATTTCACGCACAACGAGGTGCTTTTGCGAGTAACGTGTTCTGTCTGGTGGACGCCGGAGCCTTCGGTCCAGACAGCCGTCAGTCTATGACTTATTGTCCTAATATTATATATATTCTCCTATCCCTAATCTCACGGCACGATATTGATTGACCCCCAGGAGCCTACCGCAGGAATCCCAGGTAAGTGAATAGAATAGTACCGGCCAACCCTTGTGACATCTTACACCCGTAGTAGGCTATGGGCCCCAGCCTTGAGCTCCTGACTTGGGACCCGAAAACCTGTATTTAACACCTCAGGTTAGAGGTGAATAAATAAACAAAGAGCGTGCGCGCGAGGATCCAGGAACGAACCATACCATTTCCCGTGGCTCCAACGCGCGCTCGTACCGGCTCCTTTCGCAATTGACGTCCTTCATATAGATTATTTATGGCAGCTTATTTACGTTGGTTATTTGTTCCTATCTATACATATAAAAAATAAAAATAAACACTTTTCAGTTGTACCTACCTAATAGGCAAGTAGTTACGTAAGGTACCTATAATTCCAGAATAGATTACCCGAATATCATGATATTGAATATAACCGGTAAAATGAGAGTGTACCAAGGTGAACTGTACACGTCTGCGTACCCCTTTAGAGTGTACTGGCGTGATGTTATGTTATTAAATGATATAAACAATAAACAGACATGCGATTGCAGCAATCCCGAGAGATTTGCCGTCATTTATTGAAGAGTTATATTGTATATCTCCGAAGTACTTCATCAAATCTTCACCAAATTAAAATGTGACCAATTTCGGTGTCCGACCGAAAGTTCGGTTTCGGTTTCGGTCGAGTTTTGGTTTTGTTTCGGTTTCGGCGGCAATCCTGCCGAAACTACGACCGAAACCGAAACTGCATTCGGGAGTTCTCGCGCTGTTATCGGTCATGTTCGGCGCGTTAAATTCCATCCAAGCGAGTAAGCGGCGAAGAAAATTTGCCGCGTCCACGTGCCTAATCATGTCGTGACTGGCTTGTGTTTGCAGTTCGTTTTGTTTGTTGTGAGTTTTGGTGTGATTTATTTTGAATTCGGTAAGTTTTATTACATGATATAGCATAAGAGTAGGTAGTAAACATCAATAAAACGAAACTAGCAAGTCTTTTCTTATAAACAGTATACGCTTTTATAACAAGTTGCCAAAGTCAGTTATAGAACTGACCGATGGAAAGTTCAAAAACTACATCAAACGTATCCTTATTAAAAAAGCATATTATAAAATCAAGGACTACGTTGAAGATAAAAACATTTGGCCTTAGCTCCTTCTGCGCATGCAGCTTCCCTGGTAACTTGTAAACGGCACAAATATGTGGATGTCTCTAACTATTCTCAATCTCATTTTTCTTTCCTTCTTTTAATTAGACTTTTTACAATGGTTTTCAAACATCTTTATAGCCCTTTGCTAAGAATAGTTACAGCACTGATAACAAAATTTGTGCCACATGTTAAATTTAGTCATGTAATACTTATTTTTATTTACCTTTGTATAGATTCTTTTACCGATTGTTTTGTGAATGTGTGAACATTGTAGGCCTTCTAGATGCTAGTTAACATTTGTTAACTTTTTTATAAAATATATAATCCTTTTATTTTATTTTTTTAGTTTCTTATTACTTATTGTCATAAGTCGGGCCTACGTTGTCCCCCCATGTCTAAGTACTAATGCTGTAACATGGAAATATTGTAAAACCAAACCATTTTTAAAAGAGTAACCATGGAGTTTCTTGCCGGTTCTTCTCCATAGGAAACGACCAACCCGAACCGTGCACCTTTTGTCGACGTTTTATAAGTGCCCATGTAGGCCTATGTGAAATAAAAAAATTGATTTTGATTTTGATTTTGAATAAATAATTAATTATAACAAACTAATACATAGATTATAGTTGAATAAAGTTTAACTTAAGTACCTAAATATATTTTTGGTTGATTTAACTCTCTCGCTATTGCTATACCTAAACAAACATTAGTTAGGTACTTGGTACTTACTATAGTTCAAAAGTGGTGATAATATTATGGATTCAGAGTTTCAAAATTCAAGTGGCAAGTACAGTTACTTACGTCCCAAATTGTTTTTTTTTTTAGAAAATTAACACACTTATAATTAAATGGTAGGCACCTACCTAAGTATCCGTATGATAAAATTTATATTTCATTTCTATTTTTCAATTTATGAAACCATATTACCTACCCCCGAATTAAAATCGAGTGCAATAATATTCATGACAGTCAATGAATATAAATACCTAAATTAAAAATGCGTTGAGTACTGATTACCACCTAATAGACAATCTTTGTTTAATTGTAATATTCAATCATCGATGATGAAAGGAAAATGTCGTTAAAAATGTTGAAACACCTGTACACCCCGTTGATGATAATTTAGATGCATCCGTATAGAACAAATTCCAACCCTTCCAGTATCTCTGAATAGCCCGAACAAACTCTGCTTTTACGTCCTGGGAGTTTTTAGTGATACCAAGGCCCAAGATGATCTTTGGCTTGAAATGGACCACCTCATATGCGGAAGCAAATACTGGAAGAGAAGGGTATTGACAAACAGGCGAAGAGAGTTGTTTAAGCTCCCTGTACCTATTCATCAATGGAATACATTTATTATTCCAGTAAGAAGAGACATTAAAAGAAAGGTTGATTTGCTCCAAAATGAGAAGTAAGGGATGGGATGAGAGGGAGAAAACTTTTGACAAGAAACGATCTGCTAAGTATTGTCTACGAAGGGTAAGGGGAGGATCTGCACATTCAACCTGGAGAGCGTTAAGGAGGACTGCATCGAATTAACGTAGGGCTTCTTTATTACATGGCTCAATTAAGTAGCTACAGTAATCCAACACACTTCTGACCAGAGCATTGTAAACCAGTTTTAAGGTGTATGGGTGAGCCCCCCACCAGACACTTGCCAGAGCCTTAAGAATCGAAACTGAGCGCTCACATTTTTTAACTGTATTATTAATGTGGTCCACACCTGGACAATTTAGAATCCAGGATAACTCCCAGAAACCTAGCCTGTTCCTTGACTGGTATAACTTGGCCATCTATATTAATGTCAAGTTGAGGGATAATACGTCTGCGAGTAAACACAATTGATGTACTTTTTGGAGCACTTAAATATAACCCATGATCTAACAGCCATTGGTTTAATGAGGACAAAGAAACATTCATAGATTGAGCAGCATCCACGATGGAATTGCCACAGACCAATAACGCAATATCATCAGCATACTGAAGGATTTTACAATTAAAATTTAAACAGGAAGGTAGATTGCAGGTATAAATATTGTATAAAGGAGGACTAAGAACGGATCCCTGAGGAAGGCCCCGCCAAGCTAATCTTGGTGCAGACTCCTCCCCAGGAATTCTTAATTTAAGACTACGGTCTAAAAATATATTTGATATGATCTGACGAATTTTAGGCGGGATTCCCAGCTCTTTCATTTTCTGCCCAAGAACAGGGATGATGACAGAATCATATGCAGCTGAAATGTCTAAGAAAACAGCTACCACAGACTCATTCCTACTAAGGGCCAACCGGATCTCTGATGTGAGGGTACCACACTATCAGCTGTACCCAGACTTTTCCTAAAGCCAAATTGAGATGTTGGTAGCAATTTCCTGCTCTCCACAAACCATTCCAGACGGTTTTTAATAAGGTGTTCCAAGAGTTTAATGAGTATGGACGATAGAGCAATTGGTCTGTAGGAACAATGATCACTAGGATCTTTACCAGGTTTTAATATTGGAATAATAATTTGAACCTTCCAATCAGGAGGAATATATCCCGAGGAAAAGCAGTAATTGGCCAAGTTCAGGTAATACTGGTGGGTCTTATCTCCAGCTTTGGTTATGAAGGAATATGGGCATCCATCCACCCCAGGGGCAGGGTCCCTTACATGGGCAAGGACAGATTTAAGTTCCTCCAATGTAAATGGTCTGTCCAAAAGATCATCTGATGCTGTTTGGTGGTTCATTGAGACACATTCATATTTACCAGGAACATAAGCTGGGGCTAATTTAGAAAAAAACTGGTGACTAAGCTCATCAGACATTATGCTCCCAGAGGGAGGCCTCAAATTATTCCTAAAGGATTTCAACCTACGCCATACTACTGAAACTGGAGTGGATGGACTCAGTGAATCACAATACCTACGCCAACTATCTCTTTTTTTTAACTTAAGTAATTTTCTGGACTTAGCCAATATATGCTGAAAAGCTATAATGTTCTCCAGGTCCATATCTAAGTTAAACTTCATTTCAGCCTCATTCCTAGCTTTGATCACAGCAGAGCATTCCCTATCCCACCATGGCGGAGATGGGATTTTGCCCTTTGGCAGTTTTTTGGAAGGGAAGGAATCATCCGCTGTAGCAGATATTATGTTGGAGAATGACAAAAAGCATTCCTGAGCATTTTCATCATTAATGTTAGGAAGAGAGGAGACGCGCAAATCTATAATTTTTGAGTAAAGGTCCCAATCAACTGAGTTCAGTTGATATTTTAAAAGAGGAGCAGAGATTCTATCAGGGATAATTTTGGAAGGTATTTCCACCATGATGGGATAGTGATCACTCCCATAGGTCATATTCAAGGGACTCCAATTAAAAAGGCTGGCTATATTAGATGAACAAAATGTCAAATCAACACAACTGTTATTTTGCCCAGGCACAGCCCGACGTGTGGCAGACCCATCATTTATCACACATAAATTAAGTTCATCTAATATATCCACTAAGCCTATACCAAAATTGTCACAGGTTTCTGACCCCCATCTATAGTGGTGACCATTAAAATCACCCATGACAAGTAATGGACCTTGTACATTACTTAACAAACTTTTTATGATACCAAGATCATCAATTTGTGTGTATGCAATATAAAAACTAAAAACAATTATATCCTCAGCCTTAACAGCAACAACATTGATGTTTTCACCTACAAAGGGTAGAGGAATTGGGGTGAATGATACTTTGTTATTGATGAACAAAGCACATCCCCCATATCCATCTGATCGATCATGTCGAACACCATTGAAACATGGGATTCTGAAATTACTTTCAGAACGAAGCCATGTCTCAGCAATACTGCAGATTGATGGTTTGAATTTATTAATGAGGAAAAGTAAATCATGTTTCCTGGGAGTAATACTCCTGACGTTCCACTGAAGAAGGTGAAGGGGGAGCAGTGTGAATATAATTCATTATAGATGTCAATTTGTTGGCAACGTGGTCAGGTAGTGAATGAGCAGGGTTTGCTAATATAGCCATTAGCATACTGGATATAATATTTAAAATACTTTCTGAAGAAATAGGACTGTTAGTACTTGCCAGAGGGTAAGCACCACCATTTTGGACAGGAGTGAATGAATAATCTTGAATAAGGGCTTGGTGAACTTGCTTATCATAACTAGGTGACAGGGGGCATGGGATTTTGGTTTGATTAATACAGTTTTGCGGTGTGATTTTGGAGTTTGGGGAGTTGATCTGGGGAACAGAAGAGGACTGGCTATAGGTTTGGTTTTTGGAGATGATCTAAATACTTCAGCATACGATCTTGAAACTTGTGGGAATACCTGACTTGCTTCTGCATACGAGATTGATTTCTCAGCCATCAGTGCTTTTATTCCTTTTTGCCGACCCAACTCCGGGCAAGACTTGTCGGTGGCATAGTGACTTCCAGAGCAGGAAACACAAAAGCCAAATTCAGTAGGGACTTGGCAGCCATCACCTAGGTGGTCTTCACCGCATTTAAAACAGCGTGGTTGTGAGCGACATACAGTGCGTGTGTGACCAAAACGACAACAGTTGAAACACTGAATAGTTGGGTACATATACTTTTCAACTGGGAGAGTAGAGCAGAAGCAATATACACGATTTGGCAAAACTTGGCCATCAAAGGTAAGAATAACGGTTTGAGTGGGCTTCCACTCAGTAACGCCCGGAGAACTCGCCTTTCGGTTCATTCTCCTGGCCTTAATTACTGGACCGCATCCAGTGGGAACCCTGATATTTTCAATGACCTCTTCCTCTGTCCACTCGATAGGTACGTCTCTGACGAGACCCATGCGCGTAACGTTATATATAGGGATAGAAGTAATGTATCCATGGGATGTCAGTATTGGGCTTATTAGAAAACTGTTCGCATCCAGGTGAGTCTTAAAACTTACTGCGAGTCTATTTCGCCCCAAACGTTTCAAGCTGCCGAGAATAACATTAGCAAAGTTATTATGTGTGAGGAACATACCAAACTTAACAGGATGTAGAACAGTGCCAGAGGTCTGTCCATCTTTTAGGGACACGTGAACTACATATGGTGCGTTATCTCTCGAGTTGTATGTGTGTCTGCCTATCGTATGCTTGGATTGTTTCGGAGGATTGATCGGAGTAGCGGGGGGCGAGCAAGCGGGTCTTTTTAACCGACTTCAAAAAAAGGAGGAGGTTCTCAATTCGTCGGAATCTTTTTTTTTTTTTTTATGTATGTTCCCCGATTACTCAAAGACGCCTGGACCGATTTCAAAAAATCTTCTTTTGTTTTGAAGGGTATACTTCCTAGTTGGTCCCATAGTCATCAGGTCAGGATCTGATCATGGGATTCCAGAGAAATCGAGGGAACTCCTCAAATATTATAGGCATTTATATAGTGATTTTGGTATTTTCACCAACAATGCAATCACTTGCACTCAGAAAGTATAATTTGGTGAAGTGGAACTGATGAAGAAGACCACAGATGGCCACTGAAATCCTTAATGCTAAGTATGTCACGGGTATAAAATATCTCGAATAGTTAACCGACTATGATTAAGCAAATACTTATAAATGAATGGTACTGATGAAAATGGTACCATTGAACTGTTCTGATGATGAAGCCGGAAGGTAGGCACTGGAACTCTGAAATAAAACAATGTATCCTAGCCGTGCTTGGGCTTATTGTAATCGTCATGAGATGTACTTTGGCCATAAATGATTATCATGTAAATTGGAGATACCTACCAAAACTAAAAAGAGAAAAATAAAAAAACTTTTTAACAAAAAATCAAACCGACTTCCAGAACAAAAAACTACAAAGCAAAAAATAACTTTCTTTTCCGAAGTCGGTGTCGAAAAACTGAAAAAAATGGGTACAAAAGACACCGACTTCGGAAAAGAAAGTAATTTTTTGCTTTGTAGTTTTTTGTTCTGGAAGTCGGTTTGATTTTTGTTAAAAAGTTTTTTTATTTTTTTCTTTGCGCAGATTCGGAGTCCATAGCGTTATCACTTTTGTCATCGGGGAGAGTAATGGTTAGAATTGGACTGTAATCAAAGGGATCGGGAGGGTCAGGGGGTTTCTTGTTATCCATGGCGGATACCGGTTAAAAAAATTAAATCTATTAAAGGAATAGGTTCATACAAACCCTGGATGTTAGAACACAAACACCAAGAAAAATCTTGTTTGGAATTCACACTAATAAAAACACTTAACTCAAGAAAACTCGTAATACCAATAAAACTAACTGCTAACCCAACAACACTACCAAAGAAAGACTAAAATTATCAACTCTATAGTGAAAAACCCTTAAAATCAAAATAAGACTAAAAAAATTTTGCCGCCATAAGTTGACTTGACAATGACATCCCACGTGACCTAAAAGACGAGCCACCATGGCGTGTCGTCATAGAGGCCAGCTATCAACAATAAAAAAAACTTTTTTGCAAAAAAAAATACTACCGACTTCCAAATACCGTAAAATGTCTATGTTAATGTCTTTCGTAGGTCCCTTTTTTTTGCGTTATGGACACCGACTTCAAAAAATAAAGTTATTTTTCACTTTGTAGTTTTGTATTTGGAAGTCGGTAGTATTTTTTTTCAAAAAAGTTTTTTTAGTTTTTCACTTTTTAGTTGTACCTACGTAATAGGCAAGTTAGTAAGATAACTATAACGCCAGAATAGATTTCATGAAACTTGAACATAACCGGTGAAATGATAGATCTGCGTAGGTACCCCATAAGAGCGTACTGGTGTGATGTTATGTTATGAAATGGTATAAACAATAAACAGACATGCGAATGCAGCAAATCCGAGAGATTTGTCGTTATTTATTGAAGAGTTCTGTTGAATATCTCCGAAGTTCTTCATCAGATCTTCACCAAATTAAAATGGGACCAATTTCGAAACTTACTTTTTCAAACAAAAACATATTTTTTTAAATCGGTCCGCAATTGACGGAGATATCGATGAACAAAAACAAAAAAAAAACAAACGAACATAATGTCGAACATAGAACGTCCTCCTTTTTGGGAAGTCGGTTAAAAATGATGTCTGTGTCTAGCGCAGGACCACCAACGCCAATCGCTTCCATATTTGGTAGATGATTACTACTCAATTGGTACTAATAGTTAGTACGCGAACAACACAATTGGTACCTAAGTTAATTTCCAAGAAAATCGACTTTGTGTGTGACTACAAAACAAAAATTGGACCATAATAGACAGGAGAAAATGAGTAACCTTTTTTATCTACTTGTTATTAGCAACATATTGTTACTGCAGTAAATTAGGTTTTTAATACTTAGGTACTGATTGCAATAACGGTAAATTAGTAGTAAAGAAATATATAAGAAATACCTATCGCTCTTTAATGATATTGATATAACAACACAGAAACTAGGTACTTACTTACAATACAGAAAATAATTATTCGGTTATCTACCTACCCATGTCATTAACAAAGCTATCACAGGCAATGGGTAACGATAGGTTATTTTTTGAAGCAGAAACAGTTTGTATTAAAATTAAAATTATAATATATTAATTGTATTAAAATTATAGATATTTGGCAAAACTTACAACTGGTAATAAACTAGTCATAATCTGTGGTGACTTTAATATAAATATTTTAGAAAATAATTCAGATAGCAGTAGACTATTAAATCTCTTCAAATCATTTAATTTGTCGCATGTGTTTGAGGAACCAACCCGAACAACTGTGACTATTGCTACATGTATTGATAATGTTTTTTAACCGACTTCAAAAAAAGGAGGAGGTTCTCAATTCGACTGTATTTTTTTTTTTTTTTATGTGTGTTACCTCAGAACTTGTTACTGGGTGAACCGATTTTGATTATTCTTTTTTTATTTGAAAGCTGGTGTTTGTCATGTGGTCCCATTTAATTTTCATCAAGATCTGACAAAGAAATTCGGAGATACACATCAGAACTCTTCAATAAATGACGGCAAATCACTCGGGATACCTGCAATCGCATTTATGTTTATTGTTTACACCATTTCATAACATAACATCACACTAGTACGCTCTAAAGGGGTACGCAGGTGTAAACAGTTCACCCTTATTCGATCGGTTTTGTTTAAGTTTCATGTTATTGGGTAAATCTATTCTGGTTTCACTTTGGGCATTATTGGTACCTAGCCTATATAAATTATGTAGCACAACTAAAAAGTGAAAAATAAAAAAAACTTTTTACAAAAAGTACAACCGACTTCCAAATAAAAAACAAAAAAGTGAAAAATAACTTTAATTTCGGAAGTCGGTGTCAAAAAACAAAGAAAATAAAACAAGAACACCGACTTCCGAAATTGAAGTTATTTTTCACTTTTTTGTTTTTTATTTGGAAGTCGGTTGTACTTTTTGTAAAAAGTTTTTTTTTTGTTGCTGCGACTACTTAAACAAAGCCATTATGAATTGTCTGCCTTCCGATCATAGTGGGCTACTGGTAACATTTGAGTCCAGCATACCAATACAACAAGTGCAGATTCAATCCAGACCAATAACATCCGGTAGATTAAAATATCGACGGATTCAAAATGTCGATAGTCATTATACCTATGTTCAAAATGTCAACATTTAAAACACCTAAGTTAAAAATACCTACTCGTTAGAATATCGAAAAAAAATGGTATGAGTGGAAAATATATTGGATTTGAAATTGTCACACTCTGCCAACGCATTGATATTAGTCATTAGTCTGTCCTCCACTGCATACATTTAACGTATTGTTTAGCGAATATTATCATGTCGGAAAACGGATTAGTAGTTTTCAAGGTCACAGTTCTAACCTAACCTAACCTGTTTCACCCAGTACAAAATGACAAATCATTCACCTGCAGTCTGCCGCAGAATGTTGTCACCATTGTCTAATTATCTAGTCGCAGGCAGATTTTAGGTATGATTCGTTATTTTGACCGGGTGGAATAGGTTAGGTTAGGTTAGAACTGTGACCAACTGCGCGTGAGCCGAGCGAGCGAAGCGAGCGGTGCCGCGGCAGCGGCCGGCGAGCGCTACTTCGAAGTTGCTCGCAGATTTTTTTCACCATTTTCTAATTATGCGGGTTTTCGCAATATCCGAAATATCAAATTACCCTGTGTAACACATAATAATTATCGATATTTTGGACATTCGATACTCAAAAATGGTACGTAATGTTGTCATAACATCTCTAAAAAGTATCCAGAAAGTGAATTCTACCGGAGACTTATTCACAACTGTCCAGGAAGAAGCGAGATTTTAAATTTGTAATCTCCTACTGTCCAGTAAGTAAGTATGTAATTTACTTACAGGACAGTAGTAGGGATAGGTCGGATATATCAAAACGTAGCTTATATCGGATATGTGTTAGATATCATATGATATCGATATCTATATCAAAATAACCGATATTACAAAAACTGTATGTAAAAATGAGAAATAAAAAGGAGAAATGAGTATATTAGAGGAAGTTTGAAAGTGGCGCCAGTGACAGAAAAGTTGAAAGGAAACCGTTTGTCCTGGTATGGCCATCTGATGAGGAGGGATGAAGCGCATTTACTAAAAGAGTTATGAATATAAATGTATGGAGAGGGAGGGGGCAGCCAAAGAAAAGATGGATGGACTGTGTGAGGAGTGATATGAAAGAAAAGGGAGTCAGTGATAGCGTGACTGGGGACAGGACGGTATGGAAGAGGAAAACGTGTTGCGCCGACCCAAGGGCAGGAAGATGATGATGACAAAAACTGTATGTAATAAAAACCTTACTAGCGTGCGAGAACGAATAAGTCAAAAATTAAAACCGTAACAATGCAAAAACGTAAAAACTACGAACAAAACGCAAACTTTTCAAACTATAGGAACCATATGCGCTACCTCTCTTTCTAAGTATTATTTCGCGTTCGTTGTTAGTATGCTCATCTAAATAACATGTTAACTTTTGTAAACTGTACTACTGATATCGATATCTGTAACCCGTTTTCGATATCGATATGAAACTTTATATCAGTTACATAACAGTACCAGACACAGATTACAGTTTAGCCATTATAACATGTTAATAGGAGGGAGGCTCCAAATATATATCTATCTCTCTTTTTGGTATGGCATTTTATGAGATAGATATATTTTCGAGTCCATTAATCAAGCTGTACAGCAAACAAATATAAATAAATGCCCCCGGTAAATCGATCACAATATGTATCAGCAATTGCCCTAATATGAATCTAACCTAATAGCTATTTATGCAACTGTTACGTTATGGTCAGTCTTTTAATACGAGTGCCATTTTTCTTTTTTTTTGAGTGAAATAGTTGGGCACGAGTTATTAAAAAACCAATAACGTACTGTTGCATACAAGATTTTATCTACGAAGGAAGGAACAAAACACAGATATAGACAAATAAGTATTTTTAATAGAAACTTAACTACACACTGACTATGGTTTATCCCGCGTCCACTTTTTTTTATTTTTATTTAGTCTTTATTAGGTATAAGGCAAAGATATTGTAGCCGCAACAGCCAAATAGTGATACTTTTGTTCTAAACTTGTTCCATTTTTAAAAACATCATTTACATTGTCTCGATTTCGAAGTAATATAATAGATACGTGGCTGTACGTTCAGAATGCCTTTGCTTGTGTTTTAGAATTTATGACGATTCGCATAATGCAATCCGATGTCGTTATGGGTATAATAATGAAACCGCTGTTAATTTTGTAATTCGAATATAACGAAACCGAAGTAGACAAAATATTAATTAAACGAATTTGTTGTTAAACTTTCTTTCATTTTTGAGAAAAGCATTATACAAGCCTCAACCAGTAAGAAAGCCATCCTTGCCTCGTATATAACCGGACTTCACCTGCGATTCGGTCAGTTTAACTCATACTTGGCCAGGAAGGCTTACTTACTGGATTCTGCAGTAATGTACTATAACAGCGCTTTAATTGGTAAGTTAAGTTATCAGGACCTCACAGTGAACGATGGTAATATTTTATACAAAAAAGTTTTCTCAGTTGTTCAAACAGAATTCAATAACACTTTTAAGAAGAAAACTAAAACTATATGCCCTAAGTTTTTATTCAGTGACTGGGCGACTAAAGGAATCAGGAAAAGTAGGGAAAGACTTTACGAGCTGTATGGCCTTAAGCCTTATATTAAAACTGAAACTTTTAATAAACTAGCTAAGGCTTTATACATTAGCAATAAGGTTAAATTCGCAGAAAATAAAATTAGGACGGTTTGGAAAATTATTAACAATGTTAAAAACAGGAACAAAAGAAATAATACTGATTACACGCTTGAGACTACTCATGGACTTATTAGAGATAACAAAGAAGTTGCTCAAGAATTTGTAAATTTCTTTACCAGCATCCCAATTAAAACTACTGAAACCTTAAATTCTTCGCCGTCGCTCGCTTATGGTTTATTACACGCTAACGTTTCAACCTGCCCGACTGAATTTGACTTTTCACATATAAACCCAATAACAGTGATAAAAGCTTTTATGCAAATAAAGATAAAACTGACAGAAGATCTATGGGGAATGTCCATCAAAGTTTGTACCTCCATTATTCAGACAATAGCGCCGTACTTAGCTTTAATTTTTAATTTGTGTATAGATCAAGGAGTCTTTCCGGATCTAATGAAATATAATAAGGTTATACCATTTTTTTAATCCGGGGACAGTAAAGACACAAATAATGATAGACCAGTATCCGTGTTGCCGGTTTTCAGCAAGGTATTTGAAAAGATAATGCTAAATCAAATGCTCATTTATTTTAATACGAAAAACATCGTTTATGTGTTTGTAAACGCACCCACGATACAGGAATAAATTCCTAGTGTGGGGCAACGTTTAAAAATTAAATTAAAAAATTAAATTAAATAAATCCTACACGAGAAACAACATGGTTTCACCAAAGGACGTTGTACAACCGACGTTGGTGTCACCTTAATAAAACACATCTTTGATGCGTGGGAGGAGGAACAAGATGCCATAGGTATCTTCTGCGACCTGTCGAAGGCGTTTGATTGCGTTGATCATGAAACATTGCTTTTGAAACTTGAGAATTACGGGCTAGGCCAATCAGCATTAAGTTTAGTAAAATCCTATTTGAATGATAGACAGCAATTAGTTCAAATAAACGAAACGTGAAAATGGGGGTACCCCAGGGCTCAATTTTAGGTCCTTTCTTATTTTTAGTATACATTAACGATTTACCCCATCTATTGAAAAACAAACTAAACATGGTGTTATTTGCTGATGACACTTCTTTGATTTTTAACATAAATAGACGTACGAGTAACGTTGCCGACGTAAATAATGCATTGCGGCAAGTTCTAAATTGGTTCACTGCTAATAATTTAGTTTTGATTGCTAAAAAAACTAAGTGTGTAAAATTTGCCTTGCAGAATGTCAAAAGTTATGATTGTGACATTATATTAAACAAGGAGAAGCTAGAATTCGTCGACAAAACGGTTTTCCTGGGTATCACGCTAGACTCAAGGTTACAATAAACAACAACACTAGCACAAGTTTAAACCTTAGTGGTTTTTGGTTGCTATCTAATACGAATAAACCTGTAACTTTTTGTATAATTGATAAATAAAAAAATAAAAAAAAAATGGGGTCCTCATTTAATATCACTTGCGGGGCGGTTAAGTTCGGCGGCTTATGCTGTTAGAAAAATTCGTCAATTTACTGATGTAGATACCACGAGGCTGGTCTATTTTAGTTACTTTCATAGTATAATGTCTTACGGCATATTACTATGGGGAAGGGCTGCAGACATTCAGTCAATTTTTGTTCTGCAAAAACGAGCCATCAGAGCGATATACAATCTTCGCCGGCACGATTCTCTAAGGGAACTGTTTAAAGACATTAAAATCATGACGGTACCTTATCAATATATTTACGAAAACATCATGTACGTAAGAAAGAATTTACATCTTTTTAGTAAAAAACTTTTTAACAATAAAAAAACTTTTTGCAAAAAAATACTACCGACTTCCAAATACAAAACTACAAAGTGAAAAATAACTTTATTTTTTGAATTCGGTGTCTTTCGTAGGTGCCAATTTTTTGCGTTATGGACACCGACTTCAAAAATTAAAGTTATTTTTCACTTTGTAGTTTTGTATTTGGAAGTCGGTAGTATATTTTTGCAAAAATGTTTTTTTTATTTTTCACTTTTTAGTTGTACCTACCTAATAGGCAAGTTAGTAAGGTACTATAACGCTGAAATAGATTTCATAAAACTTGAACTTAACCGCTGAAATGAGAGATCTGCGTACCCCTTAAGAGTGTATTGGCGTGATGTTATGTTATGAAATGGTATAAACAACAAACAGACATGCGATTGCAGCAATCCTGAGAGATTTGCCGTTATTTATTGAAGAGTTCTGTTGTATATCTCCAAAGTTCTTCATCAGATCTCCACCAAATTAAAATGGGACCAATTTCGAAACATACGTTTTCAAACAATAAACGAATTTTCAAAATCGGTCCACAATTGACGGAGATATCGGTGAAAATACACAAAAAAATAAAACAAACTTGAAGTCGAACATAGAACCTCCTCCTTTTTGGGAAGTCGGTTAAAAATAACTTTCTTTTCCGAAGTCGGTGTCTTTTGTACCCATTTTTTTCAGTTTTTCTACACCGACTTCGTTAAAGAGAGTTATTTTTTGCTTTGTAGTTTTTTGTTCTGGAAGTCGGTTTGATTTTTTGTTAAAATGTTTTTTTATTTTTCTCTTTTTAGTTTTACTAGGTATCGCCAATTAACATGATAATCATTTATGGCCAAAGTACATCTCATGACGATTACAATAAGCCGAAGCACGACTAGGATACATTGTTTTATTTCAGAGTTCCAGTGCCTACCTTCCGGCTTCATCATCAGAACAGTTCAATGGTACCATTTTCATCAGTACCGTTCATTTATAAGTATTTGCTTCATCATAGTCGGTTAACTATTCGAGATATTTTATACCCGTGACATACTTAGCATTTAGAAGTTCCAGTGGTCATCTGTGGTATTCTTCATCAGTTCCACTTCACCAAATTATACTTTTTGAGTGCATGTTATTGCATTGTTGATAAAAATACCAAAATCACTATATGTATGCCTATAATATTTGAGGAGTTCCCTCGATTGCTCTAGGATCCCATCATCAGATCCTGACTTGATGACTATGGGACCAACTAGGAAGTATACCCTTTAAAACAAAAGAAGATTTTTTGAAATCGGTCCAGGCGTCTTTGAGTAATCGAGGAACATACATAAAAAAAAAGTTTCCGACGAATTGAGAACCTCCTCCTTCTTTTGAAGTCAGTTAAAAACAGCGATAGACATAGTTATGTTACTAGAAATAGGGACCAATTAATTCAACCAGGTTTCAGGCTGGCTAAAGTAGCGTCGTCTTTTATGGGGTACTGTATAAAATGTTACAATATAAAAAAAAAAACTTTTTGCAAAAAAATTCTACCGACTTCCAAATACAAAACTACAAAGTGAAAATAACTTAATTTTTTGAAGTCGGTGTCTTTCGTAGGTACCATTTCTTTGCGTTTTGGACACCGACTTCAATAAATTAAGTTATTTTCACTTTGTAGTTTTGTATTTGGAAGTCGGTAGTATTTTTTTGCAAAAAGTTTTTTTTTATTTTTCACTTTTTAGTTGTACGTACCTAATAGGCAAGTTAGTAAGGGAACTATTTCGACAGAATAGATTTCATGAAACTTGAACATAACCGGTGAAATGAGAGATCTGCTTTACCCCTTAAGAGCAAACTGGCGTGATGTTATGTTATGAAATGTTATAAACAACAAACAGACATGCGATTGCAGCAATCCCGAGAGATTTGCCGTTATTTATTGAAGAGTTCTGTTGTATATCGCCGAAGTTCTTCATCAGATCTTCACAAAATTAAAATGGGACCAATTTCGGAACATACTTTTTCAAACAAAAAAAGATTTTTTTAAATCGGTCCACAATTGACGAAGATATCGGTGAACATAAACAAAAAAAAAAAAAAAACAAACTTGAAGTCGAACATAGAACCTCCTCCTTTTTGGGAAGTCGGTTAAAAATACCGCCACACACTCTAGAATTGAATGAGACGAAATTTAAAACTTGTATGAAACGCACACTATGCAGGCAGGCATATTATAGGTTGGGGGATTACATCGCTGATAAAAATCCTTGGCCCAACGCTATTCCAGCTCCACAGCCACTAGGGCACAAAAACAAGTGATAAGCAGAAAAGTTCTGAAGTATTGTTGGACTTGCTGAAGACTGTATGAATAATTATAATGTATATTTGTGTTGTATAAACTCAATTTATTTTTTGGATTATATAACTGCACAGCACATATGTGAGTACTATGTACCAACTGTAAATCTACCATTTACTGTACCTATGTCTCGTTCGTTGACTTCAGTGTGCCCTGGCAGTTGAGTGTGTCATGCTCTCTCTAATGTCTCTCTGATGGTGGCACATTTGTTGGATCATTTGGTTCCCTTCATGATGGTTGAGCTGAGTGGTGCCGATCCATGTGTCATGTTCGTGAACGGGCGCCATCAGTTGGGATTGGTCATATCTTAGCTGCCGCCGCCTGTTTTTAATTACCTATTTATTGTATTTTTAATTGTTTGTTTTACTCACATAATGTATTTTTCCTACAAGATTATTGTAACCAAATACTTGTAAAACACTTTTTTTTTTTAAAGATTAGATGTGGAGTTTCTTGTCCGTTCTTCTCCATAACAAGCTACATTTCCTAATGGACGGTAGAATCAATTATTATTACATATAATTTTTTTTTGACGTTCGAAAGTGCCGCTTAATGGCCTAATTGAATAAAGAAATTTTGATTTGATTTGATTTGATCACTATAACTTCTTTAGGATTACAAATTTTTGTATAAATTTGCAAATTATAAATAATAAATATCCACCAATCCGCACTATGCCCACATGGTGGATTACGGCCCATCCCCTCTCACAGAGACGAGGCCTTTGTCCCCGCAGTGGGAATATTAATAGGCTGATGATGTGATGTGTATAAATTTGGGAAGAAATCAAAGAGTTTTATTAGGGAAATCTTGCAATGAAAATTTAACACCGTGACTACAGCCACCCCACCAATGAAATCGTATGTCTCCTAAACGGTTTGAGGAAAGCAACAAGCTCCTCGCGGCCGCGACTTAGAAGTTTTTCGTCGTGAGTTCGAACCGCATGGGATCTTTACTTTGTGTAAATTATATCATCACCACTGCTCTCAAAACGGGGAAGGAAAACATCGTGAGGAAACCGGCAAGTCCTAGAACCAAAAAATCGAATACATGTGACATCAACCAACCCGCACTGGGCCCACGTGGTGGATTACGTTTGCATATTACAGTGGGCACGTTAAAAAGGCTGATGATAGCGATTGGCGTTGGTGGTCACGGACATCAAACATGTTGAATGAGTGCCGGTCGTCACGAATGTTTTGTATACATACCAGTATTACGTCACCAAAATGGCAGACACCGTTTTTGCGGGAATTAAATAGTTTTAAATTTTAATGTGTTTTTATGGTAAGAAAGCGTGTTTATTTTGCCCAAATATGTTATTGTTTTGGATTGTTAGTAGGAAATAAACATTTTTAAGTACCTTTTCAAACATAGTAGAGTACCCTATTCTAGCTGTGACATTTTAATTTGTAATTTTATTTTTAAATAGCTAATTAACAATTTTTATGAATTTTTGCGTGCCTATTTCCAGGCAGAATATACATGACTCACTCCTATCTACTGCACCTATGTATTTTAATGTAACCTACATTCGTTGCAAATAAATGATTTGATTGATGCCGGTGGTCAGGGCTCCTGAGTGAGGAACGTCCTAACGATATGCGCCGTGTCCAGGAGTACCGCTTTCTGGATGAAGCCTTAGATCCAGCTACCCAACGAGAGCCTCCTCAGGTGTTCGGCAAGGCTCTTGGTCATTTATTATGCCATTGACCGTCACGACTATCTGCACGAAAATGCTTTTACACGTCTGCTGTTTCACATCAGTAGCATTGATGCGAAGTGCTTCCGACATACCGAAATACTTGGAAGTTTCGGTTAAGGAAAGGAATCTAAGACGAATGGAATCCGAGAGTTGTATTCCCACGGATTCCATAATCTTCCCTCGATTTACATGCATGACTGCACATTTGTACACACTAAATTTCATCCTAATGGCATTACTGAAGGTTTCTGTCATCTTTGTTTCAGTTGCAAGTTTTTGGAGGCAAAGAGCTTCAGATCATACACCTGGGGGTAAGGTGGCACTGAACCATACCACCATAGTTATGTTGGGATTTGAAAATTGTAAAACAATATCGGTCCAAAACTGTCCAAATACAAATTTATTATTATTTAACTTAAACTAAAAAAATATTTAATTAAAGGAGTTGTGGCCTAACCTTCCCTTCTCAATCAATAGACCAAGCCTGAAACCTCCAGTAGTGTACTAACAGGGTTAAGAACTAAACAAAACCACAGTGGACTATTGCCCTGAAATATTCCACGCTCGATCCGTATAGGTTCGCTGTTCTCTTAAATTTGTCGACATCCTGATAAAGGACATAGTTGCATCAATTTTATACAAGTGCAGCACCGTTATGAGCCATGTGGCACTACGTCATAGGCCTTCTTGTTGTCTATTCTATGAATGAGTCTATCTGGCAGGCCCCAACGAGATTTATCAACAGGTGATAGCTTTTCATAAAGACATTATTTTGTACCTAAAGAAAATAAATAAGATATATTTCGTACCTCGACAGTTTTTGATTGAATGACGTGTTTATGAAGTGTCTAGCTAGCGGGCCCCTTATGATTATTTTTGTTGTTATTTTACTTTCAGAACGCCCAGTAGTGCTCGGAGTTAGAAACTATTATGTACCTTACAGATCCAAAATTTCGACTTTCTGTGAGCTACACTTCAGAAGATATTCGTTATTTAAACAAACGTCCAGCCAGCGGGCCCTTTTTAGAATACTATCTTTTTTATAACATACAATAGTGTTAGTAGCTTGATACTATTTTGTACCTTACAAATCCAAAATTTCGACTTTCTGTGAGCTACACTTTAGAAGATATTCGTTATTTAAACAAATGTCCAGCCAGCGGGCCCTTTTTAGAATACTACTCTTTTATAACATACAATAGTGTTAGTAGCATGATACTATTTTGTACCTTACAAATCCAAAATTTCGACTTTCTGTGAGCTACACTTCAGAAGATATTCGTTATTTAAACAAACGTCAAGCCAGCGGGCCCTTTTTAAAATACTACTCTTTTATAACATACAATAGCGTTAGTAGCTTGATACTATTTTGTACCTTACAAATCTAAAATTTCGACTTTCTGTAAGCTACACTTCAGAAGATATTCGTTATTTAAACAAACGTCCAGCCAGCGGGCCCTTTTTAAACTTTTTTGAGGTAGACTCACACAATAAGTATTCAACCAACAGATCTAGTTACACAAGTTATTCAAAAGTACCTACCCTCGTAATTTAATTATAAGTTGCCTCCAAAATTAACATAAACTAGACACACCTATGTTACTATACTTACTATTAAGCATTTATTATTGTAAGTACATTACAGAAAATAAATAGTTATTTGTCCTTTTCCTGTAAAACAATCAGCCAAGATAAAAATTATTTACTAATGCAAATGCTCCTAGAACTGTTGTATGTTACAAAATAGTAGTATTTTAAAAAGGGCCCGCTGGCTGGACGTTTGTTTAAATAACGAATATCTTCTAAAGTGTAGCTTACAGAAAGTCGAAATTTTGGATTTGTAAGGTACAAAATAGTATCAAGCTACTAACACTATTGTATGTTATAAAAGAGTAGTATTTTAAAAAGGGCCCGCTGGCTAGACGTTTGTTTAAATAACGAATATCTTCTGAAGTGTAGCTCACAGAAAGTCGAAATTTTGGATTTGTAAGGTACAAAATAGTATCAAGCTACTAACACTATTGTATGTTATAAAAGAGTAGTATTCTAAAAAGGGCCCGCTGGCTGGACGTTTGTTTAAATAACGAATATCTTCTGAAGTGTAGCTCACAGAAAGTCGAAATTTTGGATCTGTAAGGTACATAATAGTTTCTAACTCTGAGCACTATTAGGCGTTCTGAAAGCATAATAACAACAAATATAATCATAAGGGGCCCGCTAGCTAGACACTTCATAAAAACGTCATTCAATCAAAAACTGTCGAGGTACAAAATATATCTTATTTATTTTCTTTAGGTACAAAATAATGTCTTTATGAAAAGCTATCACCTGTTGATAAATCTCGTTGGGGCCTGCCAGATAGACTCACACCTATTCTATCCGTCGGTAAACATGTTTCAGTTCTTTAATGTTTTAATTATTATTATGTATTCCCAAAACACTTAAGTGCGTTTGGGTTTCACCTCTTGAGTGCCAGAAACGTGGATCCACGTGAGACACAATCGCTTTTTACCCGACTGCCGAAAGAGGGTAATGTGTTTATCAGTCTAAGTATGTAAGTATGTATGTATGTTTGTTCCTATGTGGCGTTCAAGAGACACAACGCGTTGGCCGATTTTGATGATTTTTACGTCAATCGATTCGTCTTATCCCTGCGAGTGTCACTGTCACATAAAAATTGGAAAATAAAAAATGGCGGATTTTGGGCGCCATTTTGTGAGGAAACATTTTTTTTTCTTCTAACAAACCCATCGTGTGGGGTAGGTATCAAAGAGGTGATTTCAAAAATATATAGCACTTATATGTTTAAATGTACCTAATATAAAAAAATAACGAAAAAGTTGTAGTAAATTTGATGTGCTTAGACGAGTTTGCTAATAAACTCAAGAATAATGCGAATGTAATGTAATGTAAGAGACCAAAGTGAAATCAAAAATGTTTGCTCCGTCTCGGATATCGGAGCTGTACGCGTGACGCCAACGCCCGTGACCCTCCCTCCCTGACAAAAGCCTGAGTTCCCGAAGCATGATCCTAAGGACATAGGTGCCAATGATGTTAATTGTATACTTAGTAAAGAATAATCTTGTTATAAGGTGATAAAATATAATAAAAACAAGTTTGTTCTTAACTTTAGTCGCCAACCACATCATAAAGTTAGTTATAGTTGTTAAAGAATGAGTCCAACATTTTAGCTATGCATCCGACGAATATGCGACGGCGCGCAGGTGCGGTGGCGGAGCGGGGCAGGCGCAGTGCGGCACGGGCGCGCTGCGTGTCGGCTGCCTGCAGCAGACAGGGCCGCCGCGCCAGCTGCGTCATCGGGTGTGTCACGCGCCTGTCCAATATGTGCTGAGCCGCTCTTTTAAACTGGACATAGTGACTGAACTCACTGCAATTTTAATTAAAAGGTGAATTTTACTTGCCCATATATGTTACCTACATTAATGTCTAGGTACCTACAAAAAATATGATAATTAATAATACCGCCAAGCGCCATCTGATATCCTTTGTACAAGGTAAATACTCATACAGAAAGAAATAGTATAGAATAAATCACTAAAATTTTCAAATATATCTAGTTTATATTTAGGTTAACGCAGAGACAGAACACTGTATGAACATGTCAAATCGCTGCTGACCTGACAATGTCCGTTAAGTTTATCTCTGCCTGACAAGCCTACCTTCAACCACTTTAAACCAAATACCTTATACTTCTTACTAGTTCTTACTACTAGACTGTGCACTATGGCGCAAAAACCGGTCCGAGCGAGAGGGCTCCCTTTGGTAGTGTGTCTCTTTCTAATGAGGTGACCATGACCAAACAGAACACGGGATAAATTGATTGTAAAAACGATAGTTTAAGTATTCCGATATGTTGATGCTACCTAACTGCGCTATCTAAACCTACCTAATTTATAGTTAGGTAATAAAAAAAAAACAAAAATCAATTTGCAAATAATAATAACAGCCGCTGAATTTCACTCGAACAAAGTCCGCCAAAAAATCCGCAAACCGCCATCCTACTTAAAGTATTACCAGGCCCAAACATTTAAAAGTACTACTCTTTCTCAGTATTAATGAATATTTTTTTAAATACAACGAATTGATTAAATATAGGAACTGTAGAAATATTTACATACTTTTCTAGAAATATTTAAATACGTCTCAAAGTCTATGAATTGTATAACATAGAAAGAAAAATATAAAATTTTCTACCATTTCTACCAAACCCAATGATTAGTTGAGCTAGCAAGAGGTCAGACAAGGACACACTACCAGCGGAAACCCTCTCGCCAGGACCGCTTTTGGTTAGCTCCCGCTTATAAGGAAATAGCTAACCTAGGTGTATGATGATAGATTTCATTTAAGCTAAACAAAATATTTTGGTACACAGTCTAGTAGTAAGAAATATGTATAAGGTCTTTGCTTTAAACACACCCTTTTTTGTAGAAAATTTGATTTCACGAAGAAGTAGACCTAATCGATCGATTGTGTAAAATCGTAAAAAAAAATTGACAGTGACAGAGAAAACTGTTGACATTGACAGTACTATTGGAATTTTTTTGACACATTTGACACTCACTAAAATGACGTAAACACCAACAACCAACTGACTAGGGATGTCGAAAGTGAAAAAATATATCGATATATCAATGTATCGATATTTATTAAAATATCAATATCGACCTCGATATATCGAGGAAAAAATATCGATATATCGGTCCGATTTTCAGAGTTTTCAGGTTTTTTTTTTGTTTTTAATAGAATTTTATATACAAAATGTACATTATTTTAATTTATGAGAAACTTAATAAAATCGAAGGTATTTTAATCGTTATTCCTTTTTAATGGGCATAAATTTAAAATAATAAAAATACAAATAGCAATCTTCTAAAAATATTAAAATATGACACGCACCACACACACACAACGCAAAAAAACTCACATTTGAAAGTGAGTAACGAGTGACTGATGATGACTGCCTCCGTGGCCCCCACATACACACACACGCAAGACTAACAAAAAGTTATAGTCATAGACAATACAGTAATTTTCCGTTCTTTCCTATATTTTACGGCTTTGAATTCTGTTAAATATTCTGCTACCAATATAATTTGAAAAAAAAATATCGTTTTTGATACGATTTTCGATATTGAATATTTTGTATCGATATATCGATGTATCGGATGAAAATATATCGGCAAAAAATATCGATATATCGAATCAAAAATATCGATATATTGATGTATCGATATTTTTTCGACAAGCCTACAACTGACTGAGTGACACGAATGGAATGCACGGGTTTGGAATTTGGTTTGGTTGGTCATCCGTGGTCCATCACAAAAAGCGATTATATTGACCAAATAAAATAAACTAATGAATTAAATAGATAGTGGAAATAAATGAGTGAATATGGCGCTGTACGAAGGGATAGCGTTGATCCAAGAAAAGCAAGCCGTCGTGTTGGACCTCGGCACTGACTACACCAAGTAAGTGCGTTTACAGACAGTTTTTACTGGTTTTCTTGACTCTTCAGTATACACTTTAGTAAATTTTATCTATAATATGCTCCAGTTGTGTAGATATAAGTATAACCCTCTAATTATGAAGATGTCCAAGTTGTAAAGTAAATAAAGCTGTGGAGTTCAGAGTTTCAAACTGGTGATAAATACATATTTTGTCTAAGGATGTTATATGCTTCCTTTTTATAAGATATCAGCTAATTGACTAGTATTTACATGCTGTTGAATATATTTGTGTTAATTATTGCTGCACCACATGCTCATAAGAACCTAAGAGAGTCTGAAAGTTAAAGTGGTACACCACTTCACTTATTACTTGTATCAGTAAATAGTTGATGTATATAGCAAGCACAGTAATTGTTTGGGAACCAACACAACCATTTACTTTCATTTATAGAATCTTATGAAGACACCTAAAAACAATCTTAAACTAAGACAAGAACTTATATGTCAGCAGGAGCGTGCTTTATTCCAATTTGATTATTTCAAACAAATATCATTTCATAACATAATGTGATAATAATAACAAGCAAAGCAAAAAATAAATTGTAGCAATACAATAAGAGGGTATCGGCACTGTTACTTCTTAATACAGGCTATTTCTTAGCCTAGCAAGGAGGACAGCACGTCACCCACTTGATTGTCAGAAATTTACAACTACCTACTTTGTAAAACTGTTACATGTACCTACTGCAATCTGTTTTTATATAAATAAAGATTATTATTATAATAACAAGCAATCCCATAAAAGTAAACATGCACAGCTCAATTTTGTTGATTTTAAATATTGTATTGGAACTTACATTAATTGTATGTAAGGTGTATTCAATGCAGTATTTCCCTGCAATGAAGATTATAACGCCTACAATCATCTTTTGTTATTAGTCTTTGGTTAAACTTGCATTGTTAGTTAAACCAATATGTGTGGGTCAATACAATAATTGTTTATTCAGAAAAAGTCAAAGCCATTTGCATTAAATGCAGTAAAAAAGATGGTATAAAAATCATAGCACAAAGACACATTTCGCCATAAGTTGGCATGCAAGTAATATGAGGGTGCTTACAATTTGCAGATCTCAATACAATCTAACTCGTTATTTTATTAGTTATTTAACCTATTATTAAACACATTATTTTTACTAGGTATTAACTTTAATAGACTCATCAGAAAAATTAATGTACTTACTAAAATCCTACTAATATTATAAATGCGAAAGTTTGTGAGGATGGATATATGTATGTATGTTTGTTACTCTTTCACGCAAAAACTACTAAACCGATTTAGATAAAACTATACAATTTATAATGTTTTTTTGTAATTTGGTCATAATATAATGATAAATATCAAGTAAGTCGGAAAAAAAATCTGCCCTCTGAGAGCTATCTTCGCATGGGCTGCCTAAACTGTTGGAGATATACAAATATAATGTAGCATTGGATTGTTTGTCTTAAATAGTTCTAAATAAAAGTCCTTGACAGCATATATCTACCTTTTATGTGGAAGCCACTTTGACCAAAAAAAATTGAGATTCTTGTGAAAATTGCAATAATGTAACCCAAAGTAGCAAAATGTTGCATATAAAATTCATTCTTTGGCGTGCACTGAGAAAACTATTATGATACATAACAAATTTTATTATACATTCTAAGAGGAATAGAAAGAATAGAAAATGATAATGAAAAACAATATATTTTAAATGACTTTCATTTACTGCCCACCAGTGGACATGCTGGTGTGCGCAGAATGACTAACAACATCAAGAGACGATATTTCTGGCCAGGTATCGATAAAGATGTTCTTGATTATGTAAAAAAGTGTTCCACATGTCAAAAGACAAAGTATAGTAGGTACACAAAACAGCCGATGACGATAACAACGACTGCGTCATCAGGTTTTGAAAAAATATTTTAGACCTGGTAGGCCCTTTAGATAAAGACGAGAATGAAAATTGTTACCTTGTAACGATTCAATGTGAACTAACTAAGTTTATTGAAGCATATCCAATAAAAAATAAGGAAGCCATAACTGTAGCAAAATCAATTATACAAAATTTTGTTTTACGTTTCGGTATACCTAAAGTTATAGCTACTGGTTCATTTCAAGCACTATGGTTGAAGTATGCAAATTATTAAAAATAGAAAAATTAATATCCACGGCATACCACCATCAATCAATCGGTTCACTCGAAAATGATCATAAGCATTTAGGTGCTTTTCTAAGGACTTATTCAGGCAATAACGGCTATGACTGGTCACACTGGATACCATTCTGGTGTTTTAGTTATAATAATACCGTCCACTCAGAGACGAAGTACACGCCCTTCGAACTAATTTTCGGTAGGCAGTGTAATATTCCTAATAATATTAAGAATTGTAATAGAATAGATCCATTATATAACCCTAGTGACTACTCTTTAGATTTAAGGTATAGGCTACAGATAGCGCTAAAAGAAGCTAAACATAATTTAGAAACTAGTAAGGTAAATAGAAAATTAGCATATGATAAGAAATGTAATCCAGTTAGTTATAAGAAAGACGATTTAGTTTTAGTCAAAAGCGAAGGAACAAAGAAATTGGATAATATTTATGAAGGCCCTTATATTGTGTTAGAGGATATGGGCCCTAATGTCAAAATTCTAAAACAAAATAAAATCGAATTAATTCATAAGGACAGAACTAAATTGTATCATAGTTAAGTTGTAGTTGTAATAACATATTGTAAAAAAAAAAAAAAAAAAATTAAGAGCTCAATATTTTTTTTTTCTCTTACCCCCGTAGGTGTAGTGTATGTAAGATATCATTAGTAGTAATAAGCATGTGTGTGTAACCATACCTTATAGTATAGTAATATGATGTATGATGATTCGATGTGACACACAATAAATAGAGACGTTATCCAGAGTGGATGTGTTTCATTTACCACGACACTTCAATGTACTACATGATTAGGTAGGGTAGGGTTGGGCAGTTATGTTACGGAGGGTATGGTAGGTAGAGTAGGGTATGGTAGCCAATTGACGGGAATGAAGCCCCGGGGGTCAGCTAGTCTTATAGAAACATTGCTTTTGAAACTTGAGCATTACGGGCTAGGCCAATCAGCATTAAATTTAGTAAAATCCTATTTGTATGATAGACAGCAATTAGTTCAAATAAACGGTGTCAATTCGTCGGGGTTGAACGTGAAAATGGGGGTACCCCAGGGCTCAATTTTAGGTCCTTTCTTATTTTTAGTATACATTAATGATTTACCCCATCTATTGAAAAACAAACTAAACATGGTGTTATTTGCTGATGACACTTCTTTGATTTTTAACATAAATAGACGTACGAGTAACGTTGCCGACGTAAATAATGCATTGCGGCAAGTTCTAAATTGGTTCACTGCTAATAATTTAGTTTTGAATGCTAAAAAAACTAAGTGTGTAAAATTTGCCTTGCCGAATGTCAAAAGTTATGATTGTGACATTATATTAAACAACTAGAAGCTAGAATTCGTCGACAAAACGGTTTTCCTGGGTATCACGCTAGACTCAAGGTTACAATGGGGTCCTCATTTAATATCACTTGCGGGGCGGTTAAGTTCGGCGGCTTATGCTGTTAGAAAAATTCGTCAATTTACTGATGTAGATACCGCGAGGCAGGTCTATTTTAGTTACTTTCATAGTATAATGTCTTACGGCATATTACTATGGGGAAGGGCTGCAGACAATTTTTGTTCTGCAAAAACGAGCCATCAGAGCGATATACAATCTTCGCCGGCGCGATTCTCTAAGGGAACTGTTTAAGGACATTAACATCATTTTATTTATTTATTTATTTATTAAAATCTCCCTTACAACTATCATTACAGGTACCTTATACCTAATGCGACAGCGCGGTCTTAAAATTAACTTCTTTACAATATAAACTAAGAAAACATAAAACGTCCATCATGACGGTACCTTGTCAATATATTTACGAAAACATCAGTACGTTAGAAAGAATTTACATCTTTTTAGTAAAAACAGCGATAGACATAGTTATGTTACTAGAAATAGGGACCAATTAATTCAACCAGGTTTCAGGCTGGCTAAAGTAGCGTCATCTTTTAGGGGGTACTGTATAAAATGTTACAATAAAATACCGCCACACATTCTAGAATTGAATGAGTGGCGGTGACTTTTTTCGGCGGTAGGTGTAAAAAAAGTTAAGACGCGTTTTTTATTCATCGGTTTTAGTAAATTTATTTTAAAATATAAATGAGTATATTTTTTAAGTTTTTTTAATTCAACCAGTTACATAAACTACCTAAACAGCTGCACATATATTGGTGAAACAATCTATGTAATATAGCAGTTAAACTACACCACCTGCCAGTTGTCACCAATACTATCAACTGTCAAAGCAAATTTGTTGAGCTGCACTTCAGCATGTCTCAGCTAGATGATATCCAGTCGGCCCAGAAGAACCTGGAGGAATGTTTCCTGAGAAAGATGAATGAGCTTGAGGCGCAGCTCCAGTGTGCAGGACCTGCAAAGGATACCGTAGCAAAGGTCCGAGAGGAGCTTCGTACATTCAAGGAATTGATGTTCGCTATGCTGGGACTTTTGCGGAAACAGATCACCGAGTGCTCCAGTGCAGTGGATGCATTGGAGACACGTTCACGTAGGAAAGCGCTCATCTTCACCGGTATTGCTGAGGCTGATAAGGAAGATTGCCGGGCTCTGGTGCTGAGCCTCATTAACAACAAGCTGGCCCTGCCTAACATTACTGCTTCGTCCATCAAGGGGTGCCATAGACTTGGGGCATCCAGCCGGGGGCCCACACGCAGTCGGCCTATACTGGTAAGGTTTACTAATGTTGACCACAGATCTGCTGTGTGGAAGGCGAAATCAGCATTGAAGGGCTCCACGGTCACGGTTAAAGAGTTCCTAACCAAAGTTAGGCAGGCCGTGTTCAGTAAAGCGCGCTTGCATTTTGGAATGCGGGCTTGCTGGACTCAAGACGGTATTATTGTCGTTCGAACCCCCGATGGAGCACGGCACAAGGTAACTGCGGTGGAGGAGCTAAATCCACTGTTGACTCAGTACCCTAGGAGAGCTGGGGATTCGTCTGGTGCTCCGGGCAACAGCGGTGTAGTGCGCAGTGGCTAAGTGTTTGCAAGACATATTTATTAACTTTGAACACAATACTTGGAACGGCTTATTTCACCTAGTTTACGCAACTTTTATCGTGTACGAGTACCTGCTTACTATGTGTTTATTTAAAAGTAAATCGTTATCAGTTTGGTGGTATTTGTACAGTATTTTGCTTATATTGTCAAAAATAATGTTTGTTTACTTTGTTTTTGTGTTCCGTCACTGTAGAACTGGGAGTAAATGTCATTGTCAGATTGTGATCTGTCAGTTGTGTCATAACTGTCAATTTGTAATGTCATTGTGACGTTCCATGCTGTGTTCGAAAATTGCGTTTAGTTATTTTCTTTACTTTTTTTGTAACTTGTGTTTTGAATGAAATTCGACGCATTGCTTTGGCTGTCTTGTGTTCATAATGCTTTGTTTTTTTTTCAATTTGATATTTATGTATTGGACCGGTGCTGCTGGTGGGTGGTGGACGGATAGTCGTGTTGCACCGTTAGGCTAAACTTCATAGTTATTTTATTTTTTATTTTTCTTAAGTTATTTTTATTATTTATATTGTATTTTATGATATCTGTTGACGATTCTTTTCACTCTGCTAATGATTCCTTCAACTCAACCGCTAATGCTAGTTTTAGGTCCCTGACTGACACCCCTCGTGACGTTCTTCATCGGCGCTTCAGCCAACAAAACTGTCACTTGTTTAATGTTTGCCACATCAACGCCCAGAGTGTGCCAAGTCACTACAGTGAGCTGTATGACACCTTTTCCAACGCCAATGTCCACGCCGTCCTGGTTTCTGAGAGTTGGCTCAAACCTCATCTTCTCTCTACCACCTACCCTCTTCCCGGTTTCATTCTTATCCGCAACGATAGAATTGGAAAGGGAGGGGGTGGTGTTGCTATCTATCTTCGCAGCGATTTCCCTTACAAAGTCCTTGTCTCATCTCCTTCAAATTATAGTGCTTCCGCTGAGTATCTCTTTCTGGAGGTTTACGTCAAAGGAGTCAAGACCTTACTTGGAGTTGTCTACTGTCCGCCCGCCGTTGATTACTTTTCCAACTTGGAATTGGCGCTTGAATCTGTAGGGTCAGAGTATGCACATTGTATAATCATGGGAGATTTCAACACTGACCTGTCTCGTCCAGCCCCTCGTTCCCGTAAACTCCTTCATATCGTCGAGTCCGTAAGTCTCCATGTCCTTCCTCTGCAACCTACTCACCTCAATGTCTCAGGTGATGATACTTGGCTTGACTTAATCCTCACGTCCACTCCCCCCCTTGTTTCCTCTCATGGTCAGTGTCCTGCGCCTGGCTTTTCCAATCACGACCTCATATTCCTCTCTTATACCCTAAAACCACCCAAAGTCCCCCCTAAAGTTCTGCACATGCGTTGTTTTGCCCGCATGGATATTGTAAAACTGCGTCAGGATGCGTCTGAATTGGACTGGGACAACCTGGCTGCGGCAACGACTGTAGACGATAAGCTGGGTTTGTTTAATCGAACGGTCCTTGCACTCTACGACAGACACGCTCCTGTCAAGAGGGTTAAACTCAGGCGTCCACCTGCTCCTTGGATGACGACAGGGGTTCGTATGGCGATGAGGCGCAGGGATCGGGCCTTTAGAAAATTTAAAAAGGATCGCAGTGTTGAAAACAGGAACCTGTTCAAAAATGCAAGAAATCGGTGTAATCAGGTGATACGCAATGCCAAACGCCGCCATATTCTCGAAAACATATCTTCTTCTTCTCCGGCTGATATCTGGAAATTCCTTGGAACTCTTGGTATCGGTAGGTCACGTCATGAGGATTTTCCTAAGACAATTGGTTTGGACGATATCAACCGTCACTTTACTACAACCTGCCATTTGGGCTCCCATATGTTATCTCAGACGGTTGATTATATTATTGGCCTACCCGGTCCTATTATAGAACAGTTCCACTTTTCTCCAGTCACCTTGGATGAAATCAGAAAAATTATCCTATCCATTAAATCCAAAGCCATGGGTTTTGATGGCATCAGTCGTTATATGGTCACCCTAATCCTCGACTTTCTTCTTCCCCCAATTACCCACATAATCAATTTTTCACTTGATGCCGCACAATTCCCATCCTTGTGGCGTATGGCCTATGTTCGTCCACTTCCTAAAATCTCCAATCCCTCCCTACCTAACCATTTTCGACCAATTTCTATCCTTCCTTTTCTATCCAAAGTGCTGGAAGCCTGTGCCCACAAGCAGCTTTCAGGGTTTGTTCATCGGAATAACCTTGTTAGCTCATTCCAGTCTGGATTCAGGCCGGGGCACAGCACTGCCTCTGCTCTCCTCAAAGTGACTGGCGACATTAGAGAAGCGATGGAGGATACCAAAGTTACTGTTTTGGTTTTGATTGATTTCTCCAATGCCTTTAATGCCGTCAGTCATGATATTCTCCTTTCTATCCTTTCACATCTTATGGTTTCTTCCGAGGCCCTGGAATGGTTCTCTTCCTATCTTCGGGGACGTCAGCAGTCGGTTCGCGTTGACGAGAGTTCATCGAGTTGGTGTGACCTAGCTGCTGGTGTTCCGCAAGGCGGTATTCTTTCTCCATTGTTATTCTCCATCTTCATAAATTTTATAACTCACTGTCTTCGGTGTTCGTATCATCTTTATGCCGATGACCTTCAACTGTATGCATCTGCGCGGGTGGAGGGTTTGTCGGACGCTATAGGCGATGTGAACCGGGACTTAGTCGCTGTCAAGAACTGGTCTGATAGATTTGGGGTGTCTGTAAACCCCTCAAAATGTCAGGCCATTGTGATCGGGAGCTCTCGCATGATGGGTCGGGTGGGGATTAGCTCTCTTCCTCCTATTATTTTTAATGGTACCGTTATCCCCATCAGCCCTAGTGTAAAAGATCTCGGTCTATATCTTGACTCGACGCTGGGATGGCAAAGTCAGGTTTCAAGTATCAGTCAAAGAGTCAACGGGACCTTGCGTTGCCTGTATCGTCTGAGAAACTTTCTGCCTGCAAAAACGAAGGCTATGCTTGTGCAGACTTTAATCTTCCCTATAATCGACTATGGTGATGTGTGCTACTTTGACCTGAACGCGGTATTCCTGGATAAGCTTGATAGGCTCCTAAACAACTGCATCAGGTTCATATTCAACCTGAGGAAATATGACCATGTGTCGAACTGTAGATCTCAGCTCAAATGGATGCCCATTCGGCAGAGGCGAAATTTACGCGCTTTGACCACGCTCTTCTCTCTACTCAACTCTCCCACCCCTCCTTCTTATCTCATCTCTCACTTTCAGTATCTGTGTACTTCACACGCTAGGAATCTGCGTTCGTCTAACAATCTTCTCTTGCTTTGTCCTTCTCATACTTCTGATTTTATTCATTCTTCTTTTCATATTCAGTCCATTCTTCTCTGGAATGCGCTTCCTCTCGATATCAGGACGGCCACCAGTCAATATGCATTTAAGCGGAAGCTGCGACATTATTTTCTGAACCATTAGCAGAGTCGTCTCAATCTCCTTTCTATTAATTTATATATGTATATATATAAAGGTATTTATTATAGTAAATATATATGTATGTTTATTTTAACTACAATATATATATATATATTGTTATTCAATTTAATTTCTCATTTTTTATGCACCTGCCATGTTATCTCTCCACCACCCTTGGTTGACTGGTAGAGAATGCCTCAGGCATTAAGTCCGCCTATGTATCTGTATGTTGCATGAAGTTTTAAATAAATAATAAATAAATGAGACGAAATTTAAAACTTGTATAAAACGCACACTATGCAGGCAGGCATATTATAGGTTGGGGGATTACATCGCTGATAAAAATGCTTGGCCCAACGCTATTCCAGCTCCACAGCCACTAGGGCACAAAAACAAGTAATAAGCAGAAAAGTTCAGAAGTATTGTTGGACCTGCTGAAGACTGTACGAATAATTATCCAAACTAATATTATAAATGCGAAAGTAACTCTGTCTGTCTGTCTGTCTGTCTTTCTGTCTGTCTGTCTGTCTGTCTTTGCTTCACGCCTAAACTACTGAACCGATTTGTGTGAAATTTGGTACAGACATAGTTTGGAACTTGAGAATGGACATAGGATAGTTTTTTTTTTTTTTTTTTTTTTTCACTATTCCACGCGAACGAAGTCGCGGGCAAAAGCTAGTAATGTATATTTGTGTTGTATAAACTCAATTTATTTTTTGGATTATATAACTGCACAGCACATATGTGAGTACTATATACTAACTGTAAATCTACCATTTACTGTACCTATGTGTCGTTCGTTGACTTCAGTGTGCCCTGGCAGTTGAGTGTGTCATGCTCTCTCTAATGTCTCTCTGATGGTGGCACATGTGTTGGATCATTCGGTTCCCTTCATGATGGTTGAGCTGAGTGGTGCCGATCCATGTGTCATGTTCGTGAACGGGCGCCGTCAGTTGGGATTGGTCATATCTTAGCTGCCTCCGCCTGTTTTTAATTACCTATTTATTGTATTTTTAATTGTTTGTTTTACTCTAGACGCTTTTAAGTGCGTTTTCTTTTTACATCGTTCTCACATATATGTATTTTTCCTACAAGATTATTGTAACCAAATACTTGTAAAACACTTTTTTTTTTTTTAAAGTGTCATTTTGGAGTTTCTTGTCCGTTCTTCTCCATAACAAGCTACATTTCCGAATGGACGGTAGAATCAATTATTATTACATTTAATTTTTATTTTTGACGTTCGAAAGTGCCGCTTAATGGCCTAATTGAATAAAGAAATTTTGATTTGATTTGATATAAAATTCTTGTGTCACAGTGTTTGTCTGCAAACTCTTCCAAAACGGCTTGACTGATTCGTATGAAATATTTTTGTGCATAAATACCAAATGGTAGGTCTGCGAATCGGTTGTAAACTATTTTTTAAACCCCTAGATAGGGTAGGGTAGGTAGAGTAGGTAGGGTAGGGTAGGTAGGAACAAAATACAATGAATTCAAAAAATAAATGTTTGATGTTTTTATGGCAAAACAAAGTTTGCCGGGCCAGCTAGTAGACTATAAAATTGTATGGCTAACAAAAAATAAAATATAAAACAAGAAATAGCATAAAATGCAGTAGGTAGGTAGGAATTCGAACGCTCCACGGTTCTGGCAACGTATAAATTTTCGCAGGAAATATTAAACGTTTTGAATATTAAAAAATACGCGATTGGAATCTTGCTTGATATGTCCAAGGCATACGATAAAGTCCTGTATAAAATATTATTAGATAAATTATATGGTATCGGTGTACGAGGAATAACACATGAATGGTTCGCATCATACTTACAAAACCGAGAACAATTCGTGGAAATAGAACATTGGGATCACAACACCGGGGAATTTAGCCTAGTACGTTCTAATGGGCTTTGTATAGGACATTCTATTCCGCAAGGTAGTGTTGTCGGGTGCTTATTATTTTTGATTTACATCAACGATCTCCCTAAAACTATGACGGAATCGTGCGTACTCTTTGCCGACGACATCTCTATATTGACTTCCTGTACTGACTCCCAACACCTACACGTAAACTTAAATAATATAATGGTAAACATACAAAACTGGATGAAAGATCATAATCTGGAAATTAACTTTTCAAAAACCAAAATAATGCAATTTAGACCATACCAAAAAAAACCGTTAACGATTAATTTTACGTTCAACGGTATAAATTTAGAGAGCGTTGAGACTTTTACCTTGTTGGGTCTGGACTTAGATATTCACATGACGTGGAAAGCACATATACAGAAAGTAAAATCGAAATTATCCAGCTTTATCTATGCATTACGTGAGCTCAAAAAAACAACCGACTTGAAAACTGCACTATCCACTTACTATGCATATGCGTATTCATGGCTCAAGTACGGGATACTTCTATGGGGAAATAGTGTAGATAGAAACGACTTGTTTGTCCTTCAAAAAAAATGCATCAGAATAATGGTTTACATTGATAATGACGAAACTTGTAGACCGCATTTTAGGAAACTAGAAATTCTAACGCTGATATCCATCTACATTCTAGAAAGCTGTAAATTTGTAAGACAGAACCCAAATTTTTACCAAAAAATTGATGACCAACCTCGCCGATACGCACCGCGTTCACGCTTTGAGAATACACTTGTAATACCATCGTCAAAGTTAAAATTACACAGCACGAGCCCTCATGTCATGTCTATTAAAATTTATAATAAAATACCCAATGACATTAAAATCGAGAAAAATGAAAAAATATTCCTTAGACGTCTCAAGAAATTGTTGGTTGATAGATGCTATTATACATTGAATGAATTCTTTAATGATGACTTTCGAACGTGACTATCCGGAGACGTTAACATTTTGATTTGACATGTCAGCTATGGGAAGGTATCTGGTTGAAGATACACTTCTTAATTAATTAATTATATTTTGACAAATTGTATTTTATTTAATTGTTTGACATTGCCATTTTTAATTTTAATAGCTTTTTTTTCGCATATTATTTGACTATTTATCTAAACTTTATTTTGACATTCATTGTTTTATCATTGTTATTCTGTGGCATGATTTATTTACAATAAAAACTACATTATGAATTCTCCAAGCTTCACTTAATATAGGTAGTTAAGTGTATATATTTAGCTAGGTATTCATGACTACACTAAATTACTGTGCTCGACATATTGACATATTATATAGTATTTTATCTTGTTGACATTGCCATTTTTATTTGATTTTTATTATTTTGATTGACATTTTACCATTTTTATTTGACTTTTGTACTAATGTAACTAATCTTTGACTGACATTCTTTATTTTACAATTGTTATTGTGTCACATCATTTAATTTAAAATTATTTTTTCTAATTACGTAATATTAATTAAATGTACTTATTGTTTTACTCAATTGCTGTGCCCGACAGGGTCCATGTGAACTATATTACTATTTATAAGACCTTGTTAAACACATGTGTTACGCAATAAAGATTTGAATTTGAATTTGAATTTAACCCCTAAAAAAAAAAAAAAAAAAAAAATTACAACAACTAAAAAACAAGATAATATACAATCCATTCCTGTAATGATATTGACTGACATACATTACAGGATCAGAAAGTAGGAATAGTTTTAACAGTAAAAAACAGAAATAGAGAATTGTTGGTACCGGTACCGGAAATCATCATAGGTACAGTTATCTCCAACCAATTTTAAACAAAAATGTTTGAATACACGTTTGGCTTGCATTACAATGCATAATATTGTTGTTCCCCGATTACTCAATGATGCCTGGACCGATTTGGAAAATTCTTTTTTTGTAAGAGTATACTTCCCAGGTGGTCCCATGGCCAGGATCTGATGATGGAATCCTGGAGAAATTGAGGGAACTTCTCGATTATTATTTTGCATTGCGATTTTGGTATTTTCATCAACAATGCAATCATTTACACTCAGAAAATATCATTTGATGAAGTGGAACTGATGAAGAAGACCACAGATGGCCAATGGAACTCCTAAATGCTAAATATGTCACGGGTATAAGATATCTCGAATAGTTATCCGACTATGATGAAGCAAATACTTATAAATAAATGGTAGCTACCGATAAATTGGTTCCATCAAAGTGCTGCCATCGATTGATAAAGCTGGAAGGTAGACTCTGGAACTCCGAAATAAAACTATGTATCCTAATCGTGTTTAGGGTTATTGGAATCGTCATGAGATGTACTATGGCTATAAATGATATTCATAGTAATTTGTGGTACCTACCAAAACTAAAAAGATAAAAATTAAACCCTTTTTATTTGAAAGCTGAAGTTCTGAAGAGTAGTTCTTGAGTTAACCTTAATAATGCGTAAATATTTAATTGACTCCGACTACGATGATGATTGATGATGTTCGCCATTATGTACCACAATTAAAAAGTGAAAAAAAAAATTTTCAAAAAAATAACACCGACTTCCATATTAAAATATTAGAAAGTCAAAAATAACTTCATTTTCGGAAGTTTGTGTTCCTTTTTCGTGCAACTCTGGAGTGTTACTGAGTGTTTCCATATGAATCAGTGCCCAACTGAATAACTTTTGAAATGCGTGTGTGTAATGGCGTTGTGGCGTAACGTTGCAGGTTCGGGTTCACGGGCGAGGCGGCGCCGCGCTGCATCGTGCGCTCGCAGTTCTGGTGCGCGGCCACGCGGCGCTACCGGCGCGTGCACGACTACGCCTCGCCCGACGAGCTCTACGACAACCTCGTGCACATGCTGCATCTGCTCTACTTCAGGTAACACCTTACACCCCACAGCCCACCACGAACTCTTAACTATGCCAACAGATACTTGTTCTTGATTTTGTACTTTAGTCATAACTGGTCCTGAAAGCCAGAGTTGAAACATTTTTGAAGTTTCTTTTTGTATTTCACAAGGTTTTAATGCTTTAAACACTTCCACGTAACTACAAAGTCTGTACAGTTGCAATTACTCATAAACACATTGTTTGTGTGTGTTGTTTTCACACCAACGATAACGGAATGAGTCTATCTGGCAGGCCCCAACGAGATTTATCAACAGGTGATAGCTTTTCATAAAGACATTATTTTGTACCTAAAGAAAATAAATAAGATATATTTCGTACCTCGACAGTTTTTGATTGAATGACGTTTTTATGAAGTGTCTAGCTAGCGGGCCCCTTATGATTATTTTTGTTGTTATTTTACTTTCAGAACGCCCAGTAGTGCTCGGAGTTAGAAACTATTATGTACCTTACAGATCCAAAATTTCGACTTTCTGTGAGCTACACTTCAGAAGATATTCGTTATTTAAACAAACGTCCAGCCAGCGGGCCCTTTTTAGAATACTATCTTTTTTATAACATACAATAGTGTTAGTAGCTTGATACTATTTTGTACCTTACAAATCCAAAATTTCGACTTTCTGTGAGCTACACTTTAGAAGATATTCGTTATTTAAACAAATGTCCAGCCAGCGGGCCCTTTTTAGAATACTATTCTTTTATAACATACAATAGTGTTAGTAGCATGATACTATTTTGTACCTTACAAATCCAAAATTTCGACTTTCTGTGAGCTACACTTCAGAAGATATTCGTTATTTAAACAAACGTCTAGCCAGCGGGCCCTTTTTAAAATACTACTCTTTTATAACATACAATAGCGTTAGTAGCTTGATACTATTTTGTACCTTACAAATCTAAAATTTCGACTTTCTGTAAGCTACACTTCAGAAGATATTCGTTATTTAAACAAACGTCCAGCCAGCGGGCCCTTTTTAAACTTTTTTGAGGTAGACTCACACAATAAGTATTCAACCAACAGATCTAGTTACACAAGTTATTCACAAGTACCTACCCTCGTAATTTAATTATAAGTTGCCTCCAAAATTAACATAAACTAGACACACCTATGTTACTATACTTACTATTAAGCATTTATTATTGTAAGTACATTACAGAAAATAAATAGTTATTTGTCCTTTTCCTGTAAAACAATCAGCCAAGATAAAAATTATTTACTAATGCAAATGCTCCTAGAACTGTTGTATGTTACAAAATAGTAGTATTTTAAAAAGGGCCCGCTGGCTGGACGTTTGTTTAAATAACGAATATCTTCTAAAGTGTAGCTTACAGAAAGTCGAAATTTTGGATTTGTAAGGTACAAAATAGTATCAAGCTACTAACACTATTGTATGTTATAAAAGAGTAGTATTTTAAAAAGGGCCCGCTGGCTAGACGTTTGTTTAAATAACGAATATCTTCTGAAGTGTAGCTCACAGAAAGTCGAAATTTTGGATTTGTAAGGTACAAAATAGTATCAAGCTACTAACACTATTGTATGTTATAAAAGAGTAGTATTCTAAAAAGGGCCCGCTGGCTGGACGTTTGTTTAAATAACGAATATCTTCTGAAGTGTAGCTCACAGAAAGTCGAAATTTTGGATCTGTAAGGTACATAATAGTTTCTAACTCTGAGCACTATTAGGCGTTCTGAAAGCATAATAACAACAAAAATAATCATAAGGGGCCCGCTAGCTAGACACTTCATAAAAACGTCATTCAATCAAAAACTGTCGAGGTACAAAATATATCTTATTTATTTTCTTTAGGTACAAAATAATGTCTTTATAAAAAGCTATCACCTGTTGATAAATCTCGTTGGGGCCTGCCAGATAGACTCACACACGATAACGGACGGCTCCTGGCACTCAATTTTGGGCAGGGTTAGTTAGTGTGTTGTACTCTGCCACAGACACGTGCTGGTGAACCCGAAGGAGCGCAAGGTGCTGGTGGTGGAGTCGCTGCTCACGCCCACGCTGTTCCGCGAGACGCTCGCCAAGGTGCTGTTCACGCACTACGAGGTGAGCCTTGTGCCAGACACGGCCGGTACAAACAGATGTGTGCAGCATGCCACGAGGCGCCTCAGGCGAATAGGCGCGCGACGTGAACATGTCTAGGCGACCAGTAGTGTTCGGTCGTTCTGCTGTTGTTATACATCTCATCTTCTTATATCGATCAGAATCTAGATAGACACAATTCTCAAAACTAGATTCTACAATTTGGCTTCAAATTTGGCTGATCCGTAAGTTTATTGTAAACATTTATTCTCGTTATGAGCACTCTTATGCTATTGTATATGACATTGGTTTTTATTTTTAATTTTATTGTCTACGATCAAAGTTATTATTGCTGTAATTTAGCATTTACAGAATGTGTGTGTTGTTTGTTGGGGGCAGGTGTCGGGCGTGATCTGGGCGGACAGCGGGCGCCTGTGCGCGCTCACGCTGGGCACGCCCGTCACGCTGGTGGTGTCCATCGGCGCCAGGGAGGCCGAGGTCTGCGCAGGTACGCGTACGCTATCAACACTGCGACACTTCCTAGAACTGTAAACTTCTTAGCATGTCGATAAAGCCAGTCGCATTCGCATAGCTGAGCCATTGTTTCATACTCGTAACATAGTTGGTGGCCTGCACACGGGTATGAAAAAGTACCTCAGCTATGCGAGCTAAGCTGAATCAACCTTAGCCTGACGTGTAGTTGCATGTTCGTTGTGCAGTGGTGCACTCGTGCGTAGTGCTGCAGGCGCTGGTGGCTGTGCCGCTGGGCGCGCGCGCCGTGCAGGCGGAGCTGGCGCGCGCGCTGGACGCGCACGCCGGCGCGGCGCTCGGCCTGCCCGACCACGTGCTCGAGGACATCAAAGGTACGTGCCACGAACACATTCTAAACAAAGGAAAGGAACCTCCTCCTTTTTAACCCCCGACGGAAAAATAGGGGTGTTATAAGTTTGACGTGTGTTGCTGTGTGTCTGTCTGTGGCACCATAGCGCCTAAACGGATGAACCGATTTTGATTTAGTTTTTTTTTGTTTGAAAGGTGATTTTGTCGAGAGTATTCTTAGCTATGTTTGAATGAAATCGGTTCAGCCGTTCAAAAGTTATGGGCGTTTTACTGTTTGAATCGATGTGTTTTCGCAAGATATCGTGTCGGTGCGTATCTACTATGTACTAGATTATGAAGCATGAAATAAAAATGTGACGGTGGTATTTTTAATTTTATTTTTATTTATTCATCTTTATCGCTTCTATTATTAATTACAGAACTTAAAAAGGAAACACAGCATTTCCTCGGCCAGTATGTGTCTCGAACATGTCCGAACGTACACGGTGGCTTCCTAATCTCTACTGTCCGTAGCGACACTATACTCCAAGACTTCACTCTACGCTAAACTAAGGCGTTTGTATCTCGCTTGTACTCGTACGCATACTCAATTACTCATCATAACAGATTTAACATACCTGTATTATGAATATGAACTATGATGAATGAAATAATATAATATCTACACAAATAAGTTCACATTATTTTTATTTATTTGGAAACTCAACAGCTTATTACTAATTTACATGAATAGATGTTCACCTAACTTCCAATGAAGAGCCCAGTGCAGTTGTATCAAAGTTACTAGCATCTCAGTAAACACACACACACTGCACAGTGACAGCGAGATGATGACTAGTGGTGGTTAATGTAACGTAAAGCAACTTAAAGTAGCGTGCTTATTATAAATAGCATAAAGCAAACGCTATCTCGGAACACACTTGGCGCTATACGCTATTTGCTTAATTCGTTATAACGCAGTATCGCGCGCAACGCAATAACGTAAATAAAGCAATAACTTTGGGGCGCCGAGCGGGCGCGGCGGCCAGTCGTTGCATGCTAGCGATTGTTATCGGTCGCGCGCGTAATTTTAGATCCCGCGCGGCTCACGTAATATACCTACGCTATTTTGCTTCGTGATTTTTATTGTAAACAGTGATAAGACACTTAATATTGACCAAGTATAATATTGTGTAAGTAAGGACGATTTATTGAAAGATTGTGTTGTTGTTTAATCTTTTGTTTTTGTGTGTGTATAGCAGACGAAAATGTCTAAAAGAAATAGCGATTTTCCATGGACCTTTGTTTATTTTTACTACTCCATTTTATCGTAATAAATTCATGAAAGCGATGTAATATTTTAAGCATGCTGTCTGTCCAACGAGTCCAACGCTAGGGTAGGATCTGCGAGTTAACAGTCACCGCGCTTGCTTTATTCGTGTCCGCCCCGCGCCCGTGCGTTATAAAAAAGCGCGTTAAAATAAAGCGTATAAAATAACGCGCTTTAAATATAAAGCATAAAGCATTAAGCAAGTTATTGTCATATAGCTACTTTGAACACTACTAATGATGACAATTATCTCTTAAGCCAATAACAGAGTTTCACGGCATGGATAAAGTTAGGTTATGTTAATTAGCTACACACAAGTGCAGCTATTAGTGATCATGTGGGATTAAATACTTATTGATCACATTGGTTATCATCATATCTAAGCAATAGACAACAACGCGTTACTATTACTAAAATGGATACAAGTAACAATTTGACATCTCACTATTCTGCTTTCAAATTCAATAAACAAGGTGTCCCACAAGGAAGTGTACTGGGCCCTATTTTATTCCTATTGTATATAAATTCTATCTTTATTCTAACTAATCCTAAATGTATACTATTCGCTGATGACATCTCTATTATTGTGACATCTGATAAAAATGTAATACAATTAAAGACCACGAGGCAGAAATTAATAATGTTAGTAATTGATAAAATGGCTAAAGGAAAATAACTTATCCATTAATCTAAAAAAGGTCCGTTTATATACAATTTAATAAATCAATTAATGCTAAACACAATATTAAAATGAATATACATAGAATTCACGAAGTAACGCAAACTAAATTTTTTAGGAGTAACCTTGGATCAAGACATCAACTGGAAAGCACATGTTGATACAGTATCCAAACGAATTAATAAGTTTGTATATGCACTGAAACAGATAAGAAACATAACAAACATTAAAACATCTATAACAACATATCATGCATATGTTGAATCAGTACTACGCTATGGCTTAATTATGTGGGGAAACAGCACTGATCAAAATAGAGCATTTGTCGCACAAAAGAGATGTATAAGAGCATTATGTGGCCTTAAGCCCGACGAATCTTGCAGGCCGATATTTAAAATACCTAGTTGATTTGTTACCGCTACCGTCCCTTTATATTTTTGAAATTTGTTTGTGGGGAGGCATAGGGAATTGTTTGCGAAAGCAAGCGATATGAATTCTCGCAGCAGGCGCGACCCCTACAGGCTTGTGTTGGATGTCCTTCCAAGGGTTGCAAAATATAACATCATCACTCTTCTGTACGCGCGAGAACAGTACGCGTCGCTCGAAATAATAGATCGTCAACCTTTTTTGCCTTTACATTAAGTTCACCTTCGAAGGTTGTTCGTGTTGCTTTAGCGTATAAATTACTGAGTGTTTTATTAATAATGAAAACGTGCGCAGCTTGTAACGTTCAATTTAATGATGGAGTCCAATGCGGAAGCTGCAGGAAACATCTGGATTTTGGATGTGCACACATTTCCGAGGCCGGATGGAGAAAGCTTGGTGCCAGTAGAATGGCCCAATGGAAGTGCCCCGCTTGTCGGACGGCGTCACCAGCTGTGCTTACTCCGGAACCAGCCTCCCTCGAAATTATATTGCAGGAGATTCGTGACATGAAGCGCCAGCTACTCGATTTACCGACCCTGGTTGATGACATCAGACTAATCAAAGATGAGTTAGCCGATCTGAAGACTGCATGTGATGGCACCGGTGGTAGACTCGACGAGTTAAACATACGTCTCTTAGATGTTGAGGTAAAGGTGTCGGAGTTTGATAAGCTTCATGATACTGTAAGTTGCTTGCAGGCTGAATTGGCTAAGTCGAGGTATGAACTGGCAACGTACGAACAGCGATCCCGACTAAATAATGTGGAAATTAAGGGCGTTGCCATACGTAAAGATGAAAATCTCCTTTCGGTTGTTGAAGCGATTGGGCGGAAAGTAAACTACAGCTGCCCCAAATCCCAGGTGAATTATATTTCAAGGGTGCCTATCTTCAACTCAAACGAAAAACTGATTATAGTGAGTTTTTTAAACCGTTACGTGAAGGAAGATTTCATCGCAGCTGCACGGTCTGTTAAGGACCTATCCACTTCCCACATCGGGTTTTAAGGCTCTTCTCAACGTGTGTATGTTAATGATCATCTAAGCGTGGAATACAAGAAACTCTTAAGTAAGGTTAAGATTATTGCCAAAGAGAAACACTATGAGTTTGTATGGGTGAAGCATGGTAAAATTCATATATTAAAAATGCTAATTCTAAAGTAGCTATTATAAGAAAATAATCCGATTTAAACAAAATTGTATAATGTGCTTCCTAGCTTTTCTAAGTTATTTTGTATTTTTATTTCATTGTTTTAGTATAAACAAATCGCTCATAATCTTTTTGATTTATTGTATTCCAATACTTTGTTACAAAATGTTTTACACCTCAGTCCCGCTAATGACTTCGACACCTTTCTATTGTTTAGCATAAAGAATCCTTTGTGTTCCTTATCGCGCTGTTTACTACATAGCTCTGATGCATTTCAATATACTTTGCTTGCTCGCACTTGCACATTACTGCTTGCTTTTTCGCACAGTTGTTTACTACTTAGTTTCGTATGATGATTGTTCTTGCGAAATTTTTTTTGAAGTTTACCTGCCATGCATGTTTATATTTTTATTTTACCCTGTTTTACACTGTAACTTATTTAAATGTTTTATTGTAATACGTTATACTGATTTATATGCAATTTTTGAGTGGAGTTACAGTGTCTAAAAACTTAAACATATATTATCAGAACGTTCGTGGTCTTAGAACAAAAACTCATTCTTTCTATCGTCAGATGTTAATGAACTCGTATGACATTATAGTACTTACTGAGACATGGTTATTGGATGGTGTTTTAAATTCTGAGTTTTTTGATGAACGGTACATTGTATGGCGCCGTGATCGGGACTATGTTTTAGCTGGGCAATCGCGGGGTGGGGGGGTACTTATTGCTACACGTAGAGAATTATCAGTTATTTGCCAACCTAAGTTCCATTCTACAGCGGAGGATCTTTGGTTATCCATACGCCTCAAAAATTCTACTCGGCATAATATTAACTTGCATATTTGTGTTACCTACTTATGTCAACAAAACTTAGGTCTTTCTTTTTCTTCACAACTTTCAAATTTTTTGGCAAAATTAAACGAAACTGTTATTAATAATATTTCTGATACCTTTCTCGTTATTGGTGACTTCAACATGAGCGGGATTAATTGGGCACCTACAGACAACTTACCGCTTATCCCATTAAATCCTAACAGTAATGATGAAATTTTGTTCTGCGATGAATTATACACTCTTGATTTTGGCCAGTATAACGTCGTCCCTAATAGGTATGGTAGATTTTTAGACTTAGTCCTTTCTAACAAAACAGTTAGTGTAACCGAATGCTCAAGCCAACTGGTGCCTATCGATGCCTATCATCCTGCACTATTAATTAATCTGGATTTTTTTGTAACACCTCTGTTGGAGTGTGCGCCGCGTACTCGGTTTCTGTTTGATAAAGGCGACTATGAATCCATAAGCAAAGATATTTGTAAGTTTGACTGGGAAACTGAGTTCTCGGCGCGGTCAATTGACGACTCGGTGAACTTTTTTAATCAATTTATTCTTGATCTACAGACCAAATATATTCCACAGAAACTGTTTCGCAATAAAAAGTATCCGACTTGGTATAGTCCGTCACTTATTATGACAATTAAAGAAAAATATAAATACTATAAAAGATTCAAAACTTACGGTAACAAATCTGATGAATTAACTTTCAAGCTTCTTCGTGAAAGGGTAAAAACTCTGGAATCTCAATGCTATTGCAACTATTTAGATTTAACTGAATTATCTATTAAAGATAATCCAAAATATTTTTGGACATTTGTGAAAAAACGTCACAATTCAAATGCAATCCCAAGTACCTTGAACTATAATAGTGATACTCTGCGGACGGGGGAATCTATATGTCAAGCTTTTTCCAAATACTTCCATTCTACTTTTCTCAATTCCACTGTCAATCAACCGATCTCTTCTCTTTTTCCCTCCACTCAATCATCGAGCACATCATCTGATATTTGTAGTATCAATGTAAGTGTTGATGAAGTTACAGGCTTGCTTCGAAAGTTGGATACATCTAAAGCTGCAGGTCCAGATAAAATTCCATCGAAACTTCTCGTTAAGTGTGCACCTGCGATAGCGCAACCTATCTCGTCTTTATTCAGAAAATCCCTCACTACTTGTGTTGTCCCGCAAATTTGGAAATCAGCGTTTATATCGCCTGTACATAAAAAGGGTGTAAAAACCGACATAAAGAATTACAGGCCGATATCTAAACTGTGTATTGTAGCAAAGGTCTTCGAAAGAGTTGTATATAATCAGGTTTATTCTGCACTTAAAAATTCGTTTAGCACTCTCCAACATGGTTTTCTGAAAGGTAGATCTACTGTCACTAACCTGATTCTCCTAAATGAATTTATTACTGATGCCATGGACAAGGGTAGGAAGCAGTCGTTTATACAGATTATAGCAAGGCTTTTGACCACATTGACCATAACATCCTCATAACAAAGTTAAATGACATGGGAATACGCGGTGATCTGCTCAGATGGTTTTCCTCTTACCTCGAGAACAGGTCCCAAGCAGTAGTATTAAATAATTATATATCTAGACAGGGACCGGTCCCTAGTAGAGTCCCGCAGGGTTCTTTGCTCGGTCCTTTGTTATTCATAGTCTATGTTAATGACATAGAATCTTGCTTGACTTCATCCAAATTACTGTGTTTTGCGGATGATATGAAAATGTATGCCTCGATTTCGTCTCAAATGGACGCAATCGCACTCCAGAACGATCTGCATCGATTAGAGGATTATTGTCATAGTAATAAACTTGATCTCAATCCCGCGAAATGCTCAGTTATTACATATTCTCGGAAGCGCTCAAACTTTACCACATCGTATACCCTAGATAATCAAATCTTACTTAGATCAAACTCCATCCGTGATCTGGGGGTTCACCACGATTCCAAGCTCAGTTTTGAAGCACATGTCGATGCAATAGTCGCTAAGGCATCAAAATCACTGGGTTTCATAATGCGGTTATCCAAGTGCTTCACTAAAGCTAAAACTTTAAAGATTCTATATTGTACTTTTGTTAGAAGCCACTTGGAATACGCGTCAGAAATATGGAACCCATGTTACCATAAATATATTAATCGTATAGAGAGCATCCAAAAACGATTTATAAAATATTTATGCTACCACCAAAAAGTACCATATCAGTCTGAAAACTACCATAACCTCTGTAAAAAATATCATATATTGCCTCTAGTCAATCGCCGCGAGATTTCTGATTGCGTTTGTCTGTTGAAAATCTTTAACAATAGTATAAACTGCTCCGATATTTTGTCAAAATTTAATTTTAATACCCCTTGGAAGTCAAAAAGTTTTAAATCCACCTTTACAGGTGCCATTAGCCTCCACTAATTATAGGCAGAACTCATGCATTGTGCGTGCAAGCAGGAGGTTTAATGAGTTGTGTAGGCAGCATGATATTGACCCATTCTTGACTAGTGTGCCATCAGCCAGGAAGTGCTTAAGCCGTAACTTTTTCACCTAGTTCATTGCAGTGAGTGTATTGTTGTGTAGTGCGGGTAGGGTGTCGATGTCATTGGTGCAGGCATTATTGAGTAATTTTTCACTTTGTGATCTGTTTTTTATCGATGTGTACTGAAATGTCCATAGAAATTAAGTATTATTCAATATCTATAAGTGAAGACTTGTTATTGGCTGACTGTCAAATCTACTATTTCTGGTCTGTTTGTTTTAGCTATAAGTCTGCCATGTTATATAAATAAATAACTAAACTTGTATATTTATGTGTGCCCAGGTATACAACAAAATACCAAATGAATTAAAAACATTAAATACAATAATTTTCAAGAATAAATTATATAAATGGCTCTCTGCTAATAGTTTTTACAGTGTTAAGGAGTTCCTGGAACATAAAATCACATGATGAATGATTGTTTCGTTATGCATGTACTTTTACAATTTGCACGCTTATATCTAATAAGCAAAACATGTTTGTTCACATTATTTACATTACCATCTTTTATACCATGTTTTTAGCAAATAAATGATTATGATTATTAAATCAAAGTTAAAAGTATGTAAATATGTAAACATGCAAATATGGCTATCTTAATTAGACAAAGGAAAAAAAAACAAAATATTAGCGAAATCTAACATCATGAATATCATGCTTTGTCGAAATATATCACACATAATCCATAACCTTTACCGACTTCATTTATTATTATTGGTACTATCTCACCGAATGGTAAGCGATAATGTGGTCGACGATGTAGCACTCTTACCTAAAAATAACCTATTCACTCTTGACTTAAAGACTCCCAGATTGTAGCAATCAGGTAACACAGACTCCGGCAGGAAATGCCACTCCTTAGCTGTACGCACAATGAAAGTATACCCAAAACGTTTAGTGCGTATGGGAGGATGTCCACCATGTACCGATGGCACATCGCCGTACGTCTTGTAGTCTGATGATGGAACAGTTTTCTAATTTGTTGCGAACCGAATGATCGAGAGGCTGGCGGACAACGATGACTCACTATTTTATTAATGCGAAAGGACAATAGGCGGCATTAAATCATGCAATTCTATCGCACAGTCCCCGAAATGTAACTGATAAAAAACCGACAGGCTGACAACTCGGCGCCGATGTTCAAGGCTCTGGGGCTTTGACTCGACCAGTTTTTTTAGATTCATTGCCGGTGAGTCTCTTGGCCGTTTTTCGATCAACTCTGGTACATCAAGCTGGTATTTGGCATATGCTTCAGAGATGAGAGCAGTACTACATGCATGATCAGGCGTGAAATAACATCTCACCTTTGCAGTAGAACCAGCGGTAGAATAAACCTGGGCTACTAGGGCTGGATGACGTCTATGCGACCTGGGGAATTGGTTGAAGTTGGTGGTCGATTTAACAGTAGTCAGTATATGGAGATTCTGCGTGACGTCATGCTACCGACTGTGCAAATTGCCAAATACAGATATTTACTTCGTGCAAGATAACTGCTCCACCCACCGTGCAGACATTCTGCAGAATTGATTAGCTGCTCAAGAAGGTGTAACAGTTTATAACTGGCCATCTAAAAGTCCCGATTTGAACCCTATCTAAAACCTATCGGGTCAAATAGTTTTAAATTGGGAGTTTGGGACACATCCAAAGTGCAAAATTAAAAAAAATTGGCTAAGATCGTGTCATCGTCATGGGAGCACATGAGAGAGAAATATTTGTGTTGTTGTCAAGTTATAGGAGACGGTGCGCCACTCAGCCACTAACTAATCTACTTATAAGTATTTTTAAACAAACTATGTAAGTAAATGCTCAATTTAATGAATTCTAAACCATTAAAATGCTGCAGATTCTGTGGTGATGTTATTGTTATAAATGGAAATGCATTTTCCTATTTAAATAACATTTTGATTCACTACATCTATATCTCTACGAGTATATATATATATATAAAAGAAGAAGGTGACTGACTCACTGACTGATCGATCAATGCACAGCCAAAACTGCTAAGCCTAGAACCATGAAATTTGGCAGATAGGTTCCTCAAGTGACGTAAGTGAGCACTAAGAAAGGATTTTCGGTAATACCACCCCTAAGGGGGTTGAATTTTTGTATGAAAAATCTAATTCCTTCGGCCAAAATTCTTGAAACTTAGCACAAATAGTAATCTAATTAAATGATAAAGGTTGCCAATATTAGATTTTAGAAACTACCCCCAAAAGTTGAATTAGGGGGTGTTAAAGTTTGTATGGAAGAATTTCTTGGGTTACAAAACTTGAAACTTGGCACAAATACTGAGCTAAACAAATATGTTATTTGTTGTTGGTATGGTTGTTATTATTGGTTTTCCGAAACTACCCCCAAAAGAAGATTTAGGGGGTGTTAATTTTTTTTTGAAGAATCTTATTGCTTGCGTTAATAAACTTGAAGCTTGACATAAATACCAAATCAACCTAAGTAAATAGTAAAGGTTGTCATTTCAAGTTTTTCGAAACTATCCCTAAAATACGATTTAGTAGGTTTTGAAGTTTTTTTGAAGAATCTTTTTCTTGCTTTAATAAACTTGAAGCTTGACATAAATACCAAACCAACCTAAGTAAACAATAAAGTTTGGAATTAGAATTTTTTGGAAACTATCCTCAAAACATGATTTAGCGGGTGCTAAAGTTTGCTAAGAATCTTAATGCAAAGAGCACTAAGAAGGAATTTTCAGAAATTCAACCCTTCATCGTCATCAGCATTTCCACCAAAAGACGTTCACTGTTGGACATAGGCCTTCCCCAAGCGTCGCCATACTGATCAGTCCTCTGCGTTTCGCATCCATCGAACTCCCGCAGCCTTGACCAGGTCATCGCTCCACCTAGAGGGAAGCCTTGCTTCGCTGCGTCTTACGGCACTCGGTCGCCACTCCAGAACTTTTAATCTTTAAGGGGGAAATTTATTGTATGAAAAATCGAATTCCTTGGAGATCAAATAAATAATCAAAATTTACATAATACGTTTTTTTATTCTCCAGATATGTTTAAAGAGAGTTAAAGTTTTTATGACGAATCTTAGTGCGTAATCTTTTATAATATATATAATAATATAAAAGAGTAAATTACATATTTGGGTTGTTAAAAATTCGACTCTCAACGGGGCCAGAACATACATTAAGTTTTTAGGGGAGGTTTTTTCTTTGTGGCGGTAACCTAAAATGTGAAATAACGACTCGTCCCAAACTAATTAACCCTAATTAATTTAAAAATAGCTTAAATCTATAAATCAATTTACAAATTAATTTATTTTCTTGAACATCCAAGCATTGGCATCCCTTTTTAAAAATGTTTATAAAAAGTTAGGTTTAAACATGATAATTATTATAGGCGTGCAAATACCGGCAGCTCAATAGACAGATCTCTAAATCCTTGAAAGAGACCTCCGCCGCTTTAATACCGAGCGTATTAAAGACGCGATCGAGCGAAATAAAGGCTCCAAGGTGTTTTCAAGGGATCTGGCTATTGGGCAGAGCCAACTCACGAAACTGAAGACGACGATGGCAGGATCGTATCCGCCAAACCGGAGCTTCTGAGGGAGATCGAGACATTCTATGGCCAGTTGTACACATCAATCATCAAGCCCGTTGCGAGTCTAGCAAACGACCCAAGAGCTAGATTGACCCGACACTATACCGAAGATATCCCGGACGTCAGCCTGTACGAGATTAGGATGGCTCTGAAACAGCTCAAAAATAACAAGGCGCCGGGTGATGACGGAATTACGGCCGAACTCCTGAAGGCGGGTGGAAAACCAGTCCTTAGGGCCCTTCAGAAGCTGTTTGATTCCGTCATACTCGAGGGCAAAACGCCACTGGCATGGTGCAGAGGTGTGGTGGTACTCTTCTTCAAGAAGGACGACAATGCCCGGCTGAAGAACTGTAGGCCCTTCTCACTTCTTAGCCATGTCTGTAAGTTGTTTTCAAGAGTCATCACGAATCGTCTCACGCGCAGGTTTGACGATTTCCAGCCCCCCGAACAAGCCGGATTCCGAAAAGGCACCGTAGACCACATACATACGCTGCGGCAGGTTATACAGAAGACCGAAGAGTATAACCTGTCTCTCTGTTTAGCGTTTGTGGACTACGAGAAAGCCTTCGATTCGATCGAGACTTGGGCTGTACTGCAGTCTCTCCAACGGTGCCAGATCGACTACCGAGGCCTCGAAACCAATGCTTCTCCAGCGCGGCGTGAGACAGGGAGACGTCATTTCTTCGAAACTGTTCACTGCTGTGCTTGAGGATGTCTTCAAGGTTCTGGACTGGAGAGAGCTGGGCATCAACGTTAATGGCGAGTACATCACTCACCTTCGGTTTGCCGACGACATAGTAGTCATGGCTGAGACCATGGAGAGCCTCAGTAAAATGCTCGATGGCCTCAGTAGAGCTTCCGAAAGAGTGGCTCTTAAAATGAACATGGACAAAACCAAGGTCATGGTGAATGCCCATGTAACACCCACTCCTATCAAGGTCGGAGACTCTACACTCGAAGTTGTAAACGATTATGTCTATCTGGGACAAACGGTCCAGTTGGGTAGGTCCAATTTCGAGAAAGAGGTCAACCGTCGAATCCGACTCGGCTGGGCGGCGTTCGGGAAGTTGCGTGGTATCTTCTCGTCCAATTTACCGCAGTGTCTCAAGACAAAAGTCTATGATCAGTGTATGTTGCCAGTGATCATCTATGGGACCGAGACGTGGTCGCTCACAATGGGCCTTATCAGAAAGCTCAAAGTCACCCTAAGGGCAATGGAGAGGGCTATGCTCGGAATTTCCTTGTGTGATCACGTCAGAAATGATGATATCCGCAGGAGAACCAAAGTTACCGACATAGCCCGAAGAATTGCCATACTTAAGTGGCAGTGGGCAGGGCACATTGCTCGCAGAACGGATGGCCGATGGGGCCGAAAAGTTCTGGAATGGCGACCGCGAACCGGAAGACGAGACGTTGGAAGGCCTCCCACTAGGTAGACTGATGACCTGGTTAAGGTTGCGGGAATGCGCTGAATGCGAGACGCACGGGATCGGTCAATGTGGCGACGCCTGGGGGAGGCCTATGTCCAGCAGTGGATGTCTTTCGGCTGAAATGGTGATGATGATGAATTATTATAAAATGTTTATTAATTTTGAACTATGAGCTTTTACCTACTTTATTTTAATTAAGTATTGTAGGGGTGTTGTCGTGTTGACGTCACAAGTACGAAGGAAACACTGAGATGACTTGTAGGTGTTTATTCGAAGTAGTGAAGATACAGGTTTATATTTTCATTCATTATTGCCATCGTCGTTTCAGCCGAAAGACGTCCAATGCTGAACATAAGTCTCCTTCAAGTGACGTAACATTAGCCGATCCCGTGCTTAAATCAATGAAAATATAATTGTTATAACGGGTTATATGAAACTGTGTATTTACTTGTACTCTTAAAGCTAACATTTTTAGCAATCTCGGGACTGTTAATCCGGAATTCATCAAGGCACATTTTTTTTTAATGTAGTGAAATTTAAGTAAATAAGCACCCGATTAGTAAACAGATTATCAGACCACTGTTAATCATCGTATTCAACGGGCTTAACCACGCTTTCTCGTTCAACGCTCCACAAGGAGCTAAATAAGGTTTTTATGATTCTCTGATCCAATATCGGAATCCGAGATTCCGATATTCATGCCCTAGCTTGGACGAAGGCGGGCCACTTAGCCCAGTAATAAAAACAAAAAATATAATAATAATAAAGGAGATGAAAGTACATCTGCCGCTACCAGACGACACTTTGGTTCCTCTCAAAAAAGCACTGCGAAACGCAAAAGAAACTGCAAGCATATGCGAAGATTATGACATCCTGGAAAAACAACTACGGCAAACAGAAAGTAGAATAGCAGCCATCAAAACCAATAGGGACAAAGTTTGCGAAAAAGAAAAAGAGCTATTACTAAAACGCCAAACCCTACAACAACATTTACCAGGAGACAGAAAGGAGATAGCGCGCATAAGCAAAAGAATTAAAGAATGTACACTTGGGAGCAAATAAATCGAGCCACTTCCTTTTTCACGCATTATGGTAATTATTTTTGGTATTAAGGAACGCATCGATTCGAAACATATATCGCCTAAAAGGGTATTTAATAACCTTTACAATGAGGGTAGTTAGTTGTCAAAATTTCATTTTTATTAAAGTTTAAAGGGTAGAATAAAATTATCGCATTTAATTTGCTTATGACATTTTTATTGTACTCTGTTAAGAAAAGATTAAATTTGAGGTTTTTGTTAATCATACCCATATTACTTGTTATTGTTGTCTTTATCTGTGTCTGTGTAATCAAAATAACCTGATAAAATGGATACTACACCGACGGAAGCTGCCCAAGTTGTAGCTTTACTTGAGGTTGGACACGGACAACGTGAAGTGGCACGCAGACTTCATTTGAGTCGTTCAAAGGTACAGCGGGTATACCGCAGGTATCTGGAGACTGGTGCTTTTGTTCGGCGACCTGGAACTGGCCGACCACGGGCAACAACAGAACGTGACGACCGCTTTATTGCAACCAATTCGTTGCGCGACCGTGGACTTAATGCTGTTCAGCTACAGCAAGCGTTACGTGACGTTCGAGGAGTCGCAATCAGTAGGTGGACAGTGAGACGAAGACTAAAAGAACGAAATTTAACATCACACAAACCAGCAACTGGCCCAAAATTGACTGTAGCTCATCGCCGATCTCGCTTGGAGTTTGCTCGAGAACACATTAATTGGACGTTAGAAGACTGGAGGTCAGTTTTGTTTTCTGACGAGTCAAGAATCTGTCTTTTTAGCAATGACGGGAGAAACCGAGTGTATAGACGTCCTGGTGAAAGATTTGCCCAATGTTGCATTCGAGAAACGGTGAGTTTTGGTGGTGGTTCTTGTATGGTGTGGGGAGGAATTTCTCTAGACGGAAAAACGGAACTTGTCTTCGTCGACCCCGCCAACGATGGCAATGGTAGACGTGGATTAACAGCTGACCGATACATAACTGACATTCTTGAAAACCACGTAATGCCGTATGCTGGTTTTGTCGGAGAAAATTTCTTGTTTATGCATGACAATGCGAGACCTCATACCGCGCAGATCGTTACGGAATACTTGTCTGCGATCGGGATTCAACAAATGGTATGGCCAGCACGAAGTCCCGATTTGAACCCGATCGAACACCTATGGGACGAGCTAAAACGGAGAGTCCGAGCCAGGGTTCCCGCTGTTTCATCCATTCCCGAGCTTAAAGTCGCTGTGCTTGAAGAGTGGGAGAACATACCACAATATGTCATCGTAACGCTGATCAGATCGATGACTAATAGGCTACAAGAATGTATCAGGGCCCGGGGGGGTAATACCAGTTATTAAGAATATTTTTTTTGCAATAATTTTGTTTTTTATTGTTTTTATGGACTGTTTTAGCCCTACTAAATTTTCTATCAAAATTACCATTTTTCTTGCAGAGCCAATAATTTATCATTCAATAAGGTTATTATTCAATAATTTACCCTCATTGTAAAGGTTATTAACTAAACTTTTAGGCGATATATAGTTCGAATTGATACGTTCCATATTACCAAAAATATTTACCATTTTACTTGAAAAAAGGTAGTGGCTCGATTTATTTGCTCCCAAGTGTATAAGGAAACACAGACAAGATACAAGAACAGAGAGAATAATATTCCATATAAAAACCACAGGAGGAGTGAAAAAGCTTGGAAAGAATTGCAAGAAAGTACAGATTGGATACCAAAATAACATAATCACAGAAAAAGAAGAAAGACAAGACGAAGAGAATTGACATACTAAAGGTAGCAACTAACTTCTACGGAACCCTACCTCTACCCACCTCGAACACCAAGCCTAATAGACATCTATTGTGAAGAAGTCCCTCCAATCTTAGATTCTGAAATAGATAAAGCGATACAATCACAAAAGAGCGGTAAATCACCTGGCAAAGATGGTATCTCAAACGAACTCTTGAAAGGCTCAGCTCACGTCGTATTGGAAACTGCGGGACCTGTTCAACAAAATATTAGATACTGAAGAAATACCTCCTCAGTGGTCAACTTCAACGATTATCTTACTACCAAAAAAAGGTAGTAGGGACTATATCGGTAACTACCGCCCGATAAGCTTGATGTCGAACTTGTATAAGATATTCGCTAAGGTAATTCTGGACCGAATTACAAAGGTATTAGATGAAAATCAACCGAAAGAACAAGCAGGATTCCGCAGTGGATTCTCTATGGTAGACCACATTCATACAGGTTATTGAGAAATACAATGTACCGAATGGCGTATTATCTTGCATTCGTAGATTACAACAAGGCTTTTGATTCGCCAAAACATCCGTGTATATGGGAAGCACTACTGAATCAAGGTGTACAGAAGAAGTATATAAGACTAATTAAACAAATCTACACAAATATGACAGTTACCCCAGCTGTCATATCTGTGAAGATTTTAGACAGAAAGAGTAGGAGAGAAATCGAAATAAATAGGTTGTGAGACAAGGAGACCCACTGTCGCCGAAACTCTTTTCTCCCACTCTGCAACAGGCATTCAGAAATCTAGACTGGGATGACTATGGTATTAAAATAAACGGAGCAACATTTAATCATCTGCGCTTTGCTGATGATCTCATTCTCGTTATCAATAACCCAAAACATCTACAGGAAATGCTTGAACAGCTAGTAAGAGAAAGTAACAAGTTGGACTCCATAATATGAACACATCGAAAACGAAATTAATGACCAACAGCATAAAAGTACCAATCTCGATTAACAACGGAAGCATCGAATATGTGGAAGAGTATCCATACCTCGGACAAATTATCTCCCCAACACAACTCACTGCCAAAGAAATCCAAAACAGGATTAACTCGTCATGGAAAAATGTACTTGTCATTAAAAGAAATTCTTAAAAACAATACCTCTCAAACTAAAAAGCCAAACGTTCAACTCCTGCATTCTTCCTGTTATGACGTATCGTATGGGTGCCAAACATGGCCTCTAAGAAGTCCGTTGACGTTTCTCATTTTACTTTAATAATAATTAAACTTGATGCTTGCGAATGCTACTCGTTGTTATAGTGTATGGGTAATATAGTAATTAATTAGGATTATGAATTTGATTTTTCAATTTCTTACGTAGAAAGTTATCGCGGCATGTAAAATGAGAAGTGTCCGTTTCGATGGCGCGGCCACGGCGTTTTTTTTTTAAAAAAACTATGCCAAGATTATGTAAAAATTTGTAAAACTAGATTCCCAAAACCATAAATTTGTCAAAGTTATGGTTAAAAAGTTTTAAGGGTTTGAACGTGGCCGCGCCATTGAAACGCGGCGAACCACGCGGCCACGGAGATCTTTAAAACTAAGCGTTGCAGAGACCTGAAATTTTGGCAGATAACAGATTGAATTAGTAAAAAATTTGTAAAAATATAGAAAAAATTCCTAGGTTTATATTTTAGGAGCTGTAAGACTAAAACCTCATGGCCGCGCCATTGAAACGGTGAAAAACACTTAATCGCCGATATCTCGCTGAAAAAGCATCGCAGCGGTCTGAAGTTTTTTGTAAATCCTAGATTTGAATTTGTCAAAATATGTGAAAATACACAAAAAAATCCTAGGTTTATATTTTAGGAGCTGTAAGACTAAAACCCCATGGCCGCGCCATTGAAACGGTGAAAAACTCGTTATCGCCGATATCTCACTGAAAAAGCATCGCAGAGGTCTGAAGTTTTTTGTAAAACCTAGATTTAAATTTGTCAAAATATGTAAAAATACACAAAAAGTACCTAGGTTTATATTTCAGGAGCTGTAAGACCAAAACCCTATGGCCGCGCCATTGAAACGGTGAAAAACACGTTATCGCCGATATCTCGCTGAAAAAGCAACGTAGAGGACTGAAGTTTTTTGTAAAACCTAGATTTGAATTTGTCAAAACATGTAAAAATACAAAGAAAAATCCTAGGTTTGTATTTCAGGAGCTGTAAGACCAAAACCCTATGGCCGCGCCATTGAAACAGTAAAAAAACGTTTTCACCGATATCTCGCTGAAAAAGCATCGCAGAGGTCTGAAGTTTTTTGTAAAACCTAGATTCGAATTTGTCAACATAATTAAAAATACACCAAAAAATCCTAGGTTTATATTTCAGGAGCTGTAGTACTTTATCGTGTAGAAATAAGTTGTGGTTATCTATCGGAGAAATAAAGTATTAGCCGTGTATTTTTTTGTAAACAACACCTATAAATATGTAGAATTACCGATAATAGGCAAAAAAGTATTTTTTTCATGGTAAAAAACTTTCAATACGTTTTGAATGTTCCGATAGGGTGACCATGACTTATTGTTTACAGAAAACTTTCCACCTGCAAGTATTAGAAACTATATCTCAAGGATTTTAAATTAAATTAAAATGAAACGATAACTAAAATACAAGACATATGTTTATTTCTTTAAAAATCACAGATTATTCAGTTACCCCTCCGTACCGTTTATTCCGAACCTAACCCGGTCGCGCGGGTTAGGTTATAGGTATTTTTTGCAAGTATTTGTCACTCGGGGTGCCGAAAGCGAAGCAAGTTCGGGCTCGATGGCCGTGCTCGAAATATTACGAAGTTGTACGAGTGCATCAACTGAAATCGGCGTAGGTAACTTGTAAGATTTCTTTTGACTAGTTCATATAACATGATTCTCTTATCAGACAGTCCTCTGTCTGATAAGAGAATCGTATTTTCAAATAAAAAATACTTAGAACTTCCGAGTAGGTATTTGTTTTTCCGGTGATAAGATAATGCACGGGGCTCCATAGACTTTGTTATAGTAATCGTTGTGAAATAAAAAAATACCTATAACCTAACCCGCGCGACCGGGTTAGGTTCGGAATAAACGGTACGGAGGGGTAACTGAATAATCTGTGATTTTTAAAGAAATAAACATATGTCTTGTATTTTAGTTATCGTTTCATTTTAATTCAATTTAAAATCCTTGAGATATAGTTTCTAATACTTGCAGGTGGAAAGTTTTCTGTAAACAATAAGTCATGGTCACCCTATCGGAACATTCAAAACGTATTGAAAGTTTTTTACTACGAAAAAAAATACTTTTTTGCCTATTATCGGTAATTCTACATATTAATAGGTGTTGTTTACAAAAAAATACACCGCTAATACTTTATTTCTTCGATAGATAACCACAACTTATTTCTACGCGATAAAGTACTACAGCTCCTGAAATATAAACCTAGGATTTTTTGGTGTATTTTTAATTATGTTGACAAATTCGAATCTACGTTTTACAAAAAACTTCAGACCTCTGCGATGCTTTTTCAGCGAGATATCGGTGATAACGTGTTTTTTACCGTTTCAATGGCGCGGCCATAGGGTTTTGGTCTTACAGCTCCTGAAATACAAACCTAGGATTTATCTTTGTATTTTTACATGTTTTGACAAATTCAAATCTAGGTTTTACAAAAAACTTCAGTCCTCTACGTTGCATTTTCAGCGAGATATCGGCGATAACGTGTTTTCCACCGTTTCAATGGCGCGGCCATAGGGTTTTGGTCTTACAGCTCCTGAAATACAAACCTAGGATTTTTCTTTATATTTTTATATATTTTGACAAATTCAAATCTAGGTTTTACAAAAAACTTCAGTCCTCTGCGATGATTTTTCAGCGAGATATCGGCGATAACGTGTTTTTCACCGTTTCAATGGCGCGGCCATAGGGTTTTGGTCTTACAGCTCCTGAAATATAAACCTAGGTATTTTTTGTGTATTTTTACATATTTTGACAAATTCAAATCTAGGTTTTACAAAAAACTTCAGACCTCTGCGATGCTTTTTCAGTGAGATATCGGCGATAACGTGTTTTTCACCGTTTCAATGGCGCGGCCATGGGGTTTTAGTCTTACAGCTCCTAAAATATAAACCTAGGTATTTTTTGTGTATTTTTACATGTTTTGACAAATTCAAATCTAGGTTTTACAAAAAACTTCAGTCCTCTACGTTGCATTTTCAGCGAGATATCGGCGATAACGTGTGTTCCACCGTTTCAATGGCGCGGCCATAGGGTTTTGGTCTTACAGCTCCTGAAATACAAACCTAGGATTTTTCTTTATATTTTTATATATTTTGACAAATTCAAATCTAGGTTTTACAAAAAACTTCAGTCCTCTGCGATGATTTTTCAGCGAGATATCGGCGATAACGTGTTTTTCACCGTTTCAATGGAGCGGCCATAGGGTTTTGGTCTTACAGCTCCTGAAATATAAACCTAGGTATTTTTTGTGTATTTTTACATATTTTGACAAATTCAAATCTAGGTTTTACAAAAAACTTCAGACCTCTGCGATGCTTTTTCAGTGAGATATCGGCGATAACGTGTTTTTCACCGTTTCAATGGCGCGGCCATGGGGTTTTAGTCTTACAGCTCCTAAAATATAAACTAGGTATTTTTTGTGTATTTTTACATATTTTGACAAATTCAAATCTAGGTTTTACAAAAAACTTCAGACCTCTGCGATGCTTTTTCAGCGAGATATCGTCGATAACGGGTTTTTCACCGTTTCAATGGCGCGGCCATGGGGTTTTAGTCTTACAGCTCCTAAAATATATACCTAGGATTTTTTTATATATTTTTACAAATTTTTTACAAATTCAATCTGTTATCTGCCAAAATTTCAGGTCTCTGCAACGCTTAGTTTTAAAGATCTCCGTGGCCGCGCGGTTCGCCGCGTTTCAATGGCGCGGCCACGTTCAAACCCTTAAAACTTTTTAACCATAACTTTGACAAATTTATGGTTTTGGGAATCAAGTTTTACAAATTTTTACATAATCTTAGCATAGTTTTTTTTTAAAAAAAACGCCGTGGCCGCGCCATCGAAACGGACACAATGAGAAACCTTAACGGACTTCTTACATTGTGACGACTTTACTACCGAAAATATAAAAAGTTAGAAACATGCCAACATAACATTGAGCGTAGCATACTGAACCTGAAGAGAAAAGATAGAGTGAAATTGCAAGTCATAAGGAAAAAAAACAAATATTACAGACGTGACATATAAAATGCTTTGTCCTGAATGACTGACTGACGGATCAACGCACAGCCTAAACCGCTGATCGTAGAGACCTGAATCGTGGAGGGTGTGTTTTTTATTTCTATGACGTAGGCATCCGATAAGAAAGGATTTGTCTAAATTGTACACCTAAGACGGTAGTAAAACGAGACGTAGTAGTGAGCCTCAGCTAACTACCGGGTCCACAGGTGGCGGATAGTGGAATATTCCTATAGTATATAGGATAGCTGCGAATAAGTTTTTACCAAATAAGCAATCCCGGACCGAGGCGGCAGGGTTACCAGTAGGTGTGTGGGATGCATGATGGCATATGAATCTCCAACAAAAGCACACAAATATACAATGACGACGCTGTGACGTGGCGAGTTAGCACCGCCATTAAATAAGTGCTTGACCAAAGGGGAGGGTAGGGTCCTGGTAGTGAGCTAACCCTGAGTATCAAGGTCCATAGGTAAATGCCGGAGTTGCGTTGTCAGGCAGGACAAAGCAAAAGAGTAGGCGGCGGATGACTCAAGCAATGTCCAACAAAAATCAAAATCAATTTTTTTATTTCACATAGGCCTACATGGGCACTTATAAAACACTAAAGGTGACACGAAAGGTGCACGGTTCGGGTTGGTCGTTTCCTATGGAGAAGAACCGGCAAGAAACTCCATGGTTACTCTTTTAAAAATGGTTTGGTTTTACAATATTTCCATGTTACAGCATTAGTACTTAGATATGGGGGGACAACGTAGGCCCGACTTATGACAATAAGTCGTAAGAAACTAATAAAATAAAATAATATGATTATATATTATATAAAAAAAGTTAACAAATGATAACTAGCATCTAGAAGGCCTACAATGTTCACACATTCACAAAACAATCGGTAAAACAATCTAAACAAAAGTAAAAAAAAAAAAAAATAAGTATAACAAGACTAAATTTAACATGTGGCACAAATTTTGTTATCAGTGCTGTAACTATTCTTAGCAAAGGGCTATAAAGATGATTGAAAACCATTGTAAAAAGTCTTATTAAAAGAAGGAAAGAAAAAATGAGATTGAGAATAGTTAGAGACATCCACATATTTGTGCCGTTTACAAGTTACCAGGGAAGCTGCGTGCGCAGAAGGAGCTAAGGCCAAATGTTTTTATCTTCAACGTAGTCCTTGATTTTATAATATGCTTTTTTAATAAGGATACGTTTGATGTAGTTTTTGAACTTTCCATCGGTCAGTTCTATAACTGACTTTGGCAACTTGTTATAAAAGCGTATACTGTTTATAAGAAAATACTTGCTAGTTATCTGAATTTGGGTATTACAATTTCGTGCTTACTGCGTGTATTTAAATTATGGAAGTCGCTTCTAGTTTTGAAAAGCCCTCGATTTTTACGGACATACAAAATACATTCCAAAATATAAAGTGAAGGTAGAGTCAGTATATCGATCTCTTTAAATTTTTCTCTGAGGGACTCGCGAGGACCCATTTTATAGATTGCGCGGATTGCCCTCTTTTGTAGGATGAAAATTGAGTCAACGTCTGCTGCTGATCCCCACAGCAGAATGCCATAAGACATAATACTGTGGAAATAAGCATAGTATATTAACCTAGCTGTAGCTACATCGGTTAGCTGCCTTATTTTCCTTACTGCATATGCAGCCGAACTTAACCTACCCGAAAGAGTTATAATGTGCGCGCCCCACTGCAATTTTGAATCGATAGTAATCCCTAAGAATACAGTTTCCGTTATAACTTCAAGATTTTTGCCGTCAAGATTTAAGTTTAGGTCATGTTGTGGTACATTTGGTAAAGAGAACTTTAGACATTTTGTTTTTTTCGCATTCAGTAAAAGATTGTTAGCTGCGAACCATTTTGAGAGAACAATTAGACTTTCGTTGACATTTAAGACATCCGTATCTTGCCTATCTATTTTAAAAATTAGCGAAGTATCATCAGCAAATAGAATTATATCCGATAATTTGGCCATCATAAAAGGGAGATCATTAATGTAAACAAGAAAAAGGAAAGGGCCGAGAATTGAACCTTGGGGCACGCCCATCTTGACTAGACACCCGGAGGACGACGCCCCATTAAGATTTACTTTTTGCTGTCTGTTTGATAAATAGGAAAGCACGAGATCAGCAGATTTTCCACGAATTCCAATGGCGGCGCTCATTTTTGCGATTAGCCACCTAGAATGTCGGCTCTATGACGGGCAGAAGTGATGAACTGAGCAGCCTCCTGCGGAGAAGAAACATAGATGCATGTTGTGTACAAGAGACCAAGTGGAAAGGCGCAAAATCAAGACCTATCGGCAATGGGTTCAAGCTCATTTACAATGGGACCGTAACAAGCAAGAATGGAATAGGAGTCATATTATTATTATTATTATTATTCCGTTTATTTAGCTTTGTACACACTTTATACTTACATTTTTAAATATTTATTTATAAAAAACAAATCATTAAAAAAAAACATTTAAAAATATAACAAAAATGGTTGTCCACCGGTGTCGGGAGCAGGGTCCAAGCTACCGGTGGTTAGGGCTCCAGAGACAGGAACCTCCTCACAATGCGAGCCGTATCGAGGAGTACTGCCTTCTGTATCAGGCCCTTGATCCAACCGTGCAGTGACAGCCTCGACAGATGGTCGTCGAGGCTCTTGGCCATCAGGCCGTTGGCCGTAATGACAATCGGCACAATGATCGCCGAGTCCACATTCCACATGTCGACAACCTCGTGTGCTAAGTCGAGATACTTGATTTGTTTCTCTTTCTCAGCTTTCACGAGGTTCTCGTCATGCGGAATGGTGACATCGATTATCATTGTGCGGCGCGCTAATCGGTCTATCACCACTATATCTGGCTTATTAGCAACAATAGTCCTATCAGTGATGATAGACCGATCCCAGTACAACGTGACATGGTCATTTTCGAGAACTGGGTCGGGCACATACTTGTAATACGGTACCTCCGATTCCACTAGATTGTACTTCAAAGCAAGTTGCTGGTGAATAATCCTGGCCACTTGATTATGCCTGTGCAAGTACTCGCCGTTAGCGAGACGAGAACAACCAGAGATAATATGTCTGATGGATTCACCCGGACGGTGGCATGCCCGACATATGTCAACCGTGCCGTCCTTCATTATATGTCTCCGGTAGTTATTCGTCAGGATAACTTCGTCCATAATTGCACAGACAAAACCTTCAGTTTCCCCAAAAAGGTCGCCGAAACGTAGCCAGGATACGGACGCTGGGAAGTCTATATCGGTCCCATGTAGAGCCCGATAGAAGCGCCCGTGTAGCTCCTTGCCTTGCCATACTTCTTTGCGTTCATCAGTAGTTAGCATTACAGGCTTGCGCCAGTTCTCTTTAGCCATGGACAACGGGGTGAGTCCCTTGTCCACTGCGACCACATCCCTGTGCATACCCACTTCAGATTTAAAAAAATATTCTCTGAGGCTGCACACCTCGCGGTTGTGAAGAGTCTTGGCGTTTAAAAAGCCTCGACCCCCACACTTCCGCGGGATGTACAGTCTCATCACTGATGATCGTGGGTGATGCATCCGGTTTGCGGTCAGCAGTGTCCGGACCCTCCTATCGAGGGCGTCAAGCTCGGTCTGAGTCCATTTGAGTATGCCGAAAGAGTACATCAAAACCGGCATGACCCAACTGTTGAAGGCGCGCACCTTATTTCCGCCTGACAAAAGGCTATTTAATACCTTTTTCAGGCGGCCAAAGAACCGCTCCTTCAGCAGTTGCTTCATGTCAGAACTGTTGATGCCCAACGCTTCCGACATACCCAAATACTTGTAAGTTTCGGTCGAGGAGAGGTGTCTGAGGTGTATGGAATCAGAGAGTTGAATTCCCTCGGATTCCATAATCTCCCCTTGCTTTACATGCATGACTGCACATTTGTCCACACCAAATTCCATCCTGATGGAGTTACTGAAGGTTTCAGTTACCTTCAGTAGCTCCGTCAGTTGGAATTTGTTGGGGGTAAAGAGTTTCAGATCATCCATGTAAAGGAGGTGAGATATGACCTGACCACCTCTTCTCAACCGATAGCCTAGTCCTGAATCCTCCAGCAGTGTACTTAGAGGATTCAGGGCTAAGCAGAACCAAAGTGGACTCAAACTGTCGCCCTGGAATATCCCCCGCTTAATCCATACAGGCTCATCATCCCCCTGAATCGGTCGACATCCTGGATATCGAAGGACTGTCTTCCATTGCCCCATACATGACTGAAGGAAGGTGCATAGAGTTGCATCTATTTTGTATAACTCCAGCACCCTCATGAGCCATGTATGTGGCACAGAGTCGTAGGCCTTCTTGTAGTCTATCCAGCATGTCGACAGATCCTTGCGGGATCGACGAACCTGCTGGCTTATGGCCATGTCAATGAGGAGTAGCTCCTTAGTGCCGCGGGACCCATTCCTACATCCATTCTGAGAGGTAGACATTATTGAGTTAGCTTCAATGTGTTTATCAATTTTTGCTCTCAGGATGGATGTAAGAAGTTTATAAACCGTCGATAGGCAAGTAATTGGTCTTTATTATTATTATTATTATATACTTTATTGTACACCACAAAAAAAATATACAGGACAAACGTTCAAATATACAAGTGTACAATGGGCGGTCTTATCGCACTAGGCAATCTCTTACAGACAACCTTTGGATGGACTGAAAGATAGGAGAAGAATTTAGGGTTGTCAGTGTACAAAATATCAAAAATAATATTACTTAGACTTAATAACATACAATACATACATACAATATTACTTAATATACTAATACATATCAAATATATAACAGAGAAAGGAGAAGAATAAAAATTATAGTGAAAGGTAATGCTCCTTCACCATTTTCTTGAACGTTGGCAGTGTTTGAGCACGTCTCACTTCAATAGGTAATACATTCCACAACCGAGCTGCTTGAATCGTAAAAGATTTGTCAAAGAAGGAAGTGGAATGCATACGAATACTTAATTTTAGATTTTCCGATGATCTCAAGGACCTAGAATGGGTGTCACAGAGGAACTGAAAGCGTTCTTTGAGATAAAAAGGAGTAAAAGGATTAAATAGCACATTATAAAGCAAAGAAAGTATGTGGGCATTCCGGCGAAGGCGAATAGGAAGCCATTTGAGCTTAGTACGAAATTCGGAAACGTGATCATACTTGCGCAAGCCAAATATGAACCTGATACAGAGATTTTGAAGTCGCTCAAGCTTGTCCAATTGGTCTTGGGTGAGATCAAGATAGCTGGCGTCAGCATAGTCTAGAATAGGTAGAAGAAGAGATTGTGCTATCGCAATTTTAGTGGTGATGGGAAGAAAATTACGAAGACGTCTCAGGGAACCCGCAGACGCAAACAGTTTTCGACTGACTTCCTGCAGTTGTTTGGTCCAGGAAAGGGTGCTGTCGATAAAAATCCCCAAATTCTTCACAATATGATTTATAGGAATAATAGTATTATTGAAAGACTACATACTCATACTATCGGAGGACTTGATTAACAGACTTGTGAAAGTGGAAAGAGTGAGCATAGACTTTGTCAGTTAAAATAGCTTTCGAAAACTAGCCTTGCTTTAACATAATATCAGCATACGCTCCGCAAACGGGTGCTACTGACAGCGAGAAGGAGGCGTTTTGGGAAGACCTTTGCAATCTAACTAATACTATACCATCGAGCGAGTCTGTACACCTGGGCGGTGGATGGTCATGTTGGTGCCGGTAACACAAATTTCAAGAGATGGCACGGTGTATTTGGATACGGTGCGCAAAATAGTGATGGAGACACCATCCTGCAATTTGCATCCACTTATGACCTAGCCATAATAAACACCTCTTCTTTAAGAAAAAAGAGACGCACTTAATTACATATAAAAGTGCCGGTCATACCACGCAAATAGACTACATGCTAACGAGAAGAAGTAATTTAGGCAAGTACAAGGATTGCAAGGTCATACCCGGAGAACCTCTCACCACTCAGCATAGACTGTTAGTATCTGTTTATAAATTAAAAAAACCTGTCAAGCTAAAAAGAAAACTGATGCCAAAAATCAAATGGAGAGCCATAGCCGAACCTGCCGGAGACAACTTTACAAAGGACCTAATAGCTAATAGTACAAAAATTTTAGGCCTAACAATCGACAGAAGTTTAAATTGGAAAGCGCATATTGAGGCTCTAGCCAAAAGAATAAGCAGTGGTGCATATGCGTTGTATAAATTGTCACGTACTCTAAATATAGAGGCGCTATTAACGGCCTACTATGGTTTAGTTAAATCCGTCATTAGATATGGTGTTATCTTCTGGGGCAACTCAACTGACAGGGATATCATCTTTAAAAGACAAAAGTGCTGCTTGAGATCTATGTTTAATCTCAAAACTACCGATAGCTGTAAAAATTATTTCACAAAATATCATATATTAACATTACCTACACTTTATATATTAGAAATGGCAATATTCGTAAAAACAAATCCACATTTGTTTCCTCGTATGGCAGACAAATTTCCAAGAAATAGGCGTGATGATAGCAAACTATGTTTACATACATCAAAAACTGCACTTAAGAGTGTTTTTTGCATGGCACCAATTATCTACAATAAATTGCCCAAAAGTTGGAAAGAGCAAACTATACATAAACTTAAACAAACAATGAAATTGTTTTTGGCACAAAAAGCATATTATAATATAACAGATTTTTTAAACGACTCATGGTGATTATTGTAAATACACTAACTAACATTGTAGTAATTATGGTAATGTAATAGTGGTGAATTTAGATACGCCTATAATAAATAATTAATTGTAATTCATTTATGCCTATTAAAGTGATGTAAATCTTCATTGTGATAATTGTAATCTATAATATTGGACATGGAAAATAAATAATAAATCATTGCATAATGTAAATAATTTAGAATATAAGAAATCTGTTTTAACTTTGAATGATATTTAATGTATAGTTGTAAAATTTAATAACCAATCGATTCAATAATACTAATTTACCTAAAATATTTGCACGCCATGAGAAATGGCAGACATGTCGTGAGCCACTCTTATTTAAGATCTTGCATGCATGTATCATTTTAATTCTGTATGAATACACATGTTTGAGCAAATAAAATTTCTTATTCTTAAGGACCTGGAAGACCATCTTTGTTCGGATGACAATCAGATCCTCACAGCAACAGAAATGTGGGACAAATTTGAAAAGGTATGCGTAACATCCGCGGAAAAACACCTTGGTAGAACAAGAAGTAGAAAAGGTCCAAATAAGGAAACTCAATGGTGGAGTACCGACATCAAAGACATAATATCTGAAAAAAAGAAGCTTTCAAAGTTTGGCAATCTACGCAACATGAAAATGACCGTGATTGTAGTATGTACGAAACCGGAAGACTACAGAAGTAGACATGTACGAAACCGTTACCACGCATGTTCTAAGCCCAGGCGGCAGGTGAGCAGTTTGAGCTGGAGGTCGGAGTGCATCAGGGTTCTACTCTTAGCCCACTGCTATTCAACACCACAATTGACTATTAGACGAAACACTGCCAGAAAGCAATCCCTGGAACATACTGTGTGCAGACGATGTTGTTTTGATGTTGGAAGATACAGATGATCTCCAGCAAAACTTCAATGCTTGGTTTAGAGCACTCGAAAATAATGGTCTAAAAATAAGCAGGAAACAAACCGATCAACAACCGACCATATTTGACAGCATCACGGACCCTGATAGCACATAATTCACCATTGGTATATCTCAAGTCCCCACAGTCAAACAGTTCAAGTACTTAGGTTCAATCATTACTAATGATGCAAACATTTAGAGCGACGTGACTCACAGAACAACAACCGGTTGACTACAATGGCGACAACTCACAGGTGTCATATGTGACAGAAAAATGCCCATTAAAATCAAAGGCCATATTTACAAGACAGCCATACGCCCCGCAATTATGTACGGATCGGAATGTTGGGCAACCACTAAACAACACCTAAACAAACTACATACTACGGAAATGCGAATGTTGCACTGGTCGGCAGGTGTCACCAGACTAGACAAGATCCGGAATGAGTACATGAGACGAAGTTTTAAAATCGCTCCCATCATCGACAAACTAAAGGAAATTTGACTCCGATGGTATGGCCACATCCAGCGAAGGTCAGATGACCATATGGTGAAGCTTGCCCTTAACTGCCAACGACGAAACGCGGACGCGGTAGACTACTCGTACTTGGTTGACGATGGTTGAAAAAGACCTGAAAGAAGTAAATTTGGACAACAGCATAAGGAGGGCCGTCCCAAAGTACGAGTAAATGGGATAAGGTCGCGACTGATGATCATGATGATGTACACCTAAGACGGTAAAAAGAGGGTTGATAGTTTGTATGGAAAATCTAATTCCTTCGGCTAATATTCTTGAAACTTGGCACAAATAGTAATCTAAGTAAATAATAAAGGCTGACATTATTCGTTTTTCGAAACTACCGCCAAAAGACGATTTAGGGGGTGTTGAAGTTTGTATGGAAGAATCTTATTTCTTGGGTTAATAATCTTGAACATTGGCACAAATAATATCCTAAATGAATAAATTCAAATTCAAAAACTTTATTTCGAGCGAAAACTCATATAGGGTTAGTAACAATGTGCTTAAAACTAAGTGTTAGTAAACAACACGATACGGTGACACATGTAACTGACAGCAGTGAACTATATACGGACAGTCCACTCTGTCAGCAATCATTTTCAGAACCCTGTTAGGGCTGTCCATAACCCGGGCCACAATTGATGTTGCGCGCTTGCGCATTATCGCAAAAAACAATCCACACGCGCCGCTGCAAACATCCCTGACGCACTGCAACGCCAAGGCAACCCCATCAGTTTTCTGAACGCGTTATTATACTGGACCCGAAGGGCCCCATACGACGCCCGCGAATAATTCTCCCACAGGCTGCAAGTGTAGAAGGTGGTACAGAATGCTTTAAAGAGCGCCACCTTCTGCAGTACAACGTGCCAACCTGCGAGCTATCATATTCGCACGCACGGAAAGAGCCCTCCGTTCCCTTTCAATGTCAGCATTGTCCTTGAGGTCAGTGGTGACCAAGTGACCTAGGTACTTAAATTGTTCCACTCGCTCAAGAGTAACACCGTTTAGCCGTATGGGAGGCACATCAGGAAGGTACCTGGTCCCCGCGTCAAAAACAATGTACTGACTTTTCTAAACGTTATATAATAAACCATGTTCAGTTGCGTAACGTTCACATATGGCCAATAGTGTCCTAATACCACCGACTGACGCGCTCAGCAGCACCATGTCGTCCGCATAGCTTAAATTATTGACACAGACACCATTAATATGACAACCGACATGATGACCGCTGAGCGCCTCAATCAGGGCATTCATATACAAATTGAAAAGGGCAGGGGAGGTTAACCCCCCCTGTCTCACTCCACACTCCAATTGATAAGGCTCCGACAGCACACCTGCCCACCGAACACTGTTGACCTGGCCTCCGTACCAATGCCTGAAGATACTTATAAGCTCGATAGGCAAGCTTATAGCTTCAAGTTTCCTCCATAATATATCGTAGGAAACCAGATCAAAAGCCCTAGACAGATCGAGGAAGCAAGCGAAAACAGGTGTTCCTCTTTTTGTGTAGTACCTGACGGCCTGCTTGAGACACAGAACTGCACTCTCTGTAGAAAGTCCTGACCGAAACTCTAACTGATTGTCGTGCAGCACAAGATGTTCGTTTAGCTGCGTATCAAGCAGACCATCAAGCACCTTAGCGTCTATGGTTGCTAGAGAAATAGGTCTATAGTTCCCCTTATCCGAAAGATCACCTGTTAAACTTTTAACAATGGGAACCACGATCGTCCTCATTAGGTCGGAGGGCAAGTATGAATGACCAATACATAAATTGTACAGCAGTGCCAAAACCCTCGGTAAATGAGGACCGGCGTATTGTAAATGCTCGATACTGAGCCCGTCATGTCCAGGGGACTTACCTCTGGTCGTAGACCTGATGACCCTGGCCAAATCTTTAGCACTGAAGCGGGTGCCCACCCTGCCACAACGGGGCTCAGCATCCAGCATCTCACAAGAGCTCCCTAGCGGTGACTTTAAAATAAACTGATTTCTGAAAAGGTTCGCAATATCTTTCGCATCACTCACACCATTCACACTAACAGGCAGGCCCGGCCGAATGCTCAATTTATTAGTGCTCTTCCAGAAACCGCGAAAATCACGCTTTGAATGCTTAGAAGCAATTATGTCCATCTTTATCTGTTCTCCGTGGTTCTGACACCATTTAAGTCGCGATTTGAAAAAAGCCCTACTTTCCCGCATGTCATCATACACTGGGCCAGTTGAAGGTTTGCCACACGATAACCATACGTGAAATTTCTGCCTCGCCAGCCTGTGAGCGCAACTGACATGATTATTCCAGCCTGTGATTTGAGCGTTTTTCCTACGACTAACAAACTTATTTGCCGCACTACAAATTGACGACTCACTGAGATCACAAACAATATCCGAATACAGCTTATCAATAACAATCCTATGGGTGGATTCACCACAACCAGTTAATTCTACAGAAAATCAACCAATTTTAATCGCTTGTGACATTCATTAGAATATGTATTAATTTGTTCCTTGGTTCTTTCCCCCCATACAACTTAATTGTGAGAAATCACATCAACAGGAATCCTAGGTGATAACAAATCAAATTTACATTCCACAATCATAGGGTAATGGTCAGACCACAGTACGTCATTTCTTACGTAAACATCAACAACAGAACTTAATGCCGAGTGTGTGACTACAGTGGTCTAGCCATCGCCTACAGCCGTGAGCTTCACTCATAAAAGTGTAGGTATCACTCGTTAACCCCAGTCTGTCTATATCAACACAAATCCATCTTTGATCGTCACAAAAGCATGACAGTTCACTCATAAACAAAGAATTCGGGTGTGCATTAAAGTCCCCCAAAACAAATACTGATTCAACACTACAATCGTCTACTACAGCACTCACCGTACCGAGGCAGTCCGTGAAATCCGGCAAGTTATCACTCGAATCCGTAGGCATATAGCTAACAATTACAGGCCTATTGTTTGACGAGGATTATTGCACTGTAACACTGATACATTTTGGAATTCGTTACTCCTCCATAACAAAGCAACACCGCCGTAAGGTCGACCGCGTAACATGATGGCCGACATGTCAACAGCTGACGTTCCCGTGGCACTAAACTTGTCGTCAATGGTGCAAAGATATGATATTTCCTCTGGCTGCAACCATGTTTCTTGCAAAGCAATTATATCGGAAGATCTACACAGTTCTTTAATGCTGTTTACAGACCTTTTCACACTTTTGCAATTGAACGATACCATTCTGTACAATCTATCCATTGCGTTTCATACTGCAGCCGACGTTATTCGAAACATTATTCGTATATCTTTGCTTATAATGCACGAATCTTCAAAAAATTATTCCTTGAGGCCACAAGTTTTCATCTAAAAATAAAGGTACTTTGTGATCAGATACAAAAAACTTGTATGCCTTGTGGTCCTTCTGTTTTTTAGCGTGTATTATTTCTAAGGAAACTCTTTCTTGCGTCTTAGAATGTATGTAATTAATAATGTCGGCTTCCTGCGTGTCCATATGTACATTTGTTATAAATATTGGTGACTTCGTATCGGCAGCCTTAAAGCCGATCGTTTCGCACGCAATACCAGTCTGTCCCCTGTACCGGTAATTAGGTTTTTTCTTCCGAACTACGTACTGCCAATCATCCGCAATCTCGCTTTGTGTTTTATTACATTTTATTCTGGAGTCCGGTCCAGACGTCTTACTAGTAGCGCAGCTATATTCGCATCTGTGGGTAGATTTGTTTCACTATCGTCATGGGGTAACAACTCATACAAATTATAATTAGTATTAAAAAAAGATCATAGATGGCAGCATAGGTAACAAATGTGAAAGTATCAATCAATTAAAAATGTTTAACAGCAGATTCAGGCTGAAATAAGTTTAGTAAAAATCAAAACTTGCTTCTTTAATGTTAATTTATCCATTTAGACTCATTAATCAGGTTTTTGAACAAAAAAGATAAGTGAAGACTTTGTATGTTAAATTAGTTGAAAGTAGCCATCGACTTTTCGTTTTGTTTTGAGTTCTTTGCAATAGATGGCGTGTTTCACAATTTGTCCTAAACTATATATCCATCGTAAGATTTATTTTGTAGGATAGTTATTATTTATTATAGGCGTAATTTAAAAGATATTATTTATTATAGGCGTAATTTCAAATATTAAAGTTTTGGTCTATTATTTAAAATCACTTTTTTGTGAAGCTTGTTTACACGTCGAATTAACTAGAAGATACCGCGCTGGAACAGGACTCGTATCGCGCTAGGGCCTACTCAAATCGCACGGGTACTAAAATAAGAGATAACGCGACGCGTGTGCCGCTTGCCGTCCGAGTTTACGTGTCGCATAGTATGTACAGTTTGATTCAAACTTAATAACGGCTCGAAACACTTCGTGAGCCACTACGCGCTAGCAATTTCATGTGACAGCGGGGGTGAGGGGTAGGGTAGGTACTGCCATGCTGCGTACCTAACTAAAGTATTAAAAGTAATCATTTTTGTAAAAACATCTTGTTCTTTATATATCTAAGTACCAACCTAAAATAAAAAAGCTAATTTAAAAATCAAACACCCGACTGCTTAATAAGCGAACTAAAAAGCTGTAAACAAGAAAATAACTAGCTGTGCAATCGGAGGATACATATTCGCGAACTGCCTGATCCTCCGACGGCACAGCACGATTTTTACTTGTTTACAGCTTTTGAGTTCGCTTCCTTTTTGATTTTTAAATTTGCTTTTTTTATTTACAACTTTTAAGTATTTTTTTTTATAAATGGTTTAAACATATACGTGGTATGTATTTTTGTAATCACCACTAAAAGCCCTTCATTTTGATACCCCACTCGACGGGTTACGAAGATAAAAAATTGCAACCTCTACAATATGGAGCCCAAAATCCGCCATTTTTTTTTAATGGCACTTATCTAAGAATAATTGGGTGGCCAAGACCTATCTAACGATGTCTTAATTATAAAAATCCGTCATGTGGTTTGAAAGATACGAGGTAATAAAGAATATTACACACATACTTACATACAAGATACGCTCGAAAAATATAACCCTTTCCTTGCAGCCGGGTAAAAAAGTATAACCCTTATAGTGAATAATAAAATGACATGAAGTAGGTACCTACTTCGTGTCATTCCGTTACCGCGGAAGCAAGCTAACTACCTACATTTAATTCTACAACGAATTCTACAGTTTTGATTGATTTGGAATATTCGTGAATATTGTGAAATTCGCTACACAATGCGACCACTTAGATTTAAGAAGTTACCGCGGTCTGAGCGGAATCTGTCCCGAACCGAACATACCTAATGTTATTATTACGAATACGAAGTAAGCGTTCAAGGACAAGACAACTGGCAAATAACGTCTCTGAGTACCTACATGATACGATTCCTCGCTCAAATTGCCATATGATTTAGTATCTAGGCCTCAGACCAACAAAAAAAGATAGACGTAGCGTCGCGAACATCAAAAGTGAAGCCACATTTTTATCTATGTGTGTTTGGAAGGGTTGCCATTTGTTGATTTTTTTCCCTATAAAATGGGTAATAATATTATTGTGTGGGTAGGATAATATTTTTCGATTAAGATATTGTTGAGTATGGTATTGAACCTCAAAAGTAAACGATTAAGGTACATTATTAATTATAACTCACGAAAAGATTTTTTTTTGTTTTATCGCAATAAACAATTAGAAAGTGGCTTTACATGCTTATGATTTGGAGATCACCTTTTATGCAATCCTTGCTTGTGTTAGGAGACTTCACTCTTCCGCTTAGCAATATCCATTAATTTGCATTTTAATGCAAAAAAAAAATACAAATATAAATAGTCAAGTTTTAAATAATAAAAAAAGCAAACTTTATGTGAACGAGCGTTATACAGAGAAAAAAAATGCGCGTATTTGTGTGATGTGTGGGAGTATAGAGGAGTGCGCTAAAGTGTGAGGGTATATAGTTTGTATGAGTTTAAATTAGTATATTTAGTTCTACTCTGGGGTATATGTTTAGGTGTAAGTTATCTTAGCCTGTGACAGTGTCTTGGGATCGGAAGAAGTAAAATACAGCTACTTCCTATAACCTTGCTCATAGAAATTCTATTAAAGGTTATAAGTTGCTGAAGCGTAAATCATAACATCGTCAAGTGTATGATTCATTATGTAAATTGTTTTGAAATAATATAGATAATTATATTTTCAATCAACTTTATTAAATTCAAAAATACCACCTTAACAAAATCACTGACTCCAAAAAGTAAAACAAAGATAAATGGTACTATTAGATAAAGATAAATGTACTATTTCTTATAGCTACTATCCATTTTCTTTTTGTATCATTATTATTTGGAAATCTAAAATATTAAAATGACATAAAAAAATAAAACAGGAATATAACTCGAAGTAAGAAATCATATTAAATTTGTTTAATCGAATGGGGTAATTTGAAATCATATTATGGCAACCCACGCACTTTATGTCACTGATTTCGTTCGTTGAGGTTTTTTGTTCCAAGGAACCTAAAATTCATAGTTTAATTAATAAATAAACGATGTTATTTCAAGTACTTACATGAGAAATGTGATTCCGTGAGACTTTTTATGTGCTTTGCTATTGTTTTTACAAGTTTTCACTACACAGGAAGGCATAATTCTATTTTTTTTAATATATGTTAACTAGACGACGACTCGTAACGTACTAAGAGCGATGAGCATAGTTTTATTGCAGGTGTGTGCGTGAGAGTGTATATTTACTTGGAGGAGCATAGTTTTGTGGCTTCACTTATGATGTTCGCGACGTTACGTCTATCTTTTTTTGTTGGTCTGAGATCTAGGCAAATTACTAGATGGCGTTAGAAAACCACAGTCTCGGGCTATTAAAGAGTCACTGGTGCTGCCGCCTGTTAAAAATATGGAGAAAGACAAAATAGCCCGACCAATAGCCCGACTTAAGGAGGTGACATTTCTTTGTATGGGATTGGGTATCTGTACTGTAGTATTATATTATCTTTGCTATCGTGTAGCTGCCGTGAATCATCGGCTCGCTGCGTCGATGCGTCGCCGAGCGATAGCACCTTACCCGTTAAACCGGTTTCGTCCGAACACAGCTGTTTATTATCACTGCACGACGAAATTGATATTGTTCTGTTTTTCTCAGTATCTCCACTATCACAATGTATTACTGACGGTGTCTTAACTAAACTATCCTCAGGGATACTTTCAGATAATATTTGGCTAGATGCTACACATTCACCCCGCTGTGTTGTCTCGTTGTGATGACTAATCATGTTATGAGTAATTGCAGCTGATGGAAGACATCGCGTTTATCGTTGTTACCCTGATTAAATATGAGTTCTTCTAGCTCTTTGATTATATACTTGTCTAGATGCCACATTGATACTACCTGAACGGCTCAAATAAAGTCTACTATAATTGGTAGACCCGCTTCTTTCTTACGTCAGTGTCACTTGGATCACGTAAGGGTAAAGTGTTCACGAAAAATAATTAATTATGCCGGTTTGTGTCGTCAGGCTATGTCGCAATTATGTGGGCAAATTGTATAATAACACCAAGATCACTTTTCATCGGTAGGTTTTGTTATTTAACCACTATTATTATAAGAAAACACAATTTTTAATTCGTTACTTTGTAGGTTAGTCTGATTTAGCCAGTGTTATCAGTTTATTACTAGGGAGATTTCACGAAACTATGGGAGACAAAATACAAATAGCATTACATAATCTTTTGATCAGATGAACTTTATTATTTTAAAAATTACATTATATATTTGATCAGTAAATGACAACTTACCTTAAAGTAGCCAGACAATAAAATCAAAGAGAAAACTATTCTGAAAACAAACACAAAGAGATGGGTTTTGATCTATAAATTACTACATATTTTTTCATTGTATTTTTTGTTGTTACTAAAATAAATGATACACTAATCTACAAAATAATTATTTAATTCAACCTGTTTTGTTTAACTTTCATCATATTAAATAATGGAGAAAAGGTAGGTTAATAATTTGTAGATGGCATCCCTTAACACGCATACTTTGACAGTTTGACGACAATAAGTACACGAGCGGTACCCACACATATCACGCAATTGGAGACAGTTTTAGCGCGTCATTTGTTTGCATTGCTCTATCTAGACAAGTATATAATCAAAGTTCTAGCTGTTCTTTGGTTACGTAACTAGATTTGATGTTCTTCACCTCTTCACGTAGCACCAACAAATCCTTTAGCAGTTGGGAGGCATCTAGGTGGTCGAATGAGATAGGTGGAAGTCTTCCAAGATCACGGGCCACAAACACTAGTATTGCATCCGGGTCCACCACTTTCAATAACGATATTATGTCCAGTAAATCACGTTTTTCCTTCCCATCATTTTTACGAATAATTTTACGTTTCACTGAGGGTAACGTTTCATACAGTAACGATTTCGACTGCTTTATTTCCTCACTGGTAAACGAAGATACACAGATTTTTATTAACGTATTTTCGTCCGCGATAGACAATTTATTCTGCACGTACGCTAACAATTCGTCGATTACGACATTGCACGAGTTACATTTCACAAACGTTGACATTTTCTAACGCGTCCTGCCGGTAAGGATGCGCGAGCGCTACGATAATACATACCGTTTGAGGAATGTCACTTTGTCAATGCCAAGAAGCTCAAGATGGTCCGTTATTGGCACTGTCACATCCCGGAAAGCTGGAGCCGGGTGAAATTGGCTCTTTTTTGCGGAAAAAAGACACGCCTGGGTTTTAGTAGCATTAAACCGGACCAGATTGGCATCGCCCCATTCGGAGGCTGCCTGCAAGGACAGGTTCAAATGCTCCACCATGGCCTCACGGAGAGACTGGATCTGCGGCCCGTTAGCCCGTGCGTTGGACATGTATCTCCCAGCAACAGTGCTGTCGTCTGCATACCCAAAGGCCGGGTCTTAGCAGATCGTTAATGTGCAGCAAGAACAATGTTACCGACCCCTGAGGGACCCCGGCATTGATATACAATTGGTACGATGAGCAGCCATCGATAACTACTTGAATGGACCGATCTCTCAGGAAGTCTGCCATCCAATCACACAGGCCACCGGGCAGACCGAATGAAGGAAGCTTACCAATAAGGCTTTCTTGCCAGACCCTATCAAAAGCCTTCGAGAGATCGAGGGAAACGGCAAGCGCTTCCCCGTGCCTGTCGATGGCCTCACTCCATATGTGAATGGCATACGCTAGAAGATCCCCAGTAGGATATCGTTAGTTTCTAGGTATGCCAGGAGCTTTGTGTTAAGTACACAAAGGTTTGGGTCTGTAGTTGGCAGGGTCAGCTGGACTACCCTTCTTGGGCACGGGCTGTACGTTAGCTTGCTTCCATGCATTCGGCACTTTTCCAGTCTCATACGAAAGGCGAAACAGGCGAGTCAAGATCGGAGACAGTTCAGGCGCACAGGTTTTTAGAACTATGGCTGGTATTCCGTCAGGGCCGCTAGCCTTGTTCACGTCGAGGTAGCGCAGCACCCTACGGACGTCCTTTTGATGGATGCGAATGTCCGACATTCTCGTCTCGCATCCATCAGGAGATGGAGGGGGCCGCGCGTCACAAGGATTCAGACGCGAAGATTCTGCAATAGAGAGGCAAATAAATTTGCCTTCTCTTCAGCGGAGTGGGCTTGCGACACATCGGGTTTCAGCAGTGGTGGTAGTGAGGGACGGCAGTAGTTCGACTCGACCGACTTAGCCAGGGACCAAAACGCTTTACTACCTGCTGGGTAAGAAGCAAGTTTGGCCCCTATTCGGCCAATGTGGTCGAACCGAGCCCTTCGCAAAACCATCTTGGACTTGGCAGCCCTGTTGAAGGCCTTCTTCTTCTGATCCACATCACTCGCATTGCGCGATCGAGCGTCGACCCATGCCAGGTACGCCTCATGCTTAAGCGCGTCGGCACGATGACATTCGGCGCGAACGATGGCCGGTCAACGCTGGACATTGTTACGTCAGAGAACGGCAACTAATCCGTCACGGCGTCCGCGCACATCGAATGTAAATACCAACCTCAATAAACAATAAAGGCTATAATAATTTGTATTTTCAAACTACCCTCAAAAGACGATTTAGGGGGTGTTAAAGTGTTTTGATGAATCTTATTTCTTGGGTTAATAAACTTGAAAGTTGACATAACACCAACAAAACTAAACAAAAAAGGTTTTCATTATTTGTTTTTCGAATCTACCCCCAAAAGACGATTGAAACTTGACATAAGTACCAACCTATGTAAACAATAAAGGTTGTCATTATAAGTTTTTCGAAACAAACCCCAAGCTAAGAATCATGCTGGACAGATTTTTGTTTTTGACCTAGGGGAGCAGGGAGCATTAAGTAGGATTTTTTGGAAATTCAACTTTTAAGGGCGTGAAAAGAACCCCGAGCAAGCCCGATTCCGAAAAGGCTTTATCACCGTAGACCATATACATACGCTGCGCCAGGTTATACAGAAGACCGAAGAGTTTAACCTGCCTCTCTATTTAGCGTTTGTGGACTACGAGAAAGCCTTCGATTCGATCGAGACTTGGGCTGTACTGCAACTCTCCAACGGTGCCAGATCGACTACTGGTACATTGAGGTTTTGAAGTGTTTGTACAAAAACGCCACCATGTCAGTCCGTCTTCAGGATCAGACCTTGAAACCAATCCTTCTCCAGCGCGGCGTGAGACAGGGAGACGTCATTTCTCCGTAACAGCTTACTGCTGCGCTGGAGGATGTCTTCAAGGTTCTGGACTGGAGGACCTTGGCATCAACGTTACTGGCGAGTACATCACTCATCTTCGGTTTGCCGACGACATAGTGGTCATGGCTAAGACCATGGAGAGCCTCAGTAAAATGCTCGATGACCTCAGTAGAGCTTCCGAAAGAGTGGGTCTTAAAATGAACATGGATAAAACCAAGGTCATGGTGAATGCCCATGTAACACCCACTCCTATCAAGGTCGGAGACTCTACACTCGAAGTTGTAGACGATTATGTCTACCTGGGACAAACGGTCCAGTTGGGTAGGTCCAATTTCGAGAAAGAGGTCAACCGTCGAATCCGACTCGGCTGGACGGCGTTCGGGAAGTTGCGTGGTATCTTCTCGTCCAATTTACCGCAGTGTCTCAACACAAAAGTCTATGACTAGTGTGTGTTGCCAGTAATCACCTATGGGACCGAGACGTGGTCGCTCACAATGGGCCTTATCAGAAAGCTCAAAGTCACCCAAAGGGCAATGGAGAGGGCTATGCTCGGTATTTCCTTGCGTGATCACGTCAGAAATGATGATATCCGCAGGAGAACCAAAGTTACCGACATAGCCCGAAGAATTGCCAAACTTAAGTGGCATTTGGCAGGGCACATTGCTCGCAGAACGGATGGCCGATGGGGCGAAAAGTTCTGGAATGGCGACCGCGAACCGGAAGACGATACGTTGGAAGGCCTCCCACTAGGTGGACTGATGACCTGGTTAAGGTTGCGGGAAGGCGCTGGATGCGAGACGCACGGAATCGGTTAATGTGGCGACGCCTGGGTGAGGCCTATGTCCAACAGTGGACGTCTTTCGGCTGAAATGATGATGATGACCCCATTTTTTATTGATTTAAAATAGCTTATTTTTGGTCGCCTTCACGAACTGCACATAAGTCATTTATAGTAAAACAAAATCACGCGAACTGCTAGTTCACAATAAAAAAACTTAAATGGCAGTGGACAGGCCACACAATCAGAAGCAGAATAGAGAATTGGTCCAAAGACGTCACTGAATAGTACCCGAGAGAGGGGATGAGAAGGAAAAGGACACCGATGTGCAGGTGGGAGGACGATCTGCGATCGACAGCAGGAGCGTAATGGAGGAGACAAGCAAACGATCGTGTACTTTGGAAGGGTCTGGGGGAGGCCTATGCTGAAAAGCAAAACAAACTGTTTACCTGTACAAAAGATAATAATATGTAAATAATTAGTTATAAGTTTGTAAATAATGGCTTTTTGAATTTGAATAAATTTTATACACATTGCTTTAATTAATTCTTCAAAAACATCTTTATGCGCTATTTTTATTTTTCTTCGCCAAAAATATTCAATGCGCCTGTCTGTTTGTAACCATCACTACCGAACATCACTTTTAAATTTCGCCAATAGATTTCAATTCTTTGTGTGTGTTTCCCGTCTGGTGGCACAAATTTATTTATAGGGTCGCTGTGATTTACCTTCTTTTGTATGTATCCATATTGAGGTAGGCAATCATAGTCTCTCCAAAAATCGGTATGGATTTCAGTGCCTATACCTCCGCATGCTTTTGTATTAGTGGCACCAACATTTCCGCAGATCTATCATCATCGGGACACACTTCTAATCGCAAATAATCTTTTCAGTTTTCTATCATGCCCAGCACCCAGTGGCCTTCAATGTGTCTCCCTCTATTGTACTTTCTTATTCCAAATTTTGATTAATCTATTTGTACGTAAACGCTCTCAACTGCTAGGGACACAAACGATGACTGACGATGACAGCGGCAATACAAAATAGCGTCAGTTTTACGTTTCGTTCCACAAGCCGACAAAAGACGGTAAACACTACACATTTTAATTTTTAACCGACTTCCCAAAAATGAGGAGGTTCTATGTTCGACTTAATGTTTGTTTTTTTTATTTATTTTTTTGGGTATGTTCACCGATATCTCCGTCAATTGTGAACCGATTTTGAAAATTCTTTTTTTGTTTGATAAAATATGTTCCGAAATTGGTCCCATTTTAATTTGGCGAATATCTGATGAAGAACTTCGGAGATATACAACAGAACTCTTCAATAAATAACGGCAAATCTCTCGGGATTGCTGCAATCGCATGTCTGTTTGTTGTTTATAACATTTCATAACATCACGACAGTTCGCTCTTAAAGGGTAAGCAGATCTCTCATTTCACCGGTTATGTTCAAGTTTCATGAAATCTATTCTGGCGAAATAGTTCCCTTACTAACTTGTCTATTAGGTACGTATAACAAAAAAGGGAAAATAAAAAAAACTTTTTGCAAAAAAATTCTACTGACTTCCAAATAAAAAACTACAAAGTGAAAAATAACTTAATTTTTTGAAGTTGGTGTCCATAACGCAAAAAAATGGTACCTACGAAAGACACCGACTTCAAAAAATTAAGTTTGTAGTTTTGTATTTGGAAGTCGGTAGTATTTTTTTGCAAAAAGTTTTTTTATAATAGCTTTATTTGTAATGAAAATAAAGCTGTAATTTAAATATAAACTGTTAAATAGATGTGTGCGTAAAACTATTGAAATAAGTACAAAATATATATGATTTTATTTCTGTAAGTTGGTTTGTACAAACACTTTTACATGTCGATCACATTTTTTAAAACTAGATGAGGTCGGCGTTTCCTATCTGACAACTCTGAGAAGAAAGGCCGAAACAAACTCAGTGGTCACAGTCTCTTTTAAAGTCCAGACAAAATCTTGGTTAGATCATGTGAAGATCATGTGAAGACCATGTAGACTGATGTCTGAAATGGTCTTTTGAGGAAAGAACTAGCCAGATTGAGTGGACCTGTCCAGTCAGTGCACGCATTTGTCAATAACCGAGCATCTCAACTCAGAATTTAAGGAGCTCAACGATACGACAAAATACCAAAGAAAGGACATTTGGGTAGGCCGCATAAATTACTCAAACTGCCAGACCATGATTAAAAACTAAGATAAATTAAAACAAAAAAAAGAACGATCCACATAGTCTTCACATTAATACATCATACTCAACCAACACACACCGTACTTTCAAATCTTATTAATTAATCTTATTTTTAAATTGTTTAATAATAATACATTGTGATAGCGATGACTATGTTGTACCTTTTGTTTAATATTATCTATGCAAAATTTACCCGAATACTGTCTCTCAAGACAGTGGCGTGCCTAGGGTTTCAAAATAAGGCAAGCCCACTAAAATTTAAAAAGATTTCAAAAAAAAAAAAAAAAAAAAAAAAAAAAAAAAAAAAAAATATCTTTTCGTCTGTGTATGTAGGTACCTACATATGTATCATCGCAATTTTCTCATAAACTACTGGGTCAGGGTGGACTGTATGTATGTTGAATTGTTGATTGATGAGTAAAACTTCGGGCTTCTTGTTTCTTAATTTATTCCCAGGAGTGGCTTGCTGCTGATGGTTGAGTGACGAAATGTTGAATGACAAATTTGCAGCAAGCCACCCATTATTTATACAATTTAGCTCTACGCCATCGTGCGGTGAATGAGGTAACCAAAGCACACTGAAGGCATGCTAGTGCTAGATTGAATATAATAAACATATCAGCAATTGCATACCTCCGGTGGCTTTTAAAAAAGCCGTTTGGTTTGCTTCATTGCTTGAGGGAACAAAGTAATGGTAAGTAGTTGCTTGCTTCGTAACAGGACTAACAGGTTACAGACGAAAAAAAAAACAAAACCGAAAGTTAAAAAATAGCTAGATAGAATGTAAAAAGGAATTTAAATAAATTATTTATATTCTAATTGGAATCGTCTATCTTTCTTAAGAAATGATTTAATTACATCAGAGTAAAATGTTGGTGATCGTTTTAATTCTACCAACAACTGTTTTTCAATAGCTATCATTGATAATTCGGAAAGACGCTCTTGACCTTGTGTATTTCTCAGATAGGTATGGATACGTTTAAGAGACGAAAAAGCACGTTCCGCGGAAGAACTGGTAGCCGGAATAGTTACAACAAGATACGCTAACTTTAACAGCTCGGGAAAGGCATCTTCGAGGTTATTCTCATGAATGAAATCAATTAATTCGAAAACATTACGATCTTTCAGATCAGGACTAGAATACAAGCAAATCAATTGGCTTTTTAATGTTTGTTTGTCGAAATAGTTTGCATAAATGTCAAATAATGAATCTAATTCCTCTGTAGGAAAATGTGAGTGATAATTGTCAAATTTTTTGTTGTTGAGCAGTTGGAAAAACTTTAATTTATAAATTTCAGAATATCGGTCAGTAATTTCGGTATTAATGTTATCAATTACTTCTACAAAAAGTCGTCTGTATTCCGTTTTTGCACAGCGTACGTTGCGTCTCAAACGAGGAGCCGAGTTATTTTGCAAAGTATTCTCATAAATTTGATCAAATTCGGATTGAAATTCAGCACGTAACCATGCCTGAAAATCCTTTATTTTATTAATACAATAACCGACATCAACTTGTGATTTTTGTAGAATATTGTACAAGCAGTCAGTTTTTTCAAATATCCGATGAAAAATAAAAAGAAAAAAATTGAAATTAAAAGATCGCAAAGTGTTTTCAAAATTCTCCGCAGCTAAAATCGTATCCCCGTCCCAGTTCTGTGGATTGTCGCACAGATCAGAAAACAACTCAATAAGTTTAATTTTTTGTTCAAAAACCGTGTTTACAACTCGCGACATGTATGTCCAACGAGTTGCGGGAGCATTAGGCAATTTTTTGCTGCAATGAGTATCGTAAAAAGCAGCTCGTTTTGTACTATTACTAAAAAAATTACACAAAGCCTGAAGGGCTGAAAAAAATAAACTAACCTCCTGAATTCTATTGCATGATTTAGACAACACTAAGGCCAAAATATGTGCATTACACCAAATGTAAATTGCTTGTGGACAAACATCTTTAACTTTTTGTTGCACTCCATTTCTTACACCAGACATTACACTAGCACCGTCATAGCTTTGCGCTACTAATTTAGCGATGCAATCATGTCTATTCAATAATTCTAAAATAATATTAGAGAGTGAGTCTGCTGTGCGACTTTCCGAAACATTAAGAAAGCCCAAAAAACGGTCATGAATTTCATTTTTATAATAATATCTCAGAATCAAGCACAGTTGTTCTCTATGACTAACATCGGGGGTTTCGTCAATAATAATTGAAACAAATTTTGTATGCCTAACTTCGTAATCGATGCAAGTTTGCATCACATCGGCTACGGAATGAATAATATCGTTTTGAATTTTGTTAGATAAATAACTCGGCCCCGGTTTGTCAGTTTCCTGATGCTGCATATGCTTTTCTAAAACGACATCGTATTTTGAAATTAACGAGACCAGTTCTAAAAAATTGCCTTTATTTAATGAAGTTTTGGACTCATCATGACCTCTTAAAGGAAGTTCTTGTTGTGCTAAATGACAAACAATATCGACTAATCTTTGAAATACACTACGGTTGTTATCAACGCGCGTGTTATATTTTGAAATTTCCTCAGATATCTGGCGTGATATAGATGTCTCAATTCGTTGTTTACCAAAATTTCCGAAAGAAACCATTGCACACAGGTGTTTATGGGAATTTGCGTGCCTTTTAATGGCGCCAGATATGTTATTTAAATCATTATAACCAGATGTATTCCAAACGGAATCTTCATTCGAAAAAAATATGCAGCACCAGCAATACAACTTATTAGTGTGCGAACAGCCAACAATCCAACTAGTTTTATACACTGATCTATTAAATTTTCGTTTATGCGATTTACTAGTCTGAGAAATAGACAGATTAGGCGTCGGTTTTAATGAAGAAATTAACTGTTTTTTCTGAGCAAAGTTTAAAGATTTTACCTTATCTTCGCCAATCAAAACTTGAACGCATTTTAAATCCTCACAAGGTACAATTACCTCCATTGTTGTAGGTAAGTCACCAAAACAATTGTATCACCGAGAAAATCTAAGAAAACACAAAAAACTCTAACTTTTCCCACTCAAGCAAATGAAACTGACAATGACAATGGCACAGACTACTAAGACAGTGTTACCTGTGTTGTTGTGTTATAAACAAAAATATTCCCCAATTTTTCCGAATTTCCCTAAAAATCCCTAAATAGAATTTTATATGTGTTATACCTACATACTTATTTAGTACCTAAATTATTTCGTAGGTAAATATAACGTTACATATTAAGTTGATAAAAAAAAATGAAAAATACAACTATGCAAACTTGTTAATTATTTCTAGAACCACATCATCATCCTGTTGCTCCTTTCATTTGACGTCTCATTTTTGAAGTCATACATATGTACGATGAAGTTCTTGATCGTGTCCACAGTATGATTAAGTTTTACTCACGATCCATAATCCCGATTTATAAGGAAAATCGTACCATCATGATACTATGTACCTTTTTAGGGGATATGAATTACATATCGTGCGTTCCTTTCTACGCACAAAACAGAAAACACACGCTTTGTTTTCGATTTGGTAAGTTTTGTTCGAAATCCCTAAAAAAATCCCCAAAATATTCCAGTCCCCAAAAATTTCCCTTTTAACACTTCTAGTCCCTAAATTTAGGGACAAAATCCCTAAGTTGGTAACCGTGTACTAAGAGATATGAACTGAAGTGAGTTGCACTCGGGTCATTGCAGTGTTGTCATTTGGCAAAAATAAGTCGCCAGTTATATGAAAAATCTAGCTAGATGTCGCAAATTTTTTATTTTTAAGATATTGCTTGAATATTTATATTCGTTATTTTCAAAAGTCGCTGGTTTTTATTTTTGCTAAATCTTAAAAAAGTCACCAAACTCGTTAAAAATCTCCAAGATCTCACAACGTCGCTAAAACGGCAACACTGCAGAGTTGGCAAGGTGACAAGGTCACGGATACGCGTACAACTTCACATGCAAAGCCCTGCTTAAATCTTCAAACTGAACGTCTACAAAGACGCACAAGTTTCTAACTCGTTATACGACACATCGCTATAAGTGCGAAAGAGACAGATATAGTATTTGAAAGCCCGGTAAAAGCCGGTGCGTGTAAGCGAGATAGCTATATGTAGATGCTACAACTGCAAATGCGAAACTCTGCGCGCGACCAATCGCTATGTGAAGTAGTGTGGCATAGGTAGATACTTTGTGTTATTTTGATAAGAATTAAGCGCGCGAACTTTTAAATAGTTCAGGTTTGATATTGATTCTCTATCGAGCATTTTAGTAAGGCAAGCCAGGCTTTTGGGCTTCTATGAAGCTACCGCCACTGTCTCAAGATACAGGTTGCCCTAGTTTGAGAGGCAGGGTTCATTAACCGATGGTTACAATGTAGCTCCTACAATAGCAATAGCTGTATACTTATGTGAAAACTTATTATTGTAACTTATTGTAACATTCACAATAATTATAATAAAATAATATAATACTTTAAAAACTAAGTATTCTTGTCATTGAAAGAAAACGAAAACAACATAAAAAAGAATAACAATACACGGTGCAAAATATAAATGAAAAAACTTTAATTTTCCACTTTTTAGTTGTATCTATCTAATAGGCAAGTTAGTAAGGTAACTATAACGCCAGAAAAGATTTCATGAAACTTGAACATAACCGGTGAAATGAGAGATCTGCATGATCCCTTAAGAGCGAACTGGCGTGATGTTATGTTATAAACATTAAACAGAAATGCGATTTCAGCAATCCCGACAGATATGCCGTTATTTATTGAAGAATTCTGTTGTATATCACCGAAGTTCTTCACCCGATCTTCACCAAATCAAAATGGGACCAATTTCAGAACATACTTTTTCAAAATCGGTCCACAATTGACGGAGATATCGGTGAACATACAAAAAAAATACATAATGTCGAACATAGAACCTCCTACTTTTTGGGGAGTCGGTTAAAAATAAATAAAGTATGTTCACCGATTACTCCGTCAATTGTGGACCGATTTTGAAAATTTTTTTTTTGTTAGAAAAAGTATGTTCCGAAATTGGTCCCATTTTTATTTGGTGAAGATCTGATGAAGAACTTCGGAGATATACAACAGAATTCTTCAATAAATAACAGCAAATCTCTCGGGATTGCTGCAATCGCATTTCTGTTTAATGTTTATACCATTTCATAACAAAACATCACGCCAGTACGCTGTTAAGGGGTACGCAGATCTCTCATTTCACCGGATATGTTCAAGTTTCATGAAATCTATTTTGGCGTTAAAGTTACCTTACTAACTTGCCTATTAGGTACGTACAACTAAAAAGTGAAAAATAAAAATACTTTTTGCAAAAAAATACTACTGACTTCCAAATACTAAACTACAAAGTGAAAAAGAACTTAATTTTTTGAAGTCCATAACGCAAAAAAATGGTACCTACGAAAGACACCGACTTTCCGTTCACCGTATTTGGAAGTCGGTAGTATTTTTTTGCAAAAAGTTTTTTTTGGTTTCTTCATAGATTTTGCACCTTGATGTCAAATATGGGTAATTAAAAATCATTTTTATTCATTTGTTTTGTGCAACTTGGAGACTTGCTAGCTTTGTCTTGGCCGCACTGCCCCTAACTTGAATCAGATATACACCGTGAAATTTAAATGGTTGTTTTCCCGCAGCGAAATGGTTTTTTCTATGTAATACAATCGTTTCGTAGTTATGTAAAATATTAGAAACAAAAACTGGCATATTTAACATTGTGAAAAACTTAACTCGAAAGCGATCACGAACCAATAGTAATACCTCCCGATATCTACGGCCGAACGACAGCGGGGCGTTGACCCGGGTGCTAAGTAGGTCAGGATCACTGTCAAAAGGATTAGGTTCGAAGGCGGCTCCGTTTGATAATGTTGCGCGCGCGGGCTAGTTTATGCCGTATTACTACACGCGAGAGCTTATTTTACTTTAAACATTTAATAAATCGGTATTTGCTTTGTCGGCTTAGCGGTGGTATTGTTCCTTGCAAACTATTTTATGACGTATCACTACGTGCGAGAGTTTATTTTGGTTTGAACATTATCTTGTGCATCGCTTTTCTTTGCCGGTGGTGACGCGAGTAGTACCTAGTACCTACAAGTTACTATTGTAACTCACGTTTTCGAGTTGATGAATATTTTTTAAATTATTTTAAAACAAAAACATCGTTATTTTTTTACTTTAACTCTATGCTTCGAAAGTACTCCTTAAGGCAAGTCGTTCTGCCGCGGGAAAACAACCAATTAAATTTCACGGTGTAGTAGGTGTGGTTTTACTAAGGCGTTATAGATGGTGTGACGTAGTCTCAGTCGTCGCGCGCAAACGCTAAGAGCGCAAGCAGCTAATGCCAACTCCGTGTAAATAAATTCTATAAAATTAAAAAACTTAAGTATTGTGCGTTTAAGTAACATTGAATGATTCTCTAATGTGCAAGTGTTAAAATCTATAAGTTGAAAATCAGCAACATTAAGCGGTGTGTGAATAAACAACAAAAATCTATGTTGTAAAATCAAACAAAGAGTTGTGTTGTGAATGTATAACAGTAGGTGACTCATCCAAAGTGTGCGCGGACCGGCGATTACCTTAAATGGTCACAAAACAGGCACTACTCCGTTACTGCAACATAAGAAGTTGCTTGTAGAGGAAAAATTCATCAACGCGTATATGCGACAGCGTGGCGCGGAGGCTAATTGATTTGGCTACCATTTGACGAGTTGCAAGTTCGAATCCAGGAAATATCTCTTTTTGCTTTCATGTATCTATTTATTTTCTGCTTGTTGTTGTGATTGTTGGCTCTTTTCTATATGCTTTGCTTTATTGATCCATCTTTCAATATTTAATTGGCGTTTTTGCTGCTTTTTACTACGGCAACACATAGAGTACACCTGAAATGGAGTCTGAAAACGTAACTTTTAGAAGGCCACACAGGTCCAATTCACTGGACAATCTCTTCTATAACAACTCAGCATTATTGGATACAACAATGATGAGCATGCCAAATACTTCATTGAATGATAGTGACACTATTACGAACCTCAATGATACCATCAAAAGGCTAACAGAAGAACTACATACTGCACACTTAGAGATTGAGAATTTAAATGGTGAAAATTTCAGATTGAAGTTGGATCTTGGAAACTGTCAAACCACTATAGATGCTTATAAAAAGGTGACACTATCGGAGAGAAAGTGCAAGACCCCAAGACGTTCCCGAAATAACGTACAAACTAACAGCAGTAATTCCACATTAATCGAGTCAAAATCCAGCAAGGAAGTAATAACATCACACAACGCCTGTACAACTACACAGAGCAATCATACACACTGTGATGACTCCACCATTTCAACTACGAGTATTGTAAGGTATGAAGAAAACATAAACAACGAGCAAACTATGCTAACTATGCAGCAGCAAGTTAAACTAGGACCTAGTGTTACCGAGGAGTTAGGAGAGCAATCGAAATGCAGCGCCGAGCAGAAACCTACAGAAATACCTAACGATGTGAAGGTGTCACAAGAAGACTCAGCTAACAACAGAAAAAAGCAATACCGTGTTATGATTTTCGCAGATCAAACTGGATATGGTGTTAGACAAATACTGCAGTATTACCTAGGTGACTCTTTTTCCGTTACTTCAGTTATAAAACCGTATGCCACAATTGACGAAGTGCTTAAGTCGTGTGTATCCATGTGTATTGATTTAACTAAATCTGATTTTGTACTGATTTTGGCAGGCGCTAATGATAAAAATCCGATGATGGTTCAGACGTACCTTCACTACACCCTGTGTCAATTAAAGACCACTAATGTGTTGGTAGCTGAGATTTGTAGAAATGACTATGTAAGTACTAAAGCACTTAATAATTCAGTGAGGCTTGTATGTAATAACTGTGAAAGTTCAGCGTTTATTTCATTGGATACAAGCTTTTATGATAGGCAACCTAAAAGAAATTACAAATTACGGGCGTGTAGACTAATACATAAAGAAATTTTGCATATAAATTACAAAATAAATTACCAAATGTACATGAAAAAACTAAATGATCGTAATGTACAATGTAAAATGAAGTATTTTAAAAACGCTTCCACACAGACATATTGTAACGATTTCACTGTTGGTAGCATCAACCCTGATCAAGTAAGGTTTGTAAACTCCACGACACAAACTGATGATGTTATACAACAGTCAGATTTTTTTCGTGAGTGACTTGGAGACTGCGGCATTACAAAAAAGCAAAAATCCGGTATCATCCAATCCTCAATATAAAATGTGTATTTGTCATCAGAATGTGTGTGGAATTAGCAATAAGAAAAATGAATTGCAAATTTATTTGGAAACGCTTGAAAATGGAGCAGATTATGTGTGTATTAGTGAACATTTCTTAAATGATAAGTCTGTAAAGTTATTCAATATAGACAATTACAATCTTGTGTCTTACAATGTTAGGAATAAAAAGTTAAGGGGCGGGACTTTGATCATGGGATGCACTGACAGAAAGGTTCAAGATGTAGATGCAATAAATAGATTATACAGAATAGAGAGCTTTGAAATTTGCTGTATAAAAGATATTAATACCGGTCTCTATCTGTGTTGCTGCTATAGAAATCCTGATGTAAAGAACTTTGACAAGTTCATGAAAAGCATGGAAAATCTCTTGGAGCAATTATTTAACAGAATGTGTGTTATTTGTGGAGATTTCAATATTGATCTGCTTACTGAGAGTAAAAAACGAACAGAGTTCTTGAGCCTTTTGACATGCTATAACTTTAGATTTCTTATAAATACTCATACTTTCATACGCAATGGCTCTATTTCTTGCATTGATAACATCATAACCAACTTGCCTGAGGACTATGTTGAGCGATGTGAAGTAGATCATAACGGTTTGGCGGACGGGCACGGGGCACTATTGGGTGAATTCGCAATGAAAAATGTTACTGATAATAACAATCATATCGTGATATATAAGAGAGTTTTTAATTTAAAGAATGGTGTAATCTTTAGGCAACGAATACTTAAATATAACTGGAGCGCTATGGGAATTAATACATTTCTTAAGACTTTTGGTAAGGCATTTCAGTATAGTTTTAGGAAACGAGAACAAAAAATTAAATTAGGAGGTAAATTTCAATTAAAGTGGGTAACAAAAGGTGTGAAAACATCAAGCAAAATGAAACGATTTTTATGCTCCAGTGGTAATAAACTTGATGCTAGTGTTCTTAACTACAAAAATAAGTATGTTAAAATTTATAGACGGGTAATTTCAAGTGCCAAAAAGATTACGATCAGTGATAAGATTAATCAATCTAATAATTCAAGTAGAGAAATATGGAAGGTTATTAATAGGAGTACAAACAGGATCAAAGTAATGCGGGGGGATATTAGATTAAAAACAAATAACCAATTAATAGATAATCCTCAGGAAGTTGCTGACATTCTCGTAAACCAGTTCCATCACAAGTGTGTTATGCCTGGTAACATTGCCCAGCAAGCTGTTGACTTTCTTCAACAAAGTACGGGAAGAGTGGAAAACGAAATGGTCATCTCGCTTACTACCCCAGATGAAATTTCTAAAATTGTAAATAATATGCAAAATAAGAAATCTTGTGGCTTTGACGAAATACCAATATCAGTGATTAAGGATAATCTATCAGTATTATCTGGACCCCTCTCGACTTTTTGTAACAAATGCATTGCAGAAGGCATTTTCCCAGACCAACTAAAAATTGCGAAGATCGTCCCAATACATAAAAAGGGCACGAAAACTGATCCAAAGAACTATCGGCCCATTTCTTTATTACCCACCCTCGCAAAAATTTTGGAAAAAGTTTTAAAAGATCGCTTAGGTAGACATCTTAGCTTAAATAAAGTAATACATCTAAGACAATTTGGATATCAGAAGAACGTCGGTACAGGAGATGCTATTTATACCTTACTAAACGATGTGGTTAATAAATTGAATAGTAAAATGAGAGTGGCTGGTATTTACATGGACCTAAGCTCGGCTTTTGACACGATTGATCATAACCTACTCATCATAAAATTGGAACATTATGGTGTTAGAGGTAAAGCCTTACAACTCTTCTCATCATATTTAAAAAATAGAAAAATGTTTGTTGAAGTTGATTATACCCATTTGAATGGTTTCAAAAAGAACTACAGGTCATTTATGTTGAATATTGCAACTGGTGTGCCCCAAGGCTCAATCTTGGGCCCATTATTGTTTATCTTGTTTATTAATGATCTCATCAATTTCCTTCAAAATCTTTTACCTGACGTTCAACTGGTAGTCTTTGCGGATGACACCAATGCCGTAGTAGCAGCTAACGACATCCAAGAGCTTACTGTAAAGGTGAATACAGTTCTGGCTGCCTTTCATTCTTGGTTTAGTGCAAATATGCTCAAAATTAATATTACTAAAACAAACGTAATGCTATTTAAAACAACTGCGCGTAACGATGATAAAATTAATATAGAACTGGATCGAGTTAGAATTGACCTTGTTAAGGAAGTTAAGTTTCTTGGCATTTATATAGATGAACTTTTGAACTGGAAAAGAGAACTGGCGGCACTGGATTCGTCATTGTCATCTGCTTGCTATGCTTTAAGAATCCTTAGGGACGAGGTTAGCATTACACATCTCAAAATGGTGTATTATGCCCTGATCGAGTCCAAATTAAGGTATAGCATACAGTTTTGGGGCAACAGCTATCTGTATAACTGTCAGAGAGCATTTATTTTACAGAAAAGGGCGGTACGTACTATTGTCCGCATTCCTCAATGGGAGAGCTGTAGACCATTTTTTAAAGAACTTGGCATTCTGACAGTCCCTAGCCTATACATATTGGTTTTATTATGCACCTTTAAAAAATACATATATAACTTCGAAACAGACGAAAATAGGCAGATAAGGAAAAATACACGAAGGAAAGACTTTGGAAATAAAATAGTACCTCAATTTGGAATCGTTAAACATAGTCCACAATATCAGGCCGTTAAAGCGTTTAATAGATTACCTCTTGACTTGAAAAGCATTTTGTACACAGGCTCTTTCAAAGCAAGGCTCAAGGCATTTCTTTTGGAGAAATGTCTATACTCTGTAGATGAATTATAGGTTTGTGTTATTTTTGTGATGTCAATTACCAATTATTAAATCATAATCGTATTATTATTATACTTATGTTTGCATGTTATTAATGTATTTATTTTAAGCTTACTGTTTACTTTTAATGTTAATGTTATGTTTTATGATGTGTTATGTTTTATGATGTTAAAATTTCGAACACAATGTATATTGTAACTGAATAAATTGAATTGAATTGTCTATGTGGATTACATCGAACTATGTTTCGGAGGGAGCCAAGTAGAGACGAATGCTTTGTTTTTATATGATCCAAGTGAACAGTCCATGATAGAGAACTATCCATTCTCAATCCATGGTATTTCTCACAAGTTTTTTGGTGTAATGGCACATTGTTGATTACTAATGGATTATGTGGAGGTATTATTTTATTTTTTGCTTTGAACCAGATATAGCATGTTTTAGAAATATTAATCGTTAATAAATTATATTGAAACCATGAAAAAAGGGTGTTTTAATCATCTTGAGCCTGCGAAACCAAATCATGAATGGAAGATCCTTGATTTATTATTGGCGCTTGTCGCATACAGACGTGCCCACAAGCAATATTTAGTTGCAATAAATTATTAATAATAGTGACCTCCTTAAGTGTATTGGTAACTTTGCACTTTTAATTTAGCTTAGTATGTGTGCATTTACAAACTATGACCAAGTAAAAGTGATTTAGTGTACGCATAAAATGGAAAACAGACCCTCGAATTCAGGGGGGCCAGTGCTCTCCTTTGCTTCGCCTGTAGAGGCGCCACCTGAAATCATCACCACGCCCGAGATTCAAAAATGGATGTCTTCTATTGAGCTGCATCTGAATGAAGTCTGCTCTATTGCCGCCGATGGAAAACTCAATTCGGAGCAGAAAATGAAAATAGCAAACCTTTGCCGTAAAATAGGATCCGGTACCTCACAAATGGCAGTAATATACCAGTCGCTAAAGGCTAGATCTCTTCTAATGCACAATGCGGTGGAATCCCTTACTGAAAAACGAGACCTGTCAGACCACATCATGGACCTCAAGAGATCGATACAGGACTCAGGTACTGCGGGAAATGTTTCTTTTGCCGAAATGGTAAAAAAGGGAGCAAATAACTTTGTTCGCCCCAATAATTTAAGATCGGTTGCAATTTATCCCCAAGATAAATTGAAATCGAGTGACGAAACAAAAGACCTCGTTAAAAAGATCATACGCCCGGAGCAAATGAAACTGCATGTTCGAGGTGTCCGGAAAACCAAAAACGGAGGCGTAATTATCAGCACCGAGACCAAACATGACGCTGATAAAGTAAAGCTAGCAGTCCAGCTCTCTACTTCAGGACTTACCGCCGACGAACCCAGCAAGCGCAAACCCCGGATCGTGATCTTAGGAGTGCCGACTTCCATGGCTGAAAATGAGGTCTTCAGATGCATTTTTGAACAAAATGTAGCCGACAAGTTTGAAGACATGCCTTTTGAATCATTCCTGGCCTTAGTAAAATTAAGCCACACATCTGGAAAGAGAGATGCGTCGACCTGCAACTACGCCATTGAAGTACCAGCTAATATACGTAAAGCTCTAATCGCTCAATCAAGATTTTTTATTAATTGGACGTCCTGTCCTGTCAGGGATTTTCCACTGGTAACTCGGTGCTACAAGTGCCAACAGTATGGTCATGCAGCAAAAAACGTGCAGAGATGTCAACTCGACGTGTGGGCATTGTGGATGACAGAATGCGCGAAGAAAGCTGATGTACCAAAATGTGCAACTTGCTCACGCTTTAAAAAGCCCAGCAATCATAAAACAGGAGATGCTGAGTGCCCTGCAAGGAAGATAGCGGAATTCAGATACATCAACTCTGTCGATTACGAGGGCGCCTAGAGCGTCACACTCATGTGATGCCGACTCAACAAAAAGAAGCCACTGCACTGACCTACTTCGCCTGGATTTGTTGCTGTCATAGGAAATTTGCCACCGTGCGTACTTTGGCAAAATGGTTTTAAAACATTTTGCAATAGTGGTTAACCTAGCTCAAATATCTGCTGATGCTCAAAGTTCGTTGTCCGTGTGTGTAAATAATTATGTGCAATCAATTTAACGTTATCTAAGTTAAGTAAGGAATCATATGTTTATTTTTATTAATAGAATTTAATTTTAATCTGTTTTAATAATTAAGATTATATAAATATATCTGTCACTATTCTAATGTTAAGAAAATATTGTAAAAATTCCTTGTCCTTCCAATTACTTTGTTTGAGCCCCCGCTGCCTGTGATACAGGATTACCTAGTACAGGCACCTAACATTGTTGTACCCACTTTATGTATAAGACCAATTAGTATATTTTACCAATTTCAAGTTTGAATAAAGATTATTATCCTAAATAAATATGATGACCATGTAGTGTAATTTCCTGAATATTATTTATGTAGATTAAAAAGAGCAGGGGCCCCAAAATTGATCCCTGGGGAACGCCACACGTTATAGGTAATGTGCCACTTTGATAATTATTATCCCTTCTAACTAACTGCGACCTGTTTTTTAGATAGGATTCAATCATTTTTAAGGCACTATCTGTAACATTGATGCTTTCTAGCTTTTTAAGTAGCAGTTCATGACTAACGGTGTCGAACGCCTTTTTGAGATCAATAAAGATGCCGAGAACTATGTATTTTTTATCTACATTTTGCTTTATTTTAGTAACAAGGTCGACTGTAGCTGTTAGTGTGCTACTTTTTGGTCTAAACCCGTATTGTCTGTCTGAAAGAAAGTTAATAGAAGTTAAATGTTGTTATAAACGTTTGTGTATGATTTTTTCTAATATTTTTGACAATACAGGGAACACTGAAATAGGTCGGTAGTTACCTGGGTCCATCTTTGAACCTGATTTGTGAATGGGAGTTACCTGCGCCATTTTCAGGGTATCGGGTAAATTACCTTCAGCTAGCAATTTGTTGAAACATTTGCTCAGGTTGTTCGCTATTATATGTTGGATGCATTTTATTGCTTTAGTAGTGATTCCATCTAATCCAGTACTACAGTTAGGGTCAAGATTTGATATGATTTTTGTAATTTCAGTTGCAGAGCACGGATCAAGAGTTGATAACACTGGGAAGCTTTCGGGGAGAGATTTTGGTAAAGCATGTGTATGACTGTCATGAAATGATCTAGGTATTTCACTCGCTAAAAGGGGACCTATAGTGGCAAAGTACTCGTTGAAAAACTGGCAAATTTTTGTTGGGTTTGTAATATGTTCGGAATCGATCAACAGTTTTGAAGGAGCACAATTTTGTTTTAATTTATTGTTAGCTAGAATGTTTATCAAATGCCACATTTTCGTAGGTTTATTAGTACAATTGGTAATTTTTTTATAGTAGAAAATATTCTTTGTGTCTTGTATGTGCTTGGCAACATGTTTTCTTTTTGTGATAAATTCTGCTTCCAGGCTAGTGTCATTCGGATTCTTCTTTAGTTCTGTCCACAATACATTTCTTTGGTTGATATCATCAATTATGCTTTTATTTATCCAGTCGTTTTGGAGTAGGTTCAGAATTTTGGTCTTTGTTATTTTACTTTTATTTATTTATTTAATTTTTTTCAGGGTATTTCGTTTTTTTGAGTTCAACATATATTTGTTTGTGATCTGACATTGAAGAGTCAGCTATTGCCATGTGGAAGTGATCGTCTTTCAGGTTGAAGCTGACATGGTCCAAAATAGATTTTCTAGTATTAGATTCTCTTGTACAATATTTCTTAGTGATTTTATTTAGTAATGTATGTCCAGTTCCCTTCAAGAGTTCATTATATTGTTTAGTATTTTTGTCTTTGTTTAATAGATCAATGTTAAAATCTCCGAACACTAATGCCCTTTTTCTTTGTGGCAGTTGGGACTCATAAACCTCAAGAAAATCTGAGTAGTTAGTGTCGCCAGGGTTGTATACAACTCCTACTTCCAGTGCATATCGCTCTAGTTGTATCCATAAATAGTTGTTTCCTCCTGTGTACTTAGATTCTGATAAATTATGTTTGAGGTCATTGTGGACATATGCTGAAACTTCACCTCCTCTTGAATCAGTTCTGTAGTTATAGTAGTGCGAGTAGTTGTTTATTTGTAGTTCCAAGGCTTGTGTTTCAGTTCTTATCCATGTTTATTATTTATGTTATATCACTGTATTTTTTAAACAATTTTATATTTTTACTAGCTGACCCGGCAAACTTTGTTTTGCCATAAAAACACCAAACATTCATCTACCCCACCTATCCTACCCTGCCTACACTACCCTACCTACACTACCCTACCTACCCTACCCACCATACTCTACCTACCCTACCTACCCTACCCTACCCTACCTTCCCTATCTACCTGCCCTACCTACCTACCCTACCAACCTTACCAACCCTACCCTACCCATGTAGGTAAGGTACAAAGTTATTTTTTTTTTCATAATAACCTTTTCCTAACAATAACAAACACAACAAAAAAAGAATAAGCGAAATCGGTCCAGCCGTTCACGCGTGATGGTCACGCCAAGGGAAATAGGGATTCATTACCCGAATGCCGAAGGAGGGTAATGTATTTATCAGTCTATGTATGTATGTTTGTTCCTATGTTGCGTTCTAGAGACCAAACGCGTTGGCCGATTTTGATGATTCTTGCGTCAATCGATTCGTCTTAACGCTGCAAGTGTCACTGGCTACATTAAAATTGGAAAAGAAAAAATGGCGGGTTTTGGGCGCCATTTTGTGGGGGAAAATAGTAGATTTTACAATGAGTGCACAAAACTAATCCATTTTTATCCGAGACTATGATAGTAAAGTCGAGGATAAAAAAGTTTTGTGGACGAGTTATAAACTCTGCTTTTCATTTCGATTGCGAGGAAATAAAACAGTAGTATAACATAACATTACAAAATTATCGTGAACTTTGAGATATTTTTCTCCAGACTTTGACGTTAATATCTGTTGCACAACTCTCTGTGCATTAATTTCCATATTAGGAGAGAGTGCTAAATCCTCTTCTTCATTGGAAATTTTTAACAATTTTAGCAAATTTGAAGAAATTAATAAACGCACGAAAAACATGCCGTACCGTATGGTGACGGACGTAAAGAATTTCACCATCCCATATCTTCCCGTGAGTGTCGTAAGAGGCGACTAAGGGACACACCAGAGAATGGGCAGCAGCGCGCTCTGTGCACTTTACCAGCAAACTGCGATCGCCAACCCGCCTGCCAAGCGTGGCGATTATGGCAAACCCCCCCAAACCAATATGAATAGCACAACAATACAACGGCCCCGAGTGCCCGGCAGCCCGTCTACCCTCGGCTACGGTAGCGGTCGAGGCGATGGCGTGGCAAGGGGTGCAAAGAATCTCCGGAGTGGACCCGGCTACCCCAATAAATTCCGACGACTGGACCTGGGCACATATAACACGCGAACACACCGGACCGACGAGAAGATAGCCGAACTCGAGGAGGAATTGAGTAGGTTACGATGGAGCATTAAAGGTTTGTCTGAAGTCCGAAGAGAGGGGAAGGACTCGATCATCCTCAAATTCGGTAACCTGCTCTATTTCCGAGAGGGTGACCGGCAGTCCCAGGGTGGTGTCGGCTTTATCGTCCACAAGTCCCTTGTGAACAACGTGGTGAAGATCGAGAGTGTGTCGACCAGGGTGGCGTACCTTATACTCAGAATATTCGCTAAAGGTCATACAGGTCTACGCCCCGACCTCGGCACACCCCGACGACGAGGTAGAGACCATGTATGAGGATATCTCTAGAGCCATGCACGGTTCCGAAATTTACTTCACCGTTGTCATGGGGGACTTCAACGCGAAACTGGGCAAACGAGACGAGGATGAGCTGCAAGTGGGGCAATTTGGAGTTGGATGTCGGAACCACCGGGGTCACCTACTGGCCAGTTTTATGGAGAAGGAGGCCCTCTACATGATGAACTCCTTCTTCAGATAGCGTGAGAACAGGAAGTGGACCCGGCAAAGCCCCGTTGGTGCAACTAAAAACGAGATCGACTTCATCATGCCAACCAAGAAGCAAATGTTCAATGATGTCTATGTGATCAACTCGGTGAAAACCGGGAGCGATCACCGCATGGTAAGAGGCACACTGAACATTAATGTCAAGCTTGAAACGTCTCGACTGATGAAGTCCACGCTCCGTCCAGCACAAATCCAGGTCCTAAACCCCGAGACCTTTCAACTCGAACTCCAGAATCGTTTCGAGTGCCTAGGGAGCTCCGTGGACGAATACAGCGATGGGTTCGTGGAAGCTGTCCATACGGTCGGGTCTAACTTTTTCAAGACCCGCCGTACAGATAGGAACAAAAAGCTCTATGATCCTACTCTCAAGCTCATGAAGGAGAGGCGTGAGATGATCCTGCAGTCTTCAGACGATGCGTTGAAATACCGGCAGCTAAATAGACGAATCTCAAAGTCCTTGAAAAGCGACCTCCGCCGCTTTAATACCGAAAGTATTAAAGACGCGATTGAGCGGAATAAGGGCTCCAAGGTCTTTGCAAGAGATCTGTCTATTGGGCAGAGCCAGCTCACGAAACTGAAGGCTGATGAAGGCAGGATCGTATCCGCCAAACCAGAGCTTCAGAGGGAGATTGATAGATTATATGGGCAGTTGTACACGTCAACCAGTAAACCCGTCGCGAATCTAGCGAATGACCCTAGAGCTAGATTGACCCGACACTATACTGAAGACATTCCTGACGTCAGCCTGTATGAGATAAGGATGGCTCTGAAACAGCTTAAGAACAACAAGTCGCCGGGTGATGACGGAATCACGGCCGAACTCCTGAAGGCGGGTGGCAAACCGGTCCTTAAGGCCCTTCAGAAGCTGTTTGATTTCGTCATACTCGAGGGCAGGACGCCACAGGCATGGTGCAGGGGTGTGGTGGTACTCTTCTTCAAGAAGGGTGACAATGCCTTACTGAAGAACTATAGGCCCATCTCACTTCTTAGCCATGTCTACAAGCTGTTCAAGAGTCATCATAAATCGTCTCTCGCGCAGGTTTGACGATTTCCAGCCTCCCGAACAAGCCGGATTCTGTAAAGGCTTCAGCACCGTAGACCACATACATACGCTGCGGCATGTTATACAGAAGACCGAAGAGTACAACCAGCCTCTCTGTTTAGCGTTTGTGGACTACGAGAAATCCTTCGCTTCGATCGAGACTTGGGCTGTACTGCAGTCTCTTCAACGGTGCCAAATTGACTACAGGTACATCGAGGTGTTGAAGTGTTTATACAAAATCGCCACCATGTCAGTTCGACTTCAGGATCAGACCTCGGAACCCGTACATTTGCAGCGAGGTGTGGGACAGGGAGACGTCATATCTCCGAAGCTGTTTACCGCTCCACTGGAGGATGTCTTCAAGGTTCTGGACTGGAGAGGGCTAGGCATCAACGTCAATGGCGAGTACATCACTCACCTTCGGTTTGACGACGATATAGTGGTTATGGCTGAGACCATGGAGGACCTCGGTACAAAGCTCGATGGCCTCAGTAGAGCTTCCGAAAGAGTGGGTCTTAAAATGAACATGGGCAAAACCAAGGTCATGGTGAATGCCCATTTAACACCCACTCCTATCAAGGTCGGAGACTCTACACTCGAAGTTGTGTGCGACTATGTCTACCTGGGACAAACGATCCAGTTGGGTAGGGCCAACTTCGAGAAAGAGGTCAACCGTCGAATCCGACTCGGCTGGGCAGCGTTCGGGAAGTTGCGCGGTATCTTCTCGTCCAACTTACCACAGTGTCTCAAGACGAAAGTCTATGACCAGTGTGTGTTGCCAGTGATGACATATGGCTCTGAGACGTGGTCGCTTACAATGGGCCTCATCAGAAAGCTTACAGTCACTCAAAGGGCAATGGAGAGGGCTATGCTCGAAGTTTCCTTGCGTGATCGAATCAGAAATGTAGATATCCGCAAGAGAACCAGGGTTACCGACATAGTCCGAAGAATTGCCAAACTTAAGTGGCAGTGGGCAGGGCACATTGCTCGCAGAACGGATGGCCGATGGGGCAGAAAGGTTCTGGAGTGGCGACCGCGAACCGGAAGACGTTGCGTTGGAAGGCCTCCCACCAGGTGGACCGATGACCTGGTGAAGGTTGCAGGGATGCGCTGGTTGCGAGACGCGCGGGACCGGTCAAAGTGGCGACGCTCGGGGGAGGCCTATAAATTAAAAATAATAAATTAATAAATATTTTTTTTAATATTTATTATATTAAAAAATTAAAAAATTATTTATTTATTTATATTTTTTTTTTTTTTTTATAATAAGTTTTTGTTGTGGGCGTCATATGGTAAACCTACTAGTGGGTTAGTTTATAACGAAATGTGTGGGTCTAGAAGAGTCTTCAAGTCAAGGTTAAAGTGGTGCCAAGACCATGAAGACCAAGTTAAAATGGATATTCTAGCATCACACCACGCTAAGAATGATTTTCGTAGTTTCTGGAAACACACAAATAAATTGAAGGCCAGGCCAGGCATCCCTGTGAGCGTCGGTGGCATGAGTGAGCCAGAAGACATTGCAAATCTTTTTAAAGAGGCGTTCTTTGTCAAATCTCCTCTGGGCCCATCGCGGTCGGTGCCTGATGTTATGCTCGGGAAGGAAATAGGGGTTACATTTAAGGCCGCAGAGATTACTCGAACGATTAGATGTATGTCAAGGGGTAAGTCCCCCGGCCATGACGGGCTTAGCATCGAGCACCTCCGATATGCTGGCCCTCACTTACCTAGGGTACTTGCTATGCTGTATAGTTTCTGTATGAGTCATAGTTACATGCCTAGTGAGATGATGCGAACAGTGGTTGTACCAATCGCTAAAAATAAAACTGGTGACCTCGCTGATAGCTGTAACTATAGGCCCATTTCCCTGGCTACTGTGATATCAAAGGTTTTCGACAGCATGCTTAATGCACAATTGAATAAAAGAACAACCTTACATGACAACCAGTTTGGTTTCAGCGCTGGATTGTCAACTGAGAGTGCAGTATTGTGTCTTAAGCATGCTGTCACATACTATGCGAAGCGTGAGACGTCTGTTTATGCCTGCTTTCTCGACCTATCTAAGGCTTTTGATCTGGTTTCCTATGATGTGTTATGGAGTAAGTTAGAGCGGATTGATTTACCCACAGAACTAATAAACATTTTTAAGTTTTGGTATGGAAGCCAAGTCAACACTGTACGATGGGCTGGGGCGTTGTCTCATCCGTATGGGTTGGAGTGTGGGGTGAGGCAGGGGGGGTTGAGCTCACCTACGCTCTTCAACCTGTATGTGAACGAACTCATTGCCGAGCTCAGTAGTACCAGGGTTGGATGTTACGTAGACGGTATCAGCGTTAATAATATCAGTTACGCGGACGACATGGTGCTGCTGAGCGCGTCAATCTGTGGGTTGAGAAAACTGGTTGCCCAGTGTGAGGCGTATGCTAGGTTACATGGCCTGGCATATAACATCAAGAAGTCGGAGATCATGGTATTTGAGGCTGGGGGAAAGAGCCCTAATAAGGTGCCACCTGTTTTACTTTATGGCACGCCTTTAAAAAGAGTCCATAAGTTTAAATATCTAGGTCATTTATTAACCCCCAATCTCAAAGATGATGATGACATTGAACGGGAGCGGAGAGCATTGTCGGTTAGAGCGAACATGCTGGCTCGCAGGTTCGCAAGATGCTCACTTTCGGTCAAAATAACGCTCTTTCGAGCCTACTGTACGTCCTTTTACACGAGCAGCCTGTGGGCTAGATATACGCAAAGATCGTACAGCGCTCTCCGCGTTCAGTACAATAATGCGTTTAGGATGCTGGTGGGGCTGCCTCGCTTCTGTAGTGCGTCGGGGATGTTTGCGGATGCGCATGTAGATTGTTTCTACACAACCATGCGCAAAAGGTGCGCATCCATGGTGCACAGGGTGTGGGGCAGCTCCAACAGTATCCTAAGTATGATTTCGTGTCGCCTAGACTGTGTTTTCGTGGGTCGCTGTTGTGCCATCTCACATGGCTTGTCGCAGCGGTGATTCACTGTTGTTTTGTAGTGTCAGTTTGCTAATATATGTATTACTAACGTAGTTGTAAGTTTTACTAACCATCTTTTGAGTCATGGTTACTTGAATAAAGAGAAATTCTATTCTATTCTATGTCCAGCAGTGGACGTCTTTCGGCTGATATGATGATGATGATGAAAAAACAAGACCTGTTTCCCGCCGCTTTTTTTTTAATCTTACGACATTGATATTAGGCTTGGGCTGCAGACCTATACAGCCTACTATTAAATTAATTTTGTAATATATATTTATTTTAAATTATTTATGTCTTAAAAACACACATAATAGTAAATATTATAAAATAACAAATCTATCTGTGCACTTTTTATTGTGTTTGTCTGTATGGCTCATTTTTTTTGCCTTAATATAGATACATTTAAAAGTAGATACGTTAATGCACTTGTGCACAAAAATCGATTTTGTGCAGCCTATATCCTGCACAAATAAGCAATTTCAGAGCATGAGAAGTGAAAAAATATTTTCCTTCCAAACCCATCGTGTGGGGTATCAAAATAAAGGGTTTTAAGATGTGATTTCAAAAATATATAACACTTATATGTTTAATTATACCTAATTAAAAAAAAAATAACTAAAGAGTTGTAAATAAATAAAAATCTAAAAACCCGACTGCTTAAAAAGGGAACTAAAAAGATGTTAACAAGAAGAAATTCATGCTGTGCAGTCCCAAAAAGGAGGAGGTTCTATGTTTGACATTGTTTTTTTTTTTTTGTTTATGTTCACCGATATCTCCGTCAATTGTGGACCGATTTATTTTTGTTTTTGTTTGATGAAGTATGTTTCGAAATTGGTCCCATTTTAATTTGCTGAAGATCTGATGAAGAACTTCGGAGATATACAACAGAACTCTTCAATAAATAACGGCAAATCTCTCGGGATTGCTGCAATCGCATGTCTGTTTATTGTTTATACCGTCACGCCAGTACGCTTAAGGGGAACGCAGATCTCTCATTTCACCGGTTATATTCAAGTTTCATGAAATCTATTCTGGCTTTTTTACCTTACTAACTTGCCTATTACGTAGGTACAACTAAAAAGTGAAAATAAAAAATCTTTTTTGCAAAAAAATACTACCGACTTCCACTTATTATAATATAAATGAGTTTTTGAATGAAAAATTTAATATTTTGTTGTACTAATTTATGTTTTATATTTTTGACATTTTAAAAATGTAATGCTGGACTTGTAATTTTTTTATCTGGTATGTTATTTTTTTATGTTGACATTTTTATGTTTTATTCTGACATTCTAGAACGATAATTTTTAATTGCATTTATATTATGATTTTTAATAATTTGGCTCAATGTATGACAAACTTGAATATTTTATTATTATGATTTAATTTAATATTTTGACATTTTTAATATTTCTATTTTGACATTCTAGAATGTTAATTTTAACATTTACATGACATTTTAAAATAATTTGAGTATATGACATGATATTTTAGATTTATTGTTTTGATTTGTATTGATTTCTATTATTAATATTTGCATGCCATTATCTAAGGCAAACATGACGCGCTTTTTTTTTTAAATTTTAACATGCCTTACATATTGACAATTATTTGTTGAGTGTACTGTACTCATGTTTGAGCAAATAAATGATTACTTACTTACTTACTTACAAGCACAAAACTACAAAGTGAAAAATAACTTTATTTTTTGAATTCGGTGTCCATAACGCAAAAATATTGGTACCTACGAAAGACACCGACTTCAAAAAATAAAGTTATTTTTCACTTTGTAGTTTTGTGCTTGGAAGTCGGTAGTATTTTTTTGCAAAAAAGTTTTTTTTTATATACAGGGTGGCGCAATAGAACGTGCATTTTTAAAATAATTATTAAAAAATAAATACAAAAGGTATAGTTAAAATAAAACTAAGCAATTATTAAGTGATAACTGAAGTTTATTTTTTAAAAATAACATCATCTAAATGATGACACTCTCTACGTTGGCACTCCTCTAACCGCAAACGGAAATTACCGAAAACTTTCTTAAGTAGTGCTGGTGTGATTGCTGCCATTTCACCACGAATATTCTCCTTGAGCTGACTGATGTTTCTCGGATTATTGGTGTAGACTTTGTGTTTGAGGTATCCCCACAAAAAAAAGTCAGGAGGCGTCAAGGCGGTTTACGAACCCATTCATATGAAAATGTGCCTCATCAGAGAAAAGGATGTTTTCAAAATTTGAAAACCGATTGAGCATTTCATTAGCAAATGTGAGCCGTGCTATGAAGTCAGAGTCTTTCAATTCTTGAGTTAATTGCAGCTTGTATGGATGCAATTTAAGATCCAAGTTTAAAATTCGTTGCAAACTTCGTCGCGATATGTTTAGGACAGACGATCTCTTGCGAGTAGACATTTGTGGATCTTCTCGTACCGACTGCTTAACACTCTCAATATTGTTTTCGGTCCTAGATGTGCGTGGACGACCTTTTGCGTGTGGTTTAAACGTCGATCCAGTCTCTTCAAACCGCTTTATCCAGATTTTAATTAAATTAGCACTCGGAGCCTCCCTAATTTGCCGTACACCATACTCAGAACAAAATAGTCGCCTGACAACTACGTACGAACGAGAGTTTTCGTAAAATGCGCGACGCTTCCCGTCGAAGTGACTCATAGTGACTAAAACTTCATGAACCGCGCTACCCAACGATATCGGTCTCCCCTCGCCCACGCCCCTTCTACCCCGCAAAAAAAATGATGCAATATGCACGTTCTATTGCGCCACCCTGTATATATAGATAGATCGGCATATAAAAGATTTTCATAAATATACTGAGAAGGCACAGTCATTATGTTAATCTTCTTAAATTTCTCTCTGAGAGAGTGTCTCGGGCTTAATTTATAAATTCATCGAACAGCTCTTTTCTGCAAAACAAAGATAGTCTGGATATCGACGGCATTTCCCCACAACAGAATACCGTACGACATTACACTATGAAAATAGCCAAAGTACACTAAACGGGCTGTCTCTGTGTCAATTAAATTACGAATTTTTCTAACAGCATATGCTGCGTTGCTTAGCTTCTTTGGCAATGTATCTATATGTGGGCCCCACTGAAGCTTAGCATCCAAAGTTAAGCCTAAGAATACTGTGCTATTTTCAGGATTCAATTCTTCGCCCTTTATCAACACATCAGTTTTCACCTGCCTAACGTGAGGTAGGGTAAACTTACTAAGCACGACCTCTGTGATAGGCTTGAGTGACGCATCTTATCACGGTTTTTGCTCCCAAACTATCTTGGTCTGGGCTTTAAAGTCCCTCAGTATCAAGAATTAAATGTGGTCTGCAATAACGTTCCCTTCCACTCATAATTGCAGTGAAGACATGTTTCGTGAGCCCCCGGGCGCGCGCGCTGCAGTGGGCGAGCGACTCCCCGCCGCCGCCCGCGCGCTCCGTGCGCTACGGCTCGCTCACCGTGCCGGGCACTGCGCGCGAGCTGTGCGCCGAGCCGCTGTTCGCGCGCGACGCGGAGCTGGCGTCCCTGCCCGACGCCGTGCTGCAGTGTGTGGCGGCGTGTCCGCGCGACACGCGGCGCGAGCTGGCGCGCAACGTGCTGCTCACCGGGGGCGGCGCCGCGCTGCCCGGCCTGCGGGCGCGCCTGGCCGCCGAGCTGCGCTACCTCGTCACGCAGCCGCCCTACAGGTACGAGCGCTACACCCTACGTGTGGCCCGGGCCCGCTGCTGTCTCATACTCAACATTATGAATGTGTCGGTTGCAGCTCCAGCCTGCACATCACGGAGTTCAAGTTCCACAGCGCGCCGGCGCACGAGAACGCGTGCGCGTGGGTGGGCGGCGCAGTGTTGGGCGCGGGAGAGGCGGGCGCGGCGCGGGCACTGGCGCGCGAGCACTACGCGCGCGAGCCGCGTCTGCGCGACTGGGTGTGCCTGCTGGACAACACGCCGCCCCAGCACCCGCACCGCGACCTCCGCGACATGTAGACAGTAGTGCGCGCGAGCACTACGCGCGCGACTGGGTGTGCCTGCTGGACAACACGCCGCCCCAGCACCCGCACCGCGACCTCCGCGACATGTAGACAGTAGTGCGCGCGAGCACTACGCGCGCGACTGGGTGTGCCTGCTGGACAACACGCCGCCCCAGCACCCGCACCGCGACCTCCGCGACATGTAGACAGTAGTGCGCGCGAGCACTACGCGCGCGACTGGGTGTGCCTGCTGGACAACACGCCGCCCCAGCACCCGCACCGCGACCTCCGCGACATGTAGACAGTAGTGCGCGCGAGCACTACGCGCGCGACTGGGTGTGCCTGCTGGACAACACGCCGCCCCAGCACCCGCACCGCGACCTCCGCGACATGTAGACAGTAGTGCGCGCGAGCACTACGCGCGCGACTGGGTGTGCCTGCTGGACAACACGCCGCCCCAGCACCCGCACCGCGACCTCCGCGACATGTAGACAGTAGTGCGCGCGAGCACTACGCGCGCGACTGGGTGTGCCTGCTGGACAACACGCCGCCCCAGCACCCGCACCGCGACCTCCGCGACATGTAGACAGTAGTGCGCGCGAGCACTACGCGCGCGACTGGGTGTGCCTGCTGGACAACACGCCGCCCCAGCACCCGCACCGCGACCTCCGCGACATGTAGACAGTAGTGCGCGCGAGCACTACGCGCGCGACTGGGTGTGCCTGCTGGACAACACGCCGCCCCAGCACCCGCACCGCGACCTCCGCGACATGTAGACAGTAGTGCGCGCGAGCACTACGCGCGCGACTGGGTGTGCCTGCTGGACAACACGCCGCCCCAGCACCCGCACCGCGACCTCCGCGACATGTAGACAGTAGTGCGCGCGAGCACTACGCGCGCGACTGGGTGTGCCTGCTGGACAACACGCCGCCCCAGCACCCGCACCGCGACCTCCGCGACATGTAGACAGTAGTGCGCGCGAGCACTACGCGCGCGACTGGGTGTGCCTGCTGGACAACACGCCGCCCCAGCACCCGCACCGCGACCTCCGCGACATGTAGACAGTAGTGCGCGCGAGCACTACGCGCGCGACTGGGTGTGCCTGCTGGACAACACGCCGCCCCAGCACCCGCACCGCGACCTCCGCGACATGTAGACAGTAGTGCGCGCGAGCACTACGCGAGACACTAGACACGCACTCACGTACACGCCGTACCTACTGTACCGCATGTCTGTTCCAGGCTTTACTCGCCCGCACCACGACCGAGTGATGCATCACTTAACTTCAGGACCATTTATACAAACGTATTATCCTGTACAGAAAAAGACTCAGCACTGTAAAATACTAACGTCTGAACTATGTATTATATTTAAGTATGCTTTAGTTTTGTAATTTAATAAATAACTTATTTTTACGTTATTTTGTTGTTTTTTTTTACTTTTTCCATACTATTTTATTTATTTACTAGCGACCCGTCCCGCTTTCGCACGGGTGGTGCCAGAGGGTATAGTAAGCTATCATAAGAAGACAGACATAAGCAAGGGCGGATTTTGGGGGGGGACACAGGGGCACGTGCAAAACAATCCGCCCAGTTCCCAATCCGGGAAGAACCCTGTATGTTTTTATTCCTTTGCGAGAATCGAAAATTGCTGTATATTTTGATTAACGCAATCAAAATATACAGCCGTTTATGCCGCAGGGCTTAGAAGTTTGATTTTTTCACAGCTTCAATGGACAGTAGACCTGAGTATTTGATATTAATTTCAGCTTGATACCTCCACGCAAAAAAGGGTCTTACAGACAGACAGACGGACGGACGGACAACAAAGTGATCCTATAAGGGTTCCGTTTTTTCCTTTCGTGGTACGGAACCCCAAAAATAACAGAAAGAAACTATTCACCGCTGCACTGGAGGATGTCTTCAAGGTTCTGGACTGGAGTGGGCTAGGCATCAACGTCAACGGCGAGCACATCACTCACCTTCGGTTGGTCACCGATGATAAAGCTGTCATGGAGACCCCAGATTGAGGACCCCAGTACAACGCTCGATGACCTCAGTAGAGCTTCCGAAAGAGTGGGTACAAAAATGAACATGGACAAAACCAAGGTGATGTTGAACGCCCATGTCGCACCCACTCCTATCAAGGTCAGTGAATCCACAGCCGATGCCGTGGACGACCATGTCTACCTGGGAAAAACTGTCCAGCTAGTCAGGTCCAACCTCGAGAAAGAGGTTAACCGTCGAATCCTATTCGGCCGGGCAGCATTCGGGAAGCTGCGCGGTATCTTCTCCTCCAACTTACCACAGTGTCTCAAGACGAAAGTCTATGTCTAGTGTAACACACACTTATGACCTATGGCTCTGAGACGTGGTCGCTCACAATGGGCCTCATCAGAAAGCTTACAGTCACCCAAAGGGCAATGGAGAGGGCCAGGCTCAGAGTGTCCTTGAGTGATTGAATCAGCAATGTAGAGATCCGCAAGAGAACCAGAGTTACCGACATAGCTCGAAGAATTGCCAAACTTAAGTGGCAGTGGGCAGGGCACATTGCTCGCAGAACAGATGGCCGATGGGGCAGAAAAGTTTTGGAGTGGCGACCGCGAACTGGAAGACTGCGTTGGAAGGCCTCCCAGTTCCCACCAGGTGGACCAATAACCTGGTGAAGGTTGCGGGGATCCGCTGGATGCGGGACGCACGGGACCGATCAATGTGGCTACGGTTGGGGGAGGCCTATGTCCAGCAGTGGACGTCTTTCGGCTGATATGATGATGATGATGAACAGAAAGAACATGAGTGAAACTCTTGTCTTTCATAAACCTTCCTATATATTTATTTATTATTTATTTATATACACTTTATTGTACACCATAATAAACAAGAAAAAAGAAACTTAATACTAAAAAAAAATACAATGGGCGGCCTTATATATTTAACTTGTAGAAATAAACATGAAGTATGATACTTCAAGTTTATTTCTGAGAGTTATTGTTGATTTTTTTGCCCGTCCGCCCCTTGTGCCCCTCCCAGAAAAAATCCTGGATCCGCCCTTGGACATAAGCCATCGCGGACTTTTCTGTAGACCTATAAAAGAGGAAGTTCCACCATGATTGTTTAGTTGTATCTCTAAGGTATTAGGCAGCGTTTCAACGTTCGATGAAAGCTCCCAGTTGGCTTGACTTTTTCCGACATTCTCAACAACTGTTATCGTCATATTTCAACCAATGTACACAAAACCTTAACAAATTATACACTTCAACTTTCCTCCTGAATCACTCTGTCGATTGATGAAAACCGCATGAAAATCCGTTCAACAGTTTGAGTTTATCGCGAACAGACAGACCGACACGCGGCTTCGCTCCCGTCAACTGCCTACCTACCCTACCTACTTATCTACCCACCTACCTACCTACCCACCTCTCTACTCTATCTACCTACCCGCCTTTCTACCACACCTACCTACCCACCTCTCTACCCTACCCTACCTACCTACATATAAAAGAGTGTAATAGCGTTTTTATAGAATCATTAAAACTTCTACATCGGAACTGAAAAAAAATGCATCGATATGGAGCGACGACATCATTTTAAAAGAGAAGAGATGATGAGAGTCGTCGGAATGTTGCAAGCTGGTTCCAGGCAACTTACTGGCAGCGTGGCCGAGCGACATGGAGGACAATATCGCATCACCACTTGCAGACAGGACCAGGACATCCAAAATACTGCTCGCGGGAATCGTACCATGACCGCCATGATGTTGGCTACGAGGCTCCACAGCTATTCAGCTGCTAAACGACCAAAGCATCCGAAATCGTTACGTGAAGTGGGTCTACGTTCCCGAATGCCGTTAAGAGATCCACCTATAGCGGACACAGATACATATTGGATGGAAGAATTCGACCGCCAGTCTTGGCGTTGTGTTTGCTTTTCCGAAGAATCTCGTTTCGATATCAGGCCAGATACAAGACGTACTCTAGTTTGGAGGGCCTCTGAACGTCAAGAACGTTTGAAATTTTGTCAGGAAGTTCATTCATAAGGAGAGGGGGGGGGGGTCAATGGTTTGGGCCAGTATTTGGATCGGTGGAAGAACCGATTCACACACGGCTAGAGTCGTAACACGCACTCTTGCCGTAGCTCGCATCAACGTTCTGCCGTGGCCTGCTCAATCGCCAAACCGCAACCCAATTGAGCACGAATTGGATATGTTCCAAAGAAGAGCTGCCGAGTATGGATGCCGTGCATACCCCTTAACTAAAAAAAGAAAGAACGTGGGCGGCCATTCCTCAGTGATTTTGATGAACTGATTTTAAGCATGCCAAATCGCTGTGATTCGTGTCAATGGTGGAAACACAGATTATTATTTCTTCTATCTTTACAATAAAAAATTAAACATAAGTATTTTTGCCTTTTTTGCCATTCAATTGACGACAAATGTTATAGTTATTTGTGTTACAAGGGGACAAAGTAATATTTTGTACTTTCAGGGCGTTATTTTGAATTCAGAGCTAAGCGAAGGATTCTATAGTAGAATCACGAGCGTAGCGAGATATTTTGTCCCCGAGTGATACACACTATTTTTAACCGACTTCCCAAAAAGGAGGAGTTCTATATTCGACATTATGTTTGTTTTTTTTGTGTATGTTAACCGATATCTCCGTCAATTGTGGACCGATTTTGAAAAATTCTTTTTTGTTTGAAAAAGTATGTTTCGAAATTGGTCCCATTTTAATTTGGTGAAGATCTGATGAAGAACTACGGAGATATACAACAGAACTCTTCAATAAATAATGGTACATCTTTTTTTTTTTATAAACTATAGGCTAGCGTTTGACCACCATCTTGCCTGATGTTAAGCGATGATGTGGTCTACGGTGAAGCACGCTTGCCTAGAAGAAACCTAAACACCTAAACCTATTAACCTATTCACTCTTGACTAAAAGACCCCTAGGTTGTAGCTATCAGGGAACAAAGACTCCGGAAGGGAATTCCACTCTTTCGCTGTGCGCACAATGAAAGTATTAGCAAAACGCTTTGTGCGTATGGGAGGGATGTACCGATGGCGCATGGCCGTACGCCTTGTAGTCCGATGATGGAAAGGGCCAGGCGGAATCAAATTGTGCAGTTCCATCGCACACTCCCCGAAATGTAACCGATAAAAAACCGACAGACTGGCGACTCGGCGTCGATGTTCGAGGCTCTGGAGCTTTGATGCGACCAGTGCATCGTTGCCAATAAGCCTTTTGGCCCGTCTGTCAATCGACTCAAGTGCATTAAGCTGGTATTTGGCAGATCCATCCCAGAGGTGAGAGCAGTACTCCATACATGACCGAACTTGTGCTTTATACAAGTTGAGCAGCTGTTCAGGCGTGAAGTACCGTCTCACCTTTGCAAGAATCCCCAACTTTTTTGCAGCTTACTGATCTTTTGCCTCCATGTATGGACCGAAGTTGAGGGTAGATGTCACCGTAACACCGAGAAGTTCGAGGTGGTCCGTTAACGGCACGGTTACACCACGGAAAGAAGGAGCCGGATGGAATTGGCTCTTTTTAGCGAAAAAAAGACACGCCTGGGTCTTAGCAGCATTGAAACTGACCAGATTGGCATCACCCCATTCGGAGACCGCCTTCAAGGACAGGTTCAAGCGTTCAACCATGGCCTCCCGGAGAGACCGAATCTAAGGACCAGTAGCCCGTGCGCCGGACACGTATCTCTCAGTAACAGTGCTGTCGTCTGCGTACCCAAAGGTTCCGGGTTTTAGCAGATCATTAATGTGCAGCAAGAATAATGTTGCCGAGAGCACTGACCCCTGAGGGACTCCGGCGTTGATATCTAACTGACCGGACGAGCAGCCGTCTATAACCACTCGGATGGATCGATCCCTCAGGAAGTCCGCAATCCAATCACACAGACCACTAGGCAGACCGAAGGAAGGAAGCTTACCAATGAGGCTTTCGTGCCAGACCCTGTCGAAAGCCTTCGAGATGTCGAGGGAGACGGCTAGCGCTTCCCCGTGACTCTCGATGGCCTGACTCCAGATGTGAATGGCATACGCTAGAAGATCCCCAGTGGAACGATTTCGGCGGAAGCCGTATTGGCGGTCACTGAGGATGTCGTTCGCTTCTAGGTATTCCAGGAGCTTACCGTTGAGCACACGTTCCATACTCTTACAGAGGATGGACGTTATAGATATGGGTCTGTAGTTGACCGGGTCAGTTCGACTGCCCTTCTTGGGCACGGGTTGAACGTTGGCTTGCTTCCAAGCCTTCGGCGCTTTTCCAGTCTCTATCGAAAGGCGATATAGGCGTGTCAAGTTCGGTGACAATTCTGGTGCACAGGTTTTAAGGACAATTGCTGGTATCCCGTCGGGGCCACTCGCTTTGTTCACATCAAGGCTACGCAGCACCCTACGGACGTCCTTTTGATGGATGCGAATGTCCGACATACTCGTCACACATCCATCAGGAGATGGAGGAGGCTGCGCGCCATCAGAATTCAGATGCGAAGATTCCGCAAAAAGGGAGGCAAACAAGTTTGCCTTCTCCTCAGCGGAGTGGGCCAGTGACCCGTCAGGTTTCAGCAGTGGTGGTAGTGAGGGGCGACAAAAGTTTGATTCGATCGACTTAGCCAGGGACCAAAACGCTTTGCTACCCGCTGGATATGAAGCAAGTTTGCGCCCGATTATGCTAATGTGGTCAAACCGTACTCTTCGCATCACCTTTTTGCAGGACTTGGCAGCTGTGTAGAAGCTCTCTTCTTCTGACTCACGTCATTTGCCTTGCGCGTTCGAGCTCGACCCATGCTTGGTAGGCCTTGTGTTTAACCGCGTTGGCGTGGTTACACTCGGCTCCAAACCATGGCCGGTCGACGCTAGACATTGCTACGTCTGAGAATGGAATATAGTACTCCATCCCCCGACGCAACACATCTGTCACAGCATCAGCGCACGACGATGGATCGTCCGAAGAAAAGCAAGTGGGATGCCAAGGATAGCATGCGAAGAAAGATCGCTTCCCATCCCAATCTGCTGACTTGTACCGCCATACCCGCCGGGTACCTTTTGGGCTGGGATCGGGCGGGGAGTAGACGGACACAGACTTCACCAGACAGTGGTCGGAACTACCCAAAGGTGAAGATATCGACACTGAGTATCGGTCTGGATCTGTTGTCAGCAGAAGGTCCAAGCAATTGGCTGTGTGCGAATCAACATCTGGCACACTCGTTGCCCCCTGGACCAGCTGGGTGAGATTTAGCGCTAGCGCAAGCTTGCTCTCGTCCAGCATGATCAGTGCACTGGTATGGGAAGAGCCACTCCTGGTGGTGGGCATTCAAGTCCCCCAGTAGCACTAGTTGGGCGAATGGGTACCGCTGCTGTGCCGTATCAGCCGCCTCACTGAGGTACTCTGTGAGCCTGGTTGTCTCCTGATCTCCGCTGTGCTAGCGGTAGACACAGGCATAGATAATCTTATCCAGACCTGTGTCCACCAGAGCCCACAGCACTGAGAACCTGGAGTCTTCAAGGTTACGGAGACGCCGATAGCAAGTGTCGTCTCGGGCATACCTTTATACACCCGCGCGTGGTTTGAAATTGTGCTCCAGGGTAAACCCTGGGTAGGATAAGTACGACACGTCTGACGGACTTCCTATCTGCGTCTCCGTAAGGAAAAACAGTGCTGGCTTTTCAGTCTCCAGGTGATGGTGGACTGGCGTGAGATTGGAGTGCAGACCTCTAATATTAGTGAGGTGCACTTTGTGGGGGAGGGGGTGCAGCCGCCGTTTAACTCCAGTTTTCCTTTACTTCTTGCCATTGTTGTTAGAGTGAAAGGAGAGGAAAAGGAAGTGAGATGAGGTTCCACGCTACTAACCTACAGACACGCACTGAAAGGACGCCATCATTGGGCACTAGTCCGGAGACTGCGGGGACGGCGGGGAAATCTCTCGGGATTGCTGCAATCGCATGTCTGTTTATTGTTTATACAATTTCGTAACATAACATCACGCCAGTACGTTCTTAAGGGGTACGCAGATCTCTCATTACACCGGTTATGTTCAAGTTTCATGAAATCTATTTTGGCGTTAAAGTTGATGCAGATGTTATGTTATGAAATGGTATAAACATACATGGATTGCAGCAAACCCGAAATATTTTCCGTTATTTATTGAAGAGTTCTTTCGTATATCTCCGAAGTTCTTCTTATTTTTCTTTCTTTCTTTCTTCTTTAGAATGTTGAGATGGATGTACTAAGTGACTAGAATGGATGAAGTGAGAAATGAGTATATTAGAGGAAAGTGGCGCCAGTGACAGAAAAGTTGAAAGGAAACCGTTTGTCCTGGTATGGCCATGTGATAAGGAGGGATGAAACACATGTTACTAAAAGAGTGATGAATATAAACGTGGATGGATGGAGAGGGAGAGGACGGCCAAAGAAAAAAGATGGATGGACTGTGTGAGGAGTGATATGAAAGAAAAGGGAATCAGTGATGGCGTGACGGAGGACAGGACGGTATGGAAGAAGAAAACGTGTTGCGCCGACCCCAAGTGACATAGGGCATGGGCAGGAAGATGATGATGACTCGTAGATATGTTCTCGTTTGAACTAAACAGAGTACTACCTCATAATGAATTTGAGGATACAAGTCCATGAAAAATCCGAGTCAAATTGAAAATGAATTTTTCATTGTGCAACTTTTGACCGTGGTATAGATTAAATTATTTCTCCATTATATCAGCAACCCTGATCAATTCTTTGCAAGGGTAAATCAGTTTTCTCCTCGACATAAAAAAAACAATCACAGGCACCGCTATTATTATTATTTTTTTAGCCTGGGGAAATGCTCATGCATGCTGTGTTACCACGGGTAGATAGCGCAGTTATGTGGGACTCCAACCCACTTAAACTCCACGGTGTCATCCCGTACCGCTTATGGCGGGAACGCGGGCACGCGTTAGCAATCACCGCGAACCCGCCGTGGCTGTCCGTCACTGGACCCTCCTTTGGGGTGTACTTCCCATCACCGGCGCACCAGAACACATTGCACGCCGTGACCACCCCAGGGACCGAAACAGCACATGGGCGCCAGACGACCCCGTGTATGGCACCCTTGGTCCCTCTGTGACGGGACAGGTCAGTGGCCCCGCCACCTATCATGGCCCGGATGAGGTAGCAATCAGACGGTGGCGACCCCCTCCAGGCCGCGGAAGGTAGCTAGAACGGCGCACCGCAACACTGGCACTCTTCTCCCGCCGCGGTCTCCAACCCACAGCTGCGATATCGTATGGAACGCTCCATATGATATCGAGCGAGCCTCAGATGCGATGTCGCCTGTTGCCAAGCGGCACTGCAACCTACTTGTTGGCCGCTACGTTATCGGCATAATCGGCAAAAGCCCTGACGAGCTGCCCCTCTTCGGGTTCCTCTTCTCTTCACCGTGGGTGATACTGAGACACGGAACGAAACTACCCCTTAGCTTGTCAGTAGAGTATTTTATTTTATCTGAGAGCTCGACTGACAAGCTAAGGCGTAGTTTCGTTGTACATGTAATTGTATATGTACCTATATGGCAAGGCGTAATTTTAACCGGCGTCACCTTGTTGTTTGCAACGTTCCATCTTGACTTTATTTGATCCGAGGTCTAGGTATACAATGTCTCTGAAAAAACAAATGTTGTAAAAGTCACACGCTGCGTCTGTCTGTCTGTATGAACGTGATAAAATGGACCAACTTAATTTAGTTCGGGGCGAAAACCCACAAAACTTGACTTGATTAAAATAAGTAAAAAACTAATTAGGTTAGGTTAAGTTCAGGCGTACAGCCGTATTGACACAGCTTTGCCTTAATTTATGGAATTTACAACACGTTGATAAATTAAGTAATATGTAGAAAGGCACATACTAGTTCTTTTAGTTGAAGTTAGTTACAATATTGAAGCCCTCATATGGTGTAGCGTCTCTTCGTAGGGTAGGGTAAAGAAATAAGTGGGTGTGTTTCGTAGGTACCATTTTTTTGCGTTATGGACACCGACTTCAAAAAATAAAGTTATTTTTCACTTTGTAGTTTTGTGTTTGGAAGTCGGTAGTATTTTTTTGCAAAAAGTTTTTTTATTTTTACTTTTTAGTTGTACCTACCTAATTGGCAAGTTAGTAAAGTAACTATAACGCCAGAATAGATTTCATAAAACTTGATCATAACCGGTGAAATGAGAGATCTGCGTACCCGCCCTGACCTGAACTGAGGCGCCCTCTGTGACTTTTAGTAACTACTAAAAGTGCTCACAGAGGGCGCCTCAGTTAACATAGCTACGTCACATAACCACGGATTTAACATGGATACAGATAATATCACACTTCGAAAACCGAACACTGGCTCTTTAGCTAACCTATCTGTCTTGACAAATGACGATGAAAAAATACTATTTGACACCACAATGATGAGCATACCAGACAGCCTGCACGATTATAATGACGATGACACTGTTAACGACTTGAACGAACAAATAAATACACTTAAGATGCGACTTGTGAGTGCTCATCAGGAAATAGACGACCTCAATAGTGAAAACTTCCGATTAAAATCCGATTTACAAAAAGCTCTAAAGACTGTCGAAACATGTAAAAAGATTTGCTTAACGCCTGGTAGAAAAATTTGAACACCATCATCATCGAGCAAACAAAAATCTAAGCAATCTAAGATTCGATCAACTGCTTCAAGTAATGACTCTCAGACTTCGATAAATTATAGCAAAGAAATAAAAGTAGACACTCTCAACAAAGAAACGCAAACTTCCGAAGTGATTTATGAAACATTGACACAAAAACAAAACTTGACACCAACTTCACACCTGGGTAATGTTGCCTCAAAAAAACCAGTAGGCGTATCTCGACCAAAACCTAAAAATAGACTCGCTATAATTAGTAGTAGATGTACTAAAGGAAAACTGTCGTTAATTGAAGAAGTCTTCTCTAATGAATTTGGGTTCTGTCATTATTTGCTGAATAACGCTACCACAGAAGAATTGCTAAGCACCGACGAAGACAACTTAAAAGACTTCACAATACAAGACTATTGCCTGATCTTCATTGGAGAAAACGATATAAAAAGTAACGAGTATCTAGATATCCTTAACAACTTGAAAAACTCGCTGAAAAACACTAAACACACAAATATTGTTATATGCGCTCCGACTTATATAAGAGGTGCACTAATCCACAATTATAAAGTCGAGTTATTCAACAACCTCCTTAATTTGGACATAAAAAACAACGAATATGCATACTTTTTCGACACTAATTACACCCTGACTTTTGACATGTTCTCTGATAATACAGGGAAAATTAACAAATACGGATGGAGAGACGTTTTTGACCAGATTAAATCCAAAATTTTGATTGACTACAATCAAGATTATACTGAAGTTAGCGACGATATCCACCTCCTTGAAGAAGACCATAGTGGGACATCCCAACACTCACGTAAATGCAATAGTGACTAAGTTGGTGAACTGTTTTTTCTCCAATAAATTTCTCAAAATCCTGCATCAAAATATTGCAGGCTTAATAACAAAAACTAACTTTCTCACTGTATGTTTAAATGAACTTACTGAAAAAAACATACATGTGGATGTCTTGTGTATTACAGAGCATTTTATTATGGAAGGATATCAAAATCAGTTATATATTCCAAATTATTCTTTAGCTGCCTATTTCTGCAGAGAGGGGAAAAAAAGAGGGGGAGCTTGCATCCTAGCTAGAAATGGGATACAATGGAAAGAATTACCTAAAATTTCTAATTTATCTTGTTCAGGCATATTTGAATGCTGTGCTATTGAGCTTACGCAATATAGGATAATTGTAATCTGTATCTATAGAGTACCAAATGTAAATAACCTTAACTACTGCTTAGATAAACTTGAAACTGCATTGCGAGAAATATCACGAGCACGTTATAAAAACATTGTTATTGCTGGCGATTTCAACATAGCATGGGGTATCAACTCATACAAATTATAATTAGTATTAAAAAAAGATCATAGATGGCAGCATAAGTAACAAATGTGAAAGTAACAATCAATTAAAAATGTTTAACAGCAGATTCAGGCTGAAATAAGTTTAGTAAAAATCAAAACTTGCTTCTTTAATGTTAATTTATCCATTTACACTCTTTAATCAGGTTTTTTTGAACAAAAAAGATAAGTGAAGACTTTGTATGTTAAATTAGTTGAAAGAAGCTATCGACTTTTCGTTTTGTTTTGAGTTCTTTGCAATAGATGGCGTGTTTCACAATTTGTCCTAAACTATATATCCATCGTAAGATTCTTTTTGTAGGATAGTTATTATTTATTATAGGCGTAATTTAAAAGATATTATTTATTATAGGCGTAATTTCAAATATTAAAGTTCTGGTCTATTATTTAAAATCACTTTTTTGTGAAGCTTGTTTACACGTCGAATTAACTAGATAGCTGGAACAGGACTCGTATCGCGCTAGGGCCTACTGAAATCGCACGGGTACTAAAATAAGAGATAACGCGACGCGTGTGGCGCTTGCCGTCCGAGTTTACGCGTCGCATAGTAGGTACAGTTTGATTCAAACTTAATAACGGCTCGAAACTCTTCGGGAGCCACTACGCGCTAGCAATTTCATGTGACAGCGGGGGTGAGGGGTAGGGTAGGTACTGCCATGCTGCGTACCTAACTAAAGTATTAAAAGTAATCATTTTTGTAAAAACATCTTGTTTTTTATATATCTAAGTACCAACCTAAAATAAAAAAGCTAATTTAAAAATCAAACACCCGACTGCTTAAAAAGCGAACTAAAAAGCTGTAAACAAGAAAATAACTAGCTCTGCAGTCGGAGGATACAATATTCGCGAACTGCCTGATCCTCCGACGGCACAGCACGATTTTTACTTGTTTACAGCTTTTTAGTTCGCTTCCTTTTTGATTTTTAAATTAGCTTTTTTTATTTACAACTTTTAGGTATTTTTTTTTTATAAATTGTTTTAAACATATACGTGGTATGTATTTTTGTAATCACCACTAAAAGCCCTTCATTTTGATGCCCACTCGACGGGTTACGAAGATAAAAAATTGCAACCTCTACAATATGGAGCCCAAAATCCGCCATTTTTTTTGAATGGCACTTATCTAAGAATATTTGGGTGGCCAAGACCTATCTAACGATGTCTTAATTATAAAAATCCGTCAAGTGGTTTGAAAGATACGAGGTAATAAAGAATATTACACACATACTTACATACAAGATACGCGCGAAAAACATAACCCTTTCCTTACAGCCGGGTAAAAAAGGATAACCCTTATAGTGAATAATAAAATGACATGAAGTAGGTACCTACTTCGTGTCATTCCGTTGCCGCGGAAGCAAGCTAACTATCTACATTTAATTCTACAACGAATTCTATAGTTTTGATTGATTTGGAATATTCGTGAATATTGTGAAATTCGCTCGAGGAGCTCGTGGCTAAATAATAACAGCCGTACGGGTCGATCTTAAGGTTAAGCAACGCTTGACGAGGTCGGGCCGTGGATGGGTGACCATTTCAACATATCGGGTTTCCTCCGTGCCTCGGAGAGCACGTTAAGCTGTTGGTCCCGGCTGTCATTTGAAGATCTTTGACAGTCGTTACGAGTAGTCAGAAGCTTGAGATTTGACACCAGTCTAGCCAAGGGGTACCGTATTACTCAGTTACTGGGTTGTGGAGGTCAGATAGGCAGTCGCTCCATGTAAAATACTGGTACTCAGCTGAATCCGGTTAGACTGGAAGCCGACCCCAACATAGTTGGGAAAAGGCTAGGCAGATGATGATTGTGAAATTCGCTACACAATGCGAACACTTAGATTTAAGAAGTTACCGCGGTCTGAGCGGAGTCTGTCCCGAACCGAACATACCTAATGTTATTATTACGAATACGAAGTAAGCGTTCAAGGACAAGACAATTGGCAAATAACGTCTCTGAGTACCTACATGATACGAATCCTCGGTCAAATTGCCATTTATGATTTAGTATCTAGGCAAACTACTAGATGGCGTTAGAAAACCACATTCTCGGGCTATTAAAGAGTCACTGGTGCTGCCGCCTGTTAAAAATATGGAGAAAGAAAAATAGCCCGACCAATAGCCCGACTTAAGGAGGTGACATTTCTTTGTATGGGATTGGGTATCTGTACTGTAGTATTATATTATCTTTGAACATAGATATACTTAAAAAAAAATCAAACAAATTCATTTGAATATTTTTTAATGAAGTATAACTTGAAATTGGCATTAAGACAGCCTACTCGCATGGCAAGCATGACATGTATTGATAATTTTGCGCATAATTTTGGTTAATCTTGCAAAACTGATGTGTTAGAATTTGCGTTATCCGATCATACGGCACAGGTCTTTTACTGTCCTGTTCAAACAAAATGTGTCATAAACTGTTGGTATGCGGCTAGAAGGGATTATAGTGTGGAAAACATAGCCAAGTTCAAAGACCACATCAAAAATCTTACTTTTTCTGAGATTTATGACACGGATGACCCGAATATAGCCTATACCAATTTTATCGACTCTTTCAAGCTTTTGTACGATTTGTGTTTTCCAATTAAATTGATCAAAATTGATGTTATTAAAAAAGCTAAGTGGCTGTCAAAAGAAATTAAGTAGTGTAGCCAAAGAAAAAGAAAACTTCTGTGGCAGATGAGATTAAACGTAAGTAGAGATAGTAAGTCTAAATTCAGTAAATATTCAAAATTGCACAAAAAAATTATACACTTGACACAAAAAGCACAAAACAATCATAAAATTAAATTATCCAAAAATAAATCCAAAACTACGTGGCAAATTATTAACCGCGCAAAGCATAATTTATCTAAACAAAACATTTATAAAATTAAGGTTGGAAACGCTATTCTATCAAATCCCAAGAGCATAGCAGAAGCGTTTAATAATTAATTTGTCGATAAAATTCAGCCGAAACCGAATGACACCAGGCAACCGAAACGCTGCAAAATAAACACGAGCACTAAATCAATGTTCATGGCGCCTAGTGTTCCTTTAGAAATTCATAAAATAATAATGACCTTGAATAATACAAGTAGCGTAGGATATGATGGTATTAGTACAAACATACTCAAACACGTGTCAATGGAAATATGTGGTCACTTAAGTCATATAATTAACCTTATTAAATATTTGAGAAATACATTTATAACGAACTAAATAAATTCATTGAAAAAAATAACGTTCTATGTGACGAACAGAAAGGATTTAGACAACATAGAACTATCAATATGGCCATATATGACTTTATTTATAATGTTATTCAGAATGTCGACAAGCGAACACCTGTATGTGGCATATTTTGTGACATGACACAGGCCTTTGACCACATAGATTATGATATTCTCTTAAGAAAACTTGAAGCTTACGGTATTAGAGGCAATGTACTTAGTCTTCTTGAGTCTTACCTTAAAGACCGAAAACAAATAACCAAAATTTGTCAAATTAATCCAGTCAGCAAGCGCGAAGAGATATATCGATCCTCAGAGCGTGAAGTTATGTTTGGAGTGCCACAGGGGAGCGTGTTGGGTCCTTTTGAGTTCATACTATATATAAACGATTTACCTGAATGCGTTGAACAACCAATAACACTTTTTGCGGACGACAGTACTGTTACAATCCCATGTAAAAGTGAGGAGACGTATGAAACGGACATTAATAATTGTTTAAAAAATGTTGTTAATTGGTTAGAGGAAAATAATTTAAAAATTAACTTGAAAAAAACAAAAGTTGTACATTTTAATCAGCGTATTCCTAGAATTAGCCCTGGGGGGTTACCACAAGCTCTTAGAGCGGTATCAATTTGACCTTGTTTCACGTTTTCGTACCATGACGTCGTTTAAGAAAGCTCAATTTGATAACGCTACGAAGTTTGCTTTTGTTTAGGTTTTGATAATGTTTGGATACCGATTTTCTTATAGTTCATTCAAAATTCAAACCACAGCCTGCTTTTTGACAACCAGCGATATCGCTTTTACTACAATTTTTGGTTTTGTTTGACAGTTAAAAAAAGTTGCTTTGGCAGGCTCGATTTATCAACATTTTCCAAAATATATACAAAAGTTATCACTTCCGTGATCATACGGTAAGTAAAACGTATTTATTTACTCATTTATTGGATACATAACCTCTGCAAATCCCTACAGAGCTACAGGCATCATGTTATGTTATTACCTATCTACGTAGGTAAACTTGTCGATTGATTTGTGTATCTCATGCGATTTTAACATATGTGGACTAAATTTCTTGTTTGATTCTAGGTGGCGAATGCATTATGAATGGCGAGTAAACCCATGAAATCATGGAGGGCAGTGCAGACGCTACGTGAGCCATCGCAACCTACTACCGCCGCGCCGTCAGCTTGTGTTTACCGACAATAAGCACAATGCTTGGGATAGATAACCAAAACAGCAGCACATGATATAATTAAAGGCTCTAAGTGTATAAAACTGTTCCAGTTCGAGGATAAATAAGAAATAAAAGAAAGCTGATGGAGGCCAACAAACGCATCGTGAAGCTGAAGGAGCTAAAATATATGAAACCTGTAAAACCTACGACGGACGAACGAAGAATGCATTTGGTGTTTTGTGATGCTTGTGCTAGTGTCTAACGTTATTACTTATGGCTGCTTTGCTGTATTAATCCTTAATGTGCTTGTGATGACTGCCTAGTATTGTTGTGTGGGATAACCATGGACATAATCTCAATGGTGGTAGATAACTGATAACCATCTGCATCTTACCCGACTGCGTTAACAATATTGTGTGTTGGTTTGTGCACCTACTGTGATGTAATCAGGTAATAAATGTTTTTGCAGCTGGAGAATCAATATACTTTTATACCCCACGTGTTGTACATTATTTATTATTATCGTCAAACTCATCCATTCTACTTACCCTGAAAATATTCAAACAAACTCACGCCTCTTTCCCATGTGGGCAAGCAGAAACTACAACGCCACCTGCTACGGTCCTAACATACTACTTTTGCTTCATTTACATCCATACATCTAGTCATACGAGGACACCGGCAATGAGGCCCTCAGCCTCTGACAGCCCACCTGACCTTTCTGGAGAACATTACTAATTAGATCCGTGTATGACCTAGGACGTCCCCTACCGGGTGGCGTTTTCACTCACATCTGCCTTGTAAATACCTTTTCTTAGTCGCCTTTTATTCATCATATAACTACCTATATTTAGAGGTATTTACTATACTTAGTTAATTTATACGTAATACGTAGGTATGCCTATTTTAAAAAACCCCATCTGCACGCTGATTAGGTAAAACAACGAAGTTTATGTAATACCTACTCATGAAAGCACCTTAGTACATAAAGTGATAGTTAAGTACATCTAATCAATAATAGTAATCTTTGCATCTAATAAAATTGACTAGTAAGTACCTAAGATAACTAAACAGATTAGAAATAAATGACGAAGTTATATTACCTAAGTGTAATTACTTGAGTTGTAATTATTTTGTTTTTTATCTCATTAGCATGTACAAACTTATATAATCCTAATTCGAATGTTAAAAGTTGATAAAGATAGTTTTTTAAATAATTGTCATGAGATATCATACATGTTAATAATTACGCGCAGAACTTGAAAACATGATTTTTTGTTTGTGGAGATTTTTTGTTGAGGTTAGTGTCAAATGAAAGGTCTTGGTCTAAAACCATTTTATCCGTTTGAGTCATGTAAATCGGTCCACACGTTTCCAAGATAATCGCATATCATTATAATCAAAATGTAAACAAACCAGAATTTTTCGTTTTTGTTCTAGAAACTTTTAATTATGGTAAAATGTGTAAATTTTATTATTGTAATTATATGTACGTGGTTAAAGCCTATCATTTAAGACCAAATTTGTAAGGATTATGTAGAAAATGGAATAAAATAGACGGCTCCAAAGATTTCGGCTAAGTCAAAATGAACGCAAGGATGGTCCATAAACACGCGGGCGTCAATTTGGGAATGACGGGCCATTCTTTTTTTGTTGGTCTGAGCGGGCCATATATAAGAAGGGAGACGGGCCACTGGACATATGAATTCAGTCGCAGCCAGAGATTACTATTATAAACTGGTCGCAGCTCTGCCGGAAGGAGAAAAGCCGAAATCCGCGGAACCAATTCTCAAGAAAATCCGCCTTTTATTTCTGGTTCTTTCTTCAGTCAAAAACGTGGATCCTTGGGTTGTCCTCTCGTACTACCCTACATACGCATTCAGGGTTGCGTGGTGACGTGTGCCACCAGCTGAGTAAGTAGGGAACGCACGACAAACATAAGTGGGATACTGTCCCAGCGGGGGCGACCGTGGATAGGTACTGTTACAAGATAGGCCAACGCCATCTAGTAACGAGAGGAAGAACTAGGTAGTAACTAGTGGCGCCATCTAGTATTGAATAGCGGAACTAATGTTCTCGAAAGCTCGTGTCGAATGGAATTTTCCAGAAGGTTCGAACCGAACATTCTGGATGTTTCTAGTCGCTTCGGGAACAATGAGTTCGAAAATCGAATGTTCTGGAAGTTTCTCGAATTATCTAGAACAGTATGGAACGTTCCAGAAACTTCTTCCGTGCTATATAAAGAGCGGTCGGATTCGTCGTGAGTCAGTTTTCGATTGAGAAGCGATACAGAGCGAACAAAGCGGAAAATAGTGCGAAGTAATAGAATTGTTTAAGAAGTGTTTTTGTAATAAACAGTGATTAATTGAAGACTGCTGTTTAAATAATTTATCCCTGAACCCCAGCTCGTAACAAATTGGTGTCAGAAGTGCGGGATAAATTATGCCGGTTCTACCGAAGGAAGAAACGGAAGGGATGCGCACCAGGAGTCAGCGCCAGCAAGACGTAGACCAGAGGCGCTTTGGAGACGCTCCCTCACCGTCATCAAGTGGACAACGAGACTCCGCGGCGGCAGCAGCATCAGCTCAATCTCCGGTGACCCCTGACCTCGCTGCTCTGATGGCTTTTATGCAGGAGCAGGCTCGCCGTCAGGAAGAACAGGCCCGCCGTCAGGAGGAGCAAGCTCGCCGCATAGAGGAGCAGATGCAGCGCGACAAGGAGGAGCAGGCCCGTCGTCAAGAGGAGCAGGCTCGCCGTCAGGAGGAGCAGGCGCGCCGCTTAGAGGAGCAGCTGCAGCGTGACAAGGAGGAGCAGGCTCGCCGTCAGGAGGAGCAGGCTCGCCGTCAGGAGGAGCAGGCTCGCCGTCAGGAAGAGCAGTCGCGCCGCTTAGAGGAGCAGCTACAGCGTGACAAGGAAGAGCAAGCTCGCCGTCAGGAGGAGCAGCTCTTGGTGATAAAGGACCTCCGCGGAGCGATTGGTAAGGAGATGAAAGAGGTAAAGGACCAGATCCAGCAACATGAGACCCGCATCGTCGAAATGGAGAAGTCAATACGTGGCCTCAAGTCTGGGGATGGGATCGGGGCAGCTGCGGTAGTGACACCTTCGCCTCGTGGTTTTAAAGTGCCACCATTTGATGGCTCTTCGTCATGGTCCGCCTACAAAATTCAGTTTGAGGCCGTGATGAAATCGAATGGATGGACTAAAGAACAGGCCTTGACTGCTCTAACCTTGGGCCTTCGCGACCAGGCCTTGACTGTGTTAGAGGCGCTGGGAAAAGACGTCACTTTCGAGAAGCTTCTGGAAGCATTAGAAGCTAGATACGGCGACGCGCACCTAGAACATGTGTTTCGGGCCAAACTGAAAGACCGGTCGCAACGGGTTGGTGAAACTCTTCAGCAGTGGGCTCTGGAGGTGGAAAAGCTGGTTCGGAAGGCTTACCAGTCGTCACCTGTGCTGATCGACGGGAACCTCGTACAGGCGTTCTCGGATGGGATCCGCGACCTGGAGGTTAGGGCTGCAGTAAGGCTAGGTCATTTCAAGGATCTCAAGGACGCTCTAGCCCACGCTTTGGAGGTGGAGGCAGTACGGCGGGACGAACGAACTCACCGAATCAGGGAGGTTGCGACTTCACCCCGATGCTATCGCTGCGGAGAGAGAGGCCACATCCGATTGAGCTGCCCGAAGCGAAGGCCACCCTACGGTAGTAAGCAGCCGCCAGTGGAAGGATCACCTGAGGTCCCTGCTGGGCAACAGCAGCAGGGAAACGAGTAGATGCCAGGACTAAGGGGCGGGTGCTGGCTGGTGATGGAAGAGCCCCAAGGATCTCGATCTCACAATCCTGTGACGGGAACAGCCTGATCATCGAGGGCGAAATTAATAGAACACCATGCAAGCTGACATTGGATACTGGGGCTTCTCGGACTGTTGTCAGTTTCCAACTAGCAAGACGGTTTCTTGGGGACTTCTTCGGGGACCGCGAAGGTGTACATCTGAGAACAGCCACCGGTCAGCACATAACCGTCCGAGGTGAGAAGGAGGTGGACATGAAGTTAGGAAACAAAGTTTACCGCCACAATGTTATCGTGGCCGACATAGTGGACGACTGCATTCTGGGTTTGGACTTCATGCGTAAACATCACTGTGAGATCGACGTTTATCAAGGTGTATTAAAGTGTGGCTCAGAGGAAGTCTTCATGGAAGGTGCAGCATCGGGAAAAGTGTACTGCTTAGAAAAGGTTAGTAAAGGTTAGTCGTCCAAGGTCAGAAACAATCATACCAGTTTGTCTACCAAGGAATTCTGGTCAGGAAAACCGATGTGTACTTATAGAAGGTTTAGATAACGATGCTTCATGGAAAATTGCACGCACATTGGTAAGAGGTACTAGTGTTTCATCGGTACGCGCACTCAACACAAGTGACCAGGACCTGGTGCTCAAGAAAGGCACATTATTAGGCACTTGTGACGGAGTGGTTTGGATGCGTAGATGCCACGAACACCCAACCAACACCAAAGTTAGTGCAAGATTCGATGTGTCATCGCTTTTCAAGAACAGCCAGAATAACTTGTCGGAAAAAGAAAAGAACAAGGCTAAGAAGATGTTAAACAAGTTCGCCGACATTTTCTCGACAAATAATGCCGACATAGGGAAGACTGCGTTAGTTCAACACAGAATAAATACAGGAAATGAGGTACCAATCCGCCAGCGACCAAGACGTGTTCCAGTGGCACGGGAACGGGAAGTGGACGACATGATCAAGGGTATGGTGAAAGACGGCGTGATTGAACCTTCATCCAGTCCATGGTGTTCACCGGTAGTATTGGTGAAAAAAAAGGACGGCAGCATGCGCTTCTGTGTAGACTATCGCCGACTAAACGACATCACGAAGAAGGACAGTTATCCGTTGCCAAGAATCGATGACACGCTGGATACGCTATCGGGAATGAAGTGGTTTTCCACCTTAGATTTAAAGAGTGGCTACTGGCAGGTCGAGTTAGACCCTCGAGATAAGGAAAAGACAGCGTTCTCTACAGGCAAAGGATTGTGGCAATTCAACGTTATGCCATTTGGACTGTGTAATGCGCCTGCCACCTTTGAGAGATTGATGGAGCGGGTACTTACTGGGCTGATTGGTGACGCCTGCCTAGTCTACTTGGATGACATTATAATCGTGGGACGGACGTTTGAAGATCACCTCCGCAATTTGGAACTTGTGCTGTCAAAGATACGAGGAGCCAATCTAAAGCTAAGTCCAAAGAAGTGCGCGTTGTTCAGGCGGCAAGTGAACTTTTTAGGACACGTGGTTTCCGAAGAAGGTATTCAAACGGACCCGGATAAGCTCGTTGCCGTCAAGGATTGGCCAGTACCGGAGAACAAAACGCAAGTCAGGGCATTTCTCGGTTTGTGCTCCTACTATCGGCGGTTTGTGAAGAGCTTTGCTGACATTGCCCGACCTCTTCATAAGCTAACTGAAGACAAGATACAGTTCTGCTGGAATGAGAGCTGTGACATCGCATTTCAGAAGCTAAAGGAACATCTGTGCAATGCACCTATCCTAGGCTATCCTGACAACGAAAATGAATTCATAGTTGACACAGATGCCAGCAACACTGGAATCGGCGGGGTATTGTCTCAACGAAAAGGAGATCATGAGGTTGTAATTGCGTACTTCAGTAAAGCCTTATCCAAACCTGAGAGGAACTACTGTGTCACTCGAAGGGAGCTTCTAGCTGTAGTAAAAACATTGCAGCATTTCAATAAATATTTGTTGGGGCGGAAATTTCTCCTGCGAACGGACCACGCTGCTTTGAAATGGCTCCTGCAATTTAAGAACCCAGAAGGACAGGTAGCAAGATGGATTGAGTTACTGCAAGAGTTTGATTTCGTAATTCAACATCGTAGCGGAACGTCGCACGGTAATGCTGATGCTTTCTCGCGAAGACCGTGTCCAGACCAATGTAAACATTGTGCGAGACAAGAAGCTAAGCAGGTAGCGGTAGTGCGGGTCTTGGGGACGGATCTTAGCGAAGAGTGGAAGGAAACCTTGCAGAGTGCTCAACAAGAAGACAGAGACCTAAAACCGATCCTTGAGTGGAAGAAATCAGGTGCTCCTAGGCCTCACTGGAGTGATGTCGCAGCAACCAGTTCCATCACCAAGAGTTATTGGGCACAGTGGGAAAGCTTGGTTATCCAGGATGGAGTTCTGTGCAGGAAATGGGAGAACGCTCGCGGTGACCAGTGTCATCTACAAATGGTCGTACCTAAAGTTAAGGTGCCGGAGATCCTACAGCTCTACCACAATGGATGTTCACATGGGAGTTAAGAGGACTTTAATCAAGATCCGAGAACGATTTTACTGGATCCATTGTCGAGAGGATGTTGAGGAATGGTGCCGCAAATGCACAAGTTGTGCGGCTGTGAAAGGACCACAAACTCGTAGCAGAGGGGCACTAAAGGTTTACAATGTTGGTGCACCGTGGGAACGTATAGCATTAGATGTTGCTGGACCATTTCCAGAAAGCCAAAGCGGGAACAAGTACTTTTTGGTCGTCATGGACTACTTCACAAAATGGCCGGAAGTGTTTGCAATCCCTAATCAAGAAGCCTCTACGGTGGCTGATAAGTTAGTTCACGAAGTGTTTTTTCGGTTCGGGGTACCCTTGGAAATCCACAGTGACCAAGGCCGGAACTTCGAGTCAGAAGTGTTCAAGGAGACGTGTCGTGTGATGGGTGCTCACAAAACCAGAACTACTGCTTATCATCCGCAATCAGACGGGATGGTTGAACGATTCAACCAGTCACTAGAGAGATATCTTGCAAAGGTTGTGGAAAACAGACAGAAGGATTGGGACAAACACATTCAACCATATCTCATGGCATATCGCAGTGCTGTTCATGAAACTACAACGGTAACGCCAGCTTTTGCTAATTTCGGCAGAGAACTACGATTACCTGCAGATCTAATCACCGGTATCCCGCCTGAGTCTCCACGCAATGTAACAGATTATGCGAATGAGCTACGAAACAGGATGGATGATGTATATGAGCATATGAGACATACTGGTCAACAGATGTCTGAGAGGATGAAGACCCGCTACGATCGGAAAGCGAACAATAAGGGCTTCGATGAAGGATCTCTTGTATGGTTACATAACCCGGCACGGAGCAAAGGAAAATCGCCTAAATTACAAGCAAAATGGGATGGACCTTATCGCGTAGTTACCAAGATCAATGACGTCACCTACCGAATTCAAAAGGGACCCCGAGGTGCATCGAAGGTCGTTCATGTGGATCGGTTGGCCCGTTATCATGGGACTAACAATGCTCGGGACGAGCATGTCTAAGAGGGAGGCAATGTTACAAGATAGGCCAACGCCATCTAGTAACGAGAGGAAGAACTAGGTAGTAACTAGTGGCGCCATCTAGTATTGAATAGCGGAACTAATGTTCTCGAAAGCTCGTGTCGAATGGAATTTTCCAGAAGGTTCGAACCGAACATTCTGGATGTTTCTAGTCGCTTCGGGAACAATGAGTTCGAAAATCGAATGTTCTGGAAGTTTCTCGAATTATCTAGAACAGTATGGAACGTTCCAGAAACTTCTTCCGTGCTATATAAAGAGCGGTCGGATTCGTCGTGAGTCAGTTTTCGATTGAGAAGCGATACAGAGCGAACAAAGCGGAAAATAGTGCGAAGTAATAGAATTGTTTAAGAAGTGTTTTTGTAATAAACAGTGATTAATTGAAGACTGCTGTTTAAATAATTTATCCCTGAACCCCAGCTCGTAACAGTACTTACAACATCCAGGCACCTTACCGCCACCGCAACAATATATATATGTGTACACATTTTACTTAATGTTATCTCTCCACTACCTTTGATAAATAAATCTGGTCAACATGACGAAACCAACTAATGCTGTCTTATTACATCAAACACTACAAATACTTCAATAAAATAAAACATAACACTGTTTTTAAACACAATTATTTATTAGGTAGGTCTACTTTGAACAGAAAATGCATTACTGATAAAGGGAATAAGTCATAATTAAATTAACATATTTCAACGAGCTCCATGGTGGACACATATCATTGTTTTCTTACACTCCAAGGAACATAGAACATTTGTAGTAGTCTAACCCCATGCTAACCTTTTTTATTTCAAGGCGGTTCTGGGGCCAAAATAGAAAGCGCTGGTTTTATTAAGTTCTTTAGCAAATTAGGATAAAACTGTAACTTAGAAAGAAAGAAAAAGTGTTTATTTGCCACAAAAAAAACATACAAATTCATCGTCTCACTTTCTTCATTTCTTACTATTAGGTGCTTAAATAATTTACTGATTATTTCAGAATATTTCTGGTTTTTGATGACGTATACATGATGTCATGACTGTTTTCTAGAAACCAGGCCTATTACATAGTTTTTTTTTGCCAGTGGACAATGGTACTTTTTCTTACTTTAAGTAATGGTAAGGTTTTTCATTGTATATAACCACAACAGAGTTTGGCTCTTGTTTGGCAAAATTGTGGTGAACTGATGAACAATTTTTCATATTTGTAGGTATCCATTTCTGAGTGATAATCAATGGTGAATGGTGAAAATGATGGCTTCTTCCTTTCAACTCACCTCCATTCAAAAAGCCAGTATCTGATCCTGTAGACAAATAATGAAATATGAGTCCTGAGTTTTATAGAGTAGGCAGGTGCTAGCTGGAAAACAAGATACGTTTATTTGACAGTCACAACCCACCAGCAACAGTATAAATGACAGTAATGAAATACAGAGACAAATTGCAATAAACTTGGCCATAACGAAAGGGTTACCAACTCAGCATTTGCTGGTCGTCAGACACCCAGCACTGGTTTTCAGTTGGCACCCAGAAGAAGAAACCCAAGCCCAGTATTATATTATCTGTGCCTCTGGCCAGGCTAAATGGTACAAGATGTAAACTATTACATCAAATATTATGGTGATTGTCTTGGGAACCAAAGTTTCCAAAAGGCACTTGTTTGTCTATTATTGTGTCTGCTAATTAGCACTCAAGGGGTTAAAGTAAGTTTTTGCATTTAGAATAGCATAATAATATTAACTAAAACTTACCAATACACAGTAATAGCCATTGATGTAATAAAAGGAGGTAATAGCAGATTTATTAATCCTGCGGATATGTCTTTATGATGGGGTCTTTAACAGAACATCATTATGGTTTGGTCCTGCCATACTTTGCTACGAGTGTATCCTATAACAAAATTAGAATATTGTGTTAGGTATTAACCAAAAACAGGTGCACTTAATTAATGAGTTAGTAAGTATATTGTTTTATTTTCTACAAAATAACCAATCTTTTAAGAATAAGATTATAGATTACCTTCTTTAAGCCAAGTTAGCGGAAAGGAGCACAATGTTATTTAATTATTTTTCACGCCAGAGGACTTTATCATCTCTGTCAAGCTTTTCCGGTTGCGATTAACTTATTTACAGCTTCTTCATTATTTGTACGTGTCGCTCTGTTGTAGTAGGACAACAAATCATTTTCATTTACAGCATCCAAATAAAATTGTAGGCAAATCATTATTTATAAAAAACATGGACTTGGCTCCATATCGTCCAATTCGTCTAGGGTATAATACATCCCCTTGTCACCACGGAGAGTTTTGAAGACAGAAATTCGTGATAACATTGTGATAGCGGCAATTTTGGATAACAATCTTTAGGTCACAACTATTGGACATGTTTGTAGATTTATGTAAGCGTCTCTTTGTTCATAGAATACATGGCAATCCTTTTGTCACACAACTCACAACAAAAACACAACAACTTTATTGTAAATTACTTTAAAACAACGAAAATAATAAGGTACGCTTGTAAACAGAGCTCATACGGCAAAAAATGGAGGTTATAAATAATCCGACCAATTTAAAAATACAAGCTTACAAAGTAAAATGGTAAGATTTGTTGCACTCTTTAATTTGTTATCATAATAATATGGAAAGTCAAGCTACAGGTTATAAATTATATCATACTCAGTCTTTTGAGATGCTTTACAGTGTCAGCTATTGGTTTTGATTTCAATAATACTTATTTTTCTTTAAATTTATTATATTGCTGTAAAATACACTTAAGAAAATAATAGTGTAAATGTTTGACATGAATGTTTAGTATGGTATATAATTCTATTTGGTTTTTATATGAAATAAACATCTTAAGATAATTTTTATTTTAAATTTTAGTGATAGCAAAAACGACATTCTAAAAACCTTTTTTTACTTCGCTAGCAATTCTATATCGGGAAATAGATAAATATTTCAAATCATTCGTTCATTCCCAACACTAATCGGCATCAATTTGATATCGTTTAACTAAGGTGAGGGTACGATAATGAAAAGTCTCAATAAGAGCTTGAAACAAAGCGTACTCAAATTGATATTGTTTTGTAAAAGGTGGGGGTAGGTACCCAGGATATAAACTACAACAATGAAGCAGTATAAGAAGTAGAAAATACAAAATTTCTGGGACTGGTAATAGACAAAAACCTAAATTGGAAAGAACATACTGAAACTTTATGTAAGAAAATTAGTAAGTCCGCATACGCTCTATATTCACAATTCCCAATAGTATAGGTACATGGATGCACTTCTTACTGCTTATTACGGCATAGTAGAATCCCACTTACGTTACGGTTTAATATTCTGGGGCAATTCAACCGAAAGAGAAACCGTTTTTAAAGCCCAGAAAAGATGTCTACGGGCGATGTTTATACTTAAATCCACTGATAGTTGCATGCCATACTTTAAACAGCACAAAATATTAACACTACCTAGTCTGTACATAATGGAAGTAGCTGTGTTTGTGAAATCGAACCCGCGTCGTTTTAAGCGTCTGGCTGACGTAATTCCACGTAATAGACGCGACAATAGCCTACTATGCTCCCATCCAAAACGGCACTAATGCAAAAGAGTGTCTACTGCATGGCTTCGGTCATCTATAATAAATTACCTAAGCAATGGAAAGAATTGCCGCTTTCATTATTTAAAAACAGGCTCCGAAGCTTTTTAGCGCATAAAGCATACTGTCAGCGAATTCCTCACTGAGAAAGAATTTTGAACAAGTATTGTATATTATTGGGATTTATGGGTAGAGGTGGACACCAATGAAATACCGTTTTATAAGGGTTTCAATAATATAGTTTATTTACCCTTTACTTGTTAAATTTGGAAGGTGTGGTTCAGTAATACTTTGTGATACATGTCATCCCTAGCACGTCTGACGCGATAGTGTGTACTGAGTATAGTGACCTGATCACCAGATGGGATTGCGGTCTCAACTAGGTACCTGAGAAGGGTTCGTAGTCAAACCATATAATATAAGGTTAGACAGAGACAGAAATAGATTTGTTTTTGTTAAACTCCAACACGCCCCCTCAAAAACAAATCCTTTGCTCTTTAATTACGACATACTCGTAATAATACCTATCTCATACCATCTTTATACAATAATAAAAACACACACCTTCCTTTTTATCTCTCTGGGGAAAACAATATCATCATGGTCCAACATTCGTTGCACAGGATAAGGGAAAACCCAGTTAAAACCTTATCAGACCAAGTAATTATATCATCTATTATAATTAATGAAATATAAAAGTTATTCATCTACTTATTATAACCAAGCTCTTATAATTAAAACATCCTTTACTATAATCAAGCTTTTATAATTAACTTATTTGTAGCATTACAATCATGCTATTATAATTAACATAAATAATCATCTTTGTAATTATAACAAAGCCTTTTTCAGCTTCACATTTAGCCATGTAGTTACCTTATTTTGCTTTTATTTACTATGTTGTTATCATAGTTTACTGCCCATTTGTGGTATAAAAATCACATTGTGCAATTATCAAATACTTTAAAGTTAAACAATTAACTCGTAGTACTTTTTCTATATATTATGTTACAGCCCATTCACAATGAACAAAGCCACTTCCAATAATTTCGTTTGAAAACCAACTTGAGATTTATGGTTCTTTAAATTTCTTAAGACCCTTTTAAGTCTGACCATAATGAACTATTGTTTTTGCTTGCATACTGACTTAGAAAGTTTACAAAAAAAAAAAACTTGGGTCAGGTCGGGTGCACAGCATGTCATCAAGCACACAGAAAAATTTCTACAAAGGCACTAGTAAGTTCTTACGAATTTAATACTTCGTAATTTAGTTTACTTTCAATTTGGGTACAAATTAATATTGACTGATTTACTCAAGAACTGCTTACATATTCTAAACAAAAGTTACTTTGTTTACCAGAAAATCTTTTCTCGCTTTTCAGTCTTCCATAATAACAGTATGTTTTACAACTATTCATATAACATATTTAAATTCTTTACAAGATCGTTCACATGTATAACTTAAATACAATTTGAAATATGACTTAACATACATAACATCACGCCTGTATTCCCCAAAGGGTTAGATAGAGGCTTAGTACACTATATTATAGTACAACCACATTTCGTCAGTTACATAAATACTCATCAAAACATGACTTAACATAACATACCGCCTGGGTTCCCCGAAGGGTTAGGCAGAGGCATAGTACACTATAGTACACCCACATTTCACCAGTTATGTTTAGATCCCATATTATAGGGAGACTACTTTTAATCCTTTCACTCCTTCTTACCTGGCAAGAATTATCGATATTTTCTATTTATCAGTACAAGTTTTATTAGAACATTGTTTATTAACATCGTTTGGCTTTAGTATCTATGTTATTAGTCTTTTATCGAGCGAATTATACTACTTTTAATCCATTCATTAGATTTCAAACTATCTAATTCCACTGATTTTAAACCTTCCAATATTTAATCATTGGAATTAGTTCCATCAGTTTTGGTACACACCAGATTTTGGTCTTTATCTGTTTTGATATCGTGTAGTATTTAAATATCTGATATTAATTCCACTGATTTGAACCACCCAATTTTATACTTTTGGATTTAGTTACACCAGTTTTGAAAACACCAGCTTTTAGGATTGTCATAACTGTGAGAATTAATTGACACTGATTTTTGACGTCGTCACGTGAATCAGTTTTGATATGGAAATGTTCGGTTTCATTTCCTTTAAATTGTAACGCAGCCCTTGACTGCTCATAACTCACTTCATTATGACATTCCCAACTGTATCAGATTTTCACTCTTTATGTTTCATACTTTATAGCCATATGGTAGGTTCATACCTTACTTACCAGAATATCATTTTAGGACTTTTAATTAAGTTTGGTTTTAGTGCTTTTATTATGTACATACACGGTAGAACCGAAAACCTTTAAATATTTAATAACAGGTTTTTTTTTTATTATCTTTTCACAATTCAAATGGTGTTCGAGTTTGTTTCAAATATTTGGAACTAACAGCTTGCAGACTGCTTTAATCCACATAATGACTTAAACAAATGTAATTGAATGTGACTTCTTTTTCATTTGCAAATAATATATTTTCAACCAGGATATGCTATGGAAATATTCATATATGTACTTAGATTTCCTTGGACAATATCCCATTCAAAAATGATTTAACATCTCTATGATGCAATAGCAAATTAAACTAACTCGCTAAAGATATTAATCTTAAACATGTGTTTCTTGCAACTAATGCAAAAGTTTCTGACTAGAACCACTAGCCATTTATTCACAGGTTTTCGAAGATCATCATTTTTAACCGTATACTTACAGTTTTATTGATAAAATATATTTAATATGCATATGATTTAGTGTTTCACTTCAAGTATCATTAACAATAAATAAATTATATTCCTCATTGACATTTTAGCCGTAGGTCTATGTTTATTATCATTCATATATAGATTCAATTTCTGAATATGATTGAGGTATTTGAAATAGCAAAGATTCAGCGCACAACTGCATCCTAAGACTTACTAATTTTCTGTTTCATTATCATTATCATATGGTAAAGTTAATACATTTCCATTTTGATATGAAAACTGGATCAAACGCTCCATGATTTCTATGACAGATTTATTAACATATGATACTAGGAATTCATTCATATTTATAGGAATATACAACCTGACTTAATCTTTTCCGATTCACACCACTTCAATAGAGTGTAACAAGTCAAAATTATCAACATAGTTATTGCTACGTTTTAGCCATGATCCATTCGGGCTCAGGTTTCACTGGCCTATTTGATAAGATGTTAATTTCATCCAATACTACATCTCTGAATCTCACAAACCAATTGTCTAATTTCTTACATAATTGTCTACACTTTATACCACCTAGTGTGTATCAAGTATAAATAGGGACTTTCACGTTGCGGGCACTAAGTAGCGTCCTGCGTCAGGCGACTATTCGCCAGATGTTTTATATCTGGGCACGACCCGCGCCCCTAGCGTCGGTCCACTCGCCTCTTGTTACTCAAGCAGGTAAAGACGAACCCTTATTTATAGCCAATGCTTTATTTCCCTTTAACAATACATTGTCATATTTAGTTTTCTACTATTAACAAAGTAAAACCAAAACATTTAAATACTTTAGTTGTGGCTTCTTATTTCGTCATAACTTAGAATGTGGGTTTTACAACCTCAATTGTGTTTTACAACCTCAGTAGGTACTTCCCAGGACAATTTCATCCCTGAATGATTTGAAACATTTAGACCTTAATAGGTAGTACAATTTATTACATGCCGATGATGTTAAGCCATTGGTCCCGGCTGTCATTTGAAGATCTTTGACAGTCGTTACTGGTAGTCAGAAGCCTGAGATCTGACACCAGTCTAGCCAAGAGGTATCTTGTCATCCAGTTACTGGGTTGTGGAGGTCAGTTAGGCAGTCGCTCCATGTATAACACTGGTACTCAGCTTAATCCCGTTGGACTGGAGGCCAACCCGAATATAGTTCGGAAAAGGCAAGACAGATGATTGTGATGAATTTATTACTTGTTCTACTCTGTTCTATAATTCATTGTTCTTATTGATCCATTCGGCAATATTATTTAATGCCGTTATGCAAACCACTGTTTAATGGTAGGTACCCTTTTCGAGATCAGGACTCTTATTTAATTGGATACAATTTTCTCTCCATTATTAAAACTGAAGTTAGTTAACAATTCTCATACCAAAATTAGCTTTACAAAACACAACTCGGCTTTTGTTTTCAATATTCGAAGAAGTGTTTCGACCATAAACATCTGTGTGCACTGTTCACATAATTATCTACCTTTTTTTTTTTTTTTACTAATCTTTTGTTTTGCCAAACAAAATTGTTTTCAATAAATACAAGCTTCACACAATTTTTATTTTATTTTTGTAAAGCACCACTATTGGTAATTGCATGACTATAGAAAAATAGTTTCATTTATTTTATTTCAAAATTTGCTTTTATGGCCTTACATTTCGTTTCACAATAAATCATAATTATTATTTACGAATGTATATTCAAACATTTGACAATTAAAGCGTTTATAAGTTGCAGACAATTAACGCCAATTAGTTACATTCTAGATTATCATCAAAGACTTACCCTTTATAGGCTTACCAACCATCTTTGAACACAATTACACCGCCATCTTTATTAAAACGACAGCCATTCCAGCTTAGCGTTTTCTGGAACTGAGCACACCTGGAGCGTCCATCTTACAGGTAACCGGAAGATCTTCTTGCTTCGTCTCTTGTTCATCACGCGCCATTGTTCCAGTCTGTTGTAGCACTGCCCGTCACGAAGGTAAAACCAGAAGTCCATTAGGGTTTTGAAGTAACCCTATGCACCGTTGTATTGTTTTATTGTTCCTTCTTGTTTCACTTAGATGCACAACGCGTTTTTATTATGTAGTGTCCGTATATTATTATTTTCACTTTGGCTTAGCGCTCTGGGCCCATAACCTATTGGGATTTATGGGTAGAGGTGGACACCAATGAAATACCGTTTTATAAGGGTTTCAATAATATAGTTTATTTACCCTTTACTTGTTAAATTTGGAAGGTGTGGTTCAGTAATACTTTGTGATACATGTCATCCCTAGCACGTCTGACGCGATAGTGTGTACTGAGTATAGTGACCTGATCACCAGATGGGATTGCGGTCTCAACTAGGTACCTGAGAAGGGTTCGTAGTCAAACCATATAATATAAGGTTAGACAGAGACAGAAATAGATTTGTTTTTGTTAAACTCCAACATATATATAATAATGAAATGTGTCTATAATAATATAAATTGTGATATTGAATTAATTTGACATTCTAATTTGCTTGTGACATATATTTTTTTGGATTTATTTGACATTATAGTTCTTGGGACATACACTGGATTTATTTGACATTGTAATAATGTTTCTGACATATTTATTTATTTGACATATTAAATGATTATTTTGACATTGTAATAATGTTTCTGACATATTTATTTATTTGACATATTATATGGTTATTTTGACATTCTAATTATTCGTGACATATTGATTGATTTGACATTTTATTTGCTTGTGAGATAATAATCTATTGAATATACAATTGATAAGCAAATTTTTTTGTGACATATTTGATTTTGACATTCTATTATTTATTTATTTTTTTGTGGTATATTTGATGATATAATGGTTTGCAGCTTATATTTATTCGATTAATATGACTTCACATCTATTTGTAACACATTTTAAATCAATATACAATTTGCTACAACAATTTAATTAATATTTATGTGATATTTTTATTGCAGTTATGTTCCACCAATTTCTGTAATTGTGTACCCAATATTCTACACAATGTTAACTGTTTGTGTAAATAAATGAAATCAAATGTATTTGTAATCTATATAAATTGTGTTGCGGGTGACCTAGATATAATAAGTTGTGATTTAAAACTATTCGGTGTGTCTGTTAATTGCCTTTATTTATAATTGATGGTGTATTTCAATGATAAACACACAAGTAAACATTAATCAGCATATTTAATAATGTAAAAACTAGAGACTGGCTTTTATTTTAAAGATGACATGTCGTGACAGCTTTTTGCCAGCGACAATATAAATAATATTGTACGGCCTCGATAGTGCTGTGTCCAGTACCTTCATTCCTCTTCACGGAGCTGTCGTGGCCATCAGGAGAGCCCTAGACTGTTTCGTAAATTTACCAGCCGTGGGCCAGCTAGGGCTTTGGTTAGCAGATCTGCCTCCATTTTGTCAGTTTGTAGATACTTGACCTCTATTGATCCTTCTTGGATGCAATTTCGAATAAAGTGCATCTTTAAATCGATGTGTTTTGACTTTGAGGTCACCATTGAATTTTGGCTTAGTTTGAGAGCTGCTTGGTTGTCGTTTAGTATGACTATGCGTCCGAAGTCTGCTCCCAAATCCCTGAACAGATTTTTTAAGTGGATGGCTTCTTTCGCGGCTTCGGTCAACGCAATGTATTCCGCTTCAGCAGTCGACAAGGCAATGCTTTTCTGCTTTTTAGCCATCCAGCTTACAGCTGTTCCTGCATATTTAAAGCAGTACCCTGAAAATGAATTTCGATCGAGCTTACATGCGCCCCAATCCGCATCTGCCATACCGTACAAATCATCTTCTGTTTTCTTAAATGTCAAGCCGATACTCTTTGTCGACTTCAAATAACGAAGTACTCTCTTTGCACACTTGAAGTGCTCTTCGTTATAGCAGTCATTAAACTGTGACAAGTAACTTATGGCAAATATTATGTCGGGTCGAGTTGCGACTGCCAGGTACATAAGCGTACCTATTAGATTTTTGTATGGAAGCTGGGAGCATTGGGATTTATCTTTTTCATTTCTGTTTAGTTTGAGACCAGGCTCCATGGGAGTAGATACTCCTTTACAATCTTCCATTCGAAATTTTTGGAGAGTATCTTCAATAAACTTCTGTTGATTGATTTTAATCTCATCCTTCTTGTATATTACATCGATGCCGATAAGTCTTTTTGGTTTGGTTCCTAAATCTTTCAATTCGAATTTGGAGTTTAGTAGGTCTTTGATTTCTTCAAGTTTTCTTGGACATGAGTAGGCAATAAGTAGATCGTCGACATAGATAACTATTATAATTTCGGCTCCTCTTTTCTCCAGTAGGTATACACATGGGTCAGCTTCTGATGCTGTGAAACCTATTTTTTTAAGTTCTGTGTCGAGTTTCTTATACCACTGCCTCCCTGCCTGCTTGAGTCCATAGAGTGCTTTAATAAGGCAGCAAACCTTCTCCTTTGATATGCTCTTTATATCTTTTAGCATGTCTACTGTCTTATTATAGATGGTCAAATCCTCGTTTGTACTTTCTTCAACCATGATTTCGGTCAGATAGTCTCCGAGATAGTCAGGGTATTTCATAAAATATTTTCTTCCAGTTCACCATTCAGGTATGCGGTTGTGATGTCCATCTGGTTTAATTGTAACCCTTTTTCCACAACTATGCCAATGATAGATCTGATGGAGCTTAGTTTGGCTACGGGAGCATATGTCTCGTTGTAGTCTATTCCTGGTCGTTGTGTGAAGCCCCTCGCAACATGTCTGGCTTTTCTTGTGACATTGTTGTGGGGTCCAACTTTGTTCTTTAAAACCATCTTATAGTCCACGACTTTCATATCTTTGTTTTAATCTTTAATTTTCCACGTACCATTTTTAATGTGTGCTCTTATTTCGGCTTTGATGGCATCATGCCAGTATTCTTCATTTTCAATTTCATCGGACATGTTGCAGATCTCGGTGAGTAAGTGACCTTCTTCAGTATCGCCTAATACAAAGTCCTTCGTCCATGATGGTGGGTACCTTGTTCTTTGTGGCCGCCCATTTTCTGGTATCTCTGTGATCTCTGAAGCATCGTCGAAGGTCTCCACTTCGTCAATTTCTTCTGGATTGCTAGGAATATGTGAAGGATTTTCATTTCTCTGCTCTGTGATTTCGATTTCTATCGGCCGCATATTGTTTTGATTTATTGGTCTATTTTTCTGTCCAATTTCAGGTTTATTTGTGCAACGCTCCTCTTCATCCACAAGTCTTTCATAGTTTAAATCTTTGTTTTCAAAGTACATTGTTTCTGTGACTTTGATGTCCAGGAGGTTTGATCTTCAGGTAGGTACACTCTGTAACCTTTAGAGGTCAAAGAGTAGCCCATAAATACTCCCTCATTGGTTTTTGGTGTAAATTTTCCTTGTCTGTTCTTTTTCAGGACGAAAGTTTGCCTGCCAAAGACGTGAAGGTGATTGCCAGACGGTGTTCGTCCTGTCCATTTTGTGAACGGTATGTTGCCATTTAAAGCCTTTGAAGGGCTACGATTTATAAGGTAGTTAGCAGTAGATACTGCTTCTGCCCAGAGCTTTTTGGGAGCATTGGCTTCGATTAATAGGCATCTCGCTTTATCCAATAACGATCTGTTCTTTCTCTCACTTATCCCGTTCTGCTGCGGGGTGTAGACTGTGGTCAATCTTCTTTGTATGCCATGTGATTTTAGAAAGTTGTCCAATTCTTTATTGCGATATTCGGTCCCGTTATCTGATTGTAGATGTCTGATTTTCTTGTTGAGAAATGTCTCGACTTCATTTTTATACGTTTTGAAAATTGTGAACACATCACTTTTCTTTTTGATGAAATATACATAGCAGTATCGGGTAAAATCATCGATAAACGTGACATAGTATCTTGAGCCTGCCAGTGTATCACACTCAAAAGGTCCACATACGTCGCTATGGATGATTTCTAGCGGTTCAGTTGTGTAGAGATCGTCATGTCTTCGAAATGGTAATCTTGAAAGCTTACCCTTGATGCAGGTTTCGCAGGTTTCAAATTTTTCATTAACCAGGTGCAGTCCATACATAAGGTTGTCTGCAGCCATCTTCTTCAGATCCCTTTCGTTTATATGGCCCAGTTTACGGTGCCATTCCATGACGTCGCTATATTCTTTTGATGAGTAATTAGAAGTGTTTTTTCCTTAAATTCAAGATAGTACAGTCCCTCTTTTCCACTATGTAAGCTTTGTCTTTTTCAAAGACGACTTTGTTTCCTCTGTCTGTTATTTTTCCCACAGACAGTAAATTAACTGATACATCAGGAACCAATAGGGTGTCATTGAAGTTAAAACCTTCAACCTTTAGTAACCTTCTTTGTCTGCGTTGACTGTTACTCTTCCTTTGCCTTCTATCTTACTAATGTATTTGTTAGATGCCAACTTCAAGCTGCCATTTTCAGGAGTCAGGGTCGAAAACATTGACTTGTTACCGCACATATGAGACGAGCATCCACTGTCAAGACACCATACATCTTCATTGACGCTTGAATGTGCAGTACTCAGACAGATATTGTAATTTCTGTTCTGACCTTTGGTTTTCTCATTTATAGTTTTCTTTTTGCCCCAACATGCCTCGGTAGTGTGTCCTTTCTTTTTACAGCTCTTGCAAAATAGTTTTTGTTTACCTTTCTTAAAATGGTATGCTTCAGAGCTTTCGGCTTGTTCACTACCATTCCTGGCCTGGTATTCTTCAAGGATTTTAATTTTCAGGTCGTCAGGATTGGGCAAAGTGTCTCTGGATTCTATGGCTATACGGAAGTTTTCAAATGACGTTGGCAAACTGTACAGTAGCATTATGCTGAGCAATTCTGGCGGTATTTTTATTTCCATGTCGGCGAGCTTGTCCACAATATCCATAAAATTATTTAAGTGATCACGGATGTCTTCATCATTGGTCATTCGCTTCAGAACCAACTGCTTGAGCAAGGTCGCTTTCCTTGCAGGTCCGGTGCTTTGATACGTAGCTTTAAGTTTGTCCCATACGGCTTTTGATGACGTGCAGATCTTTATTTGTTTGAGTTCGGAAGGCGACAGCAAAAGTAAAATTTCAGCTCTTGCCTTTAAATCCTCCTTGTTGAACGCTAACTTCGCTGCCGCATCAGCGTTAGGGGGCATTGTTTACTCGCCGCTTACGATATCCCAATAATCATTTTTAATTAGGACGGCCTGCGCTTGTAAACACCATGTGTCATAATTTGACTTGGTCAGCGGTTCTATATTTCGATAACTCGTCGATGCCATTTTGCGTAATATTTACAGGGGTGCGAACCACGCTCTGCTACCAATTGATGGTGTATTTCAATGATAAACACACAAGTAAACATTAATCAGCATATTTAATAATGTAAAAACTACAGACTGGCTTTTATTTTAAAGATGACATGTCGTGACAGCTTTTTGCCAGCGACAATATAAATAATATTGTACGGCCTCGATAGTGCTGTGTCCAGTACCTTCAATAATTCTAGCGTCAAATTATAACTTTTGCATGCCTCTTGGTAAAATATGGCCAAACCTACTTTTTATCTGTGTATCACCATGTACTGTACCCATATTTGCAAAATAAAGAATTACTTACTTACTTACCCCTTAAGAGCGTACTGGCGTGATGTTATGTTCTGAAGTGGTATAAACAATAAACAGACATGCGATTGCAGCAATCCCGAGAGATTTGTCGTTATTTATTGAAGAGTTCTGTTGTATATCTCCGAAGTTCTTCATTAGATCTTCACTAAATTAAAATGGGACCAATTTCGAAACATACTTTTTCAAACAAAAAAATAATTTTCAAAATCGGCCCACAACTGAAGGAAAAAAAACAAAAAAAAACATAATGTCGAACATAACTTTAACTTAATAAAGCAATTATAAGAACTATTAATTCAATATATAAATTAATTTAACACTAACTAAATGAATCACATGAGTTACTAAATAGTTAAGCTAGTTATAAATTTATTTTATTTTTATTAACTGCATGAGAAAGTACCAAAATTTTCTGAAAAGGACAGCAATAGTAACACTTATCGTAACGTAGTCTTGGGCCATCCTGGGAAGAGAATACCAGGCGAAGTATACGGAGTATATTATTATACCATGCTCGAAACTAGAAAATAAGTTTACAGTGTTTTTTTAAAGCACATTGCCGTCATAACTTAGAACCAGCCAGTAACTTAATCAAACATATGCGTTCGACCTATTTGGTTAACTTCTCATACTTATCAACAAAGAGTAAGTATAATACTAACTCCTTACTAACCAATCACAAAAATGAGTTTATCACCACAGAGAATTGAATGTTATTAGTGTTTTTTTTTTTTTATTTAACCTTTACGCGAGCGCCTCCAAACCAACTACGCAAATCTATCAGAAGCACGAAACGGACCAATCAGAAGAGAGAAAGCTCAAACATCTACGGGCGCAAAATTGGATTTGGCTTCCGGCCTCCCGCTATCCTCTATAGACAATTATCTTTTTTCGAATAGGTGTGATGAAAAATGATTTTATTTCTGTAAGTTGGTTTGTACAGACAGTGCTCTGCCATATCTAACTCATCTTCCTCTCTTATTTATTCTAAGAGGGGTCAGTTAATTCAAGGCACGTGTTACATGTCGATCATATTTTTTTAAACTAGATGAGGTTGGCGTTTTCTATCTGACTACTCTGAGAAGAAAGGCCGAAACAAACTCAGAGGTCACTCTCTTTTAAAGTTCAGACAAAATCTTGTTTAGATCATGTGAAGACCATGTAACTAGACTGATATCTGAAATTGTCTTTTGAGGAAAGAACCAGCCAGATTGAGTGGACCTGACCAGTCAGTGCACTCATTTGTCAATAACCGAGCAGCTCAACTCAGAATTTATGGAGCTCAATGATTCGACGAACAATACCAAAGGAAGGACATTCGGGTAGGCCGCATAAACTACTCAAACTGCCAGACAATGTTTAAAAACGAAGATAAATTAAAACAAACAATAAAAAATTTGCAAAAAAACATTTTTGCAAAAAAATACTACCGGCTTCCAAATACAAAACTACAAATTGAAAAATAACTTTATTTTTTGAAGTCGGTGTTTTTCGTAGGTACTTTTTTTTTTGCGTTATGGACACCGACTTAAAAAAAATAAAGTTATTTTACTCTTTGTAGTTTTGTATTTGGTAGTCGGTAGATTTTTTTTGCAAAAAAGTTATTTTTATTTTTCACTTTTTAGTTGTGTAACTTTAACGCCAAAATAGATTTCATGAAACTTGAACATAACCGGTGAAATGAGAAACCTGCGTACCCCTTAAGAGCAAACTGGAGTGATGTTATGTTATGAAATGGTATAAACAACAAACAGACATGCGATTGCAGCAATCCCGATAGATTTTCCGTTATTTATTGAAGAGTTTTGTTGTATATCTCCGAAGTTCTTCATCAGATCCATAACGCAAAAAAATGGTACCTACGTAAGACACCGACTTCAAAAAATTAAGTTATTTTTCACTTTGTAGTTTTGTATTTGGAAGTCGGTAGTATTTTTTTGCAAAAAGTGTTTTTAAACACATTAACTTAGGTTTAATTTGGCAAATAATAAAATGCAATAAAATCCTATCTTTTATAATAAAAGTTTATGCTGCCTACCCTGCCTACACTGCCTACCCTACCTACCTACCTACCTACTATTTTTTATCTATCATCAATAGTTTTCTCAGCGCACGCCAAATAATGTATTTTACAGGCTACATTTTGCTACCATGGGCTACATTATTGCAATTTTCATAAGGATCTCTAATTTTTTTTGAAAATATATAATAGCCTGTGACACTCAGGAATAATGTAGGTTTCTACTGGTAAAAGAATTTTCATAATCGGTTCAGTAGATCCAGAGATTACCCCTTACAACGTCACAAACTCACAAACTTTACCTCTTTATATAATTTATAGCCTCGTTGTAGATAATGTATTTTTCAACACACTTGCTCATAAAGTGGCTCTAATTTCACCGCAATTAGGCACATAATGACACCTGTTATCAAACTGTGACTTTTTCATTACTATTATTCACAAGTGAGATAAAGAGTTTTTTTTATTTTTATTTATTGGTTGAGTTGCTTTGTTCTTAAAAAAGTTTCGATACAAAAAAGATCGTGCTCAATAGTACAAATGCAACACATTTCATGCAACTTCGTATTTAAATAGATAATTTCAACTTGTTCGTGTTTAATAAATAAAACTTTCACATAAATATAACTTTTGTTTTTGTCTGTAATAAACAAAACTTGAAATTCCCCATTTTGTACGTGGCTAAAACGCTATTCGCGAAAAGCCAAAAAAAAGATAACTCATTATTTTTAGTCTATGACTGATCGCCATTGTTAGATGCGCGCGCATAGGTAAATTGATAAATTTTGCCCGCCATTGCGAAAAAAAATTCACAACTCGTTTTCACTGTTGGAAATGATTTTTTAGTATTATTTCCTTCACAAGTGTGTTGAAAAACGTCGTATGATACACGTGTGTATTGATGATTACCGTCCTCGGCTCTCTTAAGACCCTCACCTGACGGCTCGGGTCTCAATGGCGCCTCAGCGGTAATCACCAACATTACACACTTGTACCATAATGTACTATTTCAACACACTTGCTCATAAAGTGGCTCTAATTTCACCGCAATTAGGCACATAATGACACCTGTTATCAAACTGTGACTTTTTCATTACTATTATTCACAAGTGAGATAAAGAGTTTTTTTTTTTAATTTATTGGTTGAGTTGCTTTGTTCTTAAAAAAGTTTTGATACAAAAAAGATCGTGCTCAATAGTACAAATGCAACACATTGCATGCAACTTCGTATTTAAATACATAATTTCAACTTTTACGTGCTTAATAAATAAAATTTTCACTGAAATATAACTTTTGTTTTTGTCTGTAATAAACAAAACTTGAAATTCCCCATTTTGTACGTGGCTAAAACGCTATCCGCGAAAAGCCAAAAAAAAGATAACTCATTATTATTATAGTCATTGTTATTATAGTCTATGGCCGATCGCCATTGTTAGATGGAGGAAAACTGATTAATTTTGCCCGCCATTGCGAAAAAAATTTCACAACTCGTTTTCACTGTTGGAAATAATAATAATAATAATAACGTTTATTGGTTCAAATAAATTATGTTAACAATATGAACACTGTCACTTAAACTAGGTTATGATACCTGTGCTATAAGTAACAGTAACAATTCGTGGTTGATCTATTTACTTAAAAACAAAATAATTGTGCAACAATCCGTTACTATCATAAATTAGTTAATTAGATATTACGACATAATTAACTATACAGTTAGACAATAAAAAAATAAAAGTAACTAAAATTAGAATATTTATATGAGACGTGTGTGTGTGTATCTGTGCGTGCGTGTGTATCTGTGTGTGTGTGTATGCCTGCGTGTTATGGAATGTATATATGAGTGAGTGTAGGTAAATATATAGGTATGTGACATGTAGATTAGAAGTTGCTTGGATTACCCAGAAACACTTAAGAGGTTTTCAGTTTCTTGATAATTCAATACAACTAACAAGTTTTTAACTACCTTTTTAAATTTAAAATGCCGTATTTTCATTAGGGACACTTTTTTACTAATTTTATTGTAAATATAGGGAGCTATTATATAAGGGAATCTTTTTGCAAAAATTGTCTTGTGTGGAATGGTTTTGAATACAATATCTTTTCTTCTTCTATTATCTATTTGAGTGCTGTTATTCAGTAAATGGGTGTGTGCATAAATAAGATTGCGTAATAAAAACAATTGACGCACAGTGAGGACATCAAATTCCCTGTAAAGTCTTGCAGTAGGATATAGCCTTGGTTTGGACATAATTACTTTGATTGCCGCTCTTTGCGCTCTTTCAAGCTTGAGAAGAAATGTCTTGTGAGCCCCTCCCCATACAGAAATACAGTATCCCAATACTGACTGACAAAGTGAATAATAAATTATTTTAGAACATTTAAATCCTCTATATGGCGTAGCTTTTTAAAAATGGGCATTAGTTTCCGAATTCTATTTGTCAGAAGTTCAATATGGTGATGCCAGTTAAGATTTTCATCAACCCAGACACCTAGATATTGTTACAAGATAGGCCAACGCCATCTAGTAACGAGAGGAATAACTAGGTAGTAACTAGTGGCGCCATCTAGTATCGAATAGCGGAACTAATGTTCTCGAAAGCTCGTGTCGAATGGAATTTTCCAGAAGGTTCGAACCGAACATTCTGGAAGTTTCTAGTCGCTTCGGGAACAATTAGTTCGAAAGTAGATTGTTCTGGAAGTTTCTCGGATTATCTGGAACAGTGTGGAACGTTCTAGAAACTTCCTCCGTGCTTTATAAAGAGCGGTCGGGTTCGTCGTGAGTCAGTTTCGATTGAGAAGCGATACAGAGCGATCAAATCGGAAAATAGTGCGAAGTAATAGAATTGTTTAAGAAGTGTTTTTGTAATAAATAGTGATTAATTGAAGTCTGCTGTTTAATTAATTTATCCCTGAACCCCAGCTCGTAACAAATTGGTGTCAGAAGTGCGGGATAAATTATGCCGGTTCTACCGAAGGAAGAAACGGAAGGGATGCGTACCAGGAGTCAGCGCCAGCAAGACTTAGACCAGAGGCGCTTTGGAGACGCTCCCTCACCGTCATCAAGTGGACATCGAGACTCCGCGGCTGCAGCGGAACCAGCTCAATCGTCGGCGTCGCCTGACCTAGCCGCCCTTATGGCATTCATGCAAGAGCAGGCTCGCCGTCAGGAGGAGCAAGCTCGCCGCATGGAGGAGCAGATGCAGCGCGACAAGGAGGAGCAGGCTCGCCGTCAAGAGGAGCAGGCTCGCCGCTTGGAAGAGCAGCTGCAGCGCGACAAGGAGGAACAGGCTCGCCGTCAGGAGGAGCAGGCTCGCCGCTTAGAGGAGCAGCTACAGCGTGACAAGGAAGAGCAAGCTCGCCGTCAGGAGGAGCAGCTTTTGGTAATTAAGGACCTCCGCGGAGCCATTGGTAAGGAGATGAAAGAGGTAAAGGACCAGATCCAGCAGCAGGAGATCCGTATCGCCGAATTGGAAAGGATTGTTCGTGGGCTCAAATCTGGAGAAGAGGCCGTGGTACCTGCGGTAGTTGCGCCCTCGCCAGGTGGTTTTAAAGTGCCACCATTCGACGGATCTTCGTCATGGTCTGCCTACAAGATACAGTTCGAGGCCGTCATGAAATCGAATAGGTGGACCAAAGAACAGGCCTTGACTGCTCTAACCTTGGGTCTTCGCGACCAGGCCTTGATTGTGTTAGATGCACTTGGACAGGACGTTACTTTCGAAAAGCTTTTGGAAGCATTGGAAGCTAGATACGGCGACGCGCACCTGGAACATTTGTTTCGCGCCCAGCTAAAGGACCGATCGCAACGTGTTGGTGAAACCCTACAGCAGTGGGCTCTGGAGGTGGAAAAGCTGGTCCGGAAGGCTTACAAGTCTTCACCTGTGCTGATCGACGGGAATCTCGTACAGGCTTTCACGGATGGGATCCGTGACCTGGAGGTTAGGGCTGCCGTAAGGCTAGGCCATTTTAAGAACATTAAGAACGCCCTAGCCTACGCTTTGGAGGTGGAAGCTGTACGACGGGACGATCGAGCTCACCGCATAAGGCAGGTTGTGACTTCACCCCGGTGCTATAGCTGTGGAGAGAGAGGCCACATCCGGTTGAGCTGCCCAAAGCGAAGGAGTCCCTATTGTGGAAGTCAGTCACCAGCAGCAGGAAAACCAGTAGACGCCAGGAGTAAGTGGCAGTTAGTGGCTGGTGATGAAAGAGCCCCAAGGAACTCGATTTCACAGATTGTGTGTGAGTCACAATCATGTGACGGGAACAGAAAACCACACAATAATGCAGATGCTCTCTCGCGTAGGTCGTGTTCCGATCAATGTAAGCCCTGTGCCAGGCAAGAGGCTGAGCAAGCGACATTTGTGAGAATGTTGAGGACGGATCTTAGCGAAGATTGGAAGGGAATTTTGCAGAGTGCTCAGCAAGATGACAGAGACATAAACCCGATCCTCGAATGGAAGAAATCAGGTGCTCCCAGGCCTCACTGGAGTGATGTCGCAGCAACCAGTTCCATCACCAAGAGTTATTGGGCACAGTGGGAAAGCTTGGTTATCCAGGATGGAGTTCTGTGCAGGAAATGGGAGAATGCTCGCGGTGACCAGTGTCATCTACAAATGGTCGTACCTAAAGTTAAGGTGCCGGAGATCCTACAGCTCTACCACAATGGATGTTTAGGGGGTCACATGGGAGTTAAGAGGACTTTAATCAAGATCCGAGAACGATTTTACTGGATCCATTGTCGAGAGGACGTTGAGGAATGGTGCCGCAAATGCACAAGTTGTGCGGCTGTGAAAGGACCACAAACTCGTAGCAGAGGGCACTAAAGGTTTACAATGTTGGTGCACCGTGGGAACTATGTTCTATGTTAGGGGGGTTTGGTTTCCGCACTTAGTCCCTTAATGGACCTTTGTACGTGGGCCATGGCGGCCGTTGGGTGGTCATTCCAAACAGCCCACCTCCCTCCAGAAGTCAATTAGAGCTCCTGGTTTCCTCAAAACATCCGTGTAAGATCTGGGTGACCCGAGGGTTCGTGTTCATATCTGTGTGACACCTGTGCACTCTAAGAGAACGTGCGCGACGGTTTCCTCGGCCTCCATGCATGCTCTGCATAGAGGACTGTCCGTTATGCCTATTGTGTGGAAGTGTTTGTTGAGTGAGCAGTGTCCCGTGATGGTCCCCGTCACCAGGCGCAGGCCATTCCTGTCCAGGCGTAAAAGACGCCTGGTGAGCCTACTGTCCAAGGATGGCAGAGCTTCTTTCGTTTGCCTACAGCCCGGTGCCGAGGCCCACCAGTTCTCCGCCTGTGTCTGGGTGAATTCCTGTAGCCACCTGCGTATTTGGTTGAATGGGATGGGTACAATAGGCTCGGGTCCGTAGACCGCAGAGCTGGATCCGCGTCTCGCAAGCTCGTCAGCCGCGTCGTTACCCAGCGATCCGCTGTGTCCCTTTATCCATTGTAGTGTCACCGTGTTACGGCTAGATACAGTTATCTGTTCTAGTGCGTTGTGACATTCTAGTACTAGTTTTGATGTTATGTATTTTTTTTGTAAGGATTGGAGGACTGATGCGCTGTCGGAGAGTATCCGTATGTGGGTGTCCGTAACCTTCCTGGCTTCTAAGGCATGGACCGCTTGTATGATGCCCACACACTCCGCCTGATAGACGGTATTGAACTCTCCTAGCGGTCTGGATATCTTTATATTAAAATCGTGTGAGAAGACTCCGACTCCGGTACCGGAGTCAGTTTTCGATCCGTCGGTGTATATTCTCATCTCTTTCAGGCCAGAGTAGTCACATCTTTCCTCTGTGAGTATTATGTTGTAGTGCCTATGAAAGTGGTGTGTTTTTGGGGCTTTGTCGCATGGTGATGCTAGCATCGGTTTACGCTTGATCGCTTCTTCTTTTATGCGTGTGTGCTTAATTCTGGAGTCTTTATTTAGGGAACCTAATAGGTGAAGTCTGAAGGTGCCCAGGGCTGCCTCCTCCCGCACAATTAGGTGTAGAGGTGGCAGTCCTAGCATTGCCTGTAGGGCGGCAGTGGGTGTGGTTCTCATACTACTGGTGATTGCAACGCAGGCGAACCGCTGTAGTTTTTCGAGATCTCTCTGGGCTGTGCTGAGGTCTGTCCTGGGCCACCAGACCAGCGAGCCATATGTTATGATTGGTCGGATGACTGTGGTATATAGCCAGTAGGTGACCATGGGGCTAATCCCCCAATTCCTGCCTAGCAGTCGTTTGCACTGCCACAGCGATATGCTGGCTTTTGTAATGATATGATTCATGTGTTTTGCCCAATTCAATTTTTTGTCCAAATAAATACCCAGGTACTTGGTTTCGGTTGAAAGGCTTAGGGTTGTTTCGAAGAAACGCGGTAGTTGCAGTGTCATCGGTTTTCTCTTTTTTGTGAAGAGAATTAGTTCAGTTTTTGTGGGGTTCACTGAGAGTTGGTGCTCGTTGCACCATTCCTCTACTATTTTGAGGGCTTGACGCATGAGATTGCATAGGGTGTTTTCGTGTGTCCCGTTTATTATTATTGTTATGTCATCCGCGTAGCCAACGGTGAAATAACCTTTGTCGTTGAGTGTTTTGATGAGGCTGTCAGCTACCAGGTTCCACAGAAGTGGCGAAAGGACGCCCCCCTGCGGACAGCCCTTCGCGACGATGGCCCTTGTGGTGTCGTTTACCGTGACTTGAACCGCTCTCAGTTTGAGCATATTAGTGATCCAGCCTCCAAGGGTCGGGTCTATGCCGTGTCTGTCGAGGGCCGTGTTTATACTGTTGAACATAGTCTTATCGAAGGCGCCCTCGATGTCAATGAAGGCAGCCAGTGCTGAGCATTTGTGGTCCACTGCGCATTCAATTTTAGAAACCACGTTGTGCAACGCCGATTCTGTTGATTTGCCTGTGGAGTACGCGTGTTGTTGTTTGTGCAGCGGTTTATCCCGCAGAGGCCCATCACGGATGTGCCTGTCACAGAGTCTTTCGAGTGTTTTCAGTAAAAAGGATGTGAGGCTTATAGGTCTATATGCCTTGGGGTGTGTGTAATCAGGTTTCCCAGGTTTAGGTATAAAGATGACTTTCACCTCGCGCCATCCGAGAGGTATGTATCTAAGTGCAATGCAGGCCCGATAGATCTCCAGCAGCCATGGCGTTAGATAATCTACTCCCCACTGTAGCAGGGCTGGGAAGATGCCGTCCAGCCCCGCCGACTTGTATGGCTGAAAGGTGTTGATAGCCCATTTTATTCGGTCTACTGTTACTATATTATGGGCTCTTGACCAGTCTTGTTCCGTTGGTGTCCATTCGGGTTCAGCTTCCCACGTCCTGTCCTCCAGGACTTGACAGTCCGGGAAGTGAGTTTCGAGGAGGACCTTGCTGGTTTCATAGTCGGTTTGTGTGTATGAGTTGTCGGGTTTTTTGAGCGCGCCGAGGGATCGGTCCTGATCAGTTGATAGGATCTTCCGTACCCTTGCGGCTTCATTATTTGTTTCAATGGATTCACAGAATTGCCGCCATGCCTTCCTCCTGGCGGTTCTGGTCTGTTTTTTGTATGCATATTGGGTCTCTTTGTATATCTCCCAGTCTGCCGGGAGTCTCGTGTTTTTTGCTCTGTTAAATTGCTTACGCAGCGCATCTCTGAGTTTACCAAGTTCAGCGTTCCACCAGGGGTTCCTCTCGTTCCTGCTTTGTGGCGCTCTTGATTTGCAGCATGCGTGGTAAGCTTCTGTTAGGTATTTGGATAATTCTGTTACAGTGTGTTCTAATTGTGCTTGGTCCCTTACGGTTACCAGTGCTAAATGTCCAGCTAATAGTGAAGCCAGAAGGCTTTTGAACCCGGGAATGTTAGTACGCCTTGGGTTTCGCCTTGGTGCGGGTGTTTTAGTGTTTGTAGTTAGTGTAAAGCGGATCCTTCTATGGTCTGAGCAAGAAGGTTCGTCGGATACGTGCCAGTTTGTGATAAGGTTTGTCGCGTTTTCTGTAGCGAGTGTTAAATCTATGATCGTTTGTCCACGAGCCGTGACCCAAGTGGGTTCTGTGCCGCGGTTTACAATGTTAAGATTAGTAGAGAATAAAAAGGTGGATAGTACCTCTCCTCTGGAGTTCGGTGTGACACTGCCCCAGAGCGGGTGGTGGGCGTTCGAATCGGTGCAGATGATCAGGTCTAGGCTGGCGTGCTCACAGTGCTGTACCAGGTCAGCCAGCTCCTTTGGCGGGCAGTCTGTGTCCTCGCCTGGCATGTATGCCGAGGCCAGTACAACGTCTGGATCGCTACCTTCGGTATGGAGCCTGACAGATGTCAGGTCTCTGGAACAGAATTGAGTCAGTGTCGTAAAGGGAATTTCTTTGGGTATGTAGATGCAGGTTCTTGGCTTATCTGAGCCGTGTGTGTTGAGAATAATCTTACCTCCGATGTTACCGAGGCCACATATTCTGTTATTCCTGATCCACGGCTCTTGGATCAGTGCGATGGTTCGGTGTTTAACATCCAGTGCCCTGCGTAAGCTAGCCGTGGCAGTCTGGCTGTGCTGGAGGTTATTTTGGATGATGTTGAGGGGGACTGGTGGAGGTGGAGTGGGGTTAATCGGAGACGGATCCATCGGATAGTCCCTCCGTCTCCACCTCCCGGTGTTCGTCGTGTATATCCCCCGGCGACGAGGCCAGGAGTTGGTCGTTCCAGCCGGGTGATGCGGCCGGTATGGCGTCGTCGTCATCGGCCATTGCCGCTCGGGCCATTTCTTCCTCGAGCTGGGCAATGTCCGTGTCGCCCGTCTGTGTCGTCGTCGTCGGTTTCGTCGTCTGTGTACTGTCGGTCTGGGTGTCGGCAGGGCGGGTCGTGGGCCAGAAGCGCACGTATATCGACCCTAACAGGTACGATATCCGTCGCTCCCGCCCCAGGACCTTTTCAGCTTCCTCCGGTGGCAGCCCCAGGGTCAGGTAAGTCCCGTAACGGTCGCCACCGATGGCAGTTGCCCTGTACAACGACCACCTTGTAATGTCGTACCAAGTGTTCTGGCGTATCAGAATGCCGTGGAGCTTGTTCACGTCACCTCTGTAGCGAGGGACGAAGAGCGATGCTCGAACACGGGTGGGTACGTCGGTCTGTCTGAGCACCGTCAGTGTCTGGTTATTTTCGGGCAATCTGATGTGGGGCACATTTTGGGTCAGCCAGGTCAGGGCGTTGTCGTCTTCGCACCATATCTGCACCGTACCCTCCGCTACCCGTGGGTATCCGCGGAAAGCCGGGAGTGGCGTCGACGGGTCCGAGTCCATTAGTCTGTCCTCGAGGGCGGTCTTAATGTGTTCGGCCTCATCCCTAGTTAGCTCCCTACTGGGGTGGGGTAGGCAGATAGCTACGGCCAGTCGCGCAGGAATGTCCTTAGTGGCCCGCGCGTAGGTCCTCTGCCCCTCCTGTGCGGAGTGAACCCTCGCACGCTTCGCGTCCCCCTGGAGCGTACTAGGTGAGGCCGTGTCGTCGGGCGCGTCCTCTTCCCCGGCCCCGTTCCACTCGGTACAGGCTTCGGGTTTGAGGTGCCTGGCTGGGCGCTGGATGCTAGCAACGCCCGGCGTGAGGCATGGGAGCGCTTGCCCCTTTTGTGTCTCGGTCGAGTGTAAGTTGTGTCGGTGTCTTGGGGTCGGGCGTCGGGCCCGGTAGGTACTACCGCTTGCGGAGGCTCTTCGCGTTGGGTTGCCCTTTCGCGTACCTGCCCCCGCTCACTTGGGTCCGCGTCCGGCCGCTTTTCGCGTTGGGTTTCCCCTGCGCGTACTTGCGGCTGGTCGTGTGGCCCCGCGTCCGGCCGCTTGTCGCGCAGGGTTTCCCCTTCGCGTGCTTGCGGCTGGTCGCGTAGCCCCGTGTCCGGCCCCTTTCCGCGCTCTGCGCGTACTCGTGACTGGACTCGTACCCACCCTTCAGCGTCCGATCGCGCTTCGCGCTGGCTGTTGCCTTCGCGAGAACTACGCTTTCGGTCGCCTACTTCCTGTTCTCGGGCTGGGATTTTTCCGCGCTTTTCCAGGCGTACTTCATCGACTACAGCCGTGAGAGTGGTAGAGCTGCCAGGTCTGTCATCCTTCCCCGTGTCAGTCTTATTGTGTCGGTCTGGGTCATTGTTCGTGCGGGTGGAGCTGCTCCGCATGACGCTCTGTTGCCAGAGGTTCGCGGGAGGCATGCCCCGTGTCGTGGGTATTGGCGCGTTGGTCGCAGCCAGGGTCGGGTTTGTGGGCGCGTTATTCGCAGCCTGTGGATTGGGCGCTAAATCAGCTGCCATCCGCGCAGAGAAGCGCGGCATCAGGGACTCTACGTTGCAGATTGATGCTCCCCCCATATTACGTTGGGAGCTAACCGCCGAGGCGGTGTGGGATTCCCCGGCTTGGCCGGGACCCACCTGGGTAATAGTTTCGTCATTCTGCATTTTTCATTTGTCGGGGGGTGGGCTTTTTTGGAACCGAGGTTACCCTTCCTCTGGGAGCGACGGGACTGAGGGATAGGAGGGAAGGAATTTTGTGGATGTGGGTGTGGGTTTCTTGGGGGTCACCCTAGGCTTGGGAATTGACCTAGAGATTTAAGGATTGACGGGATCTGTACGGATAGGGAGGGATGGCTTTGTTGGGAGATGGGATGAGGTATATGGGTTACCCTAAGCCTGGGATTTTGACTTTCGGGAACTTCTCTTGTCCGGGATCTCTTTGGGAGATGCCCCGACCGCGGGACTACCCACTGGCATTGATGTAGCAGCCAGTGGTCGGTCCCGCAGCCGGAGTCGGGCTATCCGCAACCTGCCCACCCGCTCGGTTGCATGAGAAGAAGTGCCTGGCAGTCCGGGTCGCCCCACCACGGATGTACGTATACATTCGCGTTGGGTCAATCCAGCCCTCCCCGAGTTTCCGAGCACCGAGCACCGTGGGAACGTATAGCATTAGATGTTGCTGGACCATTTCCAGAAAGCCAAAACGGAAACAAGTACTTCTTGGTCGTCATGGACTACTTCACAAAATGGCCGGAAGTGTTTGCAATCCCCAATCAAGAAGCCGTTACGGTGGCTGATAAGTTAGTTCACGAAGTGTTTTGTCGGTTCGGGGTACCCTTGGAAATCCACAGTGACCAAGGCCGGAACTTCGAGTCAGAAGTGTTTAAGGAGACGTGCCGTGTGATGGGTGCTCACAAAACCAGAACTACTGCTTATCATCCGCAATCAGACGGGATGGTTGAACGATTCAACCAGTCACTAGAGAGATATCTTGCAAAGGTTGTGGAAAACAGACAGAAGGATTGGGACAAACACATTCAACCATATCTCATGGCATATCGCAGTGCTGTTCATGAAACTACAATGGTAACACCAGCTTTTGCTAATTTTGGCAGAGAACTACGATTACCTGCAGATCTAATCCCCGGTATCCCGCCTGAGTCTCCACGCAATGTAACAGATTATGCGAATGAGCTACGAAACAGGATGGATGATGTATATGAGCATATGAGACAGACAGGTCAACAGATGTCTGAGAGGATGAAGACCCGCTACGATCGGAAAGCGAACAATAAGGGCTTCGATGAAGGATCTCTTGTATGGTTACATAACCCGGCACGGAGCAAAGGAAAATCGCCAAAATTACAAGCAAAATGGGATGGACCTTATCGCGTAGTTACCAAGATCAATGACGTCACCTACCGAATTCAAAAGGGACCCCGAGGTGCATCAAAGGTCGTTCATGTGGATCAGTTGGCCCGTTATCATGGGTCTAACAATGCTCGGGACGAGCATGTCTAAGAGGGAGGCAATGTTACAAGATAGGCCAACGCCATCTAGTAACGAGAGGAATAACTAGGTAGTAACTAGTGGCGCCATCTAGTATCGAATAGCGGAACTAATGTTCTCGAAAGCTCGTGTCGAATGGAATTTTCCAGAAGGTTCGAACCGAACATTCTGGAAGTTTCTAGTCGCTTCGGGAACAATTAGTTCGAAAGTAGATTGTTCTGGAAGTTTCTCGGATTATCTGGAACAGTGTGGAACGTTCTAGAAACTTCCTCCGTGCTTTATAAAGAGCGGTCGGGTTCGTCGTGAGTCAGTTTCGATTGAGAAGCGATACAGAGCGATCAAATCGGAAAATAGTGCGAAGTAATAGAATTGTTTAAGAAGTGTTTTTGTAATAAATAGTGATTAATTGAAGTCTGCTGTTTAATTAATTTATCCCTGAACCCCAGCTCGTAACAATATTTAAGCCTATCAACTCGATCGAGATGAGTACAATGGCACAAAGTACTGTTGTTACTATGGCAGGTGTGGGCTCTTATTTTTATTCTATCTGTTGCTGGCGCCCCTGATTTTGTAATAGAGAAGGTGAGATAGTTAGTTTTATTAAGATTAATAGTTAGCGTATTTTTATTGAGCCAGTATAGAATCTGCTTAATGCCACTTTCTGCGACGTCAGTTACTTCTTCCCAAGTTTTACCGTAAAATACTACATAAATAAATAATAAATGATTTTGTAGTATTATTTTCTTCACAAGTGTGTTGAAAAACGTCGTATGATACACATGTATATTGATGATTACCGTCCTCGGCTCTCTTAAGATCCTCACCTAACGGCTCGGGTCTCAATGGCGCCTCAGCGGTAATCACCAATTTTACACACTTGTACCATAATGTACTATAATTTAATAAATCGTTTTTGAGTGGTTATTTAAGAATTTCAGATCGTTATCCCAACATCCTGGGGTGGGCCCGGCCCATCCGGGCCCCCTCTATGTAAGCCTATTTGTAGAGATATGGTATTTTAACCCGAATAACTTGGGGTGGGTATGGGATCTACCTCCTAGCGGTCCATCCCAGGCAACGGCACCACAGGCTTGCCTGTGGTACGGCTGAACGATCCCACTTAAGCGGTGGTAGGCTCCGCAAGGGGCCGCCTGGCTCGCGACCACCATGCCACCGGAGTCCGGCGCAAAGAAGCTTGCTGTGTTCCGTCGGTGTGTGGGACTGTCAGTGCCTTTGGGGGAGAAGGAGGTTGGCAGTTGCGCTGTTCAGAACCGGTCTTGGTCTCTGGACAGAACTTGCCGGGTAACTCATTTTGGATGGTAGCGAGATCCGAAGCACGGTGCCAGCCGTTGGCCGACCGCAGTCAGTAGGGGGCCCAAGTAGCACGCCAGCCACGTGCGAAAGGCTGCCCCGTAAACTCACGAAAAATCCCGGTATGCTCCACCGTGCCAGCTTGCGACTGGATGGGAGGACCCGGTGGCCATATCCGGAGGGGTTCGGGCGTCCCCACATGACCAAAGCAAAGAAGAATATGTTGAAACAACGGCTGCACTTCCGTCCACTAAAAGTGCACCTCACTAACATCAGGGGGTTGCACTCTAATCTCCATCCCCTCCACCACCACCTTGAGACCGAGAAGCCGCACCTGTTTTTCCTAACGGAGACGAATATAACAACTCCGTCGGAGGTGGCGTACCTCAATTACCCGGGATACTCTCTTGAAAACAAGTTGAAGAAGCAAGCTGGGGTCTGTGTGTACGTCCGCGATGACATTTGTTGTCGTCGTCTCCGTTACTTTGAGAAATCGGGGTTTTCTGCCAAATGGCTACTTGTGGACACTGGCGTGGAGAAGTCTCTCCACATCGGCGTCTACCGATTGCACGCCGGTGACCAGGAGACGACAGCGCTCTTTAATTGCCTCGTGGAGTCGGCTGACATGGCCCAGCAACGGTGCCCAACAGCGAAGCGTCTATAATTAGGAGTGGTTGTACCCGTTCTGGAAAACTGACCATGCCGGGTTAGAGGCGCGCAAGTTTACTCTATCGCTAGATCGAACCCAGTTGGTGAATGTGGCAACGTAGGTACCGGATGTTGACTGCCATACACCCAATTGCTTAGACCTTCTGCTGATAACTGATCCGGACAGTCATTCGGTATCAGTTTCTGCCCCGCTGGGAACGTTTGACAACTGTCTGGTGAAATCCGTGTCGACTTGCTCTCCTCCAGAGAGAGTCCTAGAGGCACGAGTATGGCGATACGAGTCAGCAGACTGGGACGAGATGCGAAACTTTTTTGCGTCTTATCCTTGGCGGCATGTGTGCTTCTACCTCGGGTGACCCATCGAGCCGTGCGGACGCGGTTGCAGATGTGATTCGGCAGGGAATGTAGTATTGCATTCCATTTTCTGACATTCCGCTCGGTCACAAATCCCGACCTTGGTATAATGCAGAATGCGCCCACGCTGAGGCCCGAAAAGAGTCTGCCTACCAAGGCTGGGTCGGGGCCCGCGACCGCAAAGTTAGAGCACGTAGGGGTCGTGCGAGGAAAAGAGCTTTTAATGCTGCCGCCAAGTTCTGCAAGCGGGTTTTGCGTCGGGCACGTTTTGACCATATTGGACGTATTGGGGCCAAGCTGGCATCGCACCCTCCGGGTAGTAAACAGTTTTGGTCCCTGTCTAAAGCGGTAGAATCGAATTTCTGTCGTCCCACTTTACCTCCAATGCTGAAACCTGTTGGGTCGCTGGCTCACTCTGCGAGTGAGAAAGCAAATTTATTTCTCTTTGCTAGCAATTCACGTCTGGACGCTGGCTCCAAGCAACCACCTACTGTACCTCATTGTGACTCTTCGATGCCGGAGATCGCTGTGCACACTAAAGAGGTCCGGAGGGTATTGTGCAGACTACAAGTGACCAAGGCCAGCGGGCCTGACGGCATACCAGCGAGAGTGCTGAGGCTGTGTGCGCCTGAACAGTCTCCTGTGTTGACACGCTTGTTCCGCCTCTCTCTTGTAAAAATAACGGTGCCGAAGTCCTGGAAGCTTGCAAATGTGCAACCAGTGCCCAAAAAAGGTCCTGTGCCGCTTATGGCGGGAATACGGGCACGCGTTAGCACTCGCCGCGAACCCGCCGCGGCTGTCCGTCACCGGACCCTCCTTTGGGGTGTACCTCCCATAATCAGCGCACCAGAACACATTGCACGCCGTGACCACCCCAGGGACCATACCAGCACATGGACGCCAGACGATCCCGTGCACCCTTGGTTCCTCCGTGACGGGACAGGTCAGTGGCTCCGCCACCTACCACTTTTCGGCCGCAGGAGATAGGGACCTCCCCTGCGGCCCCGACGCGTCCGCAATGAGATGGTGGTGACCCCGTATAGGCCGCGGAAGGTAGGGAGAGGCATTTGAGGTGTAGGTGTACAATGTTTCTGACAAAATAAATGTTGTAAAAATCACACGCCGCGTCTGTCTGTCTGAACGAACGTACGTGATAAAATGGACCAATTTATTTTAGTTCGGGACGAAAACCGTATTGACACAACTATGCCTTAAATTATGGAATTTCCAACGCGTAGATAAGAGAAATAATTATGTAGAAAGGAACGTACCAGTTCTTTTCGTTGAAGTTAGGTACAAAATTGAAGCCACGCATATGAAAAGAAAAAACCTTATTACACTGCCTTTTAAACTTCTGTTTTTACAGTTTAGTACGGCACAGTTAACAATTTTTCTTGTGTATCTTTCACAGATTACCACAAATGTTTGGGAGCCATAGTATTTTGCTCACCGAGCGAATGCGAAACAACGCTATAGGTGTGAGCGACACAACAATAGCGATGAAATGGAGAGTTGTCAGTAAGATTGTTGTCAATTTGATGTGTTGCCACTGAGTGTGATTGAATTAACTGAGCAAAATTATTTTTTTAACATAACAAAGCAATTATGAACTAATAATTCAATATATAAATTAACTAGAGGACGCCTCGCGGTTTCACCCGCGTAGTTCCCGTTCCCGTGGGAATACAGGGATAAAAAGTAGCCTATGTCACCCGGGGATAGAGTAGCTTCCCAACGGTGAAAGAATTTTTGAAATCGGTCCAGTAGTTTTGGAGCCTATTCGGTACAAACAAACAAACAATCAAACAAACAAAAAAATCTTTCCTCTTTATAATATTGGTATAGATATAACACTAAATAGATGAATCACATGAGTTACTAAATAGTTAAGCTAGTTTATAATTTATTTTATTTTCATTAACTACATTATTTCTCCCCTTCCCCTTGCGTGTCTGAGCGGAGTGGACGTGTTTTTATTTGTTTTTTATTTTTGTTGCGCGAATATTAATTCAGTATTTTGAATTCATTTAAGTTCTGTATTTTTTAAATAATCGGACCCTCCTTTTCTATCTTGTGGGATCGTCCGTAAGAGGCGGCGGCCATAGTGGTTTGTGTCGGACCTCTCATTCAGCGAGCTACGAACGTCAAATTTGAGGAACTTGGATTCCTAAAAGTGTTGGCGTCTGCGGCGAGATTTGAACCTGCGCCGTCTTCGTGCACTGGATCGAGGTCGCGCCCAGTGAAGCTACGCCACACCAACATTGGCATGGTCAAGCGAAATTAAGTGCCTAACAGCGCCCGCACAGCTACGAAGTACTACGTTATCGCGATCGGCTACGCCGTTGAGTGCTACGAAGCTACGAGGCTACGAGCTACATTATAACTAAAGCGTCGCGCGCGGTGAGTGAATCATTTGATCTGCTACGCCAAGTCTCCGTGCACAATACTATTGCAAAACGAGCAGTGTTTACGTTTTGCGTAACTTGTCATCGCCGTTGTATAATATTAATAATGTCTTCCCGGCCTAATCCGCCCGCAAAAACTGAACAAACGTTATTGATACCGGGTGCTAATGTGCAGGAATCTGACACAGCATCGGATTGCGTGGGCTCGGACCATGACTGTGGAATTCAGCCAAACATTACACGTCGTCTGAAGCGCAAATTTGACGACCCTGCGCTCCGTGAAATAAAAGACATGATGCTCGATGTACAGCTTCATCAAAAGAACCAAACTATAAAATTTGAGGAAGAAATGAAGAGGATGACGCAACAAAATAACGAAATTATGCAGTCAATTCAACACATGTCGGAGAAATATGATGATGTTTTATGCCAACTTCAACGAACAAAAGAAGAAAATACTGTTTTCAAGAATCAAATGAAAAAGATGGAGCAAAAGATTGATCTACTCGAAAGGAATTCCAAGGCGTCAAGCTTGGAACTTAGAAACGTGCCCGAAACCCAGTCCGAATCAAAAGCTACTCTAATTAACATAGTAAAAAATGTTGGTGGTGTACTAAATGTTGAGGTGCTTGATAAGGATATTCGGAATATTTACAGACCCAAGAAAACTCAGAGCAAATCTACTCCCATAATAGTAGAATTTGCCACGAATTCTCTCAAGGAAACTATCATAAATGCATCTAAAACTTTTAACAAAAACAATAAAACTGATAAATTAAACACCACACATCTGAAGATAAGCGGCGAATCAAAACCGATCTTTATAGCAGAGTCTCTCACCACCTATGGAAGATACCTATATTACCTAGCTCGTGAATATGTGAAAAATATTAAGGGCGCAAGCTGTTGGACCTCATATGGTAAGGTATATATACGCCAGAGAGAAGGAGGTCACTCTTTACTAATTGCCAAAGAAGAAGACGTGACTAAACTAAAACCTCAATGACTAATCCGCTTACTACTACAATCACGCTCTGTTGCTGCCAAGATCCGTTTTGTATATTGCGACAAAGACTGGGATAACACCCAGCTGGGGATTTTTATAACTTTTACAGAATATTTTACTATTACTTTTTATAATGTTTACCTCATAAAAATTTGTAACTTACATCCAACTTACTCACCAATACACAAATACTACATTTCTTTACAAACTCACACAACTCGCACCCATATAAACCACACTACTCTACTTGTTACGCATGGTTAATAGATCGCTGCATCGGCATACCTGCATATACATTGCACACGGCCCCTACGGGCACGAAACGCAAGCTCAGCATAACGTGACCAATTGACGTCAATCGAACCTTTCCATAGAAACATAAAAACGTGGAGCGGCACTTTTGGATCTGACATCGACCAATTGACACTTTAGTATAATTAGTCGTAATTTCAATACTTTGTAATACAGTAATAAATTAGTTTATTAAAATAAATTTGCATTTTTTTGGATCCTCCGGTTGCACCCATCGTAATTGGCGCAGTCGGTAGGATAGTCCAGTAAATTCAGTGAATCGATCACCGACAACGGGCTATTCGAACCTACGGGTGTGCGGCTACGGAGGAGTATCCGAATATCGATACCACAGAGAGATGCAGATTTGGTAAGTACCTAGATCTACTAGAGTTGCTCGCCTTCCTATATTTTAGTATCCTTTGTGTAATTTCCTTTTTTTTTCCTCTGTGTTTCCTTTGTGTTAATTTCCTCAAGTGTTTCTATTAAACTTTCAAAATTTTTCACCCACGTATATCACGGACTCCTAAGTCGAGTATTTCTAATAGGAACTCGCAAATCGATGCGAATAGGAATTTAGATACTATATTAGAAGATAGTGAAAGTGTAGAATCTTGCTTAATCATAGAGAATAATTTAACTAACAAAATGAGTACCGATTTGGTAGATCAAGTTTACAAGGCCTTACGCCTCGTTCCCGAATTCGACGGGAACCCGAACGTGCTCACGCGGTTTGTACGTTTATGTGACCAACTTGTCGCGCAATTTGTTAAGGCAGAGCCAGGTTACGAACTAAGTAATTTATCCTTGTTGAACGGCATACTTAATAAAGTTACCGGAAATGCCGCCCGCACAATAAATTCAAATGGCATTCCCGAAACCTGGCAGGGTATTAGAAACGCCCCGATTAATAACTTCTCGGACCAGCGGGACGAGACCGCCTTATACAATGATTTGGCCCTGTTAACGCAAAAGAATTTATCACCACCGGAATTTTACGAAAAGTGCCAAACTTTATTTAGCACAATTATGACGTATGTGACCTTGCATGAGTCCATATCTACTACCATCGAGGCCAAACGGGCACTATATAAAAAATTAACCCTACAGGCATTCGTTCGTGGCCTAAAAGAACCTTTAGGCTCGCGTATTAGGTGCATGCGACCCGACACCATCGAAAAGGCCCTCGAGTTTGTGCACGAGGAAATTAACACCATGTACTTACAGCAGCGTAATGACCATTTGCCGGAGCGGAGACCTGTGCAGTCTACGTCTTCATTTAATCCCAGTACGTATCAGATTAAGCCATTTAATTTGCATACTCCACAGCCAGTCACTTTTTCAGCGCCGTTTAATCAGCCCGGTCCCTCCAAAAGTTTTTATCAGCCACAACCGCCAAGGCCAATGCAAGCTTGGGGACCCCAAGTGCCTTTCAATCGCGGTCCCACGCGAACCCAACAAATGTTAAGCGCACCCCCGCCTAACCATAGGCCCCAGAGCAACGTGTTCCGATTGCCTCAACAAAGGCCTAGTTACACGCCCATCAATAATGGCCCTAAGCCCATGAGTGGTGTAAGCCACTTTGTTCCTAAACCTATGCCGAGACCTTCGACAGGACATGACTGGACTCAACAAGGAAAGCCACCTCCCAGTAACTACTTTAAGACTCGTGAGATGAATGTTAACGAAGTAGACTTTTACGACTATTATGAATACCCCGACTATGCCTATAATGACTATTACGACCAGTTCTACCCTGTACCTTACAATTACGAACCTGTGTATGAGCCACTAGCTCATAGTGATTATGTTCCTGTGCACGTAGAGGAACATCAGAATGTGCCTGAAGGAACATCTGCCCAAGGAACGTCTGCTGAAGGCCAGGATTTTCATACAGCCCCGAAATCAGACAAACCAAAATAGAGATTAACTTACAAACCCAGAGACAACTTCCATTCATTCAGATTGCTAATCCACCCATTAAACTATTAGTAGATACCGGGGCGAACCTATCTTTTATTAGCCCGAACGTTGTAGAAAGATTTTATCATCATATCCAGTGTAATTATGAGCCTTTCGAAGTCACTAACATCCACGCGACAACTCGTAATAATTATTCCATTACTATACCGTGCTTCCCGGAATTCGGAGAAACCTGTGACATTACCCTATACATTTACAAGTTCCACAATTATTTTGACGGCTTAATAGGCTTAGACTTACTAGAAAAGTTAGAGTCTAATATAGATCTAAAGAATAAGGTTCTTGTTACACGTAATTCATCTAATCCCTTGCGAATGTATGATTCACGTAATTGTAATCTTTACGAGGACATAGTACCCGCTAATTCATCCAAATTAGCTAGAGTCCCCATTAATCTTCATGATGGTGACGTAATAATATCAGAGCAGACTATTTCCAATTGCACTATTCGCGACTGTGTTACTTCTGTTAAAAATAACCGTGGCATCATAGAAATAACTAATCCAACTAAACATGATGTAGTTTTCTCAATGGACAGGCCAGTTACCGCGGAACTTTTTAACGAGCAAAGCGCGACCATCTATCAGCCTAGCGATCGCGTATCCGAGGTATTATCAAAACTACGCACTGACCATCTGAATCCTGAAGAACGAGCCAACCTAGAATCTCTTTGTGCACAATATGCTGACGTTTTCTATATCGATGGTGAACCTCTAACTTTCACCAATAAGATAAAGCATAGTATTCATACCACCGACGAATTACCTGTCTATACTAAGACCTATAGATATCCTTTTGTTCACAGACAGGAAGTTCAGGATCAGATTAGCAAAATGTTAGACCAAGGGATAATCCGTCCCTCGCAGTCAGCCTGGAGCTCACCCATCTGGGTAGTTCAAAAAAAATCTGATGCGTCCGGAAAGACTAAATGGCGCATAGTCATTGATTTTCGTAAGGTCAACGAGAAAACCCTCGATGACAAGTACCCAATCCCCAATATTAATGACATCTTAGATAAACTTGGTAACTGTCATTACTTCACAACTCTAGACCTTGCAAGTGGATTTTACCAGGTAGAAATGGACCCAGCCGATATTCACAAAACGGCCTTCAATGTAGAACATGGGCACTTTGAATTTTTACGCATGCCCATGGGTCTCAAAAATTCTCCATCCACGTTTCAACGCGTGATGGATAATGTCCTCAGGGACCTCCAAAATGTCATATGTCTCGTATATCTCGATGACATAGTCGTTTTTAGTGTTTCCTTACAGGAACACATGGTAAATTTAGAAAAAGTATTCAAGAGATTAAGGGAATCAAACTTTAAGATCCAGATGGATAAGTCGGAATTTTTAAAGCTTGAAACTTCATACTTAGGTCACGTAATAAGTAAGGACGGTATTAAGCCTAACCCCGATAAGATCATCGCCATCCAGAAATTCCCTATTCCTAAGACAGCTACCGAGATCAAACGCTTTTTAGGCCTGTTAGGATACTATAGGAAATTTATTCCTGACTTTGCGCGCATTACGAAACCCATGACGCAATGTCTCAAGAAAGGTTCTAGGATCACCTTCAATGACCCTAACTACATCGACTGTTTTGAAAAGTGCAAATTACTACTGACTAACGACCCTATACTGCAGTACCCTGACTTTTCTAAGGAATTTGTGCTTACGACTGACGCATCTAACTTTGCCATAGGAGCTGTCCTTTCTCAAGGACCTATAGGACAAGATAAGCCCTTAGCATACGCGTCCAGGACATTAAACTCCAGTGAGATTAACTATAGTGTAATCGAGAAGGAGTTATTAGCCATAGTTTGGGCTACTAAATACTTTCGTCCATACTTGTTTGGGAGAAAGTTTAAGATAGTTACAGACCATAAACCCTTACAATGGGTTATGAGCCTTAAAGAACCAGGCTCCAGACTCACACGTTGGAGACTTAAGTTGAGTGAATACAATTTTACTACAGTATACAAGCAAGGCAAAAAGAACACTAACGCCGACGCATTGTCCCGCATTGAAATCAACAACGAGGACGCTATGTCTATAGCGGTAAATGTATCTGAAAAGCCTCACTCAACAGCAGGTTCTGAAACACTGACAGCCCCTACAAACAACCCTGACATACTCGACAACTCTGACACAGCAACTGTTCACACTAGTAACGAAGCCCCTATTCTAGAAGTGCCAATATCAGACGAACCCTTAAATAAATTCAGTAGACAAATCTGTTTTGTACTTGTAGGCGATATTAAAAAACGACCGACAGTGAGTAAGCCATTTGAAACGCATACCCGAACTACCATTCAACTATCTGAGTCTAACCTGACTAACGACGTTATTAATGCAGTTAAAGAATATGTGAACCCTAAAGTCAAAACCGGTTTAATCATCCATCCTCCTCTTGCCATGTATAAAATAATCCCCATAATTCAAGACAACTTCAAAAGCTCTTCAATGAACATGGTTCTAACTAAAGTTGAATTAGAGAATGTTAAAGACTACCTGCGTCAACAAGACATCATAAAGAAATACCACGAAGGTAAAACAAATCATCGCGGTATCACTGAATGTTACTTAGCCCTATCTTCTAAATTCTACTGGCCTAAGATGAAAGAACACATCTCCAAGTACATAAATGAGTGTACTATCTGTGGTCAGGCTAAGTACGACCGTCACCCCATCAAGCAAAGATTTAACATTGTACCACCCCCTAGTAAACCTTTTGAAATTATCCATCTAGATCTGTTCACAGCTCAAACAGAGAAATTCCTTACCATTGTAGACGCTTTCTCTAAGTATGCACAAGCTTATCACCTTAGAGATAGCACCGCTTTAAGTGTAGTACAAGCTCTACTTGTATTTTGCACCCACCATGGGGTCCCATTGACTACTGTCACGGACGGAGGCCCTGAATTCACAAATCAGATTTTCTTAGAATTCAACCGAGCTCATAAAATTATTCACCATAAAATATTAGCGCATTCCCCTAACGACAATGGCATAGTAGAAAGATTCCATTCTACCATTTTAGAACATCTTAGGTTATTGAAATTAGAGAGACGAAATGAACCAGTCGTTAATCTTATGCCTTATGCCATCTTAGCGTACAATAGTTCGATCCATAGCTTCACAAAATGTAGACCCTTGGACTTGATAACTGGACACTTTGACCCTCGAGACCCAATAGATATTGACCTATCTGAACACTTACTGCAACAGTACTCACAAGACCATAGGAAACGAATGGGTCAAGTATACGACCTTATTAACCAGACATCCTTACATGACAGGACACAACTGACTGAAACCCGTAACAGGGACAGAGAACCCGAGAAGGACTATACCCCTGACCAGCAAATCTTTGTACGCAATCCCATGGCGTCTCGACAGAAGTTAGCCCCGCGTTATACGCAAGATACTGTACTCGCAGATCTTCCAATCCACATCTATACGAAGAAGAAACGCGGTCCAGTAGCAAAATCTCGCCTTAAGCGAAGTCCTAAAGATCCCACTTTGTTACAGGATAATACTATGGCTGATGACCCTACATCCGGCCCAAGGACAAGAGATAACAGTTGAATCACTTGACAATGGACCAGGACTACTTCCCTTCAAATTAGGAGCGGCAAAGATCGTTTCCCATTTCCATTCTTTCCTAAGTCATATAGATTTAGAGAATATCCATCTTCAAATTGAAGTGGTAAAAACACAGATGGCTGAATTAAGTCCCTTAGTTAACAATAAAACCTTATTCCTATTCGACCCTCATCTGAAACATCTCAATAGTAAAATCAATTTAATTACTAGTAAAATTAGTATGTTTGAATCAACTCGTAGTAAAAGAGGCCTTATCGACGGTTTAGGTTCTGTAATAAAATCAATTTCTGGTAATTTAGACTACACCGATGCACTTAAATACGAAAACGCCATAAACACCTTACGTAATAATGAGCATAAATTAGAATTAGAAATTAATAACCATGTTAGTTTAAATAGTAAATTTATTTCACGTAGCTCTCAAATAATAGATAGTATAATTTCAAATCAAGATAAGATGAGTAAAGCACTAAACTTAATTTTGGAAAGTAACGCTAATAGGGATACAGATTTAATTAAATACGCCCATCTGGCCCAACATCTGTTAATCTTAGGAGATAATGTAGAAGATCTTTATGAAGAATTACGAAGTTTAGAGAACACCCTAACATTTATTCGTGCGTCGAGTACCCCGTACTCTTTATTTAATTTAGATGAAATTAAGTATATGTTAGGTAAATTAAGGGTTTTATATGCTAATGACGAAATCCTTGACGTAGAAATTAGGCATTTTTATGAAATAATTAAACTAGGTTACTTCTATTCTAATAAACAGATAGTAGTAGTTATAAAAGTCCCGATAGTTGTTTCCTCCACATATAATTTGTACAAACTTTCCCTTGTTCCTAACAGAAACCACGAAACTCTTATACCACCCTCACCTTTCGTAGCACTCTCTAGCTCAGACTCTAGGTACATAGAGACAGAATGTCCGAAGGTAAACTCCATATATCTCTGTGAGTCAACAGCCAACCTACAAATCCAGAGCAAACCAGATTGTATCCAGCATCTCATAGTCCATCAAGAACTTCAACCCAGCTGCAAGCTGACACCCGTAGCTCTCACCACCGAAGCCCTGGAAACCCTGGACGACAAGCATTATACCTTAAGTTTTCCTGTACCAACAAAAGTGAAGATGTCTTGCGGTCAAGAACAGTACCGGACCCTACGAGGCAGCTATTTGGCAATCATTCCCCACAACTGTAACCTGAGAACACCCGCCTTCACCATCTCCAACACTGACGACCACATCAAAGGACATGTCGTGAAGATCACTGAGATGCCCCTATACAACGAGTCGAGGCCTGAAAATTATCCGAAGCTCATCCTAAATTCGCCAAATCTACAAAAACTTCACACGCTTAGCAACGAGATAGCGACGCAACTGTCTGTACATTTAGATGACGTCACCGATCCCGTCATTTACCACACTACTATACCCATGTACCTCGCACTATCCGGTACATGCGCACTCATCGCCACTCTAATCTATCGTCGGCTACGCATAAGAAAAGCATCCAGAGAAATCACAGAAAACTTCAACAGCAACCCTGAAGTCGTCTACGCAATCCCACCACCACGCACTATCAACCCAAGCCAAATGAGGATTGACCCTGGATGTCTACCAGCGACCATCTTGAACAAGTCCATCGATACTCGCTGTTCTACGGGGGGAGGTGTTACGCATGGTCAACCTTAATAGATCGCTGCATCGGCATACCTGCATATACATTGCACACGGCCCCTACGGGCACGAAACGCAAGCTCAGCATAACGTGACCAATTGACGTCAATCGAACCTTTCCATAGAAACATAAAAACGTGGAGCGGCACTTTTGGATCTGACATCGACTAATTGACACTTTAGTATAATTAGTCGTAATTTCAATACTTTGTAATACAGTAATAAATTTGCATTTTTTTGGATCCTCCGGTTGCACCCATCGTAATTTACTTACCTACACTGTGACTTATTACAACATTTATATTTTTTCATTATTTACTTATACACGACTTCTACAGGTACATGTTATAATAATGCAATTACTTCATCTAAGTCAAATCAATAATCTCAATCGTATTTACACAGTATTTCTAATCTTATCACGGAATATGCAATATTTTTGGCGCCTGATAATGATCCAATGCGTCACTAACTGCCTCGCCTCATCTAGAACACAAGTATCATATATTAATAATTATCCTAAATGTATTTTAAAAGCAAAATTTGCACCCATGTTATCTTCACTACATCCTAATGCGCGTAAAATTCGATATCACTAATGATATAATAGGAGACATTGACCAATTTGATGTATCTGTTCCTGTTACATGCGAACCCGAGGAATGCATTTCATACTTAAAATATCCAGGACAATATATAAAAGTTCTACAACAAAATATTCGCAGTCTGAACTGCAATTATGAAGAGTTACATGTTCTGCTTAAAAGACTAAAACTCTCGTCTGACATCATAGTGCTCTCTGAATGCTGGCTATCACAAGTTATTACGTTACCATTACTACAAGGCTACAGTTCATACAAAACTAATGACAACTACAACCAGAATGATGGCGTAGTTGTCTATACAAACAATAACCTCGAATGTACTGTGGAGGAACCTAATCTGCTGGAAGCGAACTGCTTAACGATTAAAATTAAAGAACATACTGTGGTAGTTGCAATTTACAGACCTCCTAGTTTTAAATCTGCCGATGTTTTCTTGAATTCACTTCACAAAGTGTTAGAAAAATTTTCATCATTTAAGAATGTTATTATTGTTGGCGATATAAACATTGATCTCTTAAGTGCCAATCATATTACCACCGCGTACTTAGATACCATTAACTTCCATGGATTACTTCCTGCCATTAATGCTGCAACCAGAGGTAAAGCGTGTCTGGACCACGTTATAATAAAAACGAAACTAAAAGCATTTACATTTTCTCTGTGCACTAGTATTACGGACCACGAAGCCGTATTATTTTGTATGAAAAACGACACTACTAAGGATAAACCAATAAAATTAAAATTAAACTATAAAATTGACAATGAAAAACTAAAATCAGACTGCCAGAATTGCACTTTTGACGCTATATATCAAGAAACTAATTTAAATAACGCCATGAATAATTTCATTAATATAATAAAACAATTAATTATTAACAGCACAACAATAAGAATTACACCTAGAAATAAATTAACAATTAAGCCCTGGATATCCGTTGGTATGCTACGATGCATTAGAACAAGGGATAGAATGCATAAAAAATTAAAAACAAATGTAAATGACACCATACTAAAGATAACGTATTTGAGATACCGCAATCACTGCAATAACTTGCTCAAAAAACTCAAAAAGCAATACCAAAAAGATCAACTTGATATGTCGAAAAATAATTCAAAAAAGCTGTGGTCTACCATAAAATCAATAACTAACAACCGTAAACAAAACCAAATACCACAGCAGCTTCTGTCTATCGAAAAAGAACCCATGGATGCGATCAATAAAACAAATAAGTACTTCTCAACCATAGGCAAACAATTAGCAGATATGATACCTTCACATATTCCCACGTTCAAGCCAGTAATTAAATCTACACTAAATTCCTTCGTTCTTTTACCCACTGACAACGAAGAAGTTGAAAGAACGATCAAAAACTTAAGAAGTGACTGTGCTCCTGGATGGGATCAAATAAGCGCTGATGCTCTAAAAACTACATGTGAAACCATCACGCCAGTACTTGCCAACCTAATAAACCGCTGCTTTGAGACCGGAATATTCCCTGCCGCGCTGAAAAAAGCCGTGATACACCCAATACATAAGGCGGGAGACAAAGGCAGTGTCAATAATTACAGGCCAATTGCAATATTAACAACATTATCAAAACTATTTGAACGCATAATAAATAAAAGGCTCACCAAATACCTAGAGGAACGTAATCTTTTCGCTGATACGCAATACGGATTTAGATCTAACCGCTCAACAGACAGTGCTGTACTTGACCTTGTTAACTTCTTGGTGAGTAAACTAGACAACAAAAAAAAATGCTTAACTATATTTCTTGACCTTGCAAAGGCATTTGACACTGTCTCTGTTCCCCACCTTGTGCAAAAACTTGAAAACCATGGTATTAGAGGGGTCCCGCTGGCATTGCTAACAGACTATTTAAAAAATAGAACCCAATGCGTAAAAATCGGAGAATATATCAGTAATGAATTACCAGTCGACTTTGGCGTGCCACAGGGTAGCATACTGGGTCCTACCCTTTTTCTTTGCTACATAAACGAACTTTGCACTCTTGAAATTCCAAACTGCCGCATATCGGCATATGCTGATGACACTGCGCTTACTTTTTTCTCTGACTCGTGGTATGAACTTTATAACTTTGCACAAAACGGGTTCAATACAATATGTCACTGGTTACTGTCAAACTCTCTCTCCTTGAATGAGGAAAAAACTAAATACATTGTCTTCTCAGTGACAAAACTAAATAAACCTCCTAACCATTTAGACAAGATTTATGCACATAAATGTAACTATCCTCCTACTCCAAACTGCACTTGTCCTAACATAAATTCAACTGCATGTATTAAATATCTTGGAATTGAACTTGACGCTAACTTAACTTTTGGAAATCATTTGCTATCCGTATCCAAAAGAATCCGTAAGCTCACTTACATTTTTAAGGATCTCCGGGATATTGCAGAGAAACAGACCATGAGTATGGTGTACGAGGCCTTGGTACAGTCCATCCTTAGTTACTGCATAACCACTTGGTGAGGAGCATGCAAAACAAAAATGATAATGCTTGAGAGAGCTCAAAGGATGATCCTAAAAGTGAGCTTATCAAAGCCACGACGTTTCCCTACCTCCACACTCTATGAGGAAACTCAAGTTTTGACTGTCCGTCAGCTGTACGTGATGCTGACTATACTTCGCCAGCGCTCCTATTTATCCGAAGAACTAAGAAAACGCAAAGCTCTCACTAGAAGATGCTATGCAATTTGTGAGTCAACAGCTGTACGCACCCGCTTTGCTGAAAGATTCTTCTCATTTCGTGGAGGAGTATTGTTCAATAAACTCAATAAAGATATTGACCTATCTAACTGTCGCAAAACTGAGAAAGAATAAACTTAGAAAAAGGTTACTCGAGTTAAGCTACACGGACACTGAAAAATTGATTGAGATGATTTCTTGAGTTTTGAATTTTATTAATACATTTATTTATTATTATTTAAAAGTAATTCAATATTCTTACATACATACAAACACTCATTTATAAATTTTATATATATACAGCTATAAGGTAGTATTGTGTTTCAAACTGACACTAGCTACAACATACACGTATACACACACACACATACACACACACATACACATACACACACATATGCGCACGCATGCACATATTAGCTCATTCATCCACTAACATATCTGCTTACTCACGACGTCCGACAGTTCTGAGCAACATATTTTAATGGGGGGCCTGGAGTTCTAAAATACAGGCCTAGGCTTAGTTTAGACTCCAGATCTCCCACAAATTACACACTTTGCCAATATTGCTGTGTCTGACTGTAATTTATGCTCACGTTGATATGTAATTTGTGGAGATAAATAAAGATTTTTTATTATTATTTTATTTATTATTATTTATTAGAAAGTACCAAAATTTTCTGAAAAGGACAATCAATGGTAACACTTATCGTGACGTAGTCTTAGGCCATCCTGGGAAGAGAATACCACAAAGAGTAAACTAATATATACCACCAAGCAAAGTATACGGAGTATGTCATTATACCATGAGTTAGTCTTTTTTTTATTTATTGGTTAAGTTGCTTTGTTCTTAAAAAAGTTTCGATACAAAAAAGATTGTGCGACAATCAATGATATTCAAATAAATAAATATTTAAATATCATAAAATTTTATTTGAATATCATTGGCGACAATAGTATAAATAAATTAATGTACCTACTTATTGCTTGCTCATTTCATGCAACTACGTATTTAAATAGATCATTTCGAACTTGTACGTGTATATTACATAAAACTTTCACTGAAATATAACTTTTGTTTTTCTCTGTAATAAAGAAAACTTTAAATTCCCCATTTTGTACGTGGCTAAAACACTATCCGCGAAAAGCCAAAAAAAAAAAGAATCCTCATTCTATTAGTCTATGGCCGATCACCATTATTAGATGCGCGCGCATAGGAAAACTGATTATATTTTCCCGCCATCGCGAGAAAGGAGAATGCTCATGGATGTATGGAATCCCGTACCATGATGCATCAAAATTAAACTTTGTTTTTTATAGATTACACTGATCATGTTAACTCTTACAAAAGTTCTTTTTGAAAACAAAACCCGGATTTCGGAGTTATTTCATAAAATCGATAATAACCTAATATTTGGTCTATTTTGTACGACGCTACCAACGACGTAATTTATACAGACACGATATACATGGATGTTATAGTTATTTATTACACAAAAGAAACGATTACTGGTTCGTCTTTTCATCAAAAATCGGTTCTATTAGATACATTCTATCTACATCTTTATGACCGGCTGTGAACGGCCAATTAACCATAGATAAAATAATGATAATCTTTTAAATAAAGATTCTATGAGATTCTATTATATTCTAGTTTATTTTTAATTAATGTTGAATTGGCTAAGTATATTTTTTTTAAGTGATCATGACTCTTTCAAAAATCAAGGGTAAGTTAATCATATCATGTGAAACGGAACGTCATTTAAAGGGAGTAGTATAACAATATCCATACTTTTAAACTCAACATTAAATTCCCTATTCAAAAATCAAATCCCCGACGCGTAATGTCGTAAAAAAATATGAAACTAATTACTATATAATTTTGGTCTTGATGCGTGAGACTTTTTGGTACCACTTTTGGTCATTCTCCTTCACAACTCGTCTTCACTGTTGAAAATGATTTTTTAGTATTATTTTCTTCACAAGTGTGTTGAAAAACTTCGTATAATACACGTGTGTTTTGATGATTACCGTCCTCGGCTCTCTTAAGACCCTCACCTAACGGCTCAGCCCGGCTCAGGTCTCAATGGCGCCTCAGCGGTAATCACCAACATTACACACTTGTACCATAATGTACTATTAATCTGTTTTTTAACCAACTTACCAAAAAGGAGGAGGTTGTATGTTCGACTTTAGGTTATTTTTTTGTGTTTGTCCACCGATATCTCCGTCAATTGTAGACCGATTTTGAAAATTCTTTTTTTTGTTTGAAAGAGCAAGTTCCGAAATTGTTCCTATTTTAATTTAATGAAGAAATTCGGCGATATACAACAGAACTCTTCAATAAATAACGGCAAATCTTCTCTCGGGATTGCTGCAATCGCATGTCTGTTTATTGCTTATACCATTTCATAACATATCATGGCGCCAGTACGCTCTAAAGGGGTACGCAGATCTCTCATTTCACCGGTTATGTTCAAGTTTCATGTTATTCGGGTAATCTATACTGGCGTTATAGGTAGGTACTTACTGAACAACTTGCCTATGGTAGGTACAACTAAAAAGGGAAAAATACAAAAACTTTCTTGCTAAAAAATACTACCGACTTCCAAATAAGATAACTACAAAGTGAAAAATAACTTTAGATTTGGAAGTCGGTGTCCATAACGCAAAAAATGGTAACTACGAAAGACACCTCTTTTAGTTAGTATAGTTAAGGGTCGAACTGGCCATATGGGAGTACCGGGACTTTTCCCGGTGGGCCGTTCCCTCCTTGCACCGGTTTGGTTCGCCAGCCAGACCGGCCCGGGCCACAGCCTGACCAGCCCACGGAGCGACCCAGCTCCATTTTCCCTTCATTTTTATATAGAGCCAAGCCGTGATTAGTGTGACGGCACTAGGCCGCACTGCGGTTAACCGCTCGCTGACTTCACTACAAGCGACCGCTCTGGCGGTATACTTCTGCGACTGTTTTTTAAACTGTAGCAAGCTACAAAATGTGCGCGGTCAGGCTATGGCCTGGACCGGTCCGGCTGGTGGCCTGACCGGACCGCGGAGCACCCAATTTTCCCTTAATTCTTACATCTTTAAATATTTTGGGCCCATTATGAGGACACGCCAAGCTGGGTGTCGTGGTGCGCAACCGATTGAGTGCTACTCTATGGGTGGGAAACGTGGAAGGTCACAAAGGATACAAAACAAAACATCTAAAACCAATTCCAAGTTTTCGTCAACCACTGTCTTCATCGCATTCTCGCAATTTAGTGGCCCGCGACTATCTCCTACGTAGAGCTTTTGGAGAAATGCCACGAGAGCCCGATCGACCGCTAGATCAAGCGTCGCAAGTGGAGATAGATTGGCCACAAGCTCCAAAGGGGTCTCTATCACATACACAAACGAACTTTGGACTGAAATCCCTAAGGAAAAAGAAAGCGTGGCCGTCCCCGCCAAACCTGGCGTCGCATCGGAATGACATGGAGTGAGGTGAAGCGCGGTGAGGTGGCCTTTGTACATGTGCTTTATTATCACATGTATGTAATGCGGTTTTTTGGTGTACATTAAATAATTAAGAAGCGTGAAGCTCTAAACCAATCGCGATCGCGAAAAAAGATGGGGCAGAGGGCATCCACAGTTATCTACCATATCTGTGGATGCCCTCTGCCCCATCTTTTTTTGTTAACCTTCAAAAGACGCCTGCACTTTTGAGGAAAAGACTAGGGAGTGTGGGCTTTTAACATCACTAAAACGTCCCCGGCACAACACTTGAGAGCCTTAAAGAGCGTCCCCCTGAGCCTGGCTGTGCACAGCAGTACGGGATCACTGTGCCACCGTCTTTTCTGGATTCACTTGGTGGGTGGACAGAGTCCCCAGTCTCAGCGCCTGGGACTCCAGAATCTCAACTGCTTATGATGCAGGGAGATTTTCGACGTTTTAGGCATCAGGGTGATTGGCTCCCCGACGCATTCTTATCTGAGTGGGATCGGCCCTCTCACGGTCCCGCTCGGCGGCCTCCGTCTGGACCATAACGGTCTCATAGAAGGAGGCCATTTCCCTTCAGTTTTCTGTCTCTGCCAGCATGGCCCTCACAACTGCTGGAAAAGACAGGTCACGCCCGATCCTGGCGAATAAGAAATGGCGCTCGAAATGCTCTTCGAAGCCCCACCGACCATCCAGGGTAAACCCAAGACAGGTAATGTATCGAACCACCTGGGCTTGCGCATCTCCAACTGTCACTGACGAGCTGGGTGGTTATCTGCCCCTCTGCAGTTTATGGAACGTTTAGCCTCAGTTTTATGAGGTGCTATCTCGAAACCCAGCTCGCAGATCGACGCCACAACTCTTGCCACCCCGAGCTCGGAAAGCTGGTCGCGGTCTCGTCGAAGATGTCCCCGCCGGCTAACACCAGGGTGTCGTCTGCGTAAATAAAGATATTAACGCCGACGTTTAGGTCAACACTCAGGATCACATCGTATGCAAGGTAGTCATCGTCATCATCATCATTTCAGCCGCAAGACGTCCTCTGCCGGACATAGGCTTCCCCCAAGCGTCGCCACATTGACCGGTTCCGTGCGTCTCGGATTCAGCGGACAGATCAGAACGGTGGTCAGATGCCAGATAATCTGACTGCAGTCTTGATATAGGGGTATCGTATTACCCAGTTACTGGGTTGTGGATGTCAGATAGGCGTTATACTGAAAGAAGAGACTAACAAACATTATTTGGGAACAAGGCTATAATAGGTAGATTTATGGTTTTATATCAGTAAAGTGTGTACCCACTCCAATGTAAATAATAATTCATTTTAACTCAACCATAGCCTCCGATAATTATTACATTCACTCCTATTTTTTGCCTTTGCCTAGTGTGGGCCACAGTTAATAAAAAAATCCCGGTAGTTTTTTGAGTCCCAGTCCGACGCTGGTATAGTTTATTGAGTTATTTCCAATGATATTCAAATAAACAGATACGTTATACACTCACAAAACAATTGAAAAAGTGTTCCGCACACACACTTTTCATTCATCTGACATTTCACTACAAGTCGAAAGGGATGGCTTGATAAAACCAACAAGAAAAACAGAGACAGCTTATGTTTGTCACTTGCGTGTGAATGTAAACAAACATTATTCTGACAACCAATGTTGTTATCTTTTTCTAACCTCCAATTATCAGAATATTAGAAAAAAAAAATGTAATTTGAGGCGTATTGCGCACTTAAATATAGAATGGGATCCCTTCTGTTTTATGTACTTTGGTATCATAATTGGTACAATTTCTAAATACACACGATGGCATTTTTTTAAATTTCGTTTTTGATTCAACAAAGCCTATCGCTCTTCGCCATGCGTGACATAAACTAAAGACTAAAGGTCACAATTGTGACCTATTCGAGTCTTCACAATGCGCGCGCTTATAACATTTCTGTTTATTTGAATATCATTGGTTATTTCTTAAAAAAGTCTAATAATTATTAGTGAACAAAAAATTAAAACCAGTTTTATTTTTACGGTATTTGTTTCTAAGTCTTGTAACACCGAAAGTCGGAATGGCCAATGTCAGGACTTACTAGATAAATGATTTTACCTAAAAATATTTGTGATTTGATAAAGTTTCCTATATTATGTAATTCTATATTTCAATTTATCCAAAGCACTGTTGGATCTATATGAATTAAAATTATTATTTGTATATTTTTGTTAAGTCTGATTATTAAATTTCAAGTTAGTTTAGTTTATTTGTCTTCTGTGTTTATATCTTTTGTATGTACTTTAGGTAGATTAATCTACCTAATGTAATTTTATTATTCTGTGTTAATCTTTAGAATGTAAATTGATTATACTGTAATGATTGTTGGGCTGATGGTATGCCAATGCCCTTATAATAAATAATAAATAATAAAAAAAAAAAAAAAAGTCATTTTCATTTTGTCATCTGTCATTGTGTCAATTTGTGTGATTTGTGTCATCGTCGGTCGAAAATTCTAAAAATAATAGAAATTACTGCAAGTTTTGTAGATTTACTTGTTATTACCGACTCAAACGAAATTCCAGCATCATGTCGGATATAAAAATAGTAGCAGCGAGCATTGTGAACTTCTTAAAGCGGCAGCTAGAAGGCGACTCGCTCAGCGTGGACTCACGCGAGAGCGTTGAGGTTGGCGTGCAGTGCATCGAGACAGCGTTCGAGCTGGGCCCCGAGGATACGGCGCGCGGCGTAGATTTGCTGCAGCTCGTGCGTGCACAGACGCGCAGTAGCGCGCCGCTCAACTCGCCGCCGACACGCTCCGAGGCAGAGAAGCTCAAAAACGAGGGCAACGAGTTCATGAAGGGCGACCGCCACCGGGAGGCGCTGGACAAATACACGCGCGCCATCGAACTCGACCCTTCCAACCCAGTATACTTCTGCAACCGAGCCGCCGCGCAGTTCAAGTTGGGCGACAACGAGGCGGCCGTGGCAGACTGCACGGCGGCGCTGGCGCTGCAGCCCGACTACGGCAAGGCGCACTCGCGCCTGGGGCTGGCGCTCACGGCGCTGGAGCGGCACCGAGAGGCGCGCGCCGCGTACGCCCGGGCTGCGCAGCTGGAGCCCGACAACGAGTCCTACCGCCAGAACCTTCGCCTGGCCGACGAGCAGCTGGCGGCACACGGGGAGCGTGCGCCGATGGACCTGGGCGGCCTGCTGCAGAACCCCGCGCTGCTCAACATGGCTACGGAGATGCTGGCGGACCCCAACATGCAGAACCTCATCTCGGGCCTCATGAGCGGCGGCGGTGCGGCCCCGGGCGCAGGTGGGCCCCCGGGCGGCGCAGGCGCGGGTGGCATGTCGGCGCTGCTGGAGGCGGGGCAGGCGCTGGCGCAGCACATGCAAGCCGCCAACCCCGAGCTGGTGGAGCAGCTGCGGCGCCAAGTGCGCCCGCCCGGCCCCAACCCACCGCAGTGAGCCGAGTCTCACCTCCTAACATGTTGTTCCTTGGGGAAGATTGTGTAATCTTTAAGATGTAATATAATTATATTTTATTCACACCTGCTGATTTTCAAACCAATAGTGGGAATGATAATATTGACTTTTACTTTTGTTATCATTAGGCTGCTCGTGCCTTTAACTCTTATGTCATTTGGCTGATGGCTCACTTGTAAAATTGGTAGTTTTCTATCTGGCACCAGCTGCCTCCTGCTCAGAAATGTATATATATTATGATGGAATAAGCCAGCCATGATGAACTGCTTTGAAAATACATTCTTTATGTTATTTTTATATTTTTTAGAATTATTTAGTGGCAATGGAGGTACTCGGTAGCAATATATTATGCATTTATTTGTCAGCAGATAATTATTTAACCACACAGAACTGGATATACTTAATCACTAGTTAGATTAAATTGTATAAAGTGAACTCCAGGATGGAGCAACGCATGCAGGCCTAGCTCGGACGCCACATGCGATGTAAAATATTATATTTAAACAATGTGCGGAATGTTAAATGAGAGACAAACTTCAAGAGAAGTTTATCTATGATTAACCCAAATTATTAAAAGCTAAGGTTTCAATTATTGGTATTGTTAATAAATTTATTTAAATAATATTTTGTGGCTTTGTTTAGCAGTTTTAAGAGTTTTCATCATAGCATAATTTGTTAGACCAAAGCAGCTTCATACATTTTTAGGGTTCCGTTATGTACTTACTTGGCGTTTTAGGCGGGTGTTCCTTGCTTGATAATATAGTGCACTTGACAGTTGATTATTATAACAAGTGAAGGGGGGTACCTTCACTTGTTATAATAGTTAACTGTCAGTCAAGTGTCAACTATCTGTCAAACACCACATGCCTGCCCCCATAGTCTCTAGGTACTTCATTCTAGTTACTATATTTTTACTAACCTAACTATCCTAATATCTTTATACTTACTTACCTTCACAAGTTACTACTGCACCTGTTGGTATGCCGAGTATATCCCGCATTTCATTACTAGGACCTGGAGCTTCATCAGAATCACGTCGTCGTAGTTGGTTTACGTGTCGTGTAACGATTGGTCCACCGTTTATCTTTACCAAAACCCAAACAGGACCTTTGATTCTAAAGACTTCTCCTTTCACCCACTTCTCCCCTCTTGCATAGTTGCGCACTATATCTTGTCCTTCAATCTAAATGCTCTCACCGGCACTTCTATATTACTTTCAATTTGTCTCAGCAATAAATAGGTTTTGTAGAGAAAGGATGTATGATGTCAAACCGTGTTCTAAAACGAAGTTTAGGTATTCAACAATTCTGCAGGAGTCTTTCCAGTAAGCGAGCTTGGCGCTACTCTCAAACCAAACAAGAGACGTGGTAATAAAATATCCATTTCAGTTCCGGCCAAACTATGTAATTTCTTATTTACTGTTTTTACTAATCTTTCGGCTTGGCCATTGACGATGGTGTATATGGTGAAGTCAATGTATGTTGAATACCATTGCATTTCATAAAATCCTTGAATTGTTCAGATGTGAATGCTGTTCCATTATCCGTTACTACTACTTGTGGCAATCCTTGCTGGGCAAAAATTTCGGATGATACGTATTTGCGAGCTGGCTGACCAAAACCAGATGTATCCTCCGACTGCACAGCATGATTTTCTTCTTGTTTACGGATTTTTATTTCGCTTTTTAAGCAGTCGGGTTTTTTGATTTTTTTAATGTTTTTTTTTTTAATTGTAAGTTTTTAGTTATTTTTTTAATATATTTAGGTACATTTAAACATATAAGTGTTATGTTTTTGAAATCACCTCTTAAAACCCTTTATTTTGATACCCCACACCAGTGGCGGGCCAAGACCTAAATTTGATGTGGTAAAGACAGATTTCGCGAGGCCCTGTTCTGTGGCGACCTGAAGACGGATTTTATTAAATAAAATAAAAACAATTAACACTGCCAAGTTTTTATTCATAAAAATACAAATTAGATTAATATTAATGAAAAATTACAAATCGTAAATACATAGGTGGAGATGAGAATACCAATAAATTAAATATCGGCTTTCAAAGGATGCTTCCAGTCCAAAAAACAATCAATTTAATTCCATTTTTTTTTAAATTATGGCTCCATAGTACTGACGATGATTCTGCCAGTGATATTTATGCAATCAGGACATAATTTAACATTTTAAATATTTTCTTCATGCTGTATAAGGTACCACCATAGGGGTCAATGATCTATGCATCGGTAAAATATCATGTTAACATATTTTAAAATATTGACACTTTCTGATTTCTTGATTCAGTGATTATTTTTAAAGGGATATTGCGCCAAAGAATAATGTTCGTCACTTAAAACCGTGTTGTTGCTTAATATTAATTTTGTGTCGGATTCAGTGCTGCCAACTCGTCTAAGCAAAAACGCGCTGATAGTTCTTTAAAAACGCGCTAGAAAGCGCTAAATGGACGCTGTAAAAAAAAACGCTTTATTCGGTGCCAAATACAAGCAAATCGCCCAATAATTTGAGACAGGGACGTATAAACGCATGTTTTTATTGACAAGAGTTAATACATTAAAGTACTTGTTTAGTGATAATAAAATAAAATAGTAACGTGTAATAGTACATTACTGCAGAATCCAGTAAGTAAGCTTTCCTGGCAAAGTATGAGTTAACCGAACCGAACCGCAGGTGAGGTCCGGTTATATACGAGGCCAGGATGGCTTTCTTACTGGTTGAGGCTTGTATAATGCTTTTCTCAAAAATGTAAGAAAGTGTAACAACAAATTCGTTTAATTAATATTGAAGGTTACATTCATATTAGGGCAATTACTGATAGATATTGTGATCGATTTACCGGGGGCATTTATATTTGTTTTGCTAATTCGGCCTCAGCTTTTACATTCAGGAGGAGTGCCATCTATTGCCGAATCAGATTCGCTTGAACAAATTTTTTGGGATTATCTATGTTCACGCGGTAAATTAAAACACAATTGAAATCCCGCCAGACGATAAAATTGTTTTTTTTTGCTAAAAAGTTTGCGTTTAGTTTTGAACATTGTTCTATTTTTACATGACATGAATGTACTAGTAAGAAAACAAAAAAGGGTTTTTGAATCTCCATGTTAATATTAGAATGGAAAGTTTTAATCCAACATTATTTATAAACTTAAATTACTAAATACAAACATAAAATCCCACACTATACTTCTACAACATTACTAAGTACAAAACGCAATGTGCGTACTTTTTCTGCGTCGCGGTAAGTGTCACAGAGTATAAAATGGATGTATCCAAAAATATATCTATCTCATAAAATGTCAAACCAAAAAGAGAGATAAATATATATTTGGAGCCTCCCCCCTATAACCATGTTATAATGGCTAAACTCTAATCTGTGTCTGGTAACATGTTTTTTTTTTCCAAGGAGATCTAAAGAGGATGACCAACTGTCCAGTAAGTAAATTACATACTTACTTACTGGACAGTTGTGAATAAGTCTCCAGTAAAGTTCACTTTCTGGATACTTTTTAGAGATGTTACGGCAACATTACATACCATTTTTGAGAAAATATAATTATTTCATAATATAAAGGAAATGAAGTTAATAAACCATCGTCTGATACTACTACAATTGCTTCTGCCACCGTATTATATGGTTGGTCGGGTTGGTCATGACCAGTTTTGGACATAAATTTATATTTATCTGTGGATGAAATTTGCCTCAACACGTCTTTTAGATGTAGATAGTTTGCGAAAATACTTTTTTTAGAGAATGTCCAAAGTTTCAAAAACCGCTAGTTTTAGCGCTAGGCGCTAAAACGCGCAGGTGTACAAAAAAAACGCTAGTTCTGCCGCTGAAAGCGCTAAGTTGGCAGCACTGGTCTGATTATGGCTGAATTAGTTTGGAAAAAAATCATTTTTTACTACATTTTTTAGCTATAAAGAACTTATATTTAATAGTGCAGTCAATGTTTGCATTTATTGTAGTATTGTCATCTCCACCTTGTATACATTTCTTATCATTTTCTTGCGTTGCGTGCGTGTGGTACTTTGATTTGATTGGTTGGCTTCCTAGTAAAGAAAGTAAACAAATAAAACGAGGGATTCCCCGCACTGGTAGGCGGCGGCAAGGATTACTCGCGATATAATAGTTATGCAACGTAAGCAAATGTTGCCAGACTAAAAAAACATATTTCACAACAAAATTAATTCATATCTTTTTTTATTTTATTCTCGCTTTGAAGCAATTCATAAAAACTTTTGAGGCGCGAGGCCCCTTGTACCGCGAGGCCGTAGGCGGTGGCCACGTCGCCCACGCCTTACGCCGTCACTGCCCCACACGATGGATTTGGAATAAAAAAACAATTTTATCCTCCACAATATGGTGCCCAAAATCCGCCATTTTTCTTTTTTCCAATTTTGATGTAGTCAGTGACACTTGCAGGGTTAAGATGAATCGACAAAATCGGCCAACGCGTATGGTCTCTAGAACGCCACATAGGAACAAACATACATACATACATAGACTGATAAACACATTACCCTCCTTCAGCAGTCGGGTAAAAACAGAATAAAATAAATATTTAAGTGGGGCTCCCATACAACAAACATGATATTTTTGCCGTTTTTTGCGATAACGGTACGGAACGTCCAGTCCGCACGACGACGTCCGACTCGCACCAGGCCGGTTTTGTTTTTGTTATCACATCCTGCAGTCTGCTAGCTGAAGCTTGACCAGAGTGTGGTGTTAGTTCAGCATGTGGGGTCTCGGCAGGGCGCCTCAGTGTTGACTCCATTCTCAGAAATGAATGTCGGTAGGTCAACGAGGCTGGAATATTTAAAAACAACTTGACCCACTAGGAATTTCTCCTGTATTGTGGATGCGTTTACAAACATATGAACTCACATACACAAACACTTTTTAATAGTTATTCATCGGTGACGCAGATTTAAAGTTACAAAGATGAAAATAAGAAAGAGAAGTCCGACATAGACTCTGAAGTAAAAAAAGTTCATTCAAAAAATAAGAAAGAGAAGTCCGACATAGACTCTGAAGTAAAAAAAGTTAATTCAAAAAATAAGAAAGAGAAGTCCGACATAGACTCTGAAGTAAAAAAAGTTAATTCAAAAAATCCGACTGCATAAAAAGCCGTAACCAAGAAGAAAATCATGCTGTGCAGTCGGAGGATAGGTATTCGCGAGCGGGCTGACCAAAACCAGACGTATCCTCCGACTGCACAGCATGATTTTCTTCTTGTTTACTTACGGCTTTTTAGTTCGCTTTTTATGCAGTCGGGTTTTAGATTTTTTGAATTACCTTTTTATTTATAAATTTTTAGTTATTTCTTTTTAATTTAGGTACATTTAAACATCACACAAGTGTTATATATTTTTGAAAACCCTTTATTTTGATTCCCCACACGATGGGTTTGAGTGAAAAAAAAAATGTTGTCCTCCACAATATGGCGCCCAAAATCCGCAATTTCTCTTTACTGTTCTATAATCTGAGCATTTCTCTATTTTCCAATTTTGATTTAGTCAGTGACACTGGCAGGGTTAAGACGAATCGATTGACGTATGAATCATCAAAATCGGCCAACGCGTCTAATCTCTAGAACGCCACATAGGAACAAACATACATACCTACATACATAGACTGATAAACACATTGGGTAATTCTATTCGATAACTAAATTCCTTCGGCAGTCGATTAAATATGTCCGTCACCCCTATACTGCTGCCATAAAAGATGTTTTGGCGAGACGGATATTTGTTTAAAATGTTCATACGTCTTCAATTTTGCTTCGACAGCGCAGCATGATTTTCTTCTTATCTTTTTATATATTTAACTGGTTTTATGTATAATAAACCTTTTTTTCATCCATATTCACAATGCTGCCTATACTCACATTTAATAGATTAGGGCTGTAACTGTAACCTACCCTTGGGTCCTTGGCGAATTGGTACCTACGAAAATCAACGATTTTCTAAAATAAAGTTATTTTTCGCTTTGTAGTTTTTATTTGGAAGTAGGTAGTTAGTATTTTTCGCAAAAAGTTTTTTTAATTCAAATCTATATTTATTAAATTTAGGGTTTATGTCCAAAAATGACATGTCAACCCCATCATACCTTTTAGAACATTGTTAATTCACTTATCAATACAAGAAAAAAACATTAATTATAGTAATAGGTACTAAAAAAACAAACTAAACCACATAATTTTTTAACTGCCTCCGATGGTTTGCTAAAATGTTTTGCCTATTTAAACTTGGTTCGTTCAGTAACGAGTCGCGTTCATCTTTATCATTGGTTTTCTCCATGAAAGGTCATAATATGCGAGTGACGGAGCCCTCAGTGTGCGAATTGTTAACTTATTAACCATGCAACTTACCAAAGAGGAGGAGGTTCTATGTTCGACGTCATGTTTGTATTTTTTTTGTGTATGTTTACCGATATCTCCGTCAATTGTGGAGCAATTTCGAAAATTATTTTTGAGTTTGCAAGAGCATGTTTCGTTTTGGTCCCATTTCAATTTGGTGAACATCTGATGAAGAGTTTCGGGGATATATAACAGAACTCTTCAATTCACCCCGATTCAAATAGTAAAACTTTTGAACGGCTCTACCGATTTTAATCAAAAATCATAGCTAAGAACACTCTCGACAATCACCTTTCAAACAAAAAATAAACAAAACCGGTTCATCCGTTTAGGAGCTATGATGCCACAGACAAATACACAGCAACGGTGAGTTGTAAGTTGCAAACTTATAACAGCCCTCTTTTTCCGTCGGGGGTTAAAAACCGGTGCCAGTACTGACCCTTGCGGTACTCCAGCAGTTATATTACATAATCGCGATGTTACATCTGCTTTTTATCTTGAAATATTCTTTCCGGCAAATAGGATTTCATTAGTGAGTAGTACTGGTGGGGAAGGTTGATTTTCAGCTTGACCGACCTTTATGCCAAACCCTATCGAAGCCTGTTGGATGTCCTGATACACTACAATATAACACGCAACACAATACAGCATACTTTATAAATAAATAGTTAAATGTAAAGGAAACGTAAGAAAGGCAGGTATAGTTCTCGCCAAACTTCTTGGCCGCCCTGAAGTTGGCTACAATGGCTGCGCAATAGTAAATTTCATACAAAAACAGCACCGTTTCGTGCCTTGCGCATCGGAAAGCCAACTTCAGGGCGGCCCAGAAGTTTGGCGAGCACTATGACTACTAAAAATTTAAATAAAATCCACCGAATGCTTTCTTAACTATTTATTACACTCTATGTATAATTTATGATAATTGTAATCAATTTACATATCTTTATGTACATACAGTAGCAAAATGTAAAAACACAGCGCGCGAGTCGCCGGCGCAGCGACCTCTCGCGGAACTAGAACTACCCGACAGCTGACGTGTGACGTCACAAGGCTGTGGCGAGCGGCGGCGGCGCCGGCAACGCGCTAAATACATTCCAAAACATCTAACCGATATAAAATTCTGTATTTACACAAACCCCACACGAAGTGCCCCCCCCCCCCGCGACCCCACCCACCGTCGTGCGAAGCTTTACATCTAGTTATATTAAAGCAAAGGCACCGTGGATCATCGATAGTCCCATATTATATAAATGCAGCACATTTAGTAGAAAAGTAGCGCGAAGAACTCGACGATATGATCAAACAACAATATATAAACTTGTACAGCGCCTCACACAACTATCGTGATATAATAACGACGACCACTAACATAATGTTACCCAGGACTCTCTAGTAGGAACAACTTACTACAGAACTAACGTTCCATACAACATGATGACGATTGATGATGTGTTAGAATGTGTTATGTGTTAGACTGAAACAATTTTGTCAACTTTCCCAAAGGAAGTTACTGACTCAAACATACGATTACTGGCTTTTACATTGATATACAATTATTCAGAGAGATGGAAGAAGAAATAAAGAATGGATCTATCGCAATAACAATCACAAATCGACTACAAAATAATTTGATGAACATTTAACAAATAAAGATGTACTTAAAGTAGAACGTTTATAATTAACAAACAATAATTTAAGTGCGAGTGATCTACTAACAGTAAATTAAGTAAATAAAGCTAATACATTGGATGCAGCTATTTGATCAATCATAAATTTTGAACTAAATTCAATTATAAAATAAAATATAACTTACAGATTGAATGTAAGCTAATAAATAATGTTTTAATATTTGTAGTAAACAAATCTTCAATACTTTATATTATGCTATACATGAATAATGAAAATAATTGTTTAGAATATGATAATGTTATGTTGTAGCTGTATTTGTACGTCACAGCTACACAGCGTCCGTTGTGTTGAACGTGTGTGACGTCATAAGACACGAGCGTCAAGCGCGACACAGATCATGTTGAACGTGGAAAAAGCTGAACTAACATGACAAGACTTGCGCTGAATTTGTCAGACGATGACACGTTTCCTCGACAAGCAGCGATATCTAGTTCAGTATGATCAGTGCCGCACGGCGCACTACAACCGTGTTGGCGGTGGCGCGGCCCTCTCGCACACTAAACTATTTTATTCAGGGATGGCGGACACATGAACATTGCACACTCCACACAGCCTCTAGTGACACCTACACTACGCGACCGACAGAACTAAACAGCGTTAACAAAACACTCAATGTGACATCAAACTGATTAGCAAAAGCATCAAATTCGCTGCCAAAATAATCTTCGATCATTCATTATAGTAAATATTAAAAATATCTGACTTACAAATTAATCGCTCTGCGACACAATAGGCTCTTTAAACTTGCATCTATAAACATACAATTGTTTCTAAAAGATACACCATTTTCTTCTCATTTTTGAGAGAAAACAGTGGCCAAATGTGCGGATTACATTAAACAACTAGATGTATAGATTGATAAAAATCGTTTCGTGATTAACAAATAATCGAAGTTCGATAAAATTCCTACTTTGCGTACATGCGAGAACGAAACTCGAAGGTAAAGTATGGAAATGTCCTAAAGTGATTCGGCTTCACCTGTATCGTTTAGTGCGGTGTCGTACGTAAGGAATGAGCGCCAGCGCCAGGCGGCTCAGTTCCGCTTGGAGGGCGGCACGAGGTGGTTGGGCAGCTCGGACGGCAGGTCGTGGCCGTCGATCTTCACGTGGATGAGGTGCATGGCGAGCGCGAACTCGTCCTCGTCCAGGAAGCCGTCCTTGTCGATGTCCGACAGCTTCCAGATCTTGCCGAGCACAGAGTTCGGCAGCTTCGATTTCACCATCTCCGTCTTGGCGGCTGTCGACAAACCGCCAGGTGAGCGAATGCGAATGTGAGCAGCGAACTGCGTCGGCAACGAACGTGGCTAGCACACAGTGCGACAACTAATAGCTATGACTGAAGTAACCAGAAAACGGATACGAATATTGTAAGTATCGGAACCATTCAAAACTGGGTAGTTTCTCATAACCACTTTCGTTGCCAACAGGATTCGGGAATCAAAAAGGAATAAAACATGAAAAAGCGCAAATAAATAAAACAAGGCAGGCATAGTACAGTCAGTTTAGGTACAATTTGAAAATGATCATGCAACGAGAAAGATTATATCGTGAGTAGAAGCGTGACGATAAAGAGGCGAGATAGCACGGTATTGGGAAACGATAGCGAACTTAGATAACACTCTGTCGACACTGATGGCGAAATGTTTCATTATACAGGCGGATAATACTACTAATACTTGAGCCTAAGCTAACTTGTCTAATACTACGATAGGAACAACACACCCATGTCTACGCAGGGACAAAACAATGGAGACTAAACAAACATCAACTATCACAATAAAGACTAGAACGAAATCAGAATTTAGCAAGAAACCTAATACCAACTAATAACTTATTAGGCTAATATACTTTGCATGCATGCAACGTAAGTGTAAGTCCTACTAACTACAAAATTTGTTCCCAGCAAGACTTTCTACATTGGTATTGAGCTCGTCAGTTTCTCAGAGAAGTATTTGAGTATATGGACGACATTGTCGCGATAGAACAGCTCGGCAAACGACTTTATCCGCACGGCCTGCTGCTCCGGCCCGAAGGTCACCAGCCTGGCCTTGTCCAGCCAGTTGCGCGGCGCCCGGTCTACATAGAACTCGATGTAGCGCTCGCCCGTCAGCACGTATACCAGCGACATGAACACGAACTCCGCCGTTATCAGCAGCGTCACTATGTTCAGTGCCAGCAGCACTATGAACTTCACTGAAATGAACAACGACCCTAAGAAGCCTGCGTTCCTATCTACATTCACGTACAGCGGCGCGGACTCCAAGTCTGACTCAGAACCACTATCGTCATCGCTGTCATTACTTTTATCGCCATGCCTGGAGTTCCAGTCTGAATGAACTTTGGAACCGTCACTAGTTTTAGTTTCGAACCCCTCGTTCTGATACCTAGATTGCCTGGACTCGCGCCTATCGCCAGCTCCGTCGATGGCTAGCGTATCGTCTAGACTGTGTATGGAAACTGCGGGTGACACGCGCCCACTGATGCCCGCGACTTGTGCCTCGCGCGTGTTCATAATGAACTGTGTGATCAATTTACAGTTTTCTGTGGAACTAGAGAGAGAATCTATGAGTTTCGCGAAGCTATCGTCATCCCTGTCAGTCTCGCTATCTTTCAACCGCATGCACAGATCGGTGATGAGGGAACAGTTGTGTGTGGTCGCGAGCAGCGCCTCGAGCGCCTTGTCTACGACCAGGTGGCCGCGCAAGTGTGGGTGCGTGTGCAGTAACAGTGAGAGGGTTCGGATGTCGGAGCGAGTGGGATGCGTACCGGCGCCGGTGACCTTGCCGTCGATGGGGTTGAGCGACTGGAACAGCTGGTCGTATCGCGGCTTCTCCTTGCTGCAGATCCACTCGGGGTCGCCGTGGCCGGCATCCACGCCCTCGCCGCGCCCGTAGCCGAACGGCGACACCTGGTCCTCCACGCCCTCGAACGCACCGCCTGGAATGTTACACACACAACATTAATGGTTTGATCAACTAGTTACACGACAGGTGCATACAACAGAGCTCAAGTCAACATAAATAAAGTTATCTCAGGGCTTTATCTCTTACGGAGACGTGAGCTCTCTTTTATGAAGTTTTTACTTCAGAAATATCTAATACCTTTTTATACCGTACGCAAAATACGCGCTTAGACGTGGAGTTGCGGACACCAGCCCGTCTTAACCTAACCTAACCTACCTTTTTATATTATAGCTGTGTGTTTGAATGTGATTTATGACGATGATGTGGGAAATACGTGAGTATTAAACTCTTAAGTGGGACGCCTGCCATCCTCACAGTTATCAATGAAGTAAGGTGGTAGACGGTGGTATTTTGGCCGGAGCGCGGAGGTCGCTTGCGGTACAGTATGTTTGTAGCGGGCTCGGAAGTGCAAACAAACACTCTTATGTTATTTATTATTTCATGTGAATTTCATATAAACACGCAGTTACGTGCTCGGCCGGATTAACGTGCAATGTACTTGACTAAGTAAGTACCTGCTGTGTATGCATTTATACCGGCTATCGGGCTTTCGAAACGAATCTGAGCAACTTGATATTTAAATAAGCTAGAATTTGTTTCCCAGATTGTACTCACAGCAAAATAGGAAAGCTACATGAACAAACCTCATTGTCAAGAACATAACGATTATTCTAGGCCAGCTGTTGCCGTGTACAGCCGACAGCGTGTACGTCAAGGTTTTATTTAAAATTAATTTATCAGTATTGTATAGATAGCCGGCATTGTCCAAACTGATGGCCAAATTTACTTACAATGATATTGAGCAAAATTAATTTATAATCAATGTTAGGGGCGTACCGCTTTATCTACCAGTGATTCATAACAAAATAATTTATTGAAAAAAAAACTGATAGAGTAAACAAATGTCGTATTATAAAATTAACAACATGTTATTCATCCCGTTTTTTCTTTAGATGAAATAAAAGTTCAACACCAAGACTTGCCTGGCAAACCATAATTATTGCTGTTGATCACATTTGCACGCCATCTTAAAACGCTATCCGACCAACATAATATCGCTAAGCTAACATAGGTACAGTAGGCAGATAAGCGGCTTATTATAAACACAATAATGTCGTGGAGCGGCGCTTCTATATGAATATTAATGACAATCGCTGTGTTAGAGTTCACCTTGCACTTCATTCAGCAAGTCATGAGAGCATTGATAGCGTATCTCGGCGGCGCGGGCGGTGTGGCGGTGTGGCGGTGCCGGGCGACACGGGCGCGTTACCACAAGGTCGGCTGTTCATTTCACTGCTGGCGCAATGGGCCAGTCCGCCACTCGCTGGAGTAAGTGTGACCTCTGAGTCACTGTCACCGGTAACTACCACCCCGGATCAAGCAGTGCCTGTGTCAATGTGTCACTGCTGCGATCAATATTGCTCCACTACAAAGGTTAAAAAAGAGTTACGCAAATACGATGACCACTTCACACCAGTATGAGCCATTAATTGGTCTCTAAACCTACCCACGATTCACCACCCTACGGAGTTTTAATTCTCCAATCCAGGAACGGGCCAACCATTGTTAGGATTATTGATATAACTATGACCTATTCGTATATTAAATAGAAGACAAAATTGTAGTAATATTATTGAAGGGCCTGTGAAGCTTCCGCAAGCCGAGTAAGTCTAGTAAATGATAGTTAGTGCGAGGGTCGTCCTTAATTGTCGCAACACGTATCGTTTGCATAGCTCTGCATTGTGAGCCAGCGTGTGTAGGTACTAGCTAGGTACCTACTCACGCATCAGCACAACCTGATCCACATCGCCGATAGTACTCATATTCGGCAGCCATATCGGGTACTACTGCTACGACTTTGAAGAAAAATCTAAATGGCTTTGGATAGCTTCCATAGAAAAAAATCAAACCTCTTACAACAAGCAAAGGGCATAACGTTTATTTGAATAAAGTTGATGATGCAAAAACTAACAAACAATATATTATTGTACTCATAAAAAGCAACAATCGGCTCAATAACTGTAAATGAAAGGCGAGGACATTATTGATTGCTGTGTCAGCGACTCAGCGCTAAGCGCGCAGGCGCAGCCGAGCGGACCAAGCGTTTTATACGAGCCAAAGAAACGGCGGTATTGTTCTAGCACACTACTTGTGAATGCTACTTCAAGGATTTAATACGACAAAATTATCTAAATGTAGGTCAGTATTTTGTTTAGTTGATAAAAAGTGCTGCGGAGGTGACTGGCATTGTTAATTTTTTCACTGGAGCCATCAGAGCGTCACGAACGAAGTGCTGATGCACCGCTGCGCGCTGTGTTGAATCCTACTACAGCGACAAACCGCAATTGAATCAATACTCCAGTAAACAACTTGTATCACTCATTGTCATTTAGTTGGATCATCGCCGACAATAAGGCAAGAGAGACACTGTTCAAGAGTATAGAAGACGAGAAAACTTGTCGATGAGCACATGAGTGTGTACCAGGAAGTACCTTTGCCCAGCAGAGAAAACAAATTTAAAGCCACACGTCATGCTATAGATCCCGTGCCAAGAGCTGTATTAAAACAATAACTTGAGACTGTTGTATTTAGTTGCTTATCCTCCAAAACATTCGAGCTTAAGAGTTCTTCAGGAAACGACTTGCAAATATTTATTAAACAATTCTGTTACTTCATTAAACAATACGAAGCACGGTAAGAAAATATGCACAATAATTATGTATGTTCGTACATTATGTGAGATACCGCGCGCGATTTATAATGTTCTCGAGAGGTATTAGAACAAATGGTATGCCGGCGTGTCTATATTTACACAGAGTAGGCAAGTAGCAGTGGCACCAGAGCAACTAATAAGTGCGACTGAGAAGAATTGCCGCGGTATGACGGTATCACATGTCGCCCGCCATGCAGCGAACAAACTGATTGGACCATGAATACATACTCCCACCGCAATATTATTTATTTATAAATAAATAAATTATTATTTATTATTTTTAGCCTATTCTGTCCCACTGCAGGGCAAAGGCAAATAAATCCGCAATAACCAATAATAAATTAAACAATGATTCAATGCTAATACCGACGACCGCAGGACACATTCATGTAGGGACAATGCTGCAATGTTACATCTGCAATTCCTTCTCGTCTTGAGTTCCAGATGAATTTATAGCTGGATTAGCAAGGTACTAAAGAGAGACCTGTCTGTATATATAGGAACTAATACAATTAATTTTATCGGCGACCTGCATTTGCCAATCCCTGTCAGGTACTGCCCACCCTACAAGCAGCAATGACTTAGTGTGTCATTATCATTATATTTTTCTGTTTTGCAGACGCCATCGTGATGGCAACCGGCGCAAGTGGGCCATTCTCACGGCGACAAGTGACATCAGCCCAACAATGGTACGTCGATGTGAAACCAGCGCGCGGCGCACTTGTGAGCGGAGTGTATCACAACTCATGTAATAGTTAATGGCGCAGTAATCTAGATCGCGTTTCATGCGAGTGAAAGTGCAGGAAGTGCGGCGCGCGCCACTGGCGGTGGATGGCCGGCAGTGGCAGCGCGGGTGGCAGGCTGGCAGCGGATCGATGAATGCATACGAGTGCGACCACCGGCACCGCCACATGAACGCTACAATACATTGTCCACACATCGGTTCCGCTGCCCAGGCAGTCGCTATGTGTGCTAAATCGTCGCTTTTCAGTGCTCAATCTCCTAACGAATAAGTCATAGCGTAGCGAAATGTTCAATTGTTCATTGAGTAGCCAAACGGACCAGGGCATTTGTAGTTAGGGCAGTAGGGTCAGAGAGTTGTCAGGGGAAGAGGAAGATGAATAAAAATACCCCACATAAGTTTATGATAAGATAAAGCGCCACAAACTGAATGGAAACTTGATTGCAACACAAAACAATGAACGCATGTGCAGGCAATTTAAGGAATCCGTTGCTGCAATTGAGCAGTAGCCGCAGATTGTCGCGGATCCGCAGCGAATGTGGTGGGACTGCCGTAATTACCACGCTTGCCACTCAAATGGATGATGGCTATTTGTAATTTTTATTGCAAAGGTTATTGCCCCTATAACGCTTTCTGGCACAAGCAGCACATACTACGTAAACGACTAAGGTACTTGTTTCAGGATAGTTAGTAACAATATTAACTCGACTGATTTTACAATAACTTGAATATTATGATCTAATAAAACGTGTATGTAGGCATGTTTCTGTAATGGGCCAAGATAAGTGCGATGTCATAGTCAAAGCAAACTTGGTTATCGCGAGTTAACACTTTACTTTTAGAGCTGTTGGACAAACATCTAATATTTAGTGTCCAATGTAAGGCGCTGGCGTCACGAGCAAGGACACCAGGAAGAGACCTTGATGTAATCACTGTGTCTCTGATTATGAATATCGAACGTTTCGGGCAAAATAATTTGAGAAGATACACCCTATCTTTCTAGTTTGATCATCGCAGGGTTCTACGTAGACTCAAATAGAGCATTATTATAAAATATCCTAACCCTAGAGTAGTGAACGATACAGGGAATCGGTTTTGGGACTCCAATCTTGGAAGACATCAAAATAATAAAATTGTGTTCCACATAGTTATTGTCAAAGAAGAGTAGAGCGCAACTGCTAGTATCTACCTACATCGTTCGGGTGTCACGTCGCAGGGGGGAGACGTCTTTCCTAAATACTGTACGGAGTAATTTGGGTGTTCCCCAGTGGCGGTGGCTCAAGGTCTGTCCAGCGCAGGATACCTGTATCCTCGCGGTAAGGAGGATGTGCATCCGTCGCTCTCCCACGCACCGCTCATCACTGACCGCCCACGGGCACTCGCCTCACACGCGCCGCGACCTTGGGCACCACTGAAGGACGCCTAATTGTATAATGAACTAATGACGACCGACATCTTCCGTATTCGATGATTACCGACTGCTTTCGTTTGGGTTTTTAGCAGGAAACTGATTCATTCGATTTAGCAATAATGTTCTTTTCGTCTTTGTCCTGATTTTATTAATATGACCTTATATGTAGGAACGATAATGTACAGGGAGTTACTGGTCAGTTCCTGGACAACAGGACACCACTATCAAAAACCATGTTTGCTTAAACAATAGCACTAAGAGTAGAAGTACGACATAGATATAATAGCAATAAGGTGTCTTTATCTATAGCCATAAAAGTTGCTGTATTGCAATGTGTAATGATGAGTTGGATTACAGCCGACAGCCGACCAGCCGAGGGTAGTAAGGACAATGGCGGCATACAGTCACGCGCGCATGCCAGCCACGTCGCACATGCGCGTTGCGCCCGCGCCGCCTCGCATCCATTATTACGATTATCATACACCATCGAGCCAGCGCATCATCATAACCGTTATTATAGCTTATTTGCAACACTTGATACAAACGAAGTAAAAACCGTTGCGAAAGAAGTGCATTAACTAAAATGCGCGAGCCTATATAATATAATAATAAAAAAATACTGTTGCAGGTCCGGTCTGTTCGTGACTCCGCGACCGATGAATTTGAACTAGTTGCTGTCAAATAAAACTGCTTTTCCTTTTAACCGAGTGTTTAGATGAGAATCAAGAAACCAGAACTAAAGAGACAGTCTTAGATATTTATAGAATGGCTAAACTTTTGTTAAAATAGATCAGAAACCAAGCCACCTGTATAGGGCATTTCGCAGCCTCTCAATCTCAATCAATTTGCTGCGAGTGGCTATCGCGACGGCGGCGTCCCGCGCCTCCATCTACACGCTGCGCACGCGCGGCACACATCGCCCGCTTCCGAACCTTATCATACTCCGGCACGAGCATCGATTTCATTTGTTATGTTTTTGTACCCCACAAACAACGTCACACCATCAACTTTTACCTTCAAAACGAAAGTGTGGCAGAACGAACTTGAATTTGCATCCACAAAATGCCGAAACACATAGCAACGGGACTCTCGCAAGTAGGTGTACAGGACATGAAATGTAATCGATTTTATCGGGATTGGTTGACAAAGGCGAAGAGAACAAACGGGCGATCCAATATTGTTGTCTGTGAGTGCTTGAGTGGTGTTGTGTCGTGATGCGATCACAATGAAGCGCCATTGAGCATTGAGCGGCAAGTGGGTCGGCGGGCGGCGCACAATGGATGCTGCTCAGATGCGTCTCAATGGGCGCTGCGGTGACTGGTGAGCGGTGATGTCACAGCGGATGCGGAACAATGGCCGCTACAATTAGCGTCGCGTGTGTCCGACTGTCGCATCCGACGTAAACACCGCGCAACCGCGCGTGCGCCGTTCGTACACAAAATAGTGATCCATCAAATTCACTGAATCGAAGCGATCACTGATCTTACTGAATTAACCATTCTGTTGGCCGCTCAGTGCATTCACATACCCAAAGGCCGCAAGGTCCTTATCAAGTACTGCGAAAGTTTGTTGATTATGGTGTTTGTATGTCTCGTTGTCAAAGCCACTATCAATTTGAGTTTGAGTCATCGTGGTGTAAGGACTAGACCAGCTAGCACCCTGCGTTACCGGGTGCTAGCTGTACAGGGCGCTCGGCCTTCCTATCAATAATAATTATAATGTCACTGCCGCAGTCTACTTCATTCTATAGAACCTTACTCAAGGATGAGTCATTTCAATTGTGAGTTCGTTTTTTGAGTCTAAGTTATTGATGATGATGATAACTTTTTTTTCTGGGATGGGAAATCATACAATGACTTCTCCCGCTCTGGGTGAAGCGTGAAGGCGTGTCACACTTTTACTGACTAAAACCCACCCGTGTTCCTTCAGTTGCTTGTGCCAGGGCCGCGGTAACTCTCTTTCAAATGTATCCGCGACCCATGATGTTGATGTCTAGAGAGCACTTATCGTTTGCTCAACTTTTATTTGCTAAACTATGAAATATTCTTAATTACTTGTAAATTGCAATCTCGAGGGACTGTTTTAATGATGCAAGCGATAGCTGCGTGTGCGGTTACATAACTCGGCCGGCACTCCAGCGGACTGGCGAGGAAGCGGTGTTGTACTTCTGCGCCGGCGCACCTTGCGACACTTCCCCGCGAGCACACGCGATGTGTCCACGATACACTTATCGGCCTCTAATCTAGCATTTCTTGCAGTTTAACGAACTATAATAAAAATTGATCTAGTTACACAAGCGAATTATTAGCCACACACGGACTATGAATTGCTTACACATTTTCGCGCGAACACGCGAGGGAATACTTTTGATTCTAGATCGCGTTGGATGCAATGCATGTCGCATGTTATACATTTTCGTGAACTAAAGTAGGCTTCAGATTTAATTTATAAATACTATAAAGTATTAATTAAAACAGATGTGAAACAAACATTGTTACGTAGTGCGGGACGCTGCCTAGCTAACACATCGCGTGCAGGTCGCGACTCGCGGGTACAACAACCTCCGCTGACTAGTGAACACGGCTCATGCCCATTTTCCATTGTAATCATGATTAATTTAGAGCTAACGAGCGCGGCCGGCGAAAGTGCCGCCAGCGAACACCGGTCGCGCTCCCATTGCGCCTGCAGCCCGCGACTGCACGGACACCGACCGGCACCAATACATGCCACTCCCTTTTTGGGGGGCCTTGACATTCGCACTCAATTCCACGTTCCGTCCTACTTCAAATCAGCTTTGCAGCCGTGAAATCGGACGTAAGTATTCCACTCAATCATCGACAACACTTCTACACCTTGATAAGATTGGGGCAAATATATGATGAGCAGTCACTAAGTGTTAGCGGGCAGAGTAGTGGTGGTCCAGTAGTTACGGCCCCGAGTTACGATTCGTAGGTCGTGGTTTCGACGACAGGCAGGCGGATTATTTTGTGTAATTTATTTCATCACCACTGATATCAAAACGGTGAAGGAAATCATAATGAAGAAACTGGCATGTCTTAGAACCAAAAATACGAAGACATGTGAAAGAATTACCAACACGCACTGGGCCCGTCTGATAGATTTTGGTCCATTCCCCATTACAGAGAGGAGTCCTGTGACCCAGCAGTGGGACTGGAACATTACAGGCTGATGATGCTGTGGGCACAAAGTGGCGAGTGTGACAGTGAGGACGACGCGGACGGCAGTTAGTTAAAGTTTTGATTCGGAGCGCCCTTAATTACGTTTCCGTATTAACGCAGCCAGTCACCATCACCAGGCGCGCGCGTGCGCCGCCGCCGCCCGTAGGAACACCACTCACTTGACGGTTTAACTACTGCCTGATTATTTATAATTATTATGAGCTTGGATTGCCAAGAATCACGAAGACTATATTTTCAGGTACTTAAAGGTAGTGTCATCGAAACAAATGTCATCAAGTAGCTGGATTATATAGGCTGCCATGCAAAGAGAAATGTGAGAATAGAGAATGAGACGAAAAGGTTGTAGTAGGTACACCAAACTAATCTTTATCCAATTGGACATTTATATGGACACTACAGTGTTTGGATTTTCTAAAGCAGGCAGCATTAACTATCTATTACTCTCCACCGAGATTTAGTGCAAGCAGTGGCCTGGCTGAGTGATGCACCGCAGATGAGCGTAGCCTTGCAAGCCGGAACTTGTTACCAGGCCTTAGCTTCACATATAACACTAATGACCCTCACATAACCCCGACGAGGAAATCATTTAATGCTAATTTGTAACACATGCATTAGCGCATAATTAAACAGAGACTCAGATAAGGCAGCAAAAACAATCAATATAATACTCGGTATTACTCGTATAATGTCGGTTTCACACGATCACGTAGCACGTGAGTGCAATGCTGATTCAGTAACGGTGGATCGCAAAAATATAAGACCTACTTAGCTTCATTAGCGATGACTAACTGAAGGAACTGATGACGCACACTACAAAGAAAATGAAGCAAGAAAAAGTTACGAGTGTGTAACTGTGGGCACAAGCAGTTAGCGAGCGATACGATACACCTATCGTAGATAGCAGAGATAGCTGATGCCGCACGCCGCACGCCGACCAGACCGCTGTTACCGAACAGATTAGCCGCGATAACTACAGCTCAGCAGATAGTACTCATTGGCATTGCATAACGTGTTTGTTACATTACTATAATTGCTCAATGTGACAATATCGACAAATTAGAGTTGTGCTCGATCTGATGTACCGAACTGGCGGTTTGAAGAGTAAATTAACATATTGGGGGACTAAGAAAGTAAGGGCCCATAACCAAGGGAGAAGCTGTGCCTTGGAAGTAGTACAATCGATTCAGTACCACTAAGGGCCGGCTCTCAAACCTTACCTCTTCCTGTTGATCTATTGTTTTTAACCTTTGAGAATGCATTGTGCTTTTGAGATAAATACCTAGGTAGACGTACATCAGGCAATACACATTCAATTCGGAAGGGCATGGCATTCGACGCGCTATGCTATAGAATCGGCAAGGTCGTCCGCGCAGGCGCAGGACAGATGCGCCCGCGGCGCCCGGGGTTCACTCACCAAGTAAACACGTTCTGACATTGCACTACAATGACGGAACAATAACAATATTCTTCGTGCTCACGATGATGCTCAAGAATTTTCCTTGTAGAGCGGAGCAATGAACGATGCAAATAAGTAACTTAATGTTCGCAACAATCTCTGCATTGATGGATGTGTTGACTACCTGTTAGAATGTAGTTGCATGTCTATTTTAGTGTTTCTTGGTTACAAGGACGAATCGTGATATCTTGGCTCGAATTAATATCTCTATTCGGCTACAGTTTTAAGGACGACAAATTCAAGGCACACACTCTTTATGAAGCGAGTATTGTCTGGGAACTAGTTCCAGTCCAGGTGTAGGTTATGAACTATAGATTCGCTAAAAAATTCGGCTGCAGACTGCAATGAGTACCTATAACGCGAAGTTGTAACCGATCGCAAAACTGTCACCTAAGTGTAATACGGTGAAGGTTGTGTCGCTAACATCGCACGAAATGCTACCAAATGTTAACACAGTATCGATGTAATTAAATATTGTACGACTCACAAACGGTGCGGGAGTAAACACGTAGATAATGAATAAGTCATTTGAACGCGATCGAGTGATCGGCTGCCGAAAATACAGTCAAAGGGTCAAGTACCTACCGAGGTTAGGTTTAGCTCCGAGTTCAGCACACGAGACTGGAGTGCTAATGATTCTCTGTAGTTCATGGAAACTTTTTGATACGAGTATGCTAATATAGCCGCTGCCATATTTAAAGCAAATATGAGTAATGAAATACCTAATGACAAATGTTATTCAAGTGCAGTGCAAAGTCACAGATATTAGCCATGCATGCAGCTGTCAATTTAAAAGGCATGCGCATACATTGCGTTATTTAATAGACACTCGTTATCTTGTGTATTCATCATCATCATCATCATATCAGCCGAAAGACGTCCACTGCTGGACATAGGCCTCCCCCAAGCGTCGCCACTTTGACCGGTTCCGTGCGTCTCGCAACCAACGTATCCCTGCAACCTTCACCAGGTCGTCGGTCCACCTGGTGGGAGGCCTTCCAACGCAACGTCTTCCGGTTCGCGGTCGCCACTCCAGAACCTTTCTGCCCCATCGGCCATCCCTTCTTCGAGCAATTTGCCCTGCCCACTGCCACTTAAGTTTGGCAATTCTCCGGGCTATGTCGGTAACCCTGGTTCTCTTGCGGATCTCTACATTTCTGATTCGATCACGCAAGGAAACTCCGAGCATAGCCCTCTCCATTGCCCTTTGTGTGACTGTAAGCTTTCTGATGAGGCCCATTGTAAGCGACCACGTCTCAGAGCCATAAGTCATCACTGGCAACACACACTGGTCATAGACTTTCGTCTTGAGACACTGTGGTAAGTTAGACGAGAAGATACCGCCAACTTCCCGAACGCTGCCCAGCCGAGTCGGATTCGACGGTTGACCTCTTTATCGAAGTTGACCCTACCCAACTGGATCGTTTGTCCCAGGTAGACATAGTCGCCCCCAACTTCGAGTGTATAGTCTCCGACCTTAATAGGAGTGGGTGTAACATGGGCATTCATCATCACTTTGGTTTTGTCCATGTTCATCCTAAGACCCACTCTTTCGGAAGCTCTACTGAGGTCATCGAGCATTATACTGAGGTCCTCCATGGTCTCAGCCATAACCACTATATCGTCGGCAAACCGAAGGTGAGTGATGTACTCGCCATTGACGTTGATGCCTAGCCCTCTCCAGTCCAGAACCTTGAAGACGTCCTCCAGTGCAGCGGTGAACAGCTTCGGAGATATGACGTCTCCTTGTCTCACACCTCGCTGCAAATGTACGGGTTCCGAGGTCTGATTCTGAAGTCGAACTGACATGGTGGCGTTTTTGTATAAACACTTCAACACCTCGATGTACCGGTAGTCAATTTGGCACAAGAGACTGCAGTACAGCCCAAGTCTCGATCGAATCGAAGGCTTTCCCGTAGTCCACAAACGCTAAACAGAGAGGCAGGTTGTACTCTTCGGTTTTCTGTATAACCTGCCGCAGCGTATGTATGTGGTCTACGGTGCTGAAGCCTTTACGGAATCCGGCTTGTTCGGGAGGCTGGAAATCGTCAAACCTGCGCGCGAGACGATTCGTGATGACTCTTGAAAACAGCTTGTAGACGTGGCTAAGAAGTGAGATGGGCCTATAGTTCTTCAGTAAGGCATTGTCACCCTTCTTGAAGAAGAGAAGAGTACCACCACACCCCTGCACCATGCCTGTGGCGTCCTCCCCTCGAGTATGACGGAATCAAACAGCTTCTGAAGGGCCTTAAGGACCGGTTTCCCACCCGCCTTCAGGAGTTCGGCCGTGATTCCGTCATCACCCGGCGCCTTGTTGTTCTTAAGCTGTTTCAGAGCCATCCTAATCTCATACAGGCTGACGTCCGGAATGTCTTCGGTATAGTGTCGGGTCAATCTAGCTCTAGGGTCATTGGCTAGATTTGCGACGGGTTTACTGGTTGACGTGTACAACTGCCCATAGAATCTCTCGATTTCCCTCAGAAGCTCCGGTTTGGCGGATACGATCCTGCCATCATCGGTCTTCAGTTTCGTGAGCTGGCTCTGCCCAATAGACAGATCTTTTGCAAAGACCCTGGAGCCCTTATTCCGCTCAATCGCTTTTCAAGGACTTTGAGATCCGTCTATTTAGCTGCCGGTATTTCAACACATCGTCTGAAGACTGCAGAATCATATCACGCCTCTCCTTCATGAGCTTGAGAGTAGGACCAGAGAGCTTTCTGTTCCTATCTGTACGGCGGGTCTTGAAAAACTTAGACCCGACCGTATGGACAGCTTCCACGAACCCATCGCTGTATTCGTCCACGGAGCTTCCTAGGCACTCGAAACGATTCTGGAGTTCGAGTTGAAAGGTTTCGGGGTTTTGGACCTGGATTTGTGCTGGGCGGAGCGTGGACTTCATCAGTCGAGACCTTTCAAGCTTGACATTAATGTTCAATGTGCCTCTTACCAAGCGGTGATCGCTCCCGGTTTTCACCGAGTTGATCACAGAGACATCATTGAACATTTGCTTCTTGGTTGACATGATGAAGTCGATCTCGTTATTAGTTGCACCATCGGGGCTTTGCCAGGTCCACTTCCTGTGCTCACGCTTTCTGAAGAAGGAGTTCATCATGTAGAGGCCCTCCTTCTCCATAAAACTGGCCAGTAGGTGACCCCAGTGGTTCCGACGTCCAACTCCAAATTGCCCCACTTGCAGCTCATCCTCGTCTCGTTTGCCCAGTTTCGCGTTAAGTCCCCCATGACAACGGTGAAGTAAGTTTTAGAACCATGCATGGCTCTAGAGATATCCTCATACATGGTCTCTACCTCGTCGTCGGGGTGTGCCGAGGTCGGGGCGTAGACCTGTATGACCTTCAGCGAATATCTTGCGGATATTCTGAGTATAAGGTACGCCACCCTGGTCGACACACTCTCGATCTTCACCACGTTGTTCACAAGGGACTTGTGGACGATAAAGCCGACACCACCCTGGGACTGCCGGTCACCCTCTCGGAAATAGAGCAGGTTACCGGATTTGAGGATTATAGAGTCCTCCCCCTCTCTTCGGACTTCAGATAACCCTATAATGCTCCATCGTAACCTGCTCAATTCTTCCTCGAGTTCGGCTGTGTATTCTAACTCTACATAAACCTTAAGTCTTTTATTTTGCACAAACTGACTGAGGTATGATTCATGCGGTGACTTATTTTAAGGCGATCAATATCGACTGGTGGACGTCGATCGATTGCAGTTTCGCAGGTGTCCACCCTTTAACCCAAACAGTCGCTTGCCCTACTTAACCCGAAATTGTTGTAATTGTTTTGGTTTTGCCTTTCAACTTTATCTTTAGATGGAGGTGCGCCAATTCATTGCTTGTTATTGGTCAGTGCTTCAACACTCCCATTACTGTCTTTATGAAATTATATTGTAATTTATAATTAATTTATGGGTGGAAAATTCCATCGATCGGTCTAGTGATGGACTATGGTATATGGCGCTAGTGCACGAGTATGGAGCAAATGAAGTGATTTGCTTGCGCGTGCGCCGCCGCCGCGCCGAGAGTTGTGCGGCTTCGCGACAATTAAAAACAAGGAAACATTAGCGTGTCAGTTTGTCACCGCATGTGTGTGACCCCAGCACGTCAGCCCGCATAATTACACCTCACCCACTAACCAATTCATCGTGAAATCAGCGGAATTGATTGATACAACAGGAAAAATTGACCCAAAACTATCCCATATAGTTAGTCATAGTCCAAAATTGGTCCTTACTTTATCGTTAATTAATTCCATGGGAAATTGAATTTATGTTTTTATTTTTAGAATTATAAAGTTTGTTATCGGTCTATTACATAATGACAAATGACTAATAGAGAAGTGGTGGCCCAATGGAATCTATCGGCCGCTACTTACAAGTTGTAGGTCGTGGGTTCGAACTGTTCGAACCCAGTACTTATGTATGGAGTTTCTTGTGTGTTCTTCTCTATAACAAGCTACTTTGCCGAATGCACGGTAGAATCAATTTTTATTACTTGTAAATTTTACGTTTTTTTTGACGTTCAAAAGCGCCGCTTGGTGGCCTAGTTGAAATAACTTGGACTTGGACTTTGACTTTGACCAGGCAGGCGCTTTACTTTGTGTAAATTATTTCATCACCACTGCTCTCAAAACGGCGAAGGAAACATAGTGAGGAAACCGCCATGCCCCTTTACCAAAAATGCGAAGATATGTGACATCCACCAAACCACTCTGGGCCCGCATGGTGGATTCCCCATTCCCCCTCACAGGCCTGTGTCCCAGCAGAGGGAACATTAATAGGCTGATGATGATGAAATAACTAATTATAATGTGACTACTATAGTAAATAAATTGTTCATCAGCCGATATTGCAAGACTAATAACAATAACAATCGGCTGTCGGACCGAAGGTCTGCGTGCACCGTGGAGTGACGAGGCCACACACATGTCAGGAATGTGTGACATATTATTGATAGGTTGTCGTAAACAGCACCTTTACGACCGGGCGGCGGAGTAGCGGCTAAGAAACGTTTAGTGAGTCGCAACACTTCCTAGTATTTAACGGACCAGTGGCTCAGCACTTAATATCACGGTGCATTAAGATGACCAGTTAAGTAATAAACCTAGCTAGCTCCGACTCTTGTAGTGGCTTTACCAGCGGAAGACATAGCAAACAGAATTAAAGAACGTTCTCCATCACCTAACTGATTCGATGCCTCCTTTATCGATCGAAACATATCACATATACTTATTTACAATCAATTAGATATCAATGCGACAAACAACGAGTGCTATAATCGTGGTTCCATGACATTAACTGCTTTAATATTTTCCATGACATTAACTGCTTTAATATTTTCCATGACATTAACTGCTTTAATATTTTGGAATTTTCCATCAATGAATTCAATCAGTTAGCAAGATAAAGACTACGTAGAAAGATCAGCAATTACGAATAGAATAATATAACAATTATTATTGTAACTTTACTGGCAAATCAGTGTAATTCACGGACACAGGAACATTTTACGGAATGCGTGTCCAAATTAGCAATATTTCCTGTTCATCATTAAAATAACCAAATATAGTCTGGTTTGCTCTGTTGCAAGTTTGCAACAATCCTTTGTAGGAAATAATATTTTTTGATTAAGTAAATGATAGATGGAAACATTTACTTAATATAATAGATGGTGTCGATTAACGGAACGATCTCTATCGTTAGAAGAAGCATATCGCCCTGGACATTAGAGGTAAATGATTAAGGATTTGGAAGTCTTTGTTTTCCACCTTCTAAGCGGACAGAATAGAGGCCCAACCAACATACCAAACATCACCTAGCTAGTGATGGATCGATAAATGTTAAGTCCCCAGAGCTAGGATTCTAGTCTACGGACACTGGCGAAATAGAAACTTATCAGACGTGTGGGGAATTAAGCAGAGATTTACAAGATTGAGTTAGTGGCTAATTATAATTTGAGTGGACACCGTGAACGTGATGGAGGATCGTTTGTAAACGCGGCGCGGCATCGGCACTTTCGCCGAGTGCTCCCGCTACCCGCGACGCCCGGCTAAGACCACGGCGCCCGCGGAGCGGACGACGCGAACGGCGACGCGACCGAGTTCTGCTGTACTTATTGTCATCAACGTGAACTGCTATTATTTGTACACGATTTATCGCGAAAGTAGTTTAATCTGAATCGAGAAGTAAATCGATACGTCTTGTATTAACCGTATTTTCTTTAGAAATGCTAGACAATTTAGCGAAAAATTAATTTAACGCTCGTATTACAACAACTATCTGTGTAGGTCGAGTCATCGCCTGATTCACTTTAAAAAATACGAGTTGATAAGAGAAAGCATTGATTTTAAGGTTTAAGTGTTTTTATAAACACTTATTCTCATTGGGAATTATTCCAGTAAGTTCCGACTTCCGTGTTACATAAAAAATAACCATTGACGGGTATCGAACCCACGAGATGCGGCGTAGAAGTTCTAGATGTACAGTACGTACAAGTTGATGACACCAACAGCGGGCGAAAACTGTGTGTTTAATCATCATCATCATCATCATCATCAGCCTTTTAATGTGCCCACTGCTGGGACACAGGCCTCCTCTCCGCGAGAGGGAATGGGCCGTAATCCACCACGCGGGCCTAATGCGGGTTGGTGAATGTCACATGTCTTCGAATTTTTTGTTCTAGGTCATGCCGTTTTTCTCACGATGTTTTCCTTCACCGTTTTTGAGAGCAGTGGTGATGAAATAATTTACACAAAGTAAAGCGCCTGCCTGGGTTCGAATCCACGACCTATAACTTGTAAGTCGCGGCCAATAACGCTGGGCCACCACTGCTCGGAACTCGAAACTTTAATGGAACAAAATAATAAACATTCCTATTAGTTAGTAATTTTCCTGATTTGGACATAACATTATTACTGGCGTATGGCGTAACTCATCATTATCGACATCACAACAATGGCTGCATAGAACATTGGGCAGTTGCTTCATCAACTATGTATTTCCAATTTCCGATCATGAGGTCAGACATCATAAGTTAATAATTTCTAATTATAGCGCTTGCCTAACGCATTTAACAGCAACGTTAGCGAATTCCCGGCGATGCGTTATCACTCTGATAAGAATATATTCAGGTCAATATCTCGTGATAGTAGATGTGTACCTTGCTCTTACAGGCCGTTTACACCTTACGTAAATACGTGCTGAGTATCATCAGCCGTATTTCGGCTTCTGTAAGTCTCTTAGACTTGCAAAAATATTATATGTGCGGGTCCTAGAGGGCGCCGGTGTCCGTGTGCCTGCACTTGTAGCCTTGTCAACAGAGTGATAAGTGCCACTCCCATGTTACTACAAGTGTGTTGATTGTAGCACTTTTAGATAGTATTTCACAAAATTTTATTTCAAGCACTTACACATAGGTACTTCAGTTATAACTGGAAAAATGATTCAGAAAATTGTTGCACCATGAAGTAATTTGATAAAGGCATCTTCATAAAATAATAAGCCACACCTACACTGAGAAACCTCAAATACCTAATAGATTAGATTTCCTTGCATGTAATCAACCTGTTACATATATCCTACTACATATTCCACTTGCTACAAGTCTAAACAGAATTGGAAAAATATGCATATGGTACAGGGGTACACCTCTGCATTACTCTTCAGAGAGTACAGGTGTGATGCTATGTTTTATGTAATGCACCTAAGGGATTGACCACTTATAATAATAATAACTTATTATTACAAGTGGTCAATCCGGAATAGAAACTTGTTGGAATAAATGTGTCTAAATAACTCACCCTTTATAAGTGGTTCCATGACGATGTTGACGTCTTCCTGCGGGATCATGTCCATGAGGCGCGCGATGTCGGTTGCCAGCATGTGGTCCACCACCTCCAGCAGCTTGGGCTTCAGCGGGTGGAACTTTGTGAAGTCGTGGTTGGCCAGTGTCTCCTGCATCTTCTTGATGTCCGGGAAGTCTCCAGGGGAGATCTGCTGCTCCCTCTGGATGCGGTCGTACACCTGACCCAGATTCTTTATCAAGTCTTTCTTTTTACCATCCTTCCCAAACATAGAAGGCATCTCTTTCCTTAACTCACTGACAATGTATGCGTGAACCTTAGCGAGCCGAGCCCTCTTGATCAAGTCATTCAGTTTGCGCAAAGCAGCATTTCGTGGCAGGGACTGCATATCTCTGAAGAGATCCTGTTCTTCGTCCTCAAACAATCTTCTGTTGACATCATAGCGTAAAGGTTGGTCCCAAAAAGATCCAATGTATACTCTGGCCACCTCCGGTGTCTGCAGCACTTTGCCTAGCGACCACATCAGAGCACCGTACACACGCATCAGTTGCTGGTGATCGATCATATCGGCTTTGTTCAGTACGATACGAATTTTGTCGTCATGGCCGCGCAGAGCCTCGATACTGCGCCTGAACTCGTCCGATATGTCGAGCTTGTGCGCATCGAACAGCAGAATGATGCGGTCCACGCGCTCCGCGAACCACTCCAGCACACCCGTGAAGTCGTAGCCCCGGTCCACGCGTTGCTTCTCGCCTGACAGTATGCCGGGAGTGTCCACGATGGAGATGCCCTTGAGCACGGGCGATGCCACCGTGGAGCACTGGAAGCGGTTGAGGAAGGCATTGCCGAACTTGCTGAGCGGCCGGAACTGTTTCTTAGGGTCCACGACGAGTGCGTTGCCGGGGATCACGCCTTCCTTCTCGTCGTACATGACGGCGATGAACCTGTCGGTCGTAGGCTCCGGGCCTATCCTGATGCCGGGGAAGTCTCGCTCCAGCAGGTATTTGATGAATGTGGTTTTACCGGTGGAGTATTGTCCCACAAGCAGGATCATAGGCTTAGCATCGAAGTCCGGCTCCTCGAGCTGCGGCGAGTGGAAGTCGTGGAACTGGTAGTGCTGCTCCAGGGGTAATAATTTTGTCTTATAAATCCTTTTGAGCCCTTCCACGACATTTTCGAGAGTCTCGGATTTTTCACCTTCCTTCTTTAGCCAACTAAACATTTTGTCTGTAAATTGATTCGCTTTGTAATTATAATAAACAGGACGGCACGGGCACTAGTTCACTCACTGCAACACTTCAAAATATTTTACAACAAATACGGTGAGACCACCACGATCATCCTCCCCCACAAAAATGAAATCAAATGTCAAATGACGTGTGTGACATGACGCATGATGTGACGTGCCTGAACGAATGTTACTATTATTTTTTTTTTTTTTTTTTTTTTTTTTTTATTCGTTATAGGCTCGCGTTTGACCACTATCTCGCCTGATGTTAAGCGATGATATGGTCGAAGGTGGAGCACGCTTGCCTAGAAGTAACCTATAAATACCTCATTATAAACAATACAGAATTCGAATTTATGGCAACAAACTTAAATCTATATTTCATTATTGTATTTTCGGTCATAAAAAAGGATGTTCACATGCCCTGATTCATTCTCATTCATAAGGACCAGATATGATTTTATTTACATTATATCTTTATTATTTTGTAAAGAAGTAAACATATTTTGTATTTTCAATCCTAAATTGTGATAAATGGAACGTAAATTCGGATATTTTTGACAGTAGACCCGTGCTTGTTACGTCGGGAGTTTTTGGCGGGATTTTCTCGAGTGCAGTTCAGCGGCTGTTAATATTATTTGCAAATTGATTTATAGTGGATATTGTGATATAAAATTGGTGTAGTTTTGTGTCTCAACTGTCTACGCAATTGACAATATGTAAAAACGTTAACAGAAGCGATCTCGGGATAGTGGAGCGGAGTATTTTATTGTAGTATTGACTACCTCTGCAAAGCTTACTGGGAAGGCTGACTCGATGCAATTTGCTGCCAAATGCTCCAAGAAACATTAGAATGTGTTGCATCCGCGTTCTAATGCATACTAAAGAATACAAATACTGATGACTAGGCAGCATGGTCTCAGACCTTAGCCTGTTCCGTTAGGAACAAACATACAAAAAAAAAAAAAAAAGCTTGTTACGTCAATGTCATGTCATTTGCACCATTCGCAATTTCGCAACAGATTCGCAGTGTCCTTAACGTTTAGACTGTAACAAAAAACTATTATAATGACTACTTTTCACGATGAAATAGAAATTGAAGACTTCGAATATGAGGAAGATGAAGACATGTATTACTATCCGTGTCCATGTGGCGATAGGTTTCAAATAAGCAAGGTAAGAATTTATTAACTTAATTACTACATGTGTTAAATTCGTATTTGCGTAATGTTTAATTGGTAGCATCACATGGCACATCGTTGCGTCCACTAGATCAATACAGAAAACCGTTATGCTAGTTTCTATTAAATATTTGAAACTGGTAAATGTTAGTTGCAGTTGAGCAGAACACAATAATAAACTGACATTTTGTTTCAGGAAGAGTTACTGGAAGGTGAAGAACTAGCGACTTGTCCAAGCTGCTCACTTATAGTCAGAGTTATTTATGATTTGGTAGGTAAATATTTTTAATAGGTCACTTTACCCTGGGAATATGTTCCCTTGGGATGATTTCCGACTTTCATGCAGGCAAAGCAAAGGGCAGAAGCTAGTTAACTCCACGTCCAGTTCACAAAATTAATACAGAAAATATAAAATGCTAATTCTGTTCAAGTTGTTTCTAACATATTTGTGAATTGTTTCCAGGAAAAGTTAAAGGCAGAAAGTGAAGAAAAACATAAGGCAGAAAGTAATAGAGAAGCTGTGAGGGCGTAAGGCGAGCCAGTCAGTGATACACCTTGAAGCGGCAAGCCTTGCTGATGGAGCACTGAGCAGTGACCCCAGCCGAGAGATGCGGGGCCCAGAGACCGGACTGTGATGTTGTGAGATGAAATGCAGTTTATGAGCTATAAACAATCACCTGTTGGTTTTATTACTTACCAATTCCACTCATCCTTTGTTTTGTATCAGGTCTTTTAAAGATGTTTCTAGGAATTATAATTAGCTATTATTCAAAAGACAACAATAGAATATTGTGTCTGTACAAATAATAACTATTTATCTAAGGGGCAAAGTACATTTACACATTTGATTGTAAGCTAGGCGTCAGATTCTGTTGGATGTGCATTTGGCTCATTTTTTATCTTAACAGGAATATGTGCATTAAGTTGTGAAGATAGTGGTCAATATGCTAAGAGTATGTACACTTAATTTATAATTATCTTTTTAATGAGGTTTTAATTGCCAACACAATCAAAATAATTAAACTGTTGAGATGTAAATGAAACAGCATATAGTGGTAAGTGATCTATTTTACACTCCTTAAAAAATATGATAAACACATTGTCTTACATTTACAATAATAGTGTATAATTTGTTCTCTAAAATAATAATATTTAAATAAGTCACATGATAGTACAATCAACTAAACAAGAACTTGACTAGCTAGTATGAAACTTGACCTATGCTCCACATACCTAGGATACTCAAGCTAATCTGTGCCATATTGTCATAAGTTTTTAAGATGCCCATTCATTGGCAGTTCAAATGCACCCTATGTGGACTGAAAATTATATGAGATCACTAAGAATATTAGACTATGAGAAAGTTTCCAATTTGGCCAACTTGGTGTTTACTTAAACTGCAAATAAATGGGGGTGTAATTATCAACAAGATTACAATACATAATATACCCACTAAAGACGTAACTGTCACTTATAACAATAAGTTGTAATAATACAATAAGTACATTGTGATAATTTAGGGTATTGATAATATTATTGCTTACAATAATTTTATTATAAATGTGCCACACCTCTCCATTGTATGTTCCCAGGACATCAAGATTACAAATGGGAAATATATATACATTAGCTTATTATTATAGATTCACTTTTCTTCATAATTAATATTTAATGAAGTTGTAACATCATGGGAACATGGGGGGTTCATGTGGCATTCCACATAGTAACTGCTAGTGATCTAGGCTATATTATTTAAACACAGAAGCTTCAGATAGCAGGTACATTGGAAGGATAATGTTGAGCTAATAAATTAGACTAACATCGTGCCTATGTAACAAACCAATAAATATTATTTAAAATGGACTTTGGAAACTACATAACTAGGCAAGCGTAAAGCAATAGATACTGGAATGAATACAACAAGCACACATAATGTAAGCCTGGCTGAACAAGTCTTCAAACTTAAGTAAAATACTAAAAAATAAATTATTTAGTTCCTATTTATGTAAAGGTTATATTTGTCATAGTAAAATATATGCTTAGAATGCGTTACATGCAAAAATTATACTTATGAGCTAATAGGCTCACTACATTCGATCATAGTCTGACAAACACTTGACTTAGTTAACACAATGTAGTGTGGAGTAGTAAGAAGTAACACTCCAAGCATAGTCCTATCATTAAAGTCAGAGAGTCGAAAGGGTCATTTGAATTTAGTCAGAAGCGTGTATAATATATTACACAATATAAAAATTAAGCTTTGCAATATACATATCACACATATTATCTAGTCTTGACTCCGGTCTTCTTTCACCGCGCTCTTTTCGCGCCGCAATTTTCTTACGTCTCACATAATGCGCAAGCATTATTTTCACGTTTTTGTAATATCTTCAATTTTGACAATTTAATATTATAAAAAAAATATTGGAGATGAATATTGTTTCGAGGTAATTATTTGATATTCAGATGACTATTTTCTAAGTTATAAGACATAACGTCGTTGATAGACCAATTCCGCGTATCTAACATTGTTAAATACCGCGTATGTACAAAAAAATCAAAAATGAGATTTCGCGGTTTTAGGTAACTGATTGTGATTGGCGTCGAACCGTATCACAATTTTTTGAATAGACCCATAGGAAGACGAGTGGGTATATCAAAAATAACAATACCGCGGATCTTTCGACGAACAAGTTACGACACGAAAACCGCGTATCCGCGCCAATTTGTATTGAGTGTGTGCAACTGTGCAGTGTTTATGTGACGCTCCGGGAAAAAATTGTTTTAATATGTAATTACTGGATTATTTTTAATGTGGGTATGACACACGTATTCTACACTTTAATATAAATAAAATTGTTTTTTTATCTGAAATTGTGTGATTTCGAGTATAGTACATCAGATTAAGAAGAACGAAACGGTCCTATACTCAAGTTCGTTCAAAGTTCTGCTGATTAGTTTTTTAGAAAATTAGTTTTTTGGTCCTCCTGTAAAATCAGCGAGAGTGTACATGCGCTGTATTTAACAATGTTAGTTACGCGGAATTGGACTATCAACATTATTAATGTCAGTTCCCGTGTCCACATAAAACAAAAAGATGTACAGCACAGCATGTTTCTGTACTGCAACAAAATAGGAACTTATGAATTTGTACGACTGACCGAGTTCGGAACTCAAGGGAGGTTCGATTAAATGACGAAACGAAGTAGTTGGCCGCGCAGCTATCGCAGCGCCCTCTGCGGCCTGCGGGCGCACTAGGCGGGGCGCGGGGGCGCGGGCGGGGCTGGGGGGGGCGGCGCGGCCGACGTCACGGCCGCACTGAGCGCCGCCAGCTGCGGGCTGGGCGCGGGGGGCGCGGCCTGCGGGCGCACTAGGCGGGGCGCGGGGGCGCGGGCGGGGCTGGGGGGGGCGGCGCGGCCGACGTCACGGCCGCACTGAGCGCCGCCAGCTGCGGGCTGGGCGCGGGGGGCGCGGCCTGCGGGCGCACTAGGCGGGGCGCGGGGGCGCGGGCGGGGCTGGGGGGGGCGGCGCGGCCGACGTCACGGCCGCACTGAGCGCCGCCAGCTGCGCGCTGGGCGCGGGGGGCGCGGCCTGCGGGCGCACTAGGCGGGGCGCGGGGGCGCGGGCGGGGCTGGGGGGGGCGGCGCGGCCGACGTCACGGCCGCACTGAGCGCCGCCAGCTGCGCGCTGGGCGCGGGGGGCGCGGCCTGCGGGCGCACTAGGCGGGGCGCGGGGGCGCGGGCGGGGCCGGGGGGGGCGGCGCGGCGGACGTCACGGCCGCACTGAGCGCCGCCAGCTGCGGGCTGGGCGCGGGGGGCGCGGCCTGCGGCGGCGGGTGGATGTTGAAGTGGCGTACGGCCGCTTCTAGCGCCACGTTGTTACCGCTGAAGTACGCCGACACCGCGTTGTGGAACAGCAGCAGCTGCTTATTCATCACCTTCACCTGTTACACCGACAGATCCTTCAGTATAGTTTTTTTATTATATTTATTATGACATAGTTTAGTATTGACACCAGAAGACTGTAGGCCGGTCTCATGCGGTAGCTTCAGTTTGACAGCGGACTCATCCCGCAGACGCTCGATATTGCTGAGCACTTACCCTGTTCTCGTGCAGCAGCTTCAGTTTGACAGCGGAGTCGTCCCGCAGGCGCTCGATGTTGCTGAGCACTTACCCTGTTCTCGTGCAGCAGCTTCAGTTTGACAGCGGAGTCGTCCCGCAGGCGCTCGTAGTGTCTCCGGTGGCGTTCGATGTTGCTGAGCAGCAGTTCGGGCGGGTTGCCGCCGCTGGCTTCCAGCTCGCTGCGGTATGCATCATACTCCACCCTGCAAACACGAACATAGCTATTCAGCCCAAGGAATTTGTAATCTACAATTAATTAATTATTTTCTTCTGTTGTAACAGCAATTATTTTCAATATTTTAAACAGATGTGAACACAAAGAGTTTGTTCTCCAGTAAGAGAAATTAATCAAAATAGTAGTAATTCATGTTTATGCCAATCAAGAACAGGATGTCTTTTATAACACAACTTTGATAGGTGGTGCATCTTGCAGATTTAGGTCTGTTCCAGTCAGTAGGAGGTTCACGTACCTGGCGGCTTCGTACTGGCGGATGGTGAGCAGTGTGTCCTCGATGGTTTTGTTGGTGAGTGTGTTGAGCGAGTTGTTGAAGAAGTGCAGCGCGGCTAGCAGAGTGTCGCCGTTACGTGTGAGTGTGCGCTGCGTGTCCGCGTTGTACAGGAACCTGCGGTCACCACACGTCTGTCAGGGAACTATTCACAGCTTGCGTGTGATGTGGATGTGTGTGCGTGTGTGGGTACTGACTGGTTCTGCAGCTCGGGCGACTTCTGCGCCAGCTCGGCGAAGGCCTCGCCCAGCGCGCGCTGCGTGGCGGCGGCGGCGCCGAGCTGCGCCGTGAGCGCGCCCGACAGGCGCAGCACGCCCATGTACTTGCGCTGTGTCTCGCGCAGCATCTCGATCTGCGCCTCTAACTCTGCCGGGGGATATACATACACATACATACAAAAACTTAAGAGTTTGCTTAGGTGGGATGGTTCAGACGATAAAAGAAAGGCGACTACGACACCCTGAAAGACACACATGAATCATACTGGTAATGTTCTTCAGAAAAGGAGGTGTGCAGTACTCACAACCAGCATGCGTTTATGCCTAGATGTATGAATGTAAACGAAGTAAAAGGAGTATGTTAGGACAAACAATATATACAGAATAAATGAAACACCTCAGATACTGCATGCGCTTACACTAATTAAGTCGAACTTTTTTCATAGTTCCTCGATACGTTCTAGGCATTACCTAAATATTAAGACTGGGCCGAGCAAAAGATGCGCGCGGCAAATAGGTATTTACTGCAGCGCGCTAGTCGTGTGCGTCGTCACGCACACAATGACAAGTTCGCTCGAGCCCCGCTTGCAGTTGCATGACAAAAGTTGGTAACTAAAGGTTTTTAAAATTTGGGTCGTTGTGTTGAGTGACTTGAAATGACGAATATTTATTATTTAGATGGTTTTATATGTACATAAAGCCCATAATTAAATCTTATAATCTATATTATATAAAAAATAATGTTTGGTTGTATTGTACTATAGTAATACAATAACCGTTCCCTTACTATTCATCCGATTGCGATGAAATTTTGGCGTTGTGGATTGTAGGCCCGGGAATTTTACTGGGTTTATAGACTTTGTAGGTAGCTAGGGGAGTAGCTGTAGATGGGTAGGTACATTGCATAATAAAACCAGACCGTAATAAAAAAACTATAATTACCTAATGTGTGTTTTACCATTTTACAAAAAGCCCAGGGAAACGTAGTATATTTATTATACAGAATGTAACGGAAAGATCATATTTTAAAAATTGCTTTTGCTTCTGTAAATGGACAATTTTCTCCAGGGAAGTCGAAGACATTTTTCAAAAAAGAATTTTAATTTTTCATAAAAAGTTGTCACCAAATGACCAAATATTTGTGTGGGGTTATGATAAAAAAGATTATAAAAATAACTGGAAAAGAGACAAGAAGGGTAATATCAATCACATTTAAAAACATGATTGTTATTTTCCACCACTGGTGCATAACGGAATAACGTGCCCATGCGATTTACTGCGCTTTTCTTTTGCGTTTTGTTGTTTCTTCAGTTGCAAGTGTTCGTTTCGAATCTTTTTTTCTCCTTTTCATTGATCTTTCATTGAGATTTCATTCCTTGAGTTTCATTTGCCTATCTGACTGAGAACAAGGATTTCCGGCAGTAAGCAATCAAAATAAAAAGTCTTAAATTTTCTTCAATTTTAGACCAAAATTCTATTCTTCCTTGATAAGTTCAACCTTCATGTCCAATTCAGTCCAAACTGCAAATATGCGTGTTTTTCTTTGTGTAACATGAAGTTGTCCTTGTGCTTGGAAGTATCAATAAAGGTTTTTTTTTGTTTAATATTTCCTTCCTTGTCTCTTTCTTCGTTCTTTCTTCGTTCGATGATTCCCCTTCGGTCAGTTTTTTTGCAATAATAAGATTTGCATGTGCTATGATTTCCAAACACGTGGCCCGTTCAACAAACCCTGTTTCAGATCCAGAAATTTTTGAGAAAAGTTTTGTCATTTTGCGCATATATGTATATGTTTTGCAGCGCCAGTAACCAAACGAAGTATATTTTTTTACTTATTTTCGGTACCTTAATGGGTAGCTTGTGTTTCTAGTCAGCTAAAATGCAACATGTGAAACCCACTTCTACTGCCATGTATTATGATCTCGTCTTTATCTTCAGTTTCTTCTTCTATCAAAATGATTGAATATGAATCCGTATGTTTTGAAGAATACTGAAATAACATAAGAATATTGTAAGTAGTCAAAAAGCATGTCTTAGAACTGGAAACATACAGTCCCAAAACAGTAATAAAAACCGTACTGTAAACTTAGTTATATAAACTATAATAAATATGAGAAGGTTCCCCCAATATGATTATAAATAAATAGCCTTTAATTTATAATCATATTGGGGGAAGTGCGAATTCCAGTAGTACATACAAAAACTAGACTTAAGGTCTCGTGGTGCACGGTGCGCAAGTTGCAAGCAACTTGCTGATTACTCTTTGATATCTCTTAAAAAACAGTAGTATAGATACCTACTACTGTTTCTTGTGATAGATCAAAAATAAAATAAATTCACAATTATAAGAAAAATGTGATCCACCATCGTGTATTCTAAAAAGAATGTCAGATTTGCAATCAGCATCCCTAAAAGCCCATTACACGATACCCATATCGAATGTTTGAGAAAACTTTACATCCGCCATCTTGGATTTTAAAAAGAATATCAGATTTGCAATCGGCATCCCCAAAAACCCATTACACGATACCCATATCTAATGTTTGAGAAAAAATTGCATCGGCCGTCTTGGATTTTAAAATGCATGTCAGATTTGCAATCACCACCCCCAAAAACCCCATTACACGATACCCATATCGTATGTTTGAGAAAAAGTTGCATCCGCCAACTTGGATTTTAAAAAGAATGTCAGATTTGCAATCGGCATCCCTAAAAACCCTTTACACGATACCCATATCGAATGTTTGAGAAAAAGTTGCATCCGCCATCTTGGATTTTAAAAAGAATGTCAGATTTCCAATCGGCATCCCTAAAAACCCATTACACGATACCAATATCAAATATTTGAGAAACAATTGAAAAAATCGATTACCACAATTTATGAAATCGATAAACATACACAAAAAAACAAACATACAGCTGAACATAAAACCGCCTCATTTTTGAAAATCGGTTAAAAAGGAAATAAAATAAAAAAAATAGAAATACGTACTTTTTATGAGAACAGCATTATTTTTACTAAAATAATATTTAAAAACTAAAACAGAAATATGTATTGAATAATAAAAACATAAAAAGTAAATGTTAGGTATGCATAAAAATTCCTACACAAAAATCAAAAAATATGACTTACCTTATTCAACTATTTGCGGCAATGTATACGTACACAATAGATCGCGAATTATCGTTATCGGCGCGTCGCTCCACGATGAGACGTGACCTCTCTCCGAGCTCTCGTGGACGACTGAATTGACGACAGGTGCACGTTGCGTATGATTCAAAACAGCGCGACAATTAAGAAAAAAAAGAACACAAAAATAACTAAATGACATTTCGAAAATGTTAAAACACTAAATTGTGGTATGGTCATTAGAGATTAATATGAATTAAATATTGTGAAAAAATTCAACAGTTTACTATCAAAAATCATTAAAACGCTAGCATGCTATTTTAAGATTTTTGTCTAACTTTACGTATTTTTGTTATTTAAACTAGACAATATTTTTATTTTTGCCAACATAGAATCGTTAACACATTCATTGTGGTGTTCATTACATATTTTTTATCGCAATTATGGTAATAATATTGATTATATCCCTATAACTGTGACGATCGTTTTGAATTATTTTGCACGGTGCAGTCTTAATGCTTTGAAGTACTGTATTGCTGTCACTGTAAGCATGAACATGAATTCAACTGTACCAACGAAATTGTGCAAATTAGTTGCTAAAATTGTTTTCTCATTAGACCATTGCAACAATGCCTACACTATGAAGTATAATGTTTAATACATTTGAAATAAAACTCACCAGTATCCACAGTTCGTGAGCTCTTGCCGAGCTTCTCATAGAGTATCTGTTTGGTGCACTTGTATGTGGAGACTCCCCAATTGCGGATGGCGTCAAGCTTGGACGAGCCGGCTCGCAGCAACGTGCTGGAGCCCGCACCATTCTGTGACACATCTGGGGGAGCTGACATAAAATAACTTAAATTACTATTGGCATGGCAAATTCTTCTCAAAACTTAAAAACTTCTCTTCAGTTAACTCAATCTAACTCAGTAAACTAATTTGCCTTCTTCACATCTGATAATACAATATTAGTATTGTCTGTTTTGTATAGTTTAATTCAAATTAAATCTGCGATAGGCGGTCCAGTAAATGAATGCGCTAAACTTTCATCTAACAGAGCCAAATGGAGGGAGATCGTGAGGCGAGTGACAAGAACACCAGCGATCGGACAAAATTCATCGTGACCACGACCGCTCTGTCAAGAGCGGAACAAATAAGAAGAAGAAGAATAGTTTAATATTTTCCATCATAAAACAATGGTAGAATATAAATTCCTATTTGAATTGAAATTATCTAGATGTTTCACTATTGTCTTGACAATCAAAAGCAATATATTGAGACTGGCCTAGGTAACACACTGGAATACTAGTGTGTGTGATATGAATGCAAAATATACATTACTCTTGATTGATTTAATAGGACAGAATGTGATTTAGAAACACAGCACTAACTTCCAATTCAGTTTTATTGGGCAGAATCTAATGAGATGACTCACTTACTAACAAGATGAAGAGATAGATATTGTGAACTGGTATAGTTTATTATTGATGTGCCATGTTTTGTACGTATTTTTGTTGGGAATCTTAAATAAATAAGAAGAGCGTAAATGGTTAGGTATCAACTTTGTACAGATCTGTGTAGACAGTGACAGGCTGAGCTGAAGGCATACTGGCAGTTTGTAATGTTCACGTAAAGCAGGTGCACCATGAAGGCGAGGCGCTTACCGTACGCGGGCGGGAAGGGCATGGAGCGCGACGTGGGGAACTTGGGCTCCGTGCCGGACGTGATGGAGTCGCTAGACTCGCGCAGCGGCGGCGTGTCCTTCAGCATCTCGTGGATGCTGCGTTCCGATTGCCTGCACGAAAACAAACTATTACACCCACACACTAGCTACAACGGAAGCTGCTACATAAAACAGATAACAGTTCGGTATTATTGTTTCAATTCAAGACAATATTTTCTCTAAAACACGACACACCATTTAGACATCTTGTCGTATAATTGACGTCTGCCTACAGCGACTAAACAAGTCGATCGCAGTAAACACCCTGAACTTCTTCAATTACACGACAACGTTAGCATTTTTCATGGAAATGCCGGAAAATATTACAAAAATTTTATCAATCGACGCTAAGTAACTACCTACACTTTTGACAATGACAATTATTGACAAAAGCCCATATCTGTCTGATAAGTGGTGACACTGACAGCAGGATAGAAAAATAGGTTTACGTTAGGTTGGAAAATTGGCAGAATAGTCGGCATCGGCTCAGTTGCCAAGAAGGAAAAAAAAAAAAAAAAAAATTAGGTTGGAAAGAGAAGGCAACAATATTTTCATTTTGACGTCTAGGAGGCTTTTATATATTGAGCTAGGAAAAATATGGAGGCGCCCTATTATTCTATACATGCATTAGCTTATACAAATATGAGTGAAATACGATACAGAATGTGAAACATCATTTTGTATCATTTCTTCTAATGTAGTAATCGTATTTGAACAAAGGAAACAACAATATTTCAGTTATTGCTCATTATGGCAACATTTTGTTATGACGTAGTGACAGCTGTCAGTACGTGCCATATTCGCCGAAATTTGTGGTTGTGTTCGTGGTAGTCCTGCTGTCAAATGGTTGTTTACTTTTTGTATTATTAATGTGTGTGTGTTCCGTAATTAACACAACCATAGCATTGGCAGCCATTTTAAGTGCCATTTTAATGTTTAGGTAGGCACGTTTTTTTTGTAGGTATTTCGAATCCATACTATTTATTAGGTCTATGCTTTTATATACATTTATATTTATTGCTATGGCAACGTTATAGACGTTTTATGTTTGGATACAGCCGTTTGAGGGGCATGATGACTCTATAGTCAATCTATAAGAGATCTATAAGAGATATATATAAGAGATCTATATCTCTGACTAGTATAATAGTTATCTGTGACTATAGATTAGTGTCCGACCGAAACAGGTTTTCAGCCGAAGCCGAAACCGAACTTTCAGCCTTGGTCTCAGTTTCGGCTGAAACCGAACTTATTTGAAAATTTTCTATTTTATTCTGAAATATTTTTCTTCTTCTAAGAGTGTCGATGGTAAAAACGATTTTCAAATAGTATGTTTGGGCCAGTATTCAGCCACAGCAACATCCTTCGCCGACTTAGCCTGAGGTCCTTACATGTACAGGTTACAAGGCATGCGGTACAGGTCGATATCGAAAGATGGGCCATGGCCTGAGGCGATACGCCGCACCTAGACACTGCACAACGGTATCATCCGCAGAACGGCACCTATGGAGCTGGTCTTTGCTGCGGCCGACCTGAGTGCGGTGTCTGTTTAGAGTTTTCCAGGTCAGTTTCAGCTTTCGACCTTTCTATGCGGCTCGCCTTAGTCCTGCGAATTTCTAGAGGTGCAATGCCGATAAGTGGATACAACATTCGTACCGGGGTCGGTTTGAGAAAGGCAGATTTTTTGGCCCAAACCAAAACCGAACCTTCGGTCGGTCACTAAGTATAAATCATAGAAATAATAGTATAGATACAATATGATGTGGGTTTCAGATTTAAATTGTATACGTATATATTATAGCTATATACTAAGAAGAAGATAGGCCATCTACAGCATTAAATGCAACTGATCGATGACTTCAATGCAGCCCGTTGTTGTTAGCGTGTTGACATCATGACATAGCGCGTGCCATAGGCCTTAGATCTTTGACTGGCCGTGAATCTACCCAAGAAACACAAATTGGCTGAATAATCATTGTATAAAAGCGTTTCTGTAAACTTCAAGCTGACATAGTTGACTGATTAATGTCTGAATAAGCGCTTACACAGATGTTATTCAAGCAATTTGGGCACAAAATAAAGTGCTTTAATTTGTATATCTAATAGCAATATAATCGTCACATAGTAGCTGAATAAATGTAAAACAAGTTTAATATCGTCTGTAAAATCGCTGATCTACCTTTTTAACAGCTATTACAACTCTTTTAACCAGTTGAAAGTGTTCAAATCCAGTTAGTCAGTCATTATTCAGTATTTAAATTATTTTCGTACTTTTGTGGAGATAATTATACAAATAACATTTAATGTGACTTTCACCAACACATCATATTCTGCAATGATGTATATTATTGAATTTTAATAAGTAAACTTTTTCGAGTGTTTATGAATTATTACTGCGCATGTAACTTTATTGTGAATATACATATATATTTACTGTAAATTTTTAAAGCGCCTCAAGATAATGCTACCTTTCAAGAATTAAAAAAAGTTTTTATAATACGCTAGGTATCAAGAGTGAGAATTTTTTTTTCAATGCTTTTGTGAATTTTAGTGTGCAAAAACAATGTGGCTCTATTAATAAAACGTAGTTTCATTTCAAACGCAGTTTTATTCCTCCCGTTGTTTTCATGTTTTTTTTTAAATATTTTTACACGGCGTCATTAAGTAGAGTTATAACATTCTTACGACTCTTCAATATCCAGTTATCTTCTGTATAAAAATCTTTATTTCATATTTATTAACGCTAAGCTGTATATGATGGTAGGTAATACTGCGCTAAGCGCTTTAAGTTAGTTAAAAGAGCTTACTCATTTTCTATTATAAAGCTTTCTGCTTTAAAAAAACTAAATATTACTGAAATATTCAGCTACTGAATAAGTGGTTATGATTGAAGTGCAATACAGCTTGCAGAGAGCAGAACATCGTTAGGTTATTCAGCATCAAGCAGTATAATGAAAATTGATAACAAAGTTATACAGATAAATGCTATCAAATCAGCTAAAATCTAGCATTCAGTGGTCTCGGATGCCTTAAACTGAATAGCGTATCTTTGATAGTTCTTTTCATGACCAATATTAAGCTTCAAAAAAGGAAATCAGTGTTATTAAGACTTTATTAAGCTAAAAGAGTAATAATAGCCCAAAAACCATTAAATACAGCATAAGTCTGTCCCGTAAGCTTTAATAACTATGTAATAAAGCTTTAAACTGCTTATTAGTACACTTTTACTCTATTATCTGGCTTATGTGTTGCTTGGGTATAATACGTACGTTTTTTAACTTAAATATTTACGCGCAAAACTGTAACATGTACGCTGACACTGCATGTTCTTGCCTTATTTTAGTTAAAGCTGACAATTTGAAATATCTAGGTGTAACTATTGACTCCAATCTAAATTTCCGTAAACATATCGAGTATCTATGTACTTGAGTGCGCAAATTCATATATTTTTTAAGAATTTACGTAATATAGCTGGCTTTAAATTAATTAATCAGATTTATTTAGCGTTGTGTCAATCCATTCTTACCTACTGTATAACTTCTTGTGGTGGCGCAGCTAATTCAATTTTACTTAACCTAGAACGTGGTTAAAGAGCAATTCTTTTTGAAATTCGAAACAATTTGCTTTCTTACTATTAAATTTACGTGTCGTCCTACTAATCTGTATACCCCTTGACTTCTCCAAGGCCAACTTGAAGGTGATGGTGTTATGTTTTGAGCTCGTCAAGCCTTCCACTACCTTCCTAATGTCTTCGTAATGTCGACTAAACTTGAGTAGAGGTTGGTTCCACGCACTGTGTGGAACATTGCAGATACACAATGTCGGCGGTACTCCATCATCCATCTCTTCCAGAGCACCAGCCGGCTCATTCCCTCTTCTATTGGTTTTTTGGCTGCCCCACCAAGAGTTTTGCGCGTTGACGTCGCCGCCCATGATGATCCGCCGGCCGAAGTTCAATCAATCTTCTTTAGCTGCTCCAAATATGGCCCTATCGGTTCTGGCTTAGTTTCGAAATAGAACGAGACTACCACGATCTCCCAGGCAACTGTCCTCATCTTCACCATCGTGATGTTAGGTGTGGTGAAGTCCGGGCACTGGACGACGTCTATGTCGCCGTCAAAGACAGCGATTGCTGTCTTGACGGCACCGTCTTCCGTTCTGTTGCACTGGTAGGTAGGGTGGGGTTTTTATTTTTCTTAACACTATCTGTTCAATGTTAACCTTTGAACATCGAATCAGCACTTGGCCCGGCGACGACTACACGAGCGGCCTAGTTAAAATAATGACTGAGTTGCATCTTACACGCATGAAACACATACAACTTTGTATAATAGTGTGTATTAAGTTAAATTAGTATATAAGCTGTACATCTTGTAAAATAAACCAGATTTGAATTTTATATTCTTGTCTCATTACCCCTCACTGTGGCCAAGACACCTTTAGCCATCTCTGATCAGTCTCGTGAGTCTGCGAGCTGGCAGTGAGTCTATCCTTCCCGAACCTGGACATCCTGTCTACTATCCGTCTGTAACCTTAGGTCGCATGGTGCAGACATCCTGAACTTATTTATATATTTATATATCACTACTAGGTATATGGTAGGTTAGGGCTGTAGGGCTTATAGGGATTATAGTCGTAGGGACTGTTAGGCTTATAGGTTCAGTAGGCGCGTGACGTATCATATCCCTACATGTACTAACGCACCCTCAACAGTATTGCGACCTCACGTGACATCTGTTTGGATTGGTTAAACATTTTGGTCCTTCGAGCATTTGAAATTTCTTTCAATCACGCGGTCCCCTTATTACTGTAGGAATTGACTTTGACAGACTTGACTATTGAGTTAGGTAGATAGGGCCGTTAGAGAAGTGGGAAAGAAGAGCACTATGGAGATACAGGAAGTTAACGAACTAATCAGGAGCCAGGAAGCGGATTACAGTGAGATCAAAAGGATAGTCTCAAACCTGAAAAAGGACTCGCCCACAAGGAAAACGGAAAAATACCTCAACGAACGGGAGAAAATATTAGACCAGGTTTTCCAGCGAGTTCAAGAAAACCACTTGAAACTACAAGATCAAGAGATCTTGTCAACTCATAAGTACATTACTACAAACTACTTTGGTAACATTAAGAAATGTTACGACGAAGGAATCAACTACCTCAGAAAATGTGAGGAAAGACTACAACACGTACAAAGTATTTATGAACCACGACTTCTAGATGAAGATGAAGACAAGGGGGTTGTCAGTAGCCCAAAACTGTTTATACAACTGTTCCGAATGTCACAGATATCCAAGAAAATATCTCAGGCTAAGGAATCCATTACTCAGGATAAGCCAATATGGCATTTACAAACACTATTACAAACCTTACAAAAACAATGGCTAGAAATTGAAGAGACGCACATCGAATTACTGATGGCTGAAAGCACACTGGACAATAGCTATTTCAAGGATAATTGCTTCGAGAATACACAGACAGATTATGACATTATCATAAATTTGTTAGAAGCAAGAATAATCCAAAACTCGGGTGAAAAAGCTATGTCGACAAAATCGTCAGTAAAACTTCCACGAATAAATATTCCCATATTTGCGGGGAACTATGACTCTTGGTACACATTCCAAGATTTATTTAGAAAAATAATTCACGAAGATAACTCAATTTCTTCTACAGAGAAAATGCAGTATCTTAAAACGCACGTAAAAGGCGACGCAGCAAGATTAATACGTCACTTAACAATTAGCGAAATAAATTACGAAACAGCTTGGAAATTGCTTACGCAGAGATATGAAGACGAGCGCATGATTGCTACTAAGTTTATTGACAAATTATTAGATTTACCTAAAATGCAACGAGCAAACGCGGTACAATTACGAGACATGCACGACACTATAAATGAATGTCTTGAGGCACTGAAAAATCAAGGCATAAATACACCATCTTGGGGCCCTCTATTGATAAGAATAGTCAGTAGAAAATGGGACGAGGAAACAAATACCAAGTATGAAGACCAATTACAAAACAGGAATAAATTACAATCCTTCGACGAGATGATGAAATTCATGGAAAACCGTTTCAGTTGTCTTAAGTCATTTGACGGGTCGTTATCACATACTAATGGTCAACAATCACGTAATAAACAAACATCGGAAAAATATAAACGCTGTTGGCATTGTCAAAGTATGGATCATAGTATTCATTCTTGCCCTAGTTTCAAAGAGTTATGCGTCAGCGACCGATACAAAGCCGTCACGGAAAAAAGAATGTGCAAGCGTTGCTTAAATCACGATGATCGGAAACAGTGTGTGAGTGCAGTTTACAAACAATGCGATATTTGTCAACATAAGGGGCACAACACATTATTACACCAATCTAAACCGTTTCAAAATAGTAATAACGCCAAAAAATACACAACAAAAAATGTAGGAATAGAGAAGCCTCAAAATATAACAACGTCGAATTTATCGGCAACAAATACCAACACTAAAAATACAACTTTACTCGCTACCGCTATAGTAAAAACTACCTCTTATGACGGGATGCCGCAGTTGTTGAGAGTGTTATGTGATCAAGGATCAGAAGCTTCATTTTGCACTGAAGAAGTGGCACAACTGCTGGCTTACCCACGTCAAAAAATCCGAGCCGAAATAAAAGGAATCGGAGATGAAAAACCAAAAACATCAAACCATACAATCAACATTACTTTACAACCAAGGTACTCTAGCGATTATAAACTGCCAGTAACGCTAATAATACTACCAAAACTAACAAGTTCATTACCAAGGCATGACTTAAAACAATTACAAGAAAAAATCTTGGATAATGCGCTGTTAGCTGACCCAACTTATTATAAAAAGGGACCAATTGATATAATATTAGGTGCCCAAGACCATAGCAAAATACTACTACAGGGTTTCGAAAGACTACGGGACGGAATTATCGCTCAAAACACACAGTTAGGGTGGATTTTATCCGGATTTTATCCCGATGACACGAATAGTGGAGCCAAAATACTGAGTATGGTGGCTTGCACTGAAGAGGTACGACAACTTACGAAATTTTGGGAATTAGAAGAAATTCCACAAAACTACAAACTCACACAGGACGACCAGGCCTGTGAAAACTACTATAAAGAAACAACGATAAGAAACCTAGATGGAACATACACGGTACGACTTCCGTTTAAGGATACAAACTTAAACTTAAACATAAACGGCGAATCGCGCAAAAAGGCCACTGCTCGCCTCTTACAACTAGAACGACAGTTCGCAAAAAATGAAAATTTACGACACCAATACATTGAATTTATGAACGAATATTTACGTATGGGTCATATGAGAAAAGTAGATACAAAAAACTACAACTTAGGAAAATACTACATACCACATCAGGCAGTAATTAAGGAAGACTCACTTACTACAAAGTTACGCGTGGTTTTTGATGCGAGCAGCAAAAGCAGCACAAAAATAAGCCTTAACGACAATATGTATAAAGGTCCACGACTACAACAAGATTTATCCACTATACTGCTACGATGACGAAAACATAAGTTTGCCTTCATGGCGGATATTATGAAAATGTACAGGTTCATAAAAATTAATGATTTAGACTTCGCACATCAAAGAATATTATGGAGACTTTCTCCCAAACAAGCAATTAGTGAATATGAACTTACAACAGTTACATACGGTACAACTAGCGCACCTTATCTTGCGGTACGAACACTACAACAACTTGCCATAGACGAAAAAGATAATTACCCAATGGCGAGTCAAGCTACATTACAAGATTTCGACGTGGATGATATTTTGTCTCGAGATTCCCAGGAAAGCACAGCTAAAGAACTTCAAAGTCAGCTAATATCCATGTTAATCAAGGGTGGCTTTAAACTTAGAAAATGGTCGTCAAACAGTTCAGAGCTCCTTGAAAATTTACCTGCGGAAGACAAAGACGATCAACTACTCAAGCTACCATTAGACGAGTCCAGGAAGTCATTAGGCATTTCATGGTCACCACGGGAAGACAGTTTTTATTTTCAAATAACTATAATGGAAAAAGAAAAACCAACAAAAAGATGGATTATGTCAGAAGTAGCGAAAATATTCGATCCCCTGGGTTGGTTAGCACCAATTATAATTAAATTGAAGCTGCTTATACAAGAACTGTGGACTAACGAGATAGGATGGGATCAACCTGTTGATAACATACTCCAAAAAAAAATGGATTGAAGTACAAAAACACCTTAAAAGTATAGAAAAAATAAAAATTCCGCGGTGGTGTCACATAACTGATAGCACAGAGAATGAACTATATGGTTTCAGCGACGCGTCCGAGAAAGCTTACGGAGCGGTCGTATATAGTCGTGTAAAAATCAATAACAACTACTACATTACATTATTACAAGCAAAATCAAAAGTGGCACCGAAGAAACAAAAGACTACTCTACCTCGTCTCGAGTTATGTGCAGCACTCCTACTAGCCAGTTTGATCGAAAAAGTTAAAGAAGCGCTCAATTGTAAGAATATCACGATATCTTGTTGGACGGATTCCATGATCACCTTAGGCTGGATAAGAGGAGAGCCTGGACGCTGGCAAACTTTCGTAGCTAATCGGGTATCACAAATTAGACAACTTGTACCGAACGCAGAGTGGAACCATGTAATATCTGCTGATAACCCAGCTGATATCATTTCAAGAGGCCTTGAGCCGGAAAAACTTGTTAACTATTCCTTATGGTGGAATGGTCCACTATGGTTAAAAACCGATCAGATACCCACCACGAGACGTATGCCACAGCCGACTGAGGAAATCAAAAAGTGTCACACAGTTACAAGTGTTACAACTGAGATAGAAAAGAACGATCTCTGGAATAGATTTTCCAGTTTAAATAAAATGTTAAGGGTGTTATCTTACTGCTATAGATTTGCAAACAAGCAAACAATAAATAAACCAATTTCTTGCGTTGAATTAAAAAAGGTAACAAAACGAATAATTCTGAAAATACAACAACAGGAATTCGAAGAAGAATTGAAAACTATACAAAGAGGACAGCCTATGAAGAAAAATAAAAAGCTATCCACTTTAGATCCATTTATAGACGAGGATGGATTACTAAGAGTTGGAGGCAGGTTACAAAACTCTGGATTGCCTTACAACCAGAAACATCCAATACTGTTACCATACAACCATCATGTAACGTCACTAATTATACAAGACGCACATTTAAAAACGTTGCATGGAGGCAACAAATTAACATTAGCATATTTACGACAAACATACTGGATCATTAATGGAAAAAGAAAAGTGAAGAGCGTTATTAACAAATGTGTGAAGTGCATACGATACAAAGCAGACACAAACTCGCAAAAAATGGGAATCCTACCAAAAGTACGAGTGACGGAATCATATCCATTCAGTCATACTGGAGTGGATTATGCAGGTCCAATACAAACCAGAACTATGAAAGGAAGAGGTCACAAGTCTTACAAGTCATACATTGCTGTCTTTGTATGCCTAGCAACAAAAGCAATACACCTAGAATTGGTGGGAGATTTGACAACAGAAACATTTATCGCTGCGCTACGCAGATTCATGGCACGTAGAGGTCATGTGTCACACATGTATAGTGACAATGCAACAAATTTCGTAGGTGCAGCCAACTTCTTACATCAAGAAATATTACAAATCACGCAATCGCCGCAATTCCAAAGCGCAATAACAAACATAGGAACTGAGTGGCATTTTATTCCTCCGTCATCTCCACATTTCGGTGGCATTTGGGAAGCTGGCGTAAAGTCAGTGAAACATCATTTACGACGAGTAATCGGAGATACGACTCTAACATACGAGGAAATGACCACCTTACTACACCAAATTGAAGCGTGTTTGAATTCAAGACCATTGTGTGCGCAAACCGAAGATGTTAATGACAACACTATACTAACTCCAAGTCATTTTCTTATTGGCCGAGAAGCAGTAGGAACACCAGATCCGATGGAAAACATTAATACTGACTTAATGAATAGATGGAAACAGATACAAAAGATGAAAAAAGATTTTTGGAACAGTTGGACAAAAGACTATCTACATCAACTTCAGCAAAGATACAAGTGGAAACAAGCACATGAAAATGATAAAATTGGAACTGTAATACTAGTAAAAGATGACAATGTAAAACCAAGTAAATGGCCGTTGGCAAAAATCACAGAAGTCCACCCGGGAAATGATGGGGTAGTTAGAGTGGTAACAATTAAAAAATCAACAGGAGCTGAACAGAAGAGATCAATTCATACATTGATCCCGCTCCCTGTAAACGAAAACAAAGAAATTGGTACAACGAGTAAAGACATACAAACGGCTACACAATGTAACATATCAACAGCTACCACAAACAGAAGAGGTATACGATCACCGAAAAATTGGATAAAGGATTTACTATTACAAACAATACTTGTTTTATTAATTGGCACCGTATCAAGTACGCCTACATACACATTAAAAAATATAGATCCAGGATTGTATGTGGAAAAAATAGGAACTGCAACTATCAATCGAGGAATGTTTAGAATTGAAACAGACTACGAGAGAGAAAGTTTAGAACTAGACCAAGGAAAGATTGAAAAAATAACGTCACAATTCCAACAATTTTGCATAAATACGCAAAAAATCATGTACGAAACGCATTGCAACGAATTTTATCACCATTTAAACGAAGAAAAAACAAAGTTTAAGACAACAAAAGGATACCTAACAGAAATAAGAAATAATAGGAAGAAAAGAGGTGTATTAGGTCAACTCTTAACATCGGTGTTTGGAGTTAATGACGAAGTATACAGAGACATAGATACATTAAATAACAACCAGCAGAAACTTATTGATGCTGCCAACCATCAAACAAAAATAATGATATCTACAATCACAGCTGTAAACCAAACTGAAGAGCAAATCAAAAAAAAGCTAGATAAATTCCAAGCAAAACTAAATGAAGCAATATCATTTATGAATCAGAACAATGTTTGGTATAAAAAGATTGACAACAACCACGTTAAAATACAAGTAATGCAAGCCTATGAGTTAGCAAACAATTTCATCAATGAAATAATGGATTACTATACAGGTTTACTTGAAATTTATTTACAAAAAGCAAGTGTATATAGCATATTAACACCAACACATGTCAGCAACATAATAAAAACGGCTAATCAAAAGTTACCATCAAACTTAAAAATCATTCAGGATCAAATAATACAGACTGAGATGAATGTAAATACTACTCACATAAGAGTATATGCTCACTTTCCAATACACGACGTAACAAAGTATACACTCATACATGTCACGCCTATTCCAGAGAGGAAAACTGATGGATCGTTCGAGTGCTTCTCTATTCAGCAGACTTTCATGGGGTTCGACTACAACAACGAGCGTTACTTTGAACTGAGTCAAGAAGAATTTAAAGATTGTCTTCATAGCAATACAGAATTTGTCTGCTATCCTGTAGCTGTCAAGAACATGCAATTAAATAAAAATTGCATAGTTGATCAACTTTTTAGAACTGAGAACTACACACAAACTCAATGCACGTCAGAAATCTACAAAATGTCGACAGATATTGTATGGAAGCAATTATTCATGCAAAACACTTGGCTCTTCGTAACGACAAAACCAGTAGCCATATCGATTGTGTGTGACGGACAAAGACAAGAAATAACGATTCACGATGTTGGAGTTCTACATATCGCCGAGAATTGCGTTATTAAAACACTTAAAAACATACTTGCTGCAAAAAGAACAACGACTGTGACAGTGCTAGCTTCTTATTCTAAAACAACGAATTTCTCCATTAATACGCAGATTTTACAAACAAACATTAAAGATATATCGAAAGAAGAAGTAGTGTTAGACAGGACAAAAGGAATTTTTGACCATTTAGTCACATCTGAAACTAGCTTACAGACTCAACTAGATAACACAATTTGGAAACAGTTACAGTCTCATACATACATAGCTAGCATCAGTACTTCACTCATAATCATAACTTTAGCATTTGTTTTAATTTATTTTGGTCCACAGGTGTTGAATCGACTTAGAGCCGTCATTACTGCGAGAAGAAACACTGCGCCACCTACTCAATTGCCCTCGATCGTCAGCAACATACCACACACGCAACTAACAGAGCAGCCGTACGGCATACCACGCAGAGTGCCCACTCAAGCACAGCAAACTGGAGAAGGCCAGGCCAGACCATACGAAACCATTGAGCTGTACCAACTACGGTCCTGTCCCTGAGGAGTCGCCAGAATGTTCAATGTTAACCTTTGAACATCGAATCAGCACTTGGCCCGGCGACGACTACACGAGCGGCCTAGTTAAAATAATGACTGAGTTGCATCTTACACGCATGAAACACATACAACTTTGTATAATAGTGTGTATTAAGTTAAATTAGTATATAAGCTGTACATCTTGTAAAATAAACCAGATTTGAATTTTATATTCTTGTCTCATTACCCCTCACTGTGGCCAAGACACCTTTAGCCATCTCTGATCAGTCTCGTGAGTCTGCGAGCTGGCAGTGAGTTTATCCTTCCCGAACCTGGACATCCTGTCTACTATCCGTCTGTAACCTTAGGTCGCATGGTGCAGACATCCTGAACTTATTTATATATTTATATATCACTACTAGGTATATGGTAGGTTAGGGCTGTAGGGCTTATAGGGATTATAGTCGTAGGGACTGTTAGGCTTATAGGTTCAGTAGGCGCGTGACGTATCATATCCCTACATGTACTAACGCACCCTCAACAGTATTGCGACCTCACGTGACATCTGTTTGGAGTGGTTAGACACTATCCCACCAACGAAGTTGGCGCCTATTAATTGCAAACACATTCATTCCGGTCAATCTTTCTTGCCTCTCGTACTTTTATTCTTCATACTAAATTTCTTCTTGCATTCATCCTCTTGTACACTGTGTGGGTTTATTTAATTATCTACGGGCATTTTTATTTCAGTCGGGTGTAAAAATCTTAAAATAAAAATAAAGTTACAGTTCAGTTTATCCCAGAAATAAAATTCAGAAAATGCTAATTAACACAGTTGTCAAAAATACTATTTATAACGGTTGTGCAAAACGTGCTGTTTATCACAGAAAATAGGTACAATATCATACTAAAATTAGGGATAATAACTTTATTTTTGTAAGTCGGTGTCTTTCAGAGGTACCATTTTTTGCGTTATGGACACCGACTTACAAAAATAAAGTTATTTTTCACTTTGTAGTTTTTTATTTGGAAGTCGGTGGTATTTTTTTGCAAAAAGCGTACTGGCGTGATGTTGTGCCATGAAATGGTATAAACAATAAACAGACATGCGATTGCAGCAATCCCGAGTGATTTGCCGTTATTTATTGAAGAGTTCTGCTGTATATCTTCGAAGTTCTTCATCAGATCTTCACCAAATTAAAATGGGACCAATTCCAAAAAATCTTTTTTTATTTGAAAGTGTATGTTTCGAACATACACATTCAAATAAAAAAAGATTTTTTTAAATCGGTCCATAATTGACGGAGATATCGGTGAACATACATAAAAAAAAACATACTCCAAGTCGAACATAGAACCTCCTCCTTTTTGGTAAGTCGGTTAAAAACACAAAAGCATAGTTATCAAAAATATCACAGAATTCTTACACATTATAAACTTAGGTAGGTACTAACTTAACATACTACTGGCTACATTTCTGTGCTGCATTCTGTGCTGGCATTTAAATATGGTGACATATTGATGAAGCACAGTGCGCATCAAGTTTTATTTCTGTGTATAACCACAGTGGCTACATTATGGCAGTATGATAGGAACCTTTCCCTATTTTGCTTTGTCATGAACCCATAGATACTCTCGCTCGTCAGTCTCATGTCCAGCTCACATTCAAGTTGGTAGCGTTCCCTGGTAAATAACGGGTAATCTACAATTATGTGCTTGACAATTTCTGCCACGCCTGGATCGCAGACGCACGATGGGCTCTCCTTACACTTGAAGCGATTCAAGTATTCAGAGAATCCACTAGAAACTGCGTGAGAACGCCTGTGGGCCGCGCCTGTTTAACAATACGGAAAGCTGCTATGGCATCCGGAAGAAACATTTTGTCATAGTGGCCGTCTCGCACGACACTTATCTTCGGTTCCATTCATCAAGCGATTCCAAACGGATCTGTCGCTTGAAAAATTACACCGGCCATTGGTCGTAGTCCGGCTTCCTCCGTAACGACAATGCTGCCCTCTTTGCCAACTCGTCCGCTCGCTCATTCCCTGGCAGGCCCGCGTGGGCCTTGATCCAGAACAAAGACACAGCTTTGCGCGAACCGCCAGGGGATGGAGAGAGACATGGCTTGCAAGCGTCTGCAATGCTGACATTGAGTCGCTGTACAAACCATAGCTCGCCGCTTGCCGCGTGAGGATCACGTCCGTCGCTTTACCAATGGCCAGGAGTTCCGCCTGGTAGACTGTGCAGTACACGGCTAAGCTAATTTTGAGGTTCCGGACTTCGCCTTCATTATCCCATATGGATAATGCGGCTCCGACCTTCCCCTCAATCTGGCTCCCGTCGGTGAAGATTCGCACCGCCTGCACATTGTTGCTGTCTAGCAACTGTTGGTCTGACAGGCACATGAACTCCAGGGGAATTTGTTTAGCTGGATGAGGGGCTTCCGCAAACCTTACCGCACTTTCAATCTCCCTGTGTCTCCTCGCTTCATACAGGGCGGATGCCTCTTGTATGCGCAGGTTTAGAGGTAGTATCCCAGATAATGCCAGTGCTGAGTTCAGAGAGACAGTACGGTAAGATTTGCAGAGCTTCTGAGCGAATCCTCGTTGAATAGAGCCTAACTTCTTCCGTATACCCAACTTCTTTACATCGGGTGCCCAGGCGGCGGCTGCGTATGTTACTATGGGCTCAATAGTTGCTGTGTAAATCGTGTGTAGGACCTGTGTGTTCAATCCCCAGCTCACCTTTGCGGCTCGGGACAGCTGATTGTATACGTCAGCTGGCTTCTTGCAGACGTTCGCGGCATGCTCATTAAAAGTGAGCTTTTCGTCAATGGTTAGACCCAGCAACTTCATTTTCATGACCATACCGATGTCGACCCCGGCCATGCTCAGCATTGGAGTGTCGTACTTAAAGCTTATTGGTTATGGTCATCGCACAGGTTTTGTGCGGTGCAAACCTCAGCTTATTTCGGACGCCCCAATCCTGAACATTGGCGAGGGCTGCATTGGCAGATCTCGAGACCTTAGTCACCGTGTCCCCATTCACGAACAAGACGATGTCATCCACGAACGCCTGTACGAAAAGTCCGCGCTGCTCAAGTTCTGCAGTAGTGGGTCGAGAACGAGCTCCCACAGGATTGGACCTCCGATCGACCCCTGAACGCAGCCCTTGCTAGTCTCTCGAGTGCACTCCTCCCCGGCGTACCGAACCCTGACCTTCCTACTATCTTCTTCTTCTTCTTTAATACTTTACGCACATAAACGTACAGAGGCGAACTTAATGCCTTAGGCAACTTGGAAAGCTATTGAGATAGCTGTCCAACAGCCTTCTGATGTTAACCGGGCACTTTTCCTCAGCCAGTCTGACTCTGATAGCTGGCCACCGGCGCTATCGAAGGCGCCCTCTTTAAAAAATGACACCAGGACAATTAGCTTCTTCAGCCTCAACTTGTCCTGTACGTGCTCCACTAGCGTATAGAGGGCGTCCTCGGTGGCCTTGAGGGAACAAAACAAACTTGTTTGACACCCCACAAATTCAGTAGTATTCGGTACTTTCCTTATTATTCTAAGACTTAAAAAAAAAACTTTAGATTAAAAAGTAGATAATTCAATTGTCTTTGAGATGGTAACAATTTAATTAAAATTTGCCCCGGTGGTTTTGGTGCGATTGGAGCTCACCGGCGTCTCCTGCGCGCAGCACGAATTCTTGATAAAGATATATTTATTTGCTAAAACACGTGTATACATGCAAGTATCAATAATCCGTGCATGCAGGATAACATTGAAAAAACTTTTTGCAAAAAAATATTACCGACTTCCAAATACAAAACTACAAAGTGAAAAATAACTTAATTTTTTGAAGTCGGTGTCTTTCGTAGGTACCATGTTTTTGCGTTTTGGACACCGACTTCAAAAATTAAGTTATATTTCACTACAAAGTTTTGTATTTGGAAGTCGGTAATATTTTTTTGCAAAAAGTTTTTTATTTTTCACTTTTTTGTTGTACGTACCTAATAGGCAAGTTAGTAAGGGAACTATTTCGCCAGAATAGATTTCATGAAACTTGAACATAACCGGTGAAATGAGAGATCTGCTTACCCCTTAAGAGCGAACTGGCGTGATGTTATGTTATGAAATGTTATAAACAACAAACAGACATGCGATTGCAGCAATCCCGAGAGATTTGCCGTTATTTATTGAAGAGTTCTGTTGTATATCTCCGAAGTTCTTCATCAGATCTTCACCAAATTAAAATGGGACCAATTTCGGAACATACTTTTTCAAACAAAAAAAGATTTTTCAAAATCGGTCCACAAAACAAACTTGAAGTCGAACATAGAACCTCCTCCTTTTTGGGAAGTCGGTTAAAAATGAAAACACAAAATAAATCTAAATTCAATAATTAAAAATGTCAACAATATAAAATAATAATAATGTAAAAATATCAATCAAATGTCAAATAAAAATATATGTCAAATCTTTGTAAAAATATCAATCAAATGTTAATGTCTTGAGCAATTACAAAAAAAATATATTTAAACTCAATAATTACTAAAAGTCAATTAAAAATAATACAAAATCTATGTAAAATATCAAATAAAATGTCAAATAAAAATGTATGTCAAATCTATGTAAAAATATCAAACAAATGTCAAATAAAATTAACATGCCAGATCTGTGTTAAAATACAAATAAATGGCAAAGGAAAACGTAAATACTCCTGTCAAATCCATGTAACATTCATCAAATGGCAAAAATCAATAAAAAACTATGTAAAAATAAATGATTCTGCCAGAAATTCGCTAACAGTATAGTAAGCCTTTTTGCTTAGAAACGTTTTTAATTGTTTCTTTAATTGAACGTTATTAAGCTCCCTCCAACTTTTGGGTAACTTATTATAAATAGTAGGAGCCATGCAGAAAACACTCTTGCGCATAAGTGCCGTCCTACTTCTATGTAGACAGATCTGACTTGGATCACGCCTGTTTCGAGGAAATGTATCCGCCATTTGCGGAAATAAGTGGCTATTATGCCTAACAAACATTACTGTTTCCAGAATATAAAGGGATATTTCATATCGTATGAAGTAGGGCTTACAATTATCGGTGGTTTTTAAATTAAACATGGCCCTGAGGCATCTCTTTTGCGCTTTAAATGCAGCTTCTTTATTAGTTAAATTACACCAAAAGATAACCCGATACCTGAGAATTGAATCTGTTAGCCCGTAGTACGCGGTTAAGCGCGCATCTATGTTAACCGTCCGTGAAAGAATGTACAAGGCGTACGCACTACTGCTAATTCTTTTAGTCAGGACCTCTATGTGCGCCTTCCAGTTCAAATTCCTATCTATAGTCAATCCTCGAAACTTAGTTGTATTTACTGCGTCAATTGTTACATTATTGTACGTTATGTCAATATTGGGACAAGTTAATGCGCGCTGGCTAAAATGCATACTCATAGTCTTATTTAAATTAATTTTCAAATTATTATTATCTAACCATCCTATAGTTTCTTTCAGTGTATTGTATATGTCCTCTTTATATAAATCTCTTTGATTACAGGGGATTGTTATCGTACTGTCATCCGCAAACAGTGTCATCGGATGTTTGATTGCCATAGGGAAGTCATTTATGTAGAGTGTAAAAAGAGGGGGTCCTAGTATACTTCCTTGTGGAACTCCGTAGACAACATTACGTTCATCCGATTGAAACATTTCTTCTCTTTTCGTACCTATATTTATTTTGCTTATTTCTGTTACTTGCTTTATATCGTTTAGGTAAGATTTTAAAAGTTCAAGGACATTTCCTCTTAAACCATAAGCGTCAAGCTTTTTCAGTAAAATATCATATTGCACGTAATCAAACGCTTGGGTCATGTCCCAAAATATCGCACACACTGATGTATTTGTATCTATATTTGACATTACTGTATATAAAAAGTCATAAATAGCCATCTTTGTTCGTTACAAAGAATATTTTTTTTGTCCAAATATAGATTTAGTTCTTTATAAATATAGTTTTCAATTATTTTTGATAATATTGGTATTAATGAAATCGGCCTGTAGTTTTCCATTAATTCTCTATCTAGTTTTTTGAATAATGGCTTTATTATAGACGTTTTAATCATCTGCATCTGGAAAAGTACCTTCGCTAATACACAAATTTATGATATAACATAAAGGGCAACAAATTTCCTCGGCGACTGCTTTGATAATTTTTGAACAGATGCCATCGTAACCGACACTGTTTGTATTTTTTAAGGCTAACGTGATTCTCAATACGTCGTTTGGCAAACATGGAGCCATAAACATAGAGTCCCTGCTGTTTACAATATGCCTAGTGACTCTGTCTCCCGAATTAAGGTTAGGCTGAATTTATATAATCAATAAAATAATTATTAAATAGATTAGATATACATTTTGGATCACAGATAATGTATTAATATTTGTTTCGGGATATTTACCATGTATATTTTGTTTTTGGTTGAGGCAAAAACAAAATATACATGGTAAATATCCCGAAACAAATATTAATTCTAATGATTGTGACCATGTCAGCTTAAAAACTTATACAGATAATGTAATTATTATTTATTATAAGTTTATCAATGTTATGTTTTGGAATATTCAACTTCGCTTGATTTATAATTTGCCATGTTGTTTTGGATTTATTAGTTGATGTCTGTATTTTATGATTGTTTTGAGCTCGTTGAGTTATTTATTTATTTATTTATTATATACTTTATTGTACACCACTGAAATAATTACAGGACAAAACATTTATAAAGATAAGTGTACAATGGGCGGTCTTATCGCACAGGGCAATCTCTTACAGACAACCTTTGGATGGACTGAACGAGAGAAGATAGACATAGGGCTGTCAGTGTACAAAAACTATACTAAATAATATTACTTAGTTATAACATAAAATACATACATACAAATAAAATAATATACTAATAAATATCAAATAAAGAACAGAGAAAGGAGAAGAATAGTTACAGAGAAAGGAAATGCTCCTTCACCATTTTTTTAAATGAAGGTAATGTGTGCGTACGCCTTACCTCAATAGGTAATGCATTCCACGCCTTACCTCAATAGGTAATGCATTCCACAAACGAGCTGCTTGAACCGTAAAAGATTTGTCGAAGAAGGATGTGGAATGCATACGAATGCTTAATTTTAGGTTTTCCGATGATCTCAAGGACCGAGAATGTGTGTCACAGAGGAACTGAAAGCGTTCTTTAAGATATAAAGGACTAGAAGAATTAAAGAGCACATTATATAGTAATGAAAGGATGTGGGCATTCCGGCGAAGGCGAATAGGAAGCCATTTGAGCTTGGTTCGAAATTCAGAAACATGGTCATACTTGCGCAAGCCAAATATGAACCTGATACAGAGATTTAAAAAAAAATAAAAAAATTAAGTTAAATTAATGATCTTTTTAAATCGTTTCGTATAATTTTTAAATAGCCTTTTATTATTTGGAGTAGGTTTTTTTCGGAACTGCCATAGCAATTGCCGTTTTCTCTTGCTGCATATTTTTATACCACGTGATATCCATTTTTGTTTTTTTATGTACATTTACCGAAATTATATTTTCAGGGAAGCATTGTTTGTACAGTAATGTGAAGATATCTAAAAACGCGTTGAAAGCTACGTTTGGGTCCTTTGCTACATATACTTCCGAAAAAGTCAGACTCCGCAGATAGGCCTTAAATTTATTATTGTTATCACTATTATAGTCACGTCTTTTCCTACTCCATCGATTAATAGAATATACTGTGCTTATTCGGCATTTCAGTAATTGGGCTGTGTGATCCGACAACGTTAATTCTAATACAAAAGCCTTACAGGATCTGTTAAAGTTATGCGCAAAATAGTCAATGCATGTATTGCTCTTATTGGGCTTAGGTACCCTATAAATACAAACGCATATGATTTTGTGGGTGATCAGTTCAATGGCCCAGCATTCATTGCAGTTCTTGCAATTGTTGGCAGTTCTTTCCATTGATGATCGGATCTCACTAGTATGCATGCCCCACCTCTTTTACTTTCTTTGCGACTGAAACAGGCCACTAAGCAGTAATTGTTTAGATTCAGGTGTTTTTCATAAGTTTCCATCATAAAGTGCTCCGTAATGCTTAAGACATCCACACCCATGTTATTATCAATTAATTCATTGAGACAAACTGCAAGAGAATCGCTTTTAGATCGCAAGCCTGCAATGTTTTGGTGCATGATTTTTATATGTTTAGTCAAGAAAAAAATTATCTCCAATTTTATCAATGTCATTCAAATTGTGATATATGTCAACGTTCTTCATAATGTCAGTAACTATATCAAGTAGAACATTAAATACAATACGAAGTCCAAGTTTATTTATTTTGCCAGAGTATCTATTAAACATGCTATAGCTATAATCCAGATTTAGGTTACTGTCCAAAAGGAATGCATGTCCATGCGTCATTATGTCTAAGTATAGAAGATTATTAAATGTCTCCACTCTACAGTTGAATAAACTAGTATCAAATGGATACTTATATGTTGGCATACAAATTATTACGTTAGTGTGTTGCACTGCCTGAAGTACCTCTCGTATATAAAAAATAATGTCATAATAATCATTAGTCCTCTTGAAATCTTCTTCCCCGAGCAAAATAATGCAGAAGTCGTTCTTCGTATAACTTATTAATTTTATATCTAGACCGCTTAGAAGATATTTCGTATTTGCCTGGGATTTTAAATAATGACATACTGCGTATTTATTTTGAAAAGTGGTTTGAGCTGTTGACAGTATATCGTTTTTGTTATCTGTACTAAGGAAACATATTTTACGTTTAGGCACCTGATTTGGTTTCGTTTTTTTGTGGTCACTTTTTAAGACTGGGAAGGAATCCTTCGTGTATTTTTGGGCTGTTGAGCATTCAGGTTTATGCGATGGCTTGTCACTATTTACTGGCAGTAATATTTGAGGTGTATCACCTAATTTCGGCGTCCTTGAAACATATTTCTTTTTCGCAGATTTTGTTTTTGGAGTACGAATCGTTTTTTAACCTGTGTAGACTTTCTTATAATTATTTACTACTATTTAATATTTTTCTAATTCTGCTTTTAAAGTCGTGTTTTCTATGTTTAAATTAGTCACTTCCTGATTGGCAATCTGTAATTCTTCCTGTAGTTGACTAATTTTATCGCAAAGTTCTTTGTTGTTTTGAGATTCGTTAGCGATGTATTTGGTAAACTTAACATTGTTGTGTCAAAGAGAGATGATTGATTCGATGACATGTCACAAAGCGAACTTGAACGTTGGGGTTTTCTGAAAGTGACATTATCAACTTGCTCATTTTCCATTGTAATAATGTTATTGAACTGTTTTGGAATAGGTCTCATGTAAGTTAAACAATTTTAGAGAAATATTTGAAAATCCAAAAACTGATGTCCGATTGCTCGACGCGAACTTGCGCCCTCAGGATTACGAGATACACATCGGCGCCACTCGACCGTATGAACTATTACGGGGTCATCCGAAATAAGACACCGCTTTCTTCAAATACGTTTTTTTAAATAAGCGAAGTCGTTACTCATGACAAATTATTTTGTCATACTGGTTCCTTTTTTGTTTGCACTATTTTATCCATAATCATTCATTTATATTAATCACTATACACTTTGTTTTAGTTTTAACACAATATCTTCGAGTTTATAATGTTTGTTGAGACTTTCAATAGTTGACAGCTAGATTTTTATTTTCTCACTCATTCTTTTATTTCTTGTAAAGATAACACTCACACTTCGTTATTGAATTAATATGCAACTTTTCACATTATTTTAAAAACAAAAAAAAATAGATAAAATTGTATCGGAACTTTATGCTTTAGTTTTTGAGGACTACCCTCCTCTATGCGTACGTTGACCGACATGGACTCCGTCGATGTTTTGTGACTCTGTTGGGACAAACTATCATTAGCAACATTCCACTTCAACACCAAGGACTAGTATTTATGCTGTCAAAAAGGGTTACCGTGTTGCAGTTTGAAGGTTAGGTTATATATGCATATGAGATGAAGAAGCAGCTTGTCTCCAACATCAAGACTCTGAAGAGATACTTATCACTCGTCACAGACTTTCCCCGGAATATGAATGTGTACCAAGTCCCATCTATCTGGTACGAAAATCGAAAATTTCTGATACACACATACATACATGCATAAACTCAAGCCTTTTTCTCATGCCAAGCATTTTTCTCCAGCACCACATTTCTAGAGCGTATTTTTTTCCCCATTCCTGTTCTCGTACTGTCCATGTCTCAGCTGCGTAAAGAAATATGGGGAATACAAACAAGCGTACGGAAGAGCCTGATCTTGGTGCTATTGGTTATTTTGCGATTCAAAATGTAGGCAACTCCGAGAAACAACAGCGTACATATGACCATAAGCACAATGCTTATTGTGGATAAATGAAATTTGAAGTCTTCCACCGTGGCGGAATTGTGGCTTCCGAAGGCACTGTTTTGCAAGCAATTTGATTGACAAATGATCTTATGATATTATTTTCAATAGATTTTCAACATGATGACCCTCCCTCTGAGAGTGATTTAGACTTAATGCGCACATGATTAACAAATGTCCGCAACTGTCACGGTCGCCATACTCGCCATACATATAAGGACTGGACTTTAAGGGAAATGAAACATCTCAAACGCTGAGTAAACACTGAATATATTTGGTGCATTGATACATCTTATATTCACTCACACATGCATAATATAGTGTACTTAGATACTACGTCACACCAGAATCACTACACACTATACTACGTATAGGTACAAAGTATTAAAATTCACATATATACTGTGCAGTTACATAATAGGTACTAGAAAAACATTAGCATCTAAAGCAGTTAAGTTAAGACCAAGGTCAAGACCGCAGTTATACAATACTAAAAGAAATTGAGTCTATATAATACAAATATATTTATACAGTCTTCAGCAGGTCCAACAATACATCAAAACAATAATGTTCTGCATATCACTTGTTTTTGCACCCTAGTGGTTGTGGAGCAAGACTAGAATTGAGCCAAGCATTTTTATCAGTGATGTAATCCCCCAACTTATAATATGTTTTAAATTTTAAATTTCGTCTCTTTCAGTTCTAGAATGTGGGGAGGAATTTTATTGTAACATTTTGTACAGTACCCCATGAAAGATGAGGCTACTTTAGCCAGTCTGAAACCTGGTGAACTAATTGATCCCTATTTCTAGTAATGTAATTATGTCTGTCTCCGTTTTTATTAAAAAGATGTAAATTCTTGCGCTCACGTACTTGATGTTTTCATAAATATATTGACAAGGAACCGTCATCATGTTAATGCCCTTAAACAGTTCCCTTAGAGAATCGCGCCGGCAATAATTGTATATCGCTCTGATGGCTCGTTTTTGCAGAATAAAAATTGACTCAATGTCTGTAGCCCTTCCCCATAGTAAAATACAGTAAGACATTATACTATGAAAGTAACTAAAATAGACCAGCCTCGCGGTATCTACATCACTAAATTGACGAATCTTTCTAACAGTATAAGCTGCCGAACATAGCCGCCCTGCGATATTAAATGAGAACCCCATTGTAACCTTGAGTCTAGCGTGATCCCCAGGATAACCGTTTTATCGACGAATTCTAGCTTCTCCTTGTTTTTAAGCTATTGCATAGCTTCTATCGCGGGCCTTGAGCGCGGGGACCGAATCCAGAAATTCCGTAACGATAAAACCTCACGCTCCCCACTCCGACGGGCACGGCGGTGATATTTTGACTTTTAATAAGGTTTTTGAATTCTGTGGAATCTGAGTGGTGAGGGGCAGGGGGGCAGGGGGGGGGAGGTTTGTTGCACGTGTTTTCGATTTCCGTGTTGGTATTTTTAGAATGAAATTTTTTTTGCGGGGTGAGGTAAACGGTTAAGGGGGGGGGGGTTAATCCTATCTTGTTCTCCTGGATGAAGTAGCGAAGGGCAGGGGGGCAATTTTTTTGTCAGAAATGCGCTAACTCCAACCGTTTCTGAGATATGAGGGTTTTAAAATTTTTGTTGGTCGTAATTTTTTTGCCTTTTATCGGTCTCTCTATAATAATAATAATAATAACCTGAGATCCCTCTCTCCAAACGAAACCTATAAGTATTTGGGTATGTCGGAAGCGTTAGGTATCAGCACTACTGACATGAAGCAATCGTTGAGGGAACGCTTCTTTGGCCGTCTGAAGAAGGTACTCAATAGCCTTCTTTCAGGCGGAAACAAGGTGCGCGCCTTCAACGGTTGGGTCATGCCGGTATTGATGTACTCTTTCGGCATACTCAAATGGACTCAAACGGAACTCGACGCCCTGGATAGGCGAGTCCGTACACTGCTGACTGCATATCGAATGCATCATCCACGATCGTCGGTCATGAGATTATATATCCCGCGGAAGTGTGGTGGCCGAGGCTTTTTAAATGCCAAAAACCTCCACAACCGCGAGATATGCAATCTCAGGGAATATTTTCTACACACCGTCGTGGGTATGCATCGAGATGTAGTAGCAGTGGACAAGGGACTCACCCCGCTCTCCTTGGCGAATGAGAACTGGCGCAAGCCTGTAGTGCTTGATACTAACGGCCGCAGGGAAGTATGGCAGAGTAAGGAGCTTCACGGACGCTTTTTTCGGGCCCTACATGGGTCCGATGTAGACCAAGCAGCGTCCGTAGCCTGGCTGCGTTTCGGTGACCTCTTTGGGGAAACCGAAGGTTTTGTCTGTGCAATTATGGACGAAGTTATCATGACGAATAACTACCGGAGATTTATTGTGAAGGATGGCACGGTTGACATCTGTCGGGCATGTCACCGCCCGGGTGAATCGATCCGACACATTATCTCTGGATGTTCTCGTCTAGCTAACGAGGAGTACTTGCATAGGCACAACCTTGTAGCCAGGATTATCCACCAGCAACTTGCTCTGAAATACACTCTTGTGGCATCGGAGGTACCGTACTACAGGTATGTGCCCGACCCAGTTCTCGAAAATGGCAATATCACATTGTACTGGGATCGGTCCATCATCACTGACAGGACTATTGTAGCCAATAAGCCTGATATAGTGGTGGTGGACCGAATAGAGAGGCGTGCAATGATTGTTGACATTACCGTCCCGCATGACGGGAACCTCGTGAAAGCCGAGAAAGATAAGCAAATCAAGTATCTTGACTTGGCTCGCGAGGTTGTCGACATGTGGGATGTAGACACAGCGATCATTGTACCGATAGTCGTGTCAGCCAATGGCTTAATAGCCATGAGCCTCGACCAACATCTTAAGAGGCTCTCGTTAGGCGGCTGGGTCAAGGGCCTGATCCAGAAAGCAGTACTGCTGGACACGGCTCGCATTGTTAGGAGGTTCCTCTCTTTGGAGCCCTGACCGCCGGTAGCTTGGACCCTGTTCCCGATACCGGTGGGCCTCTATTTTCTATATTTTTAAATGTTTTTTAAAATTTTGTGTTTTATAAAAATATTTAAAAATTTAGTTAATAAGAAAATAAATTAAATAAAGGAATAATAATAATAATATAATTTATTTCCAAAAACTTAAAACTACTTTACAATGGCAATTTGGCAGGAATTTCAATTTGTGTAAAGAGATTAGCATCTGTAGCCGAACTAGGCATAGCCTGTATTTCGGCTATCAGCACCATTTCCCTCGAGTTTTTACAATAAAATAATAAGTGCCAACCAATGGTAGCATAATACAACTAAGTGAATACTACAGAGAAATAGTTAATAAGTAACACACGCACACCGTGACACTTTGGATAAATAATTTGTATGTACATAATTTCAATTTCTTATTAAATGGATTTAGTGTGTGGGTGTGAGTGTGTGTGTGCGATGAATGTGTAGGTGTGTGAGTGACGTATGTATGTATATGAGTATATGTAGGTGCGTGCGAGTGTGAGTGTAAGTATGTGGTGAGTGTTTGGGTGTGATTATGCGTGAGTGAATGTGTATGCAATGTGCATGTGTGTATAGGTGAGCTATGTAGAGTGTATCTTCGTTATCTGTGCTCTTAGTTTCAATCTTAATGTGGTATGTACAGTAGTTGTTCCGTCTCCTCATAGCTTAATTTCTGCAAATATAGGCAAACTTTAAACTGATCAATGTGGACCTTATGCTAATGAGAATAAGGGTCACTTTAGCTTGTCAAAGAAAAGCGACCTTATTTCAATGTGAATAAGGGTATTTTTGTTTTGTTTTTTAGAGTTTTATTAATCGTAAATAAATGCGGGTTTTGCTCGCTACGTTTTCGAGTTTTAACGTTTTTAATTTTTTTGACGCATTTTCCAGGAATGGATCTAGAATAAATGCTATGCAATAGCTTTACCGCGGCAGTCCCCGAGTGCCACACGACTTTTAATATCATGTCACAATCAGCACTTTTTGACTTGGTTTTTTTACCATTTAAAACTAAATTATTGGCAGTGAACCAATGCTGAACCTGCCGTAGCGCGTTATTTACGTCGTCAACCTGACAAGTACGTCTATTTATTAAAAAAAATTAAGATGTGTCATCAGCAAATAACACCATGTTTAGTTTGTGTTCCAATAAACGGGGTAAATCGTTTATGTATATTAAAAATAAGAAAGGTCCTAAAATTGAGCCCTGAGCCTACCCACATTTTCACGTTTAACCCCGACGAATTGACACCGTTTATTTGAACTAATTGCTGTCTATCATTCAAATAAGATTTAACCAAACTTAACGTTGATTGACCTAGCCCGTAATGCTCAAGTTTCAGAAGTAATGTTTCATGATTAACGCAATCAAACGCCTTCGACAGGTCGCAGAAGATACCTATGGCATCCTGTGACTCTTCCCACGCATTAAAGATGTGTTTTAATAGGGTAACACCAGCGTCAGTTGTGCAACGTCCTTTGGTGAAACCATACTGTTTATCATGCAAGATTTTATTCGTATTAAAATGAATGAGTATTTGATTTAGCATTATCTTCTCAAATACCTTGCTGAAAACCAGCAACACGGATACTGGTCTATAATTATTTGTGTTTTTACTAACCCCGGATTTAAAAAGTGGTATAACCTTACTATATTTCATTAGATCCGGAAAGATTCCTTGATCCACACACAAATTAAAAATTACAGCTAAGTACGGCGCTATAGTCTGAATAATGGAGGTACAAGCTTTGATGGACATTTCCCACAGATCTTCAGTCGGTTTGATCTTGATTTGCTTAAAAGCTTTTATTACTGTTATGGGGTTTATATGTGAAAAGTTAAATACATTCGGGCAGGCTGAAACATTCGCGTTTAATAATCCAAAAGCAAGCGAGGGCGAAGAATTTAAGGTTTCAGTAGTTTTAATTGCGATGTTGGTAAAGAAATTTACAAATTCTTGCGCAACTTTTTTGTTATCTCTAATAAGTCCGTGTGTGGTGTCAAGCGTGTAATCAGTATTATTTCTTTTATTCCTGTTCGTTTCATTATTTATAATTTTCCAAACAGTTTTTATTTTATTTTCTGCTAATTTAACCTTATTGCTAATTTACAAGGCCTTAGCTGCCTTACATGTATTTAAAAAAAATCTTGAGTAAATAGCAACTACTTATTAAACGTTTCAGTGTTAATACAAGGCTTAAGGCCATATAGCTCGTAAAGTTTTCCCTACTTTTTCTAAGTCCTGTAGTCGCCCAGTCACTGAATAAAAACTTAGAGCATATAGTTTTAGTTTTCTTCTTATAAGTGTTATTGATCTCTTTTTGAACCACCGAAAAAATTTCATCATACAAAATATTACCATCATTTACTGTGAGGTCCTGATCGCTTAACTTACCGATTAAAGTGCTATTAAATTAAAATAATTTACCGGATGTCATTGGTCTGGATTGAATCTGCACTTGTTTTATTAGCATAATGGACTCAAATGCCACCAGTAGCCCACTATGATCCGAATGCAGATAATTTATAATGGCCCTGTCCAAGTAGTTTCAGCAACAAAAAACATCATCAATACATGTAGCAGAAGTCAGTGTAGTTCGGGTTGGTTCCATAAACACATGTGACAAATTAAATGATTTAAGGAGATTTAATAACCTACTGCTATCTGAATTATCTTCTAGAATATTAACATTAAAGTCACCACAGACAATTACTAGTTTATTACTAGTTCATTATCTGCCAGGACGCCTGTCACAACCCTCATCCTGGTGATGTTGAATGTCGGAATTACTGCAGTGTAACTGTGTTTCGACAGCAATGTGTTAACAAGAGAAGCGTTTGCATCCTGAGAGGATGTAAACTCAACAGATACCCTGTTACTACCAACTCTGTTGACTTCACCACGAACAACAACCAACCAACCAACTATGGGTTAAGCTCGCCTTTGTACATAAACTGTCCTATTGTATTTGTATGTTTCTATGTTTTGTGTATAATAAAGAATGAGAATAAGAATAAGAACAACATTCGCAATTTTATGACCTATAAAACTTGCCAAAGTTGACGGGGTGAAGTGTGGTGCATTTGGTTGTGTTTCCTTACTACCATATCCATGACTGAGTATTTTACCCGGCCGATTTGGCTTTTCACCTGCTTGTTGGGGGATGTAGGGTGTTTCTAGGGCGTTTACGCGTACTTTGCCGGGTTTTGTAAGACTTCAATTTCGGATACGCTGCAGGCAACATCAGCAAACTGCGAAAGTGGATTCGGAGAGAGGGGAAAAGAAGATAGAGAGGCTGGTATGTCAGGCGGATCAGGATCGGGTGGCTTACTCCTATCCATTATGAATATAAGAGGTATGGTATGGTATCTATGTTTTCCTGTTTTGTTAAACATACAAGGAAAACACACTTAAAATACAAAAACACGTCGAAAAAGTAACAAAAAACGATTAAAACCACAAGACACTCGGAACAGTAAATGTACACCAAGATACCTGTGGCGAGAATCCGGTTATATGGTCATTCGATATTTAAGTTTTCGTTGTTTTGAACATTGACATTTTACCCGTAGGTGTTTTAATTTTCGACGTTCAAATATGTACCCCCTGAAAATACTTCATAGAAAGTTGGTGTACTTAATTTTGATTTGTCTTTTTTAAAGTCCCTATAGGGGGTGCTGCTCACATACATTCTTCGGTTGATGTTATTTGCATATCTATGAGGCCCCATCATAAAACTGTATCTAGTGAGAGTCATTGAACAACTTAATTATGGAGACAAAAATTTAATCGAATCTTTTTGCCGCGATATTTTTTGCACAGCTAACAATTGACACTGTGTAAAGTTTGCGCGCTCAGAAAAAAGGTATCTTCATAATGATGGATTCAATCCTACTTCCTTCTAATCATCGCTCTATAAGACCACTAATATTATAAAGGTGAAAGTTTGTGAGTGTGTAAGTGTGTTTTGTATGTCTTTTACTCCTTCACGCAAAAACTACTTCACGGATCTGGATGAAATTTGACACAGAGATAGAGTATAGTCTAGAATAGCACATAGGAAATTTTTATCCCGGGTATATGTGGGATAATTTTCACACGAACACGCACGCGCAGCAAAGCCGCTTGTATGTCGAAAAGTATCCTCCATGTCTTTGTACAAAAAGTCTGCCCATGGATTGTTTCTTCTGTACTCATTGTCTATTTATAGAGTTTAGATTAAAAAGAACACTTGTAAACAATAATTTTGCACTTAGTTACTAATATTTTATTTAGGTACTATTAGAGCGCTTAACATACATAAAATCATTCCTATACTCTCCCAAAGAGTTGGGCAGAGTTACTTGTACAAACTACTACTTGTTGGCTTAAATCCAATGTAATAGGAGCGAGCCTATTGCTATCTACCTGCCAGACTCCGGGCTGCTACTGACGAATTCCAAACCCAAATAAACAACCCGGGAAACGAACTTAGGATATCATGCTAACAAGGCACTATAGTGAATAAGCTCCTTATACATAACTGTTATAATTGCTGTAGTATAGTTATGATGTTCACCACTAAGCTTGTTGAGCTTTACGACCATCACGCTCCTGTTCGGGCAGTTAAAGTGAGACATTTGCCGGCACCATGGCTTACGGATGAAATTAAAAATTTCATGAATAAAAAGTTACGGCAAAGTCGAAATTTAAGCGTAACCCTACTGACGCTAATAGGGAGAGATATGTCTCAATACGTAAACACTGCAATAAGGTGTGTAGAAATGCTAATCGCCAACATATTCATGATCATGTCCAAAATGGGGACGCATCCAAAGTTTGGAAATTTCTAAGGTCATTGGGGGTCGGTAAAACCCGGGAGGAGACTATTCCTAAAGATGTTGATATTGATGCAATGAACAATCATTTTACTGCTTCGTCCAATTTTGATAGGACAACTAAATTAAATACATTGAATCATCTTTCATCTCTTCCGACTCCCAGTTATTCTCCATTTGTATTTGGTCAATTTACTACATGTGATGTTAAGAAGAGCATACTATCGATTTCGTCAAACGCAGTAGGAAGCGACTGTATCAGCCGCAAAATGCTACTCCCGGTTCTGGAAATTATACTTCCCGTCCTTTGCCATATCCTCAATTTTTCCGCGTCTAGCTGTGTCTTTCCAAGCTCATGGAAAGACGCTCAAATAATTCCTTTACCTAAAAAATCCAATCCCACATCCTTTGCCGAGTATCGCCCAATATCTGTCTTGCCATTCCTATCCAAAGTCCTTGAACGCTTAATCCACAACCAAATAAGCGCCTTCCTATCCAAAAATAATCTCCTTAACCGCTTCCAGTCCGGCTTCCGCCCTGGTCATAGCACCACTACCGCGCTTCTGAATGTTACTGACGATATAAGGTCTGCCATGGAACTGGGAAATCTAACGGTTTTGGCTCTACTGGATTTTAGTAATGCCTTTAATACCGTAGATTTCGATATTTTGCTTGGCATCCTTGGCTCTCTTAACATATCTCCAACGGTAATTGAATGGTTTCGTAGTTACCTGTTCGGTCGCCGACAACGTATTTGCATCGGAGAGATCTTGTCTTCCTGGTGTAGTACTTGTGCCGGGGTACCACAGGGTGGCGTTCTATCTCCCTTACTTTTCGCTGTTTTTATTAACTCAATCTCCAACGAATTAATTTCTTCCTACCACCTTTATGCAGATGATCTACAAATTTACTCACGAGCTCCTCTTGGAAATCTATCTGAGGCTATCTCGACCATTAATAGTGATCTGGCCCGTATATGCGACTGGAGCAAGAGGTTCGGACTTATGGTGAACCCCATAAAGACGCAAGTTTTGGTGGTGGGCAGTTCAAGAACGGTCTCAAGGATCGACTGGACGACTCTACCACAAGTTTCTTTTGAAAATTCTGTTATCCCTTTTAGCGAGAAAGTTAAGAACTTGGGTATATTCCTTGACAAAAACTTCTCTTGGATTGCCCAGCTACAGGAAGTTAGCCGCAAGCTATTCGCATCTGCTGGATCTTTGAGAAGACTGCGTAATTTTGCCGACTGCAACCAAGATTGCGCTTGCACAATCTCTTCTGCTACCCATCCTTGATTATGCTGATGCCAGCTATCTTGACCTCACTGAAGTGCAACTTGATAAACTTGAGCGGCTTCAAAATGTTTGTATAAGGTTCATATTTGGTTTGCGCAAATATGACCATGTTTCTGAATTTTGTGTGAAACTCAATTGGTTGCCAATTCGCCATCGCCGGAATGCTCATATTCTTTCTCTCCTATATAATATTCTCATTCTGCCTTCTACCCCTCTTTATCTCAAGACACGGTTTCAGTTTCTGTGTGACTCGCACCTTAAGGTTCTTAGGTCATCGGATAATATGAAACTTAAAATGCCAATGCATTCCACTACCTTCCTAGACAAATCTTTTACTGTCCTGGCCACTCTTCTATGGAATGCATTGCCTGTGACTATAAAGCGCGCGCAATCACTGCCTGTTTTTAAGCGACTTGTGAAGGAGCACTACTTGTCATTGTGATCATAATGTTGTATTAGCTGATTTGTTTTCTTGTCTGTATATTAGTTGTATGTATGTATTTATGTATCTATTATTTTATTTTGTTTAATTTATATTTTGTATTTAGTATCTACATTCTTAATAAATTAATTATTTGTTGTAAAATTTGCACCAAGTGCAACCCCATATTGTGTCCAGGCTGTCTCTTTCCATTCTTGGTTGCCTGGAAGAGATCGCGGTTCGCGATAAGGCCGCCTGTTGTATGTTTGTTTTTGTTATAAGATGTCTTTTTGATTAATTTTTATCTTGGTGTACAATAAAGTATATAATAAATAAATAAATAGTATGAGCCTTCTCGTGCTGTTATATGTAACCGTAGGAAACTGAACCTCGTTGTACAGGCGGTCCTAAAATGATTTCCTGTCATACAAGGTGTCCTAGTTCAAAGATCGAGACCCACTGACCTCTATCATACAAGTACGCTGGACTTCATATTATCGATTTCAAAATGAAGACATTTGATTTTCGCCATTTTGGCGCTGATGGCAACGTGACTTAACGTGAGAGTCCATGGAACTAATATTAGAGATGGGACACAGCCTTCGGTAATAAAATACTTTTATGGGCTTTATCGATCGTGAGAATAATTTAATACGTAAAAGAAAAAGAAATCGCAGTTATTTTTATTATGATTCATTTTTATGTAATAGAATAATTGCTTTAAAGGTTAACTGAAAATATTTTCAGTCTGATTACAAGCTATAAACTAGTGGATAGCGTGCTAGTAAAGTTATAGCGCATTACTGTCAGATTAGTGAGATTTAAATATGGGGATAGGCTAACAACTTATCCTTAATACTGGTATATTTGAGCAAGTATCTCCTCGCTCAAATACACTAGTTAGTTAATACTTACAATCGTTCGGATTCACTCGGTTGGCGCCCATCCGTCATCGTCAGATTTATAACTCCTTCTTCAGTTACCATCGTCCTATGGGGACCGTTTTTAGACGTTGTGAGCCGCTGAGACCGTTTTTTCTGGATTCAATCCATCTCTATGCCAAAATTCATCAAAATTGTTCAGTAGTTTAGGCGTGAAAGCGTAACAAAGAAACAAACTCACATTACCATTTATTGGGGGTTCTCTGATGGCACTAGTCTTCAGTGCTTGTGCAGCATCTCTCCGCAGACCATGGCCCATCTCACGGAGTGCGCATCATGCCCTGTCACCTGTACTTGCGAAAACCTTAAGACTGCGTCACTGAATGGTGTTGCCTTGGCTAAATTCTGGGCCAAACACAATATTATTATTTTTTATATTTGCCATCGACACGCTTAGAAGAAGAAGCATTTATAACATTAAGTTAGAATTATCGTCTTTTACCATGACGTAGGTAGAAACATTAAGTATGTTAGTTCAACAAACATTTTCTTTTCTTCGCAACAATCAAATGATCGTAAAGAAAAGATCAAGTTAATCTTCTAAAAAGCTTTTTTATTTTTCACTTTTTAGTTGTACCTACCTAATAGGCAAGTTGTTTAGTTAGGTACCTATAATGCCGAATATCATGAAACTTGAACATAACCGGTGAAATAAGAGTGTACAAAGGTGAATTGTACACATCTGCGTACCCCTTTAGAGCGTACTGGCGTGATGTTATGTTATGAAATGGTTTAAACAATAAACAGGCATGCGATTGCAGCAATCCCGAGAGATTAGCCGTTATTTATTGAAGAGTTCTGTTGTATATCTTCGAAGTTCTTCATCAGATCTTCACCAAATAAAGATGGGACCAATTTCGAAACATACCATTTCAAACAAAAAAAAGAGTTTTCAAAATCGGTCCACAATTGACGGAGATATCGGTGAATATACACAAAAAAAAACAAACAATGTCGAACATAGAACCTCCTCCTTTTTGGTAAGTAGGTTAAAAAGTGATAACTTATCATAACAAACATCGCATCAGTTATCAGTAGCTGATGAACACTTAGTTACTAATAGATTAGTTAAACTTATAGTTTACGTTACACCAATGTGGTCTCGACACTGACCTCTATTATATTAGACAAGTACGCTGGACTAAACATACTAATTACTATATGAAATGACAGTTGATTTTTGTGCTGATTCAAAGCGCCCCGCTCGAGCGTATTAGGAACTAAAATTGACACATTTACTGCCAGTTTCCCAAGTCTCAATTATCGGGCTGTTAACGTAATCGACGATTAATCGCCTGTTAATTCTACTTTCAGTTTCTCAACACCCAAATGTGACAAGCGTTTAACAATTTGTCACATTTGAGAAAAATCTCGAATTAACCACATGTTACAGCAGTTTTGGGTTTCTGAGAACCATTTTCAATGTTAATCTCTTGTCAACGAGCCTAATTTATAATTTTTGGAAATTGGTCGATTATTCCCAGATTAAAATTAATATTATGATTTTAAAGGCTTATATTACGATAAAAAGATAATAGGGGTCGTCGAAAACTGTGGTATGGGTTGAGTTATAAAAAATATGTTAATTTAGATCAATTATTAATTAGCAAGATTAAAAAAAAATAGGATGTTACAAACTTTTTAAATTAATTACATTATAAAAACTTGACACAATTATCAAAAATATTTATTTTGTGTTTAGGTTAATAAAAATAAAATAAAATAAATTGTTAACTGTACCCTGTACTTAGAACTTATCGAGGTCAGTTTCTGGATAGATTTGTGTTTAACTTGAAGCGGCTGGGGTGGTGACCGTGCCAGGGTAAGCAACACTTACCAAGGTCAGTCTTGGGATGGGTGACCACTTTTTTTTTTTGGATCGCTAGTTTATGGATAGGTGACTCCGCCAGGGTAAGCAACACTAACCAAGGTCAGTGTTTGGATGGGTGACCATCACCACAAAAATTTTGGATCACCCATCCTAAAGTCACCCCGCTAGTTTAAACAACATTACCAAGGTCACCCATCCAAAAACTTGCGAACCCAAAAAAAGTGGTCACCCATCCAAACACTGACCTTGGTAAGTGTTGCTTACCCTAGCATGGTCACCCATCCAAAAACAAGCGAACCCAAAAAAAGTGGTCACCCATCCAAACACTGACCTTGGTAAATGTTGCTTACCCTGGCGGGATCAGCCATCCAAAACAAACGAACCAAAAAAAGCGGTCACCCATCCAAAAAAAAACTTGGTAAGTGTTGCTTAACCTGTGTGGGGTCACCTATCCAAAAAAAAGCAAACCAAAAAAAACGTGGTTACCCATCCAAAAATCGTCCCTGGTAAGGTTTGCTTAACTTGCGGGCTACACCAACCCAGCCGCTCAAGATAAAATACTATTTAAAGTTACTGATTACGTTATAGTAGTGAAGGAAGTGAATGAATACTAGCTAGGGTAGCCAACCGAAATAAATTATTAAATGTAACAAGCGATTACGTAATTTCTCGATGATACAGAGTTCAGAAACTCACTGACAACTGACGGCTGGTTAATTTGTGACAAATTGTCAGCTGATTTGAGATGTGACGTCGACTTCAGAAACTCGCCCTAAGAGATTCTCGGTGACATAGCTTAAATATGCCTGTGACAGCTCTCTTTTCCAATATAAATATTGGTTCAATGTCAGCCGCCCGACCCCACAGTAAAATACCGTATGACATAATGCTGTGAAAGTAAATAAAATATACCAAACGCGCGGTTTCTACATCCGTTAACTGTCTTATCTTTCTAACAGCATAAGCGGCTGAGCTCGAGCCGACCCGCAAGAGATGTTATGTGAGGCCCCCATTGTAATTTGTCATCTAGAGTGATTCCTGGGAAAACTGTTTGATATACGAGTACATAGTCTAGCTTTTCTCCATTCAATTTCGCATTCGCTACTTCTGACATTCGGCAATGTGAATAAAATACATTTGTTTTTTTTTTCATTTAATACCAAATTGTTTGCCGTGAACCAAGTTTGGACCTGATGAATAGACTTATTCACATCATCAAGATTTTGTGACCGCCGATCTATTTTAAATATCAAAGATGTGTCATCAGCAAATAACACGATCTAGAACACTACAAAGTGTTCTAGTTCCGAAATTAAATTTATTTTTCACTTTGTAGTGTTTTTATTTGGAAGTCGGTTGTATTTTTTGTTAAAAAGTTTTTTTATTTTTTTAGTGTACATAAACGATTTGCCAATTATTAAAAAATCAACCGAAGATCGTGTTATTTTCACTTTTTAGTTGTGGTTCATAATGGACCAATTCTCCAAGGTAAGAATAGATTAACCCAGAAACATGCAACTTAGACAAAAACAGTGGAATTAGAGTATACCAGGGTGAACTGTTCAACCTGCGTACCCATTTAGAGCTTGATAGTGTGATGTTATGTTATGAAATGATGTAAACAATAAACGGACATCCGATTGCAGCTATCCCGAGCTGATTTGCCGTCATTTATTGAAGAGTTCTGATGTATATCTCCGAAGTTCTTCATCAGATCTTGATCAAATTTAAATGGGACCACATGATAAGCACCAGCTTTCAAATGAATAAAGATTCATCAAAATCGGTCTACCCAGTAAAAAGTTCTGAGGTAACAAACATATTAAAAAAAAAATACATCCAAATTGAAAACCTCCTCCTTTTTGCGAAGTCGGTTAATAAGAGGAATGGACCCAATATAGAGCCTTGAGGAACGCCCATTGTCATTTCAGACCCTAGAGCGTTTACGCCGGTTACCTGAACTTTAAGTTGTCTGGCTTTCAAATATGATCTAAGTAACTCAAGGGCCGTATGCCTAATACCATAGTGCTCGAGTTTCAACAATAGTGTCTCATGGTTAACGCAATCGAACGCTTTCGAGAGGTCGCAATAGATTCCAATGGCGTCTTGTGCTTCTTCTCAGGGATTAAAAATGTTCTTTATTAGGGTGACGCCAGCGTCAGTTGTTCAACGCCCTTTGGTGAAACCATACTGTTGATTATGAAAGATGGATTGTTTGTTAAAATGACGCAACAATTGGTTGAGCATTAACTTTTCGAAGACTTTACTGAGAACCGGCAGAATTGACACTGGCCTATTGAAGTGTATACTCTCCTTTAGATTAACAACCATATATGTATGCCCCTTTATATTAGGTATCACATGTTATGCTGACATAGCTTTTACTATGTTTTACTCGTTTCTTACTGTAACTAATTCATTATACTATTGGCAGCCAACCTGACTTATTATTTCTACATCCCGTACAACTCCAAACATCTCATGGCGACCCTGCCAGGATCTCCTTGGGTTTTAGTATAATCGCCAACTACTGCCTCTTGCCGCGAAATTCGGTTACTTGTAAATTAAACCAATAACACATTAGCCATCGGAGTTTCTAAAGGATGTGCAACTCAAAGGTGGAAAAAGATGAGGTATTCATCACACAAAACGCAGCGGGCAGCAACCAGGCCACGTTGAAGGATGTTGGTCAGCACATGGAGCGGATGAATATTGTGATGTTCGCGCTGTTGGCTATACTCACCATTGCAATGGCCTACTTTGTGGTGCGTTTATATAAACGGTGCCATCGGCAGTGGATCCAGGAAGAGATTGGTCTCCGAGCTATGCAACGTATCCGGGCTTCTATCAGAGGACACAATAACGCCGAAACAACAGCCTAAAGAACCGTGAGTTACCTGCCAAGATCATTTCAGAAAGTGTTTTATCCGACTTTTGTGAGTGTTTTTTTTAATTTCAGTGCGATTAAATCTCTCGCGAGTGATAAAATTAATATAATTATAAGTTATGGACATTAAAACTAGAAAACAATAAGTAATATTTAAATCTAAAAATAGAATGGGATCATATTTCATTACGATCTGAGTTAATTATTCTATAATCGTGTACTTTTGCTCACGTAACTCGATACTTCGCAGCAAAATTGAAACGTAGGACATTCTTTAGCCGCGCTGCAAGTAACTTTACACTATTGTTTTGACATTTTACTTTTAATTATAAAATACTGCGATGACTAAATGGATCGATTCTATTTTTAAATAATGATAGATGCGTTAATTGAGAATTATGATTTATTAGAGCAAATAAGAAAATATCTGATTAAAAAGGGAAAAGCTAGATATTTAGGTAAGGTTGCCGAGATAAAATTAAATGAAGCGACAAACATTATAGATAAATGCAGTAAATTGATTTTACTTTTAGAATCTAAGAAGGATCCGCAGATTATTTCATCAGCGGCAGATATTTTTAAAAACATAAACAAACTATACGATAATATAAAAACTTTATGTACTTCTCCTAATATTGACTCTGTCAAAATGGAGTTCGATTTGAAAACTGCTTGTAACTTATTACCCGTTATGGACGATTCGGAAAATGTGACGAAACGCTTGATCGATGGTATCGAGATGTATTCGGATATGATCGGCGACACAGATAAGGATTTATTAATTAAGTTTATTTTGAAAAGTAGACTATCAGAGAACGCGAAGTTGCGAATGGGTTCAAAGTATTCAACTGTTACAGCACTTGTCAAGGACATGCGTACGCACCTTTTAACTAAAAAATCATTTACAGCAATTCAATCACGTCTGCAAAATGTTTCACAAGGTCAACGTTCGATTGATGAATATGGATCTGAACTCGAAAAACTTTTCACGGACTTGACAATTGCTCAGGCAGATGGTGACCCTACCAAATATGATATTTTGAAACCATTAAACGAAAAAATGGCAATAAGAAAATTTTCAGAGGGTTTAAAATCCACTAAACTTAGCACGATAGTTACAGCTCGAAATTATGGCTCATTAAAGGACGCCATTCAGGCAGCTAAGGATGAGGAGTGTTCGATGTTGCCGGGTGCGAGTCCAAGCAACGGCAACGTCATGCATTATTCTGGTAAGTCAAGTTCACACCACAGAGGAAAGCGAGGTATGTATAACAATAATTTCAATGGACACAGACATGAAGGACATCGAGGACGAGGTGCGCAAGGACGAGGTCAGTCAACGAATAGGTATGCAAAGGGGAATAATTATAGTAATCGCGGTAACCGTTCAAGATTATACCATAATTCAGGTTTCTTTAGAGGCGCAAAGCTTAGAAATAATTATCCGTTACAGAATCGTAGTAATACGCGTCAAATATATTCGGCTCAAGCAACTGATACTAACGACAATAGCGCCCAAACCCAAACTGCTCAAGTAGTAGACCAAGCAGATAAGTTTTTTCGTGACCCACCCAGAAATATTAGCCTTTAATGGACAAACTAAATTAGTTTCATTTAATTTAAATAATAATCAGTTTTATTGGCTACTGGATACCGGAGCTTCTTTGTCGATTGTACGAAAAGAATGCTTACCACCAGATATTCCAATTTTTGGACATGATATTTTAGTAAACGGTATAGCTGGTCAAATCCGTTCACTGGGTCAAGTTTGCCTTGCATTGTCATCACCGCTGTTAAGTGACGTATTCACTCATAACTTTCACGTGTTTAATAATCTACCTATCAAGGCTGATGGAATTATCGGATTAGACTTTTTAACTAAATACTCGTCAAATATTAATTTAGAGGCAAATGATTTAACTTTAAATATAAACGGAAAGACAATCAGAACTAAAATTTTTGATATTACGGAATGTCAATCTGAATTTTTGAGTGTTCCGGCGCGAAGTGAGTCTGTTCACTATATAGACTTAAAATCAAGTTTAAAAGAAGATTATGTTGTTTGTGCAAGTGAATTAGCGAAAGATTTGTTTTTAGCTGGTGCAATCGTAAGGGCACATAAAAATAAAATCCCATTAAAAATTTTAAATGTAAGTGAAAAACATATTCGTATTCCTGTTATAACACCGATTATGCAGCCGTTGTCTGAATATGAATGCTACTCATTTGATAAACATAAAGCTGATACAAGTAGGGCTCAGACTTTAAGTAAGTTTTTGAAATTACAACATCTTAATTTAGAAGAGAAAACATCAATTGAAGATATTTGTAAAAAATACTCAGATATTTTTTACTTACCAAATGATAAACTAACAATAACAAATATTTATGAACAAAAAATAACGCTAAAACCTAATACTAATCCAATATATATAAAACAATATAGACAACCACAGCAATTAAAACAAGAATTAAATAAACAAATTAAAACAATGTTAGAAAATGATATTATAGAAGAAGCACAAAGTGAATGGTCTAGCCCAGTTCTACTAGTACCCAAGAAAAGTGACAATAATAATGAAAAGAAGTGGCGTTTAGTAGTCGATTATCGAAAACTGAATGAAAAAATTCAGGATGACAGATTTCCACTACCAAACATTACTGAAATTCTAGATTCTCTTACAGGAGCTATTTTATTCAGTCATCTAGATTTACATTCAGGTTATTATCAAGTTTCATTAAATCCAGAAAGCAGGAAATGCACAGCATTTAGTACTAATACTGGTCAATATCAGATGAAACGTCTGCCGATGGGGTTAAAAATTTCCCCAAGTGCTTTTAGTAGAGTAATGACTGTAGCAATGTCTGGTTTAACTTTTGACAAATGTTTCATATATTTAGATGATTTGATTGTTTTTGGACGTAACCTAGAATCCCATAATCGCAATCTAATGGACATTTTCGAAAGACTGAGAAAAGTGAATTTAAAATTAAATCCCGCAAAATGTCAGTTTTTAAAGAAAGAACTTTTATATCTTGGTCATGTTGTTTCTGCACAAGGTGTCATGCCAGACCCAGATAAAATTAAAATCCTGAAAGAATATCCCGTGCCTAAAAACGCAGACGAGGTTAAACGGTTTGTTGCATTTTGCAATTATTATAGAAAATTTATACCTTGTTTTGCTGAAATTACAATGCCTTTAAACAAATTGTGCAGAAGGAATGAACCTTTTATTTGGTCACAAAGTTGTCAAAATTCTTTAGAAAAATTAAAACAATCAATGACAAGTCCACCAATTTTACAATACCCAGATTTCACAGACAACAGTAAATTTATATTAAAAACCGATGCATCAGGAATAGCAATTGGCTCAGTCCTATGTAATAAAAATATGAAACCGGTTGCTTATGCTAGTCGACCATTAAACAAAGCAGAGAGAAAATACCCAACAATTCAAAAGGAATTGTTAGCTATTGTTTGGTCAGTCAAATATTTTAGACCATACTTATACGGCAAACATTTTGTCATAGAAACAGACCATAAACCGTTAATATATTTATTTGGGATGAAAGACCCCTCAAGTCGTTTGTTAAAATTTAGATTGACACTAGAAGAATACGACTATGAGATAGTGTATGTCAAAGGGAAAAATAATGTCGCCGCAGATGCATTGTCCAGAATTGTGATAACATCGGATGAATTGAAAAGTATGAATAATGATGTAGTAACAGTGTTGACAAGAGCGCAAAAGAAAAGAATGAATGATATGACGGATGCAAGTAAAACAGATTTGTCTAAGAGATCCTCAAACTCAAGGTCTGATCAGCCAAGAGTTGTGGAAATTGTAAAGAAACCTACTGATTCTGTAGAAATGAAATTAGTAGAAGGTGCGCATCTAAATAAATTAATTAAAAACAATAGGATATCCTTGAATGAAGAATGTTTTGCATACGAAGAAAAGACAAAGAATTTATTTATAAATCTTGATTATCGTTCACATTTTACGCGAGTCGAATTTGTGTCGAAATTGAGTAAACTTTGTAAGAAATTAAATATAAATGAGTTATGTATAATAAAACATGAAAATAATGCTAGCTTTATAAAAGACTTATTTCAAGAAATTGAATCAATGAATACTTGGTCCGGACCACGAATTCATGTTTTAAGAGGAGTCAAGAGAATTACTGATGATGACGATATTAAATTCATTTTACATGACTTTCATTTACTGCCCACTAGCGGTCATGCTGGTGTGCGCAGAATGATAAATAATATTAAAAGACAATTTTACTGGCCAGGAATAGGAAAAGACGTCGAAGATTTTGTATCAAGGTGTGACAAATGCCAAAAGATGAAACATGGTAAACCTATTAAGGAACCCATGTGTATAACTACTACGGCATCTTATGCCTTTGAAAAAATATTTTTAGATATTGTAGGTCCATTACCTCAAGATTACGAAGGTAATGTATACATACTGAGTCTCCAGTGTGAATTGAGTAAATTCGTGGAAGCATATCCACTTAGAACTAAGGACACTATAACTGTAAGTAAAGCATTAGTAGATAACTTTATCCTTAGATTTGGACTACCAAAAACAATTGCAACTGATCGAGGTGCTGAATTTATGTCGTCAACAATGGAACAGGTTTGTAAACTTTTAAACATTAATAAAGTATCATCAACTGCGTACCATCATCAATCTATCGGTTCGTTAGAAAATTCTCACAAAAATTTAGGAGCTTTTCTCAGAATTCAATGTAATAATAATCCACAAACTTGGTCACATTGGTTAGCTTACTGGTGTTTTAGCTACAATACCACTGTTCATTCAGCAACAAAATATCAACCTTTTGAACTTGTATTTGGTAGACAATGTATTGTTCCTTCTAGATTATGTAATGATGTTGAACCATTGTACAATCAAGACAATTATTGTAGTACACTTAAGTATAAGCTTCAACTAGCTAATAAAGACGCTAGAAATAATTTAATATTAAGCAAATGTAACCGCAAAGATAATTATTATGATAAATATTTGAACCCAATTCAATATAAGAAAGATGACTTGATATTGATTAAAAATGAAACGGGTCAAAAATTAGACCCATTATTTGATGGTCCATTTACTGTTTTAGAAGATATGGGATGTAATGTTAAAATTAGAAAAAATAACAAAATCGACATAATTCACAAAAATCGAACCAAGCCTTTTGTATCCTAAATTCTGATTTGCAACAAAGGTAAAAAAAAAAAAAATATACAATATTATGCTATTTTTTTTTTTTTTCTAAATTGCCGGAGGTGAAGTGTATACTCTCCTTTAGATTAACAACCATATATGTATGCCCCTTTATATTAGGTATCACATGTTATGCTGACATAGCTTTTACTTCGTTTTACTCGTTTCTTACTGTAACTAATTCATTATACTATTGGCAGCCAACCTGACTTATTATTTCTACATCCCGTACAACTCCAAACATCTCACTATAATTATTAACTTCTTTGCTATCTCCGAATTTAAACAATGGAACTACTTAACTGTGTTTCATAAGGTCCGGGAAAACTCCTTTATCGACACTAGTGTTTAATATAAAAGCTAAATAGGGCGCAATATTTTCAATGATTGATTTACATACTTTTACAGAAAGTCCCCAATGATCTTCTGTTGATTTAATTTTAGGATCTTTAAACGCTTTTGAAATAGCCTGGCGGTTTGTACGTTTAAACTTAAACTTCGAAGGGCACGCATTTACATTCTTTCTAAGTAAGGCAGCAGAGAGCGCGGGGAGGAGTTTTAAGAGGAATATTAACGAAAAGGTTTTCAAATTCCTGAGCTGCTGAACAATCAGATGAAGAGGACATCTGATTGTATGGGACCATGTGCAGTTACTAAATTAATTTCAGTATTACGCTTTTTTTTCTACTTGTTTCATTATTTATAATTTTTTTGCCGGGTAGTTTTCATTTTAACGTCGCTGATTTTATTGTAATGCTTATATACAGCGCTATAGCTATTTTGCATGCAATTTTAAAGGCTTTTGAATAATTCGCAACATATTTATCAAAGCTTGTATTATTCGTATGTTGTTTTAGGCCATAAAGTTCTTATAGCTTTTGCTCTGCTTTTACGAACTTGGTGTAAATACTTTTCGCTTTCAGTGGAAAAGTCTCATTAAATTGCGTGTTTAGTACTTTAGAAAATTCGGCAAGTCATTTGGGTCATCTTTATTATTAAAGTTTTGAACACAACTATTCAAGGTATTATTAAATTTTTCTAAATGTTTACATGTATCTGTTATCAGATGCTAACTTATTTACAATTTATTTATCTAAGTAATCACAATTACGAAAAAAGTTATCTATACAAGTCGCAGAAGAAGCTGTCACTCTGGTTGGCTTTATAAACACATTTTCCAGATTAAATGATTTAAAAAGACCCAACAACCTGATACTGTTAGAGTTATTCTCTAATAAGTTAATGTTAAAGTCGCCACATATGACAATTGATTTACTACTATTACTAACTTTTTTTAACACATCTTCTATTACAGAGTCAAACACAGATTGATTCTGGTAACTTGGAGGTCTGTATACGCATACTACAACATGCTTATCAAGCTCAACACAGGACAATTCAATGGTGTGTTCAACCGACAGTATCAGAATCAGAATATTTATTTGTGAAACATAGGTATTTACATAAAAATCTTAGGTTAAATATAATGTCCGCTATGTTTTGCCGTGTAGGCGTACAAATATTGTTGAAAATAAAATAAAATATAAAACAAAAATTAAATACAAGAAAAGTGAAGAAGATTTCAATAACTTAATAAAATCTACAATAAAATCTAACGAAAAAAGCTAAACTGATTTTTTTTTAAATATTTAAGAATCATAGCAAATGTTTTAGGACACGAAATATTAAAAATTATCATTTATAAAATCTTCTACAGTATAATAACATTTTTCAATTAATAGTGAGTGGAGACTTTTCTTAAACTTTATTAGGGGCAAATTTTTTATGCTATCGGGTATATTATTATAAATTTACAGTCTAACAATGTATTTTCTTCTTTAGATTTAATAGAGTTTTTAATAAGTATTAATGATCCGCCATGTATCATATGTTATCTGCTGAAATGGCTACACAATAATTTTCATAATTAATTGACTTTACTTGGTGATATTTTAACCAATGTTCTGTTAGACAAATAGTATCAAACTTGGTTTTTTCTAAATATAATTCAATTTCCAATAATTTGGAAGAGCAACCCTGAATGTTCTGTTTTAATAATTTTAAAGAGTATTGCTCTTTGTACCACTAAATGGATAGCCAGAAGATACCTTTTTACTATGCACTAATAATAACTGATTATTTACAGGGGTAACTTCTGTTGTCTTATGGACTAGTTCAAATCTATGTCGCTAGTTAAACAAGGTAACACAGGCTCATCAATTAATATAAATTTTGATGGATTTACTATCAATTAATTTAAAGAATATGCTATCAACATGGCAATCTTACGTCTACCTTTGTATGATAGAGAGAAAGCTCTCTGCGTTACTTGTAGTCCACTAATTAATTGTCAAAAAATAATAATTTGTCATTATGACAAGTCAACATTTGCAAAATGTTATTTAATTTAATTTACGATTGTCCTGCTGTTCTGAGAAACTATCAGAGTATGGAAAAGCACATACCATCAGCTTTATTAAATTTAATGCTATCAAGGTGTCAATACGGCCCACTATGTCCTTTTTGGTAATGCCAGTACTATTACCTAACAGCAAAACTGTGTCTGTGTCTTCGTATATCATCCAATTTTCCTGTCGCAGGTCTGCTGGAAGAAATTTCTATTGAAATAAGCAGTACCTTTGTGCTCTTCTATCTGTATTATTTATTTTCTCTGTTAAGTGTTTTGTGTGTACTGTGAGGACTCTGCTTAACTAGAAGGCAACCTACTTGCCTATAAAAAACACTGGCAATTGGTATTACTTGAAAGGTTACATGAATCCTACCTTACCATAACCCGAGCATTTACCTAATAGGGGAATCACATTTACAATTGAGGTACGACCCTTAAAAGGGGAAGGCTTAATCATGACAAACGAGTTATCGGACGCTCCGATATGTGCTTTTAACTTCAGCTGACGTGCACATACGCACTAACAAATCAACACCGTCATGCTTGAACCTCCTTGGCCAAAACCCTAAAAAAGGAACAAGGCGTCCTCCCAACACTAACAAGAATGATGCGTCAACTCACATCGACCCGGATGGGGTTTAATCTCAAAAATTCAAATATGATACAATTTTTCGATCTCGTGCATTTATCAGGCCAGAGAAGGAATGGCTGGATCGCATCGAATTTCTAATCCTATTCATAGAGCTTGCACCAGGGATTATTATTATAAATGCATTTATTCTTTTAAATATCAGACATAAACTGGACTAATGATGTCAACTCGACATCCTTTGCAAAGGCTATGCCCCGTTAGCAAAATCGTTTTCAGTTATGACTATTACTTTAAGAAACCCACTGGGTTATACTAATACCCTGGGTTGTGCCTATGCCTTATCCGCATAACCAATAAACATTTCTTCGATGCGTGGCCAACGTTGCCAGCCTCTTCTTCCCCCTGCGGCTCACAACTCATCAGCACATGCAACGGAAAGAACTAATTTAATTATATATATCGATACTATTTGAAAATATCGATAAGAAAACTATCAATACATTTTTTCCTACTTTCTCATCCCTATTAACTACTTACTATCACAAAATAGAAAGTATACAGAAGGGCCACTCCCGTATTTTCGAAAATTGACAGCTAAACTTGACAGACTCACTAAGGTTGCTACTATATTGATACCGAATTAAAAAAATGAGCAGGTTGTTTAAGTTACAAACATAAATACATCGATTCGTCTAAACATACATCATATCACGCTTACTTGATTTTGAGGGTAGACAGAGCATCAAATATCCATTAAAGATCAAGACTCCACATACGACGAAGGTTGGATGGTAAAAAGACGTAACAATGGTGTAATAATGATCCCACCAAAAACATAAAAATATGAAAAGCACCAAGCTAGACAAAAATATAAATGGGTTTCTTTTTTAAATTATAGCAAAAAACCCGACTGCTTAAGAAGCGAACTAAAAAGATGTAGATACAAACAAGAACAAAATTATGCTTTGCAATCGGAAGAAACATATTTATGAGCTAGATGACTTAAACTTAAACCATATTAATATGACAAGTTTCTATCTTTTCCAATTTTGTCTATGGACTTAAAATAATTTATTATTTTCCTAGATATTTAATTTCTAACTAATCATCTTGAAAAATTTAATGAGCTTTATAACTTAAAATGAATTAAAGAACGAATTAAAATTATATTGATTAATTTAAAGTATATTCGGTCTGTAACAATTAATATTGGTAACCCAACCAATGCAACCTCTTTACAGTACCTACTTTATGTATGAATGACCTGACAAACGCCCGCACAAAGCACTCGTGACAGCCGCGACTGAGCTCGGTCCAATATTGCCCATTATTCCCTGTAAAATTGAAATGTCAATGTGTGCGTTCAAAATGGCGCTTTGTTCGCAGTGGACTCTCTGTCTGCGGAGCGCCGCCGCTTATGTACTTTGTGTTACTATTAACCAAAGACCTTATACTTCTTACTACTAGACTGTGCACTATGGCGCAAAAACCGGTCCGAGCGAGAGGGCACCCGTTGGTAGTGTGTCTCTTTCTAATGAGGTGACCATGACGAAACAGAACACGGGACAAATTGATTGTAAAAACGATAGTTTAAGTATTCCGATATGTTGATGCTACCTAGCTGCGCTACCTAAACCTATCTAATTTATAGTTAGGTAATAAAAAAAAAAGTTTTTTTTTGTATCTACATCACTAACCGTATGGTGTCGGGCGTAAAGAATTTCACATCTCATGTTAACCCATGGGTGTCGTAAGAGGCGACTAAGGGAAAAGCCAGAGAATGGGCAGCAGCGTTCTCTGTGCATTTGTAAGTGTGCGCAGTATGGTACTGCGATCGCCAACCCGCCTGCAAAGCACTCCCCAAGAATAGCACAAATAAAACATAGTTATATATATACATACCCTATTGCCCGGCAGCCTGTACCCTCGACTACGGTAGCGGTCGAGGTTACGGTATGGCAAGGGGTGCTAAGAATCCCGGACGAGATCCGACTACCCAACAAATACCGACGACTGGACCTGGCAACGTACAACACGCGCACACTACGGACCGACGAAAATATCACCGAACTCGAAGAGGAATTGAGCAGTTTACGATGGAGTATTAAAGGGTTATCTGAAGTTCTAAGAGAGGGGGAGGACACAATAATCCTCAAATCCCAAGTCTCTTCAAGTTTCATTCTTCAAGACCATCATATAGATTGGAACAAAAAGCTCTCTGATCCTACTCTCAAGCTCATGAAGGAGAGGCGTTAGATGACCCTGCAGTCTTCTGACGGTGCTTTGAAATACCGGCAGCTAAATATACCTCAACGGATCTCTATGATTTAACATATTGTCCAGTTGCGTAGACAGTTGAGAAATACAACTACACCAATTGTTGAATATTCCACTAGGAATCAATTTGCAAATAATATTATCAGCCGCTGAGTTTCACTCGAACAAAGTCCGCCAAAAAATCCGCAAACCTCCATCCTACATTTAGTATTACCAGGCCCAAACATTTATAAGTACTACTCTTACTCAGTATTAATGAATATTTTTTAAATACAACGAATTGATTAAATATAGGAACTGTAGAAATATTTATATACTTTTCTAGAAATATTTAAATACGTGTCAAAGTCTATGAATTGTTCGTTTTGGGATAGCATACAAATAAAAATATAAAATTTTCTACCATTTCTACCAAACCCAATGATTAGTTGAGCTAGCAAGAGGTCAGACAAGGACACACTACCAGCGGGAACCCTCTCACCAGGACCGCTTTTGGTTAGCTACCGCTTATAAGGAAAAAGCTAACCTAGGTGTATGACGATAGGTTTCATTTTAGCTAAACAAAATATTTTGGTACACAGTCTAGTAGTAAGAAATACGTATAAGGTCTTTGCTATTAACTTCCATATGTCAAATTTGATAGTTGTCATTCATATTTTTTTTTCTTTTATTTGACAACAGGCCTCTTCCTATATGGAAACCTTACTAACCTTAACCTATTCTTATTCTACTCTAACATTAAAAGGTTTTAATCTATTTACATGTACTATGTCCCTAAATCGCCTATTATAATTTTTATAATTACATAATTTACATCAGATAATTAGTAATAAGCAATTAACTACTAGGTTGCATGTGGACGCTAGTGGGGAGGCCCTTGGCTGCTGTCTCAAACAAGGTCATGATGTGTTGTTCCCTATAGCATACGCGTCCAGGAAGCTGAGTGAAGGAGAGAAGAAATATTCTACAACGGAGAAGGAGTGTCTTGCTTTAGTGTGGGCGTTAAATTATTTTAAACATTTGCAAAGGATGTCGAGTTGCAGGGTGGAAAGAACTAATTTAATTATATGTATCGATAGTTTTCTTATCGATATTTTCAAATAGTATCGATATATATAATTAAATTAGTTCTTTCCACCCTGCATGTGAGGACTCTGCTTAACTAGAAGGCAACCTACTTGCCTATAAAAAACACTGACAATTGGTATTACTTGAAAGGTAAATGAATTTTGAACAGAAAATAAGTGAATATGTTTTTGAAAAGCTTTTGATTGTCAATTCTAGTGGAGCCGCCCAGAAGGCAGGCATATTGTGGAATTCGTACGAAATATATCAAATATAAAAGTTAATGTAATTTAATTTATTAGACTCTGTCTACGTCCTTACAATTGGTGGAGGCGGTAAATGAATTTCGAACAGAAAATAAGTGAATATGTTTTTGAAAAGTTTTTGATTGTCAATTCTAGTGGAGCCGCCCAGAAGGCAGGCATATTGTGTAATTCGTACAAAATATAAAAAATATAAAAGTAATTTATTAAATTATTTATTAATCTCGGTCTACGTCCTCTACAGTATATATAAAATAAATAAATAAACCATTGTAGAATAATTATCCATATTCGAATTTATAATGTTTTTAATAATTTGCTTGAAACTAATATTATGGTAGCAATGATTTGTAGAACTGTAGCTTAGGTACCTAACTATTTAATATTTTTCCAAAGCCAGAAACTATTTCGTCACTAAAAATATTATTTTATACTCCTGTGAGTTGGGTACACAGATTTTTCTGGAAGCGCCATCATTGGTGGAGACAAGTCACCTTGCAGCGGGTTGGGTGGTGTATGGTTGGCACAGCTGCATGAGGCACTAGTCAGAGACATCAGTCTCAATGCCGAGAGGTACAATGCCGAGAGGTATCAACCTCTCGGCATTGTACTTCACGAAATCCAACAATTCCCCTGCCTCAAACGAGCGCTCACTCAATTGCTGTTGTGAACTTTCATATTTCTCAAAAATATCCTTCAGTAAACACCCCTTATATAATAAATAATTTTGGAGGCACTGAGTATCTACATCATACCTTTCCCTACATTTATCTAGCTCCCTCATACAGGTATTTAATCTACTTGTTATGTTAACACGATCCTTTTCTTAAAGAAATGTTTAATTTTAAGACATTTTGTTTTTTCTTCGCTCTCCGTGACCGTTTTAAATATTTTTTTTATTTTAATATATGTAACGCTCAGTGTGCACGCTTACGGTCAGCGTAGCCGCAGGTAGAGGGACCACGCTAACAGATGGTCACCAGATGTGTGAAACACACCCCGCCCCGCGGACTCGCTGACCAGGAGTGAGTAGACATTCGGTTCGAGTCGCGCACGCTAGATAGATCGGGTATTCACGGTTCTAGCTCGTTGCCGCCATAACTACTGTCGTAGCTTTAAGTTTAGTCGTACGAATAGTTTGTGTTATACTGTAGTTAGCTCGTAAGAACATTTATGTACAAAGTGTTGTGTATTAAAAGTGTTTATCATGGCATGAACTGAAATCGTTTTATTACGACACCTAGCCGCCCTTAAATATATTTTTTTAATTTATTGTGATTCTTGATAATAGGACATAATGGTATAGTGTCCACAAGTCAAATCTATTATAAAATCAGACTCACGCACTGGTTCTGACTGAAAACTGCCAACTAACTCATTATATAAACTATTAGATATTTTACACTGCTCGCTGACCTTAGCAGACTCAGCGATAGATAGGGCCTTATGGGCATTACACAATTCTTGTTCAAGTTCTGAAACACTGTTTAAAGTTAGTTCATACGTGTAAATTTTTGAAGTTACATTATAATTGATGAAAATAAAACAGTTATAAATGGATCATAGTTATTTTATTTATAAATTATCGTTCTCTGTTGATAAAGAATAAAATCTATTAAAGCTATGTGCTTGTGCTCGTTGGTCAACATTATACCTACAACAGTCAATATATAAAATGCTCATAATATGATGATGTGTATAAGTACATGTATTTTTATTAGGTAATATAATTATTAACAACAGATCTTTATAAGGTAGTATTTGATACTCTGAGTATTACTTATGTACGTTTACTGTAAAATTTCTATAATTACATATATTATACTACTTAACTACGCTCGAGTCAATTTCGCCATAGTCTCATGTAATATTGTATATGTTATAGGCTTAATTTAATGTAATGGAGAATTTTAACGGGCTGTTAAGGATAGTGTTCTAGCCAAACTTCTGGGCCGCATTGAATTTGGCTTGTCGATGCGCTAGGCACGGATCGGTACTGTTTTGTATGAGTTTTACTACTGCGCAGCCATTGTAGCCAACTTCAGGGTAGCAGCAAGAAGTATGGCGAGAGCTATTTTAGTCATAGTACGAGTTAATATAAGTTCCACATACATCAACACAGGTTCCCAGCGCCCTAATTGTGTTAGTTCAAAGAGTAGAGTACGGATTGTTTTCCTTGCATTAATTGCTTCATATTATGTTCAGTTATCTGTCTACTCGGCAGCGTAAAACACGCAATGAATAATATTGTTGAATTACCAAAATAAAAGGGAAGGAGTATGCTTTGTGCTGTTAAAACAGATCCGCAGTTAGGGTGCTAGTACGTATAAAATGTCACTCTGCAGCATAATTGCGTAAGTGAATTCGGCAAGACAAAGGGTTTGACCCTATGAAAGAATATGAACAATCGACTAATCACATAGATGGAAATCCACCCAATTGTCCATACTCTTGCATGGGGTCAAACCCTTTGCCTTGCCGAATTCACTTACGCAATTACGCTGGGACATCAATTGCCAGAGTACTTATGGGGAAACTGGCTCTCAAAGACTCAACATAAAAATATCTAGGTAGGTACCTAACAAAATATTTAATCAATAACTTAAATTATAATGAAATTCACAAATGTACAAACATTTCTCTAAAATTTATTTAATTACACGAACTTACCTACCCAAACATGCGCTGCCAGATTTTTTTTACATTTTCGTAGATATCTACATGTCAGTGAATTTGAGAAAGCCTCAATAGACCTGTATCATAATAAATGATGATGTGATTATGTAGTGGGTCACAAAAGAAGTTGCGGGTCTAGCATCTATGCTAATGAATGCTAACCTCTATCAAATCTAGTTAGTTCTATTTAATAAAGGGACTTCTCTCGTGAATGGTGATACTTGGATTTATTAAAAATAGCCATAGGTACGGTGCTTAAGACGACGACAGTCGCCAACGACCTTGAAGGAAAAAAACGCGCACTCGTTTCACACCCGCGCGACCCAAAATTTTGTAGTTTTTTGTACTTTTCTTATTATTCCATGACTTTCAAAAAAAAACAACTCAGATCAAAATGTAGATAATCAAATTGTCTTTGAGATGGTGTCGATTTCATTAAAATACGCCCAGCGGTTTTGGTGCGATTGTCGTGTTTTTGTCCGTGTTATACATAACTTAGCAAATTAATTAAACTATGCAATACGAATAAAACTCAACATTTTCTTAGATCTAATTATTAAGAAAATGGTCTAATGTAACATATTTTTTCTACGGCTAGCCGTTTAGACGTGATTCTCTTTTTAAAATCAGCTACTCAGGGGTATATGCGGGCGCTGATATCCATGAGTGCGCGTTTTGTTCCCTCAAGGTCATTGGCGACTATCGTAATCTTAAATCAATACTATCAGTAGTTCGTTGGGTTTGAATGTCATAGAACTGTCTTTGTCAGCTTTTTCAATAAAATAATGCAGACAAACTATAGAAATAAACTTAATCAATGGGTAACTACTTGAGACTAGGCTTTCACATACTATCCTGTTGCGAGTCACAGCTCGTCAGATACACTTACTTATAAATAACACGATACAAAAATATAAGTCGTTTACTTTTTCTATTTTAATGATAAGTACATACGTTTAATTATCTTTACGGTACTTACTTCTAAAGGGTATTATACTATACGATACGAGTAATAACTATGTCTCGGAGATCTATACAGACAGAGCCAACGTTTATATACACTTTAGTACTTATGACAATGTGTACTAGGTATACAATTAGTTACCTAATAAGTACGTACCTGCTAGGTTCTTCACATTACATCGCAGCATTTATCTATCGTTCCTTGTAAGCAGACTTCTCACAATACTTATTCGTCGAAAACCAATGACTTAGGTTTATACCCCGATATAATATAATCTTAATCTAATTGTACACTAGCACTTATATTGACAGCCTAAAGCCAAATCACATAGAACTATCTGTCTTTGGTCATGGAAATGCGTTTACACACCGTATTACACAGAGGACCACATTTGGATAAGTACCTACACCAAACTTCATGCTCACTCGACAGTTCAGCAGTTGTGTGGCCACACTCGAACTGTGTTGTAGTGATAATGTGACGACTTCACCACTTCTCCGCTGCTGGATACAGACCAACCAGTGCTGATCAAAAAGCGTGTGGTCATTCAAAGTGGATCCTCCATTTTCGTCGGCGAACGAAATTCATTCGCTGCCCTGTATCGTCAGTGTGGCCCCTACATGTGCGATTGTGCGTGGGGCGGACGCCGCGCGGGTCAGTCGTGCGCGCGCATGGAGTGGTCGAGCGAGACCGGCGCGCGCAGCGGCCGCATCTCCGCGCCCGAGCTGTCGCTCACCACCAGCGTGTCCTGCGGGCAGCACGACGTCTTCATCGACATGGACTCCGTCGATGTTTTGTGACTCTGTTGGAACAAATTATCATTGGCAACATTCAACTTCAACACCAAGGAGTAGTATTTATGACGCCCTAAAAAGGTTGCCGTGTTGTAGTTTGAAGGGTAAGTACGAGTATGTGTATGCGTATGAGATGAAGAAGCAGCTTGTCTCCAATATCAAGACTCTGAAGAGGTACTTATCATCAAGTCCCATGTATCTGGTTCGAGAATCGAACCGGCTGGGCCCAAGTCTAGACTCCGCGCTGATTAAGATATTTCAAATAGAAAACCAATAACACTCTGCTCAACACGGGGATCGAACCCGAAACAAAATGAGTTGGAAATATCGTGCAAGAAATAGGGAGAGCTTACCCGCTTGAAGCAATGCGCGATGGAGTGGCAAATGTTGGTGAACGAGAAGTGGCGGCGCTGGCGCATCAGCACGTAGAGGATGGGGTTGAGCACGTAGTTGAACAGCATCAGCAGGTCCGAGATGGTGGAAAGCACGTTGAACCGGTGCCACAAGTGCCGTTCCAGCCCGAGGTACAGCGCCGACGTCAGCTGCGGACAGAAGATATGGTCAACTTGATATAACAGACAGAAGCATTATACACGACATGGTATAATTGTAGTATGCAAGACCTCAAGTTGCAGGTTAATCTATACATAGACGCATTACGGACTGTGGCACAGAAAGTAAAATGGTTTAGTAGAGCGGCAACTCTTTGGCAGGCATATTATGACAGTTTTTTTTCTAAAATTGAGAATATCAAGGAAAGAAGATATAGAATAACATTGTATTTTCACAACGTATTTTTTTTGGAAAATCATTATAATAAATCTTATCTTTTATTGAAACCTCAACCAAAACATAATATTTATCAATTAGCGTCGCGAGTGCTAAATCTTTAGGTCTTAATTTATTATCTAGTCTCCATTTAGAAGTCTCCTTTTGTTTAGGGAACTATTAAGAAACGTAGAAAGTTCAAAGAATTGAGTGCGGATCCCGACACGACGCCAATGAAGGCAATCACTTTAATTAATCAATTACCAGCTCCCGGCTCGGGACACCCGCCAATGCTGATTCACTGATGTGTCGAGCTCGAGCGCTCGTTGCTACAACATTTACTAGTAGTAGATATTAAAAGAGCAGCTACAATCGCTTGCTAAGATTTTATATTGACTTCTTCTTCTTCATTTCGCTAACGGTCACGATTAATTGTGTTGTGTTGTATTGTAATTAGTGTTGTAACTCGCCACGCGATCTCTCTCCATTTGGCTCGGTTACATGCAAGTCTGGCGCACTCATTTACAGGACCACCAACGGCGGACATAATTTGATCAGTCCACCTCATCGGTGAACTCCCGCGTGGCCTGTTACCTTCCACTCTGCCCTGCACCAGCAGGCGCTTAATGGAGTCGTTATTCCGCCTCGAGACATGGCCAAAGAATATCAATAATCGAGACTGTACTAGTGCAGATAGACGCTCTTTGATTCCGAGTTCTTGGAGTATGGAGACGTTTGGGCGGAATTCTGTCCAAGATGTGCCAAGCATTTTTCTCCAGCACCACATTTCTAGAAAATCTACCTTTTTCCATTCCAGTTCTCGTAGTGTCCAAGTCTCAGCTGCTTAAAGAAATATGGTGAATACAAGCGCATGGGCGAGCCTGATCTTAGTGGCTTTGGTTATTTTGCGATTCCTCCATATCTTCTTCAACTTGTCCATTTCGCCTCTGGCCATCGCGATTCGGTGCTTCACCTCATCCACGCAACTGCCATTGCCTATAATCATAGCGTTAAGATATATATGCACTACGTCACAGTTGGCAATCTGTGCCATACCTGGCGAGTTGTTGTTGCAACGGTCCACAATCATTACTTTGTCTTACTCCGATTGATCTTCAACCCAAATGCAAGACTCACGCGCTCCATCTTAAGGAGTAGTTCCTGCATCAGCAATTCAGCACTTCTATTGACTCGATAAAAGATATTTCCAATACTATTATTTGTGGCCATTTCTATATTATAGCCTACTATATATTATTATATCTTATTTAATAACATCCCATAAATGCGTAAGTTTGGATGGATGTTTGTTGCTCAGTCACGCCAGAACGGCTGAGTGGACCTGGATGTAACACAGAGAGTCTGTCTGTCAGTCCGTCTGTATGTTACCTTTTCACGCTGAAACCGCTTAACCGATTTAGATGAAATTTGGTATGGAGATAGTTTGAGGCCCTGCGAAGGACATACGAGTTTTTATCCCGCATGTGCGTTCCCTTGAGATGATAAAACACTTTTTCGCGGACGAACCCGCGGTCAAAAGCTAGTTAACTTATATGACTTATTCCGATCACTTAGCGAGGAAAGGGACCATGCTGCCTGCATTCTTCTGTTCCTATTAGAGTCAAGACACAATTTTCAAAGCAGGTAGATAATTTAATGCTTTGATTACTCAATTATAATTAATTATTTGGTAGGTATGTATTCATCTCGTGTCTGTCTGGAATATAATTGTCCAATGTATGAAGCACTATATGCGGACATCGATGTAGGCTAATATGAATAAAATTCTAGTTGGATTCGCTTGCCATTAGAGAAACAATGAAATATTTTCGCCAATGTTCGGCACGCGGATGGCATGCTGATGCCACTGTCGATGTACTGATCAACAATAAATATTGTAAAGCCTCGACGTGACTGACACGACTGACTTATCGCTCAGAGATCGACACAAACGGATGGCTATAGGCACACATCAATCAACGCACCCAGTCGTAATCCAAAACAGGATCAAATTGCACTTTTGTCAACTAATCGGCACCCAAGCAATGTGTGGTCAGCGCAGGATTGTCTTCGTCTTTTAACCTTCTCATCACCCTATCACTAACAATAACACCTTAATTTCCTTATAAACAATCTATTGATTGCTTCGGATAATTTGCTCCTACTCCAGATGCTCTTATTGTCTTTCAGTCGCACACGACTCTATCCATTATGTTCTTTCCTTGTGGGTGTGGGTGGCATTATAACTCCAGTGGCTTATAACTATGTGGTTTATCTATTACTAGGTACCTACGTGTTATAAATTGAATAACAACACATTTGATTCTGTTTTTTTTGTACCTGCTTTATTTCTGTGCAGACTCCAGAGAAGAATACTAATAGGTAAGTAAGCAAATCGTGGGCGAGATCGTAAAATTAAATCTTGTGCAGATTTTTGTGCTGAAGAATAACAAAGGCAGGGTGTATACTATTTGACATATAATAACAAAGTACCTGGGCGACCGAGCTCTGCTCGGGTGAAAATAGAGAAAACGAGGTTTTCTGAAAATGAAACCTAGCTAGATCGATTTATCGCCCCCGAAATCCCCTGCATACAAAATTTCATGAAAATCGTTCGAGCCATTTCAGAGATTCAGATTATATATATACATTATTATGTATACAATAATTGCTTGTTTAAAGGTATTAGATAGATTAGATAGATATATGCCTAGGTAAGTACGCTAGTTTCTAATTTAAATTCAGATAAAAGTACAATTCTATTCAAGAAGTTCTGTATTCCGCGTGACTGCTGTATTAGCCCCACGTGCTGAGTGTTGTGCAGTGGAACACATCCTTATGCGCCGCGTGCACCGGTCACATACATATAAATAGCGTGGCTTTGCTTACAATGCTCACTTCAGCACCTCTTCCAGAATATTGATGCGCCGATGACAGATCAGAGCTAATAATACTGTTCGATCATTTATTTGTTTATGTTGACACACTTCGAACCGAATATTGATTTCCTAGTTCAAATAAATCGTCAGTATATCCTCATTTTTGTTTGCCTTTCAAAGAAAGCATTTTTCTCATTGTTTGTACCAATTACCCGCATTTATATGAACTACTAGCTTCTGCCAGCGGCTTCACCTGCGTGAAAAGTGTTTTCTTATCCCAAGAGAACATTATACCGGGATGAAAAGTAGAGTGCTATTCCAGATTATAATCTATGTCTGTGCAAAATTTGTCCAGATCTGTTCAGCCGTTCTAGCGTGATTGAGTAACAATGTTACACCTATCCATCTAAACTTTCGCATTTACAATATTAGTAAGATTACAGAACTATAAGCGAAGCATGAAATACTGAAACTACTCCATTTTCCTAACTTACGTAAAACAACATAACACAAACAAGATAATTAAGATCATTCGTAACAGAGTGAGTGTGAACGAGGGCTAGTGTTCGTCAATAACAGGCATGCACAACCGTTCAACATTTGCTTTTTTGATCAGGAAGAAGCCTTTAAATTCTTAGCACACAACAATGTTTCATTGTTTTAAACTATTATGAAGTTTATTTCGAACGTATCCAACTAAACAAATCGCTCATTATTTCCTGTGGCTGTTATGAAACCGATCGCAATCACATGCCAAATAAGAATCATACAAAGTTGCAAATAAAATTGAATGCTCCTTTGACGAAGAGTCATGAGTCATGAGGTACCTGATCTCGTTGAAGGAACTCCAAGGTCACGACTCACGAGGAGCTGTCGATTCGCATTCTATAGTATCACTGTGAGGGCATATGTAGAATTTAAATGGTATGTCGATCAGTGCGGCCGCCGATACCGATGTCAGGACGTGGCTCGAATGCTAACGCAGACAGGAGACAATCGCTAAATGCTCTTAATTGTAGCTGTCAAGCTGCGCCTATTCTGATGTCAGTAACTAGCCATCATAGAATGCTAATTTCACCAATCCAGGAACGTACAGCTTGAGGCAATAAACGACAGTGCCTTTAACAAGAGTTATCACCCGTTCGATTCCCTGGGCCTAGAGGACAAAGACCTCTGCCAAAATTGGCGACAGGTGCGTTGGATTGTGTATTTCCGGGTAGTGCAGTGACTTCTAATATTTGTTGTCACGATGTATAGAAGAAGTTGTGTTCAGTAGCTTTTCTTGGAATCTGTCCTGCTCTTAAGACTGCCGACAACTATTCAGTAGATCAGTTCAGTTTCAGTTGAGGAAGTACCTAACCGTGCTGTGAAGTTTGCAGGCATGGTCCAAACAACTTGCAGAGAGAAAACAATACAAGGTGCCTCGCATTGTTCGCGTAAACTATATCGTTTACATGACGGATAGCCGATGGGCCTGTAGTCCTGGAGTGGAGAAGCAGCGCAGATAATCCTACCCACTCTAAGCCTCGTGTAGGTTATGGGATTCAGCATTGCCTACACAAGACTTGCTAGCAGTCTAGCACAGGACAGACGTTGTTGTGCTGTAGTTACGAGAAGGGTCATGCCCAGACCAGCAGAGAACTTAAGCTGATGATGCCACAAAGTTAACTCACCATCTGAGGCATCCAGCAGATCACGAAGAGCACGGAGAGCGTGGCCATGAGCCGGCTGAAGGCGACCTCCTCGGCCGTGGCGGCGTTGTAGTGCGACAGCGGAGCGGGCCCGGCGCGCGCGCGCTGCCGGCAGGACGACTTGCTGACGCGCCGCACCACCGGCGCCGAGCCGCGCGGCGCGCTGATTTCGTACAGCGCGCGAATAACCGCCAGGTTGCAGTACACCAGCACAACGCACAGCACTGTGCCTGCACACCAACAATGTCACATGTTACAAAATATTCATCAAATAGATATGATATTCAAAGAGTACCTATGTGCTGGGTCAACCACAATATAACAACTGAAGTCACTGGAACTTTGTAAACTGGCTATAGTTGCTTTTCTTTTTTAATGCTTAGGCTTACCGTAGTAGGACGAGCTTGCTAAAGATAGTTTAGTTGTATGATTTCAACGTGATGTCGACTCTACCTGCTTGATATGTCCGAAGGTTTATATTTACAATTGTGTATAGTGAGAGTAGATATGTCGTGGCCAGATCTTAGAATTGATCACTTCATGATGTGGCCGACTTTTCCATTTCATGAAATGGCCGTATTTAATTAAATGGAAAATATCCGTTGCCCACATCATGATATGGTCTGGTCAGATCAATGGAATAGAATAGAATAGAATAGACTTTTATTTGCTTTGAATGCAGGTAAATACAAATAGGATAATCAGCGTTTGACGACATGAACAGGTAAACGCACGGCTACTTCATGTTAATATGGTCAAACAATAGTGAGCATATCGTACACACAAATCAGTTAGTCAAAAACAAAACGATATCGATTTGTTTTTGTGATTCATCATGGCGGCGGACAATTATTCTGATAAAAAATCTAATAATAATGCGCCAATTGAAGATAAAAGTGAAATGAAATGAAATGAACACCTTTACAAAAGTCCCTCAAAAAACGAGCACTACGAAAAAATCTTGGAGTTAGGAACATTAATGATACGACAGATATATTCCGACCGCGACATAAAATGTGTTCTGTCTGGCTCAAACATTTACTACTTATTCATATTGGACTTATCCATACAATAAACGAATGGAGGCGTGAGAGCCGTGCCTTCTTTTATTAGCCCTTCATGTGCATTTGTGTCAATAAGGCCATCGAGAGCGTCTGAGCCATACCTAAGTGTACTCGAGGTCGATTAGACACCGGACAGAACTGATGTTATGCTAGAAGAGTGCTGAACTAGGCAGACTGCCAGAGAGTGCGTAATACCACGCAATAGACACGTAGCGCGCAGAAAAGTTACGTAGAAAATGCAAATTCAAGGAATTGCAACTGCCTCACTTAATTAAGTATACATTAGTTAATGATGTGAGTAAAACAATTCATAAATACTTTGCCTGCATTGTGAATTTCGCAGAGTTTACTATTAAAATATGGGTATGACTTGAGGCTAGTGTTATTCTATCAGCGTTGCCAATGATGATCACGTGACGTTTCGATACGTTTATGACGTTTTCCAATCACCATAGCGAAGGTTTCCTTAATATAAGGATGTTACTTGACTAGAACCTCTAGGTTCTTTGTAAAACTCACTTGAGCCGGATACCCTGAATGTGTTTTGGTGTATGAGTTGTATGACTCACCAAATGCGACGTAGAAGATGGCGTAGGCGAGGTCGGTGGCGCCCTTCGCCTCGCGGTAGCGCAGGCACTTGTTGCCGCCCTGGTCGTAGTACAGGCCCAGCCCCAGGATCGGCGCACACGTCAGCAGCGCCGCCCACAACCACGAGCCCAGCAGCGCCGTGCGGATCACATAGTACGTCACTTGCTGGAATCAGATAGAAATATGATAATGAACCCCATTAGGTGTTATGTGGATTTCCAACTAGAATTTTTTAGTCACAGCCTGGAGTCTGGACGTGTGCCTAATTAATGGCAATAGGCTCGCTCCATTACATGGGACTTTAACATAACTGGCGAAATGTGGCTCTACCTAACCCTTCGGGGAATACAGCGTGATGTTAGGCTTTAGGTGACAACACCAGCAACACAACTAACACAATCCAAAGGATTTGAAGAAAAATTACTAATAGGGATGTTTCCTCTGTAGAAAAATTATATTTCTATGTAATCCGTCAGTGAGATAATCAAATAAAATTGGACACGTACTTTTTGTTTTACCAAATCAATAAAATGACAAAGTTAAAGCGCATCAAAGTTCAGGAGTGCGGGCTTGTGATGTCACTTCTTCTTCTTCTTTTCGATTCGATGGTAGACTCTTTATAGATTTTGTGTGGTGCCCAGTAGGTGGGTGGCCACCTACTGGGCCCAAAACCTATCGCCACTGACGCCGCAATCAGGGTGGCCCGATTGCGGCGTCAGTGGCGAGCATAAGGTCTTCCAAAGTGCATGTGTATGGACACTCAAGGCAGTATGAAGTGTACGATATTTCAACGCATTATATCGTCGTCACTTTATATTTACGTGTCAAAAGAAAAATACGTGTCCAATATTTTTTATTAATCTACCTGACGTACAAAAACAAATTTTCATTAAACTACCTTATTGTATGAAAATCATCTGCTCGACAACGTAGATAATTTAATTAATGTTATAGTATTATCAAATTGTTCAAGCCATTGCCATTTATTGTATGTTACTCAATTAAACCGCAATGCAGATTGCCTTCGACCGCTAAGGCTAAGATGAAGAAGATTACGTAGGCGGGTGTAGGTTTCTGACCATGTTCTTTAGCATTCCAATAGACCACGGCTTCGTCCCGCGGATAATTCTTGAAGAGAGTTAGGGATACGGATACGAAGGACGGGCAGTGCGAGCGATGTCTTTTCATATTCCAAAAGCAAAGATGACGACGTTTGACCAATCCAAGAAACAAGATTTTTATAGTAAAATTTTATGATCCACAAAATCGCACGCCTTTGTCATGTCTGTATATATCGCAAAAACATGTTTTTTTTATCGACTGTTGTCAAGTCACTTGATAGTAGGTCAAACACCATATTGATATTGAATTTTTTGCTGAATTCCTTATATTGATGTAATTTTATTTGCAATTAATTAATAAAATATACTTAATTAACAAGAACTACCTATATATACACTTAAATAAAAATAAAACTTCGAACGCGTATAAAACGACAGGGGTCATTGGGCGTCAAAAAATTCGTCCACATCGCAGTCAACGTGAAAAGTGCCACGTTGCCACGTTGGATGGCAATGCTAACAATAGCTGTTTCTGATTTAACTACATAATTTAATTTCCCGAGATAACGCTTTAGTATTTTATTAGTATTATATAGTGACTTTCTTTTGTTAGTTAAAAAGTCAATGACTCGTTTGCATCTTTGGCTTTGTAACTTCCAAGAAAGATAAACACTTATTAGTTTTTTTTTTATTTGGATAAATTTGCTTGCTGAAATGTCTTGTTTTTTAGTTTTCCAGAATTTTAGCGTACAGATTTTATTGATAGGTACTTCGAATAACTGAGAGGTACGATCCGAAAGACTAGCATTCTTTTTGGTAAGAGTGTGCAAAATTGTCGATACAAGAATTACAATATAACCCAGTCGGCTATGTTCAAAGTTCCTTCATATCGTGTAAACTATCGTCAAGGTTCGATCAGCTATGCCTATAATATCAATACCCCATACTATATGTCTAGATATGAGCAAAGTTTTCCTGTCCAGCCTTTCACTGGTTGGGAATTCCTCTCAAACAAGTTATAATGTACTAACAATATTCTCGGTCAGCGTGAGCTCGCTTGGCTGCGTAGTTATTAAGTCATAGATTACAACCGACCATTAATGCTGCCCAAGAATTGACTACTCTGTAACGTGTAATTAGGTGCATTCAGTGTTAGTAAATATTGAGGCTCTTTGATATTAAATGCTTTATAAGTTCGTACCTTTTAAATTTTAAGACTTATTTAAAACTAGCTGACCCCCGGGGCTTCGCTCCCGTCAATTGGCTACCTACCTACCATACCCATATAAATGTTGCATATAAAATTTATTCTTTGCCGTGCGCTGAGAAAACTATTGATGATACATAACAAATATGTACTACATGATTAGGTAGGGTAGGGTAGGTAGGGTTGGGAAGGTAGGGTTGGGTAGGCAGGGTTGGGTAGGTAGGGTTGGGTAGATAGGTTTGGGTAGGTAGGATAGGGTAGTTAGGGTAAGGTAGGGTAGGTAGGGTAGACCTACCCTACCCTACCCTACCTACCCTACCTTACCCTAACTCCCTATCCTACCTACCCAAACCTATCTACCCAACCCTACCTACCCAACCCTACCTACCCAACCCTGCATTTTGCTACTTTGGGTTACATTATTGCAATTTTCATAAGAATCTGTTTTTTTTTGGTAATAGTGGCTTCCACAAAAAAGGTAGATATATGCTGTCAAGGACTTTTATCAAGAACTATTTAAGACAAACAATCCTACGGTACATTATATTTGTGTATCTCCAACGGGTTAGGCAGCGCACGCGAAGATAGCTCTCAGGGGGCAGAATTTTATCCGACTTACTTGATATTTATCGTTATATTATGACCAAATTACAAAAAATCATTATAAATTGTAGCCTATGTGTTATTCTGATGTATAACCTATATGACTGTAAAGTTTTATCTAAATCCGTTTAGTAGTTTTTGCGTGAAAGAGTAACAAACATACATCACAAACTTTCGCATTTATAATATTGTTATTATAGTAGAATTAGTAGGATGTCAATGTTTGTGTATGCTAGAACTATCTACAGATTTAGTGCATTCGACTAGGTGCCTCAAAATCTGATTTCTCAGTTCAGTTTCTAAGAACAATGCACTAGCCTTCATATTTCTCACCCTTCGTTGAACGATTCGTGGCTAAGGCATTAGAAAAGATTGTAAAGCACAAATAATAGACCTAATTATATCAGATCATACATCTCAAATACTAAGTGTACCTATAAAAAAATCATGTAAACTTAAATATTGGAAAACTCAAAAGCAAGACATATGTCCAGATAATTTAAAGAAGTTTAAAAACTAAGCAATTTAACTTTCACTCAAGTTTATAACACTAATGATGTGAATGACTCCTATGACTTTTTTGCAGGTGATTTTTTGATGTTATATAAACTATGTTTTCCAACAAAACATGTAACGATAAAAACGAATACTAAAACTAAATGGATTTCTCGTGGTACAAAAATCTGTAGTCAAAGGCAGAAAAAATTACTCTGGTCGTATCGATTAAAACCTGACTGTGGACCCATTGCCAAAGTTCCTATATTTTCAAAAGTTATCGAAAAAGTAATTTCCAATTCCAGTTATAATTATTTTGAAAAAAACAAGTTATTTTGCAATCAACAAAAAGGATTTCGAAAAAATACTAATATCAATATGGCATTATTCGACCTCCTTTCTTTTATTATGACGTCTTTTGATGAAAGAGCTCCGGTATGTACTATATATACCGATATGACGAAAGCGTTTGACTACGTCAATCATAAGATTTTGCTAAATAAACTGTATGGCTATGGAATCCGAGGTAATATTTTAAAACTTCTGGAGTCATATCTGGATAACAGATCCCAGTGTACAGAAATATCTCAACCATGCCAAAAAAGCAATTTAGTAACCAATTACTCATCTCAACCAAGAGCTATAAAATTCGGGGTGCCTCTAGGTAGCGTGCTAGGGCCGTTACTTTTTTTAATTTATATAAATGATCTTCCAATACTCATTTCTCAAAATATGGTACTTTTTGCCGATCACAGTGCAGCTGTTGTAAAGTGTACTGATCCTGTGTCTTATGAGAATGATATAAATGATTGTCTTAATAAAATAATTAACTGGCTTAATAGCAATAACCTAGTGATTAATTTAAACAAAACAAAAGTAATGCACTTTCATCAAAGGTGTGAAAAACCTCCAGTTCATGTTACTTATGGCAAGTGCCAAATAGAAAAAACAAACAAGGCCAAATTTTTAGGTATTATGCTTGATAGTAAACTAACATGGAAACCCCATATCGAAGAAATTTGCCTGAAATTAAATAAATCTGCTTATGCACTGTTTCAGCTGTCAAAAAAAGTTAATACACAAACACTTTTAATAGCGTATCACGGATTGGTTGCATCAGTTCTGAGGTTTGGTATAATTTTTTGGGGGCAATCCACTGAAAGAGAAACTGTGTTTAAAGCACAAAAACGATGTATTCGGTCCATGTGTGGCTTAAAAACTACCGATACTTGTAAACCTCATTTTAAATCATTAAAATTACTGACTATGCCAGCTATGTACATTTACGAGACTGCTTTGTTTGTTAAAATCAATTTACACCTGTTTCTAAAACTATCTGAAGTAAAAAAGACCCCAATGCGTTCTCAATATATATATAAACTGTGCGACAGAAAATGTGGAACCACTTTAATGAAAAAAAGTTTTTTTGGCATGGCGGCGCCTAAAATTTATAATAGTATACCCGATAGCATTAAAAATTTGCCCATAATAAAGTTTAAGAAAAATCTCTACTCAATATTAATTCAAAAATGTTATTATACTGTAGAAGATTTTATAAATGATAATTTTTAATATTTCGTGTGCAATAAACATTTGCTATGATTCGTAAATATTTTTTAAGAAATCTGTTTCACTTTTTTCGTTAGATTTTATTGTAGATTTATTAAGATATTAAAATACATTTAAAATAGTTTTTCTCTTTTTTTTACTTTTCTTGTATTTAATTTTTGTTTTATTCTGTAAGATTTTTTATTTTCTTTTATGTTTTTGCCTTTATTTTCAACAATATTTGTACGCCTTTACGGCAAAACATAGCGGACATTATAATTAACCTAAGATCTTTATGTAAATACCTATGTTTCACAAATAAATATTCTGATTCTGATTAGGGCCTGTAAAATCCTTATATCTATACTAAAATTATAAAGAGGTAAAGTTTGTGAGTTTGTGACGTTGTAAGGGGTAATCTCTGGATCTACAGAACAGATTTTGAAAATTCTTTCACCAGTAGAAAGCTACATTATTCCTGAGTGTCGATAGGCTATAATATATTTCCAAAAAATTAGAGATCCTTATGAAAATTGCAATAATGTAAACCAAGTTAAATCATTTAATTTATCACATGTGTTTACGGAACCAACCCGAACTACACTGACTTCTGCTACTGTATTGATAATGTTTTTTGTTGCTGCAGCTACTTGAACAAGGCCATTATAAATTACCTGCCTTCGGATCATAGTGGGCTACTGGTGACATTTGAGTCCATTATGCTAATAAAACAAGTGCATATTCAATCCAGACCAATAACATCCGGTAAATTAAATAAATTTAACAGTACTTTAATCGGTAAGTTAAGCGATCAGGACCTCACAGTGAATGATGGTAATATTTTGTATGATGAAGTTTTTTCAGTAGTTCAAAAAGAGTTCAATAACACTTTTAAGAAGATAACTAAAACTATATGCCCTAAGTTTTTATTCAGTGACTGGGCGACTACAGGACTTAGAAAAAGTAGGCAAAGACTTTACGAGCTATATGGCCTTAAGCCTTGTATATTAACACTGAAACGTTTAATAAGTATGTTACTACTTACTCAAGATTTTTTTTAAATACAAGTAAGGCAGCTAAGGCCTTGTACATAAGAAATAAGGTTAAATTAGCATAAAATAAAATCAAGACGGTTTTGAAAATTATAAATAATGAAACGAACAGGAATAAAAGAAATAATACTGATTACACGCTTGAGACCACACACGGACTTATTAGAGATAACAAAAAAGTTGCGCAAGAATTTGTAAATTTCTTTACCAGCATCCCAATTAAAACTACTGAAACCTTAAATTCTTCGCCCTCGCTTGCTTTTGGATTATTAAATGCGAACGTTTCAGCCTGCCCGAATGTATTTAACTTTTCACATATAAACCCCATAACAGTAATAAAACCTTTTAAGCAAATCAAGATCAAACCGACTGAAGATCTGTGGGGAATGTCCATCAAAGCTTGTTTCATTATTCAGACTATAGCGCCGTACTTAGCTTTAATTTTCAATTTGTGTGTGGATCAAGGAGTCTTTCCGGATCTAATGAAATATAGTAAGGTTATACCACTTTTTAAATCCGGGGACAGTAAAGACACAAATAATTATAGACCAGTATCCATCTTGCCAGTTTTCAGCAAGGTATTTGAGAAGATAATGCTTTTTCAAATGCTCATTCATTTTAATACGAATAACATCTTGCATGATAAACAGTATGGTTTCACCAAAGGCCGTTGTACAACTGACGCTGGTGTCACCCTATTAAAACACATTCTTATTGCGTGGGAAGAGTCGCAGGATGCCATAGGTATCTTCTGTGACCTGTCGAAGGCGTTTGATTGCGTTAATCATGAAACATTACTTCTGAAACTTGAGCATTACGGGCTAGGTCAATCAGCGTCAAGTTTGGTTAAATCTTATTTGAATGATAGACAGCAATTAACTCAAATAAACGGTGTGAATTCGTCGGGGTTAAACGTGAAAATGGGGGTACCCCAGGGCTCAATTTTAGGTCCTTTCTTATTTTTAATATACATAAACGATTTACCCCGTTTATTGGAAAACAAACTAAACATGGTGTTATTTGCTGATGACACATCTTTAAATTTTAAAATAAATAAACGTACTTGTCAGGTTGACGACGTAAATAATGCGCTACGGTTCAGGATTGGTTCACTGCCAATAATTTAGTTTTAAATGGTAAAAAAACCAAGTGCGTTAAATTTTCCTTGCCGAATGTCAAAAGTACTGATTGTGACATTATATTAAACAAGGAGAAGCTAGAATTCGTCGATAAAACGGTTTTCCTGGGGATCACGCTAGACTCAAGGTTACAATGGTGTCCTCATTTAATATCACTTGCAGGGCGACTAAGTTCGGCAGCTTATGCTGTTAGAAAGATTCGTCAATTTAGTGATGTAGATACCGCTAGGCTGGTCTATTTTAGTTACTTTCATAGTATAATGTCTTACGGTATTTTACTAAGGGGAAGGGATGCAGACATTGAGTCAATTTTTATTCTGCAAAAACGAGCCATCAGAGCGATATACAATCTTCGCCGGCGCGATTCTCTAGGGGAACTGTTTAAGGGCATTAACATCATGTACGTGAGAAAGAATTTACATCTTTTTAGTAAAAACGGCGATAGACATAATTACATTACTAGAAATAGGGACCAATTGGTTCAGCCAGGTTTCAGACTGGCTAAAGTAGCCTCATCTTTCATGGGGTACTGTACAAAATGTTACAATAAAATTCCTTCCCACATTGTAGAACTGAATGAGACGAAATTTAAAACTTGCATAAAACGCACACTATGCAGGCAGGCATATTATAAGTTGGGAGATTACATCACTGATAAAAATGCTTGGCTCAATGCTAGTCTTGCTCCACAAACACTAGGGCGCAAAAACAAGTGATATGCAGAACATTATTGTTTTGTAGTATTGTTGGACCTGCTGAAGACTGTATGAATATATTTGTATTATATAGACTCAATTTATTTTAGTATTGTATAACTGCGCAGCACGTGTTTGAGTACTATGTACCCAACTGTAGATCTACCATTTGCTGTACCTTTGTGTCGTTCTTTGATTTATGTGTGCCCTGGCAGTTGAGTGTGTCATGCTCTCTCAAATGTCTTTCTGATGGTGGCGCGTGTGTTGGATCATTCGGTTCCCTTCATGGTGGTTGAGCTGGGTGGTGACGATTCATGCGTCATGTTCGTGAACGGGCGCCGTCAGTTGGGATTGGTCTTAACTTAACTGCTTCGGATGCTAATGTTTTTCTAGTACCTATTATGTAACTGCACGGTACATGTGTGAGTACTTTTAATACTTTGTACCTGTACGTAGTATAGTATGTAGTGATTCTGGGTGCATTGTCCTCACACATATGAATTTATTAATGTATGTACTTATGTACCTAAATATTGATATTTAAAAAAAAAAAAAAATTTTTTTTTTAAAAGATTCATTATGGAGTTTCTTGTGCGTTCTTCTACCTACTTTCCGAATGCACGGTAGAATCAATTTTTATTCCTTTTAAATTGTTATGTATTAACTTTTTAATTATTAAAAGTGCCGCTTGGTGGCCTACTTGAAATAAAATATCTTTGTCTTTGCCAAGGTAGCAAAATGTTGCCTGTAAAATACATTACCTGGCGAGTGCTGAGGAAACTATTGATGATAGATATAACAATTTGTAGGTAGTTAGCCATGGTAGCCAGGGTAGGCAGGTTTTGGGCAGGGTAGCCAGGGTAGGCAGGGTAGGGGCAAAGTAGCCAAGATAGCCAGGGTAACCATGGTAGTCATGGTAGCCAGGGTAGGCAGGGTAGCCAGAGTAGCCAGGGAAGCCAGGGTGGCCAGGGTAGCCAAGGTAGCCATAGTAGCCAGGCTAGGCAGGGTAGAGGCAAGGTAGCCAAGGTAGGCAGGGTAGAGGCAAGGTAGCCAGGGTAGCCAGGGTAGCCAGAGTAGCCAGAGTGGCCAGGATAGCCAGGGCAGCCAGAGTAGTCAGGGTAGCCAGGTTTGGGGCAGGGTGGCCAGGGTAGCCAGGGTAGCCATGGTAGTCATGGTAGCCAGGGTAGGCAGGGTAGGTAGGTAGCCAGTTGACGGGAGCGAAGCCCCGAGGGTCAGCTAGTTTTAAATAAATATAGGAAGCTCTGCGGTCAGGCACTTACCTATTCATATAAATTATGGAAAGTTTTGGAAGTAGGACGAATATACCTCACTCACCTATCTTTGAATTAGAAAGTTTAATGACAATGACAGACGCTTCATCAACCTATTTTGTGGTTGCAAAATATTACGTAAAATTATCTAGTTATCTAAACGAAGTACGTTGCTAAATACTATTTTTTTTTTGTATTATTTCTAAATAAATAGTTTTGCTGTTTAATACTTACACACCATCACAAACACACACAACATACGTAAATGCATAACTATACATACTTGGTTATATATTGTTTTCTTTTAGTATTAGATAAAAAAAAAAAAATATACGTTCCCCACACTAGGAATGTCTTCCTGTGTCGTGGGTGGGTTTACAAACATATAAACTGACATACACAAACACCCAGAGCTGGAACAACTATCTGTAGATCATACAAATATTTGTTTCGTGCGAGAATCGAACCCGCGACACGCAGCGCAGCAGTCAATCGCTCAACCACTGCGCCAACCGTGCGCCCTATTTTATGTTCCTTGCAAATTACAAGTAGATTAGATTTAATTAAGAAATTTATTTTAACGTTTTATATTACCTATTACATGAACAGCAATAAATGTACACGGAAAGTAGGAGCCTGGATCTCACGACACAGAGAATCCTAGTGTGAGTTCCAGGAAGCAATGCATTTGAATGTAATTTCTTAACAATAAAAAAAATTTTTAGTTTTATCCTCTTTTTTAAAACACTTCCACAGAGGCACGGTGTATATTTGTTTTTGTTTTGTATCACATTTCTATTGCTAACTTAATGCAACCTTGCTATAAACAATTGTGGCCCATTTTCTACAAATCGCTTTCTGTTCTAGTTTTCTCCGATAGAATATTCAATGAGGAGTGACTCATATGTTTTTTTGTATATTCTATCTAGGAGCCATTTGTAATTTTTACCTGATATGTTCGTTCTCTACACCACCTGGGAAGACTTAAGGTATTAAGTCCATCTTTGTGTGTGTTTTACTTGTGCATTATATTAATGACTAAATATTATTTTCATTCTTATTGGCTGTTGCATTCAGGGTTGCCACCTTTTGGTTAAAAAAGGGACAATTGGACCGTCTTCAGAGACGACCGGACTTTGGTCCAATTTAGGACATCAGAAAGAGTGCCGGAATTTTGTCCTTAAAACAACTTGCCGGAAACCCTTCCTTTTTCCGTTCCCTTCGCTTCTCTTTTCGTGATTTTTTTAATAAAAGATCAGCTTATTTTTTAAATATTTTCCATCTTATATTCTTATTGGTACAGGCCACGTTTATTAATTCCGTGTCATATTTATATTTATTTATGAACTCCGAACAAGACATAATGTCTATGTTTAGCGAAATTTGCAATTCTGCCATTATTAAATTTACTGAGCAACGATTTCACATTAGACCATTTCATAGTCATTAGTGAAAATAGTAGATGGATGTAGAGAGTACTCTACATAAGCGTTTGAAGGATATTCTCATAGCACGATATACATATAATGTTATTATTCTTGTGATAGATGGATCGACACCTTAAAACAAAAACAATGCTTTCTTTCTGTAAACAAAAGAAATTCTTTATTTCAAAACTACATCTAACAAACAATAGATAAATAAAAAATCTATTTTGCAAAAAGATACTACCGACTTCCAAATAAAAACTACAAAGTGAAAAATAACTTTTTTGCGATATAGACACCGACTTCCAAAAATAAAGTTTTTTAAGTCGGTAGTATTCTTTTGCAAAAAGGATTTTTATTTTTCCCTATTTAGTTGTACCTACCTAATAGGCAAGTTGTTTAGTAAGTACTTACCTATAACGCCAGAATAGATTACCCGAATAACATGAAACTTGAACATAACCGGTGAAATGAGAGATCTGCGTACCCCTTTCGAGCTTGCTGGCGTGATGTTATGTTATGAAATGGTATAAACCATAAACAGACATGTGATTGCAGCAATCCCGAGAGATTTGACGTTATTTATTGATGAGTTCTGTTTTATATCTCCGAAGTTCTTCATCAGATCTTCACCAAATTAAAATGGGACCAATTTCGAAACATGCTCTTTCAAACAAAAAAAAAAAAAAACATTCATAATGTCGAACATAGAAACTCTTCCTTTTTGGGAAGTCGGATAAAAACTATATCTAACAAACAATAGATAAATAAAAGTAAGTATGTGTTAATTAACAAACCTGTAAGCAAACAAAGAAACTACATTCAAAGTTTATTATTGATGTCGATTCCTGAATCATTCATTATAAATTAAATCCTTTTCACAATCTCTATAATGTATGTAATACGCGTAGCCATTAACAAAAAACACTGCCTTTAAACTACAGATAACAAAATCAGTCTGCTAGCGCTTCATGCGCAGGAAATTTAAATAAAGAGATTTTATTTTTTCTTTACATACAAATAATGCGTACTACCTACTTCCAAATTTTATAAATGCGATACTTTGGATGGATATGTTTATCTTTGTTACTCAATCACGCTAAAACAGCTGAACGGATCTGGATGAAATTTAGCACATAGATAGATTATAGTCTGGAATAGCACATATGCTACTCTTTTTATCCCAGTATAATGTTTAAAATTCCCTTGGGATAAGAAAACACTTTTCACGCGGGTGAAGCCGCTGGCAGAAGCTAGTAATGTACCTAATAAATGAAATGAAGCGATTGTCGCAAGTCGCAAGACAAAAATATTAGGCCGTCAGGATGCGGGACGATATCATCGAAATCGGGACTGTCCCGGCAGAATCGGGACGGGTTGCTTCTCTGGCTGCATCATGTACTCGTGCTTCTCAAACAAAGATTAGCAAGTAAGATGTTTGCCGCTACGTGTGAGATGTATGAGCGCTCAAGCTGTCAATCTATTCAGTGGAATGTATCCCGGTTAGCTATGCCAATGCTCGGGTGCAACGCCCTAAGGCCTCGAATGAGCTGATTCATATTGTTTTTCATATGAGACTTGATTCACGATGGCTGTATTATTTATTTCCTTTTTTTTTTTATCAACACACCAGTCCAAAAATTTGGTATCAAAATGGGCCCTTGAGGTATCAAGGGCGCATTTTGATGTCCGTGACTACCGTGACCACCAACGCCAATCGCTTCCATATTTGGTAAATAATTAGTATTCAATTGGTACTCGAACAAACAAAATTGGTACCTAAGTCCGTTCTGTTTTTTTTTACGAAATTACCACATGTAAGGGTACCAATTATTTGTATACTTAGGCGCTCATGGTAGTTCTGCTGTTGGGAGCGTGACCACCGCAGGACCACTTCCAAAATCATTTTTCTAAGGTACCAATTTTGTTGTTCAAGTAGTAATTAGTATTAATTGAGTACTAATTATTTACCGAATATGGAAGCGATTCTATATGGTAATCACGGACATGCATTTTGAGCTCTAATTTTCTGTCAGTACAATTACTTGGTGGAAGACAGGCGCATGCGTCTACACACTGCACCGGCGCGGCGGCGACGCGACAAGCGTGTTACTGACTGCTGGACCAATTGTTTACATGCAGGGACTAATCAGTAATTGCTTTATTTAACAGTGTTTATTATAATTAATTAGTCGGGACAATGTTATAAATAGCTATGGCCATCACGGTTCTGTCTACGATACATTTAGGCATTTTCGGGGTTTGCTCCTTCCACTTTGTATGACTACTTACACTTTAACTAATCTTGGATGATACCGGTTTTTCTTTGAGAGAAAGTTGTTTTGTTTAGTTGTCCAAAACCAGTAGTTATGCTCCTACATGAAGATTGCAATCAGAATCTGGTTTCAGGTGAGGAGCTCGTTGTTAGTTATGTGACATCTGCCCACTCAGGCGACTGCTGAGGTGATTTCGGAATTGCTCACAATCAGTAATTTCCTTACGATCAATTACCATTGTTACCTACTTAGGTGCCTACTGCATACTCCTTCGATTTATTTTCATAATATACTAGCTTATGCCCGCGGCTTAAACCGCGTGCAAAATTAAAAAAAGTGTGTTATTATTCCAAGGAAAAACACTACCGGGATATAAAAAGTTTGCGACCCTGGGTCTCAAACAATCTCCATACAATCTCATTTCATCTAAATCTGTTCAGTCTGTGAGTTACTTTCAAATGTATTATCCGGACGGATATTCATTAATGGGCTGCTGAACCAGTTCCATAAACAAAAACAAAAAAAGAAAAGATCATCTGAAGGTTCTAGTCCATTATAATGTTTGTATTTTGTTTGTTTTCCTCCTAACATTCCTGAATCAAGTCTGTGACCTGAAAATATCATTTTTAACTCGAAAACACATAAATCTCTTCCAGAGAGTTTAAAAATAACTCTTTATTATGTTGGAGGAAAGTGCTATCTGTTGTAGAGCATTTTATGTTTTTTAGTCGTAGATAGATTACTGTATGGTTTGATTTTTTCACAGCTATAAGGGACAGTAGATCTTATAGCGTTTGCGGCCATCTAGCCGCAAACAGTTTTGTGTTTAGGGTTCCGTACCTCGAAAGGAAAAAACGGAACCCTTATAGGATCACTTTGTTGTCCGTCCGTCTGTCTGTCTGTCAAGACCCTTTTTCTAAGGAAAGCGTGGAGGTATCAAGCAAAATTTATATCAAATACTCCGGTCTACTTTCCCTTATAGTTGTGAAAAATCAAACTTCTAAGCCAACGCAATCAAAAGATACAGCCGTTTATGCCGCAAATTTTCGACACTCGCAAGGGAATCAATACCTATAGGATACTTCCCGTGAACTCAGAATCTTGAAATTTGGTACGAAGCAACGTCTTATAGCACAGATAAAGGAAAGATTGCGAAAACCGTAAATTTTCAGTTACATTATATAATAAAATATTTTTAATCATTTTAAACATATTACCCCTTTCCTCATGGACGCGTAGAGGTATTAAGTTGAAATTCATATCAAATCCCTTTAAGCTAAGGTTTGTATTGTAAGCCGGTTTTTTAACTTACCCTAAACTAGGAATTTATCCTCTATCGTGGGTGCAACATCAACTAGCTCCCATTTAGCCACCATTTATGGGTTGCCAGGTTTACCAGGCACTTTAACTGAGAGCTGGCAACCTTATACTTATAACCTAAATTTCAATTTATGCAAATAATGTCATTGGGGTAGATATTTTTAGGCAATTCTGCAGCAATCTATGTGATTTAGTCCATGTTCAGCCACCACAATCTTTAGCACCGACCATGTTGAACCCCTAAATGTTTTCATATGCAACCCCCCAGCGGTTCAATACATTGGTTATCTTTCCTTTGTCCATAATCAACCAATTGTTATTAGTTAACTAATAACGACATTAAAGTAATACTGAGAGCAGAAGGGTATTTATTTTATTTACAATTAAGGAATGTATTTGGAGGTTTTAGTCGTACTAACACATTGTGAAGAAAACTTTTAATGGTGCTTTATTACGTCATAATAATAGCTAGTAGTTTTTTATAGGGTTAATTAAAAACTTTGTAATGGGTGTCTAGGTAAACTAAAAGTAATTTGAAATTGCCTGGTCTAGTCCCAACTATTTAGATCGGCTTCCAGTATGCGTAGGTTGCAGCAAAATTTCAGTATTTTGTTTGGTGTGACTGTCTATCTGATCTTCACAACCCAGTAACTGGCAATACGATACGCCTTGGAAAACTGGTGACATTTTTCATGGCTTCTAACTACCCGTAACGACTGTCAATGATTGATTGATGATACCAAATAATAGCTTAACATGGTTGCCGACGCACCGACGCACCGAGGCACCGAGGCACCGAGGAATCTCGTTATGAAAAGATTGTCACCCATACACAGACTGACCAGCATCGGCTGCTTAACCATGTAGACTGTCATTGTTTATCCGCGACCCTGTATATTTTATAGCAAATCAAAATTGTTGTATCATTCAAGTTATAATATTCTATGTCTGTCTATTAAATCTATTAAAAGCTCCATTAGATCGCGAAACGATTTCATTCCGCTTCAGAAACATGACTTATTGCTGCATATCAGCTGAGCTTAGCGATACCAGCGTGTTGACGTTAGCTGCCAGAGTTATTGCTACATTTTGAAAACGCAATAATTTTACAGAAAAATGGCGTATGTTTGAGTTTAAATACTTTTTGTCTCGTTTATCTTTGGAAAGTTTAGTTGGCTGTTGGTAACGAGTATATTTAGTACCTTTGTACTGTTGTAGTGATAATATGTCGTTTCAGATCCATAAAGATCTTAATTATCGGGCACTAGCTTTGACCCGCGGATTACTAACGTGCATTTTTTCGGTAAAAAGTAGCCTTCAGCGATGGCAGTGTAGCTTTCCTTTTCGTTCAATTAGTGTCAGAAAATGCGAAACATTTAACACTGACTACATAGCTAGTCTTGATTTGCTTACAAACTGAGAATTTCCGATTACGTTATTTATTGAGGAAAAACTGATGACACTAATTTGTACCTAATAAAATGCCAAAAATAGCTATAAAATTTAATTGTGCTTATAAAATAAGTAGGCAAGTATGGAAAAAAGGTTGAATTAATTGGATCCTTTAGTTGTTAACATTTCTCAAATGTCAAGGTTCATTTTGTCATCCTGCTACTAAAAAAAACAGAAACAATGGACTGCGTAATGTAAGAGGGATGTTCATCAGTCTAGTTTCCATAAACACACATGTTCCCATTAAGTTTTTTAATCTTGTCTGTATTAGTCGTCGCGTAGTGTTGACGTCAAGAGTGCGCGCGGTAGGTGGTCGCGAACAATGTGCCATTTCTGGCTCCTGATCGCGTTGATAACTTGGTACTTACGGCAGCCACTCGCTACTCGTAACTGTTATGTTCACGTGCCCTATTTGGCACTGTTGATAACATTAGGACAATTGCCCGCTGCAATACCTACCTCATGTGTGGCATGTGGAGTCGTGGGCGAACCATTAACACGAATTGTTTCAATTTCATATTTTTGCACGTTGATATTATCTAGAATGTCGCAAAAGCTTCCACTAAGTTTCTATTACTAACGACTTAATCATAGTAATTGTTCCTGGAATGCCAACAGAATGACGAAGCTAGCATAGCAAGGGAAGGCAGGGTGACCATTAATTTAGAAAGCTCTAAGATAACAAGCTGTAATTGATTAATGCCCGCCACACGGACACACCTCACACTTTTCACACAGAACAATCAAAACAACCACATTATATTGTTATTTATCTCATAGAGATAGCTAATAACAGTTTGTGTGATGAATTGAATGATCATAACTGAAACGTTTCGTGAACAAACATTTGTGAGTCGCATCGCTGCACGATGGGGATTCTGCCGCATGTAGCCGCAGCTAAAAATAATTGTATTGATTTGATGGATTCGCTGACATGAGCTGTTGAGCTGTCAGTGGGACGGACGGGCGAGAGCAACCAGCTGAGATATTGCACCGACACGGACTACTGAGCACAGAGGAAATGGGAAAACCAAAGCAGCGATCAAAAACAAATAAATGTGGAGGAAAGCATTGTCAGGATTCAAGGACAAATTCTAAATGTGTGTGTCCTAGCATTGGGGGCCATGAATTAAGTATGTCATGTAGTTGCAGTTTTTTACAATTTAGAATCTGTGAGAAGTTGATTGTAATCAAATAAATGCAGCGCTGAGATAATATGGACACAAGCGTCTAATGCTACAATTTGTATGATCAATAAGTCGTTGTATTTGTTATTGAGTCGGAGTGAGCGCATCTTTCTGATTCGGTATGTTAAAACTTCCAAAACAAAACACTACAAAGCGAAACATAACTTTTAGGGTCGGTGCACATCTGACGAAAGATGCGTCGAGCGTAGTCAGCTAAGTACAGTAAACGCACAAAGGTTGAATGTTTTATTATATATTTGTCTGTTCTGGCGCTACGCGACCGATGGTACGTGACGCATTTTCCGTCAGATGTGCACCGACCTTAAATCTAAAAATAATTGTCTTTGGTAGGGACCAATTTATTGTTTTCCGTTTTACGACACCGACTTCGGAAAAGAAAGTTATTTTTGGCTTTGTAGTATTTTTTTTCAAATCAAATCGGTTTATTCGCAATAAGTGTTGGTACAATTTTGGTTTTAACATAAATAATAATAAGATCCATAACACTTAGTCATAATAATGTAACATGCAAACATTTGGGTTAATATTTATTTATAATTACGCAGTTCTATTATAGTATAATTAGTTAATTACAATTGAGAAATTGATTATATGTAGGTACATTATTAAATAAATTAAGAAAATATTGATGTCCGAGGGTAAGAGAAATAAAAAAAAAGTTTTGTTTTGGAAGTCGGTTTTATTATTTTTGTTAAAAGTTTTTATTTGTCGCTTTTTAGTTTTGGTAGGTACCTCCAATTACCATGAAAATCATTGATAGCTAAAGTACGTCTCATGACGATTCCAATAAGCCCAAACACGAATTGGGGATACATTATTTTATTTCGGAATTCCAGTGTCTACGTACCATTTTCATCAGTAAGTACCATTTATTTATAAGTATTTGCTTCATCATAGCTGGTTAATTATTTGAGATATCTCATACCCGTGACATACTTAGCATTAAGGAGTTCCAGTGGCCATCTGTGGTCTTTTCATCAATTCCACTTCACCAAATGATACTTTCTGAGTGCTAATGATTGCATTATTGATGAAAATACCAAAATCTCTACATGTATGCCTATAATATTTGAGGAGTTCCCTCGATTTCTCCAGGAGCCCATCATCAGATCCTGACCATGAGACCAACTGGGAATTAATCCTTTCAAACAAAATAAGAATTTTCCAAATCGGTACTCCTTCCGAATCGATCTTTGAGAAATCGAGGAAAACACATTAAAAAAATCCGACTAATTGAGAACCTCCTCCTTTTTTTTGAAATCGATTAAAATAACTAATTAAGGCAACTCAATTTTTCTAGATTTTTATTGAATCGTTAGACTGACTTACATTGGAAAAGCAGCAGGATCGGACCAACCTATCGCCAACGGCACATCATGCTAAAATTATACCTTGACTCACTAAGGCTATTTGCTTGTGGGATCTCTGTGAGACGGTCTCTCCGCAGCACTAGAATACAAGATTGCAGACAGACATCAGCAACAATCTTCATAAACATGACTATGTATTCATGGCCTCCAGTAATAGATTACTGGTAGCGATTCGAGAATACAACCACTTATTGCATAGTTTCACGATAACTCTATTGACTTATCGGCTACATCGATTACCATTACCGTATAGGTTATGCGCGCTGTACACAAAAGTTTATAGCTAGCTTTCTGATCCTGAGGGGCTCTAGTTGAAGTGACATAATATTCTATCATAGATTTGTCCGTGGATTGAGCACGTTGGTGTTACATTGATCAGTCAGCTAGCCCGTGGATTGAGCACGTTGGCGTTACATTGATCAGTCAGCTAGCCCGTGGATTGAGCACGTTGGTGTTACATTGATCAGTCAGCTAGCCCGTGGATTGAGCACGTTGGAGTTACATTGATCAGTCAGCTAGCCCGTGGATTGAGCACGTTGGCGTTACATTGATCCCTACCTACCTATGAACATCAACTTTTTGTAAGCACCTATACAAAAATTAAAGTGGCCAGTGTTAGCGCACCTTTACATACCTGAGCTGAATGATTCATGTGAACTTGTCGTATGAACAATATATTTACGTACCTGCGTAAATAGTGATGTTATCTACGTGTAGCTAATCATAGATTTGCTAATCGAGTGTTTATGAGGAGAGATGACGAATGTTTTAGGAAAATCGATAATATTGTTGAATGAGTTCACTCCGTAGCAGATATCATCGATTAGAAAAGACTACAAGTGCGGTAGCTTTAAGTGCTACTTTCTTTACTAGCCAGGTGTTCAGTAAAGAGTAGTAGAGGGGATGCTGCCACGGTATTTGAGTTAGCATATTCAGGGTGAAACTTGATAACGGAGTAGGTGCGGCTTGCTGAGAGAACACCGAGGGTATATCTATTTTTTTTTAGATGGGACCTCTTTAATCAGGGTTTCAATTTAGATTTCCAAAAAGGACACTTAACGTGCATTTAAATTTGATTGGGTACGGCTTCACGCTAAACAACATAAACAGGCAAATCTGGCGAAGAAACTGTGATCTGACGAATTTTAAAAATTATCGAAGTTTTCAAAGTCGTATTGTGAGTGTGTAAGGCTGGGCAAAAGTTTATTATAATCTATATTTTAATATGGCAAGCAAAGTCGATGTCGACTATTCTGCCAATGTCTCAAGTTAAATGGAAGTTCAAGCATGTTTTATAATAATTTGAAAAGAAGGAACTGTAGATACTCACTAAATTATTTGATTGATAAGTTATATATTATAGACATTTTCGTAAGTCATCGCTCTATCCTCATGAAGTCGTGACGTGCATCATCCCAATAAATTGCGCTTGCGCATCTACGTCTGCTCAGATTTGGGGCAGCCTCGAGTTTATCTAGCACTATAACTAGGATTATTTCGTTTATTTTTACTGTAACGACTATCGGTCATAAAATATAAACTAACTATATAAGAACATCATTGTGGTGTGTAGATATCATATTTTCATGATACTTGTATGGGCTTAGCAAAGCCCACATACATTTACACGATGTGTTTATGTTTATATTCAGTGGCGTGTTCCAAAGGTGTTTGTAACTTGTAGACTTGCTTGACTTTAGTTATTACTAGCGACTAGCGACCCACCTCGGCTTCGCAAGGGACTAATTATATACAAAAACGTTCCTAGTTGATCGCTCTTTATATTGGTGAAAACTGTTTCAAAATCCGTCTCGCAGTTTAGAATAGTTAGGGGAGAAACAGAAATGAAATCGACCGATGCGGACAGCGACTTTGTTTTATACTTTTTAGAGATAACAAAATGTGAGATGTCTGAAGAACCGATAAGTGTTATAATTTACTTACTGGTTAAAGTGATGTAGTACTTGTGTGAGCTGTGTTTGCATATCGAACAAACATGTAAATATTATTGTAGCTCAGAAGAGTAAGTGAACAAACACTCTTTGAAGGTCAAGTTCAGGACGCTCAACTATAGGAATTCAAACCTTACTCAACGTAATAGAAAAACCTTTGTAAATACTCTAGAATTTACATAAAATATTTTATCTCTCGTCCAATATCGAACATTGAAGTACCTACCTACTTAAAAAAAAACACTGACTAAAATTGAATTGAATAGAAAACATGTATCGACACAAAAGCAAGAATCACAAAGTAACAGAGAATGAGAGAAGCGTCGTAAAAAAAAGTACAATCAAAGTTCAAGAATTTCGCGCAGGGCGTGCGCGGATCTAAAGTTAAAAAACAACCATTGCAAATTTGATAGAATACATAATTATGTTCGGCTCAAAGATCGAAAACGCTCATTAATCATATCGCTCATTAATCCTATATTTTCCGCCACGGGTGATAATTTCATAGTTTTCGGGGTTTTTAATAACTGATAGATAGAGTCAACACGTCAAAATCACATGACTTTTCTATGGGGCCGACAAAAATCTGCCAACTTTTGTCATGGGTTTCATTTTCATGGTTTTGGGGTCGCTAATAACGAATTAGGGGGCCAAAACCAAAAGGCAAAATGCCGCCGATGACAATTCGACAAATTTTGAAACAAATTCGCTTAATTCGCGTTGTATCCGTTTGAATGTAGCCACAACATGTTCTAAGCTATATTTTTCGCTCAAGGAGCGTTTTCGATCTTTGAGCCACATAAAATCTTATTTTTCACAGATGAGAGGGGCATCTCCGCTCAATTACGATCATTAGATACTCGTAATCTTATTTCGTGTTGTGTGTCACCAAAGTTAGTATTCACTGTATACCGTTTAGTGCAAATTTGTTTTGGCGATGAATCAAGTGATATAGAGCTTACAAAAGCTATAATCCTGCAGGAGTTGATCAGAGATTCAGTGATGATCTGGGTTAGCATAAAGCTATTACAGACGCAGGTGACGGTCGGTGGGTCATTGTGCCGTTTGTATCCTTTTTTTGTGGTTTTAGTAAAGCGCATTTGAATTTTGGGATGCTGGACACATGCGGGGTTTTTATCGTTAGAATCCCCGATGAAACGCGACATAAGATTACAGTAGTAGAGGAGCTAAAACCCTTGGTGACACATCTGGGGCATCGGCCGCAACAGTGAAGTGCGTAGAAACTAAACATTGTTTCACTTTGTTCTTATGTTATTACTCAGTATGTCTTATTCTATGATTGGGCGTCAAAGTGCGCGATAAATATTTTGCAAAGTTTGTACTAAACTTTTACTTGCTTACTTTACTCGTATTTCCTTGTAAATAATTACACCTTAGTCGCGTAAATACTTTTATCTACTTCGGTTTCGTTATATTCGAATTATAAAATTGACAGCAGTTTCATTATGATACCCATAACGACATCGGGTTGCATTATGCGAATCGTCATAAATTCTAAAACACAAGCAAAGACATTCTGAACATACAGCCAGGTCCCTATAATATTACTTCGAAATCGAGACAATGTAAATGATGTTTCTAAAAATGGAACAAGTTTAGAACAAAAGTATCGTATACTATTTGGCTGTTGCGGCTACAAGATCTTTGCCATATACCTAATAAAGACTAAATAAAAAAATAAAATAAAAAATGGACGCGGGCAATAATTTCTGAGTGAAATTGTATTCCAAATTTTATTAAAAATGTCTTCAACATCAAGTGATATTGAAAATACACCACCAGATATAACAAATAGAGCAGTTGCGGCTACAAATAACTACTACCTACCAGAAAAATCAAGACATGCATATAAGAAATAAAATACTTAAACACACTTCCTGAAATACTTATTTGACTATATCTGTGTTTTATTCCTTCCTTCGTAGATAAAATCTTGTATGCAACTGTACGTTATTGGTATTTTAATAACTCGTGCCCACCTATTTCGGTACGCGCTACGCTTGTACCGAAAAATGGCACTCGTATTAAAAGACCGTCCATAACGTAACAGTTGCATAAATAGCTATTATCTACTTCGGTTTCGTTATATTTGAATTACAAAATTGACAGCGGTTTCATTATGATACCCATAACGACATCGGGTTGCATTATGCGAATCGTCATAAATTCTAAAACACAAGCAAAGACATTCTGAACATACAGCCAGGTACCTAGAATATTACTTCGAAATCGAGACAATGTAAATGATGTTTTTAAAAATGGAACAAGTTTAGAACAAAATTATCGTATACTATTTGGCTGTTGCGGCTACAAGGTCTTTGCCTTATACCTAATAAAGAATAAATAACAAAATAAAGTGGACGTGCGAATAATTTTCTGAGTGAAATTTTATTTCAAATTTTATTAAAAATGTCTTCAACATCAAGTAAAAAGTGTGAAAATACTCCACCAGATATAACAAATAGAGCAGTTGCGGCTACAAATAATTTACTACCAGAAAAATCAAGACATGTAAGAGAAATGAAATACTTAAACACACTTCCTGAAATACTTATTTGTCTATATCTGTGTTTTATTCCTTCCTTCGTAGATAAAATCTTGTATGCAACTGTACGTTATTGGTCTTTTAATAACTCGTGCCCACCTATTTCGGTACGCGCTACGCTTGTACCGAAAAATGACACTCGTATTAAAAGACCGTCCATAACGTAACAGTTGCATAAATAGCTAATTTGTGCTAGTAAATTATAATGCTTGTATTGTGTTTGTAATAATGTCCATATGCATGAAATTTGACTATACTCATACCTGCTTTTATTTATTGTTCTAAGTATACCCTGCATTGTAAATATTAATTTGACGTCCCATAAATAATACCTACACGTTTTTGTTCTGTGTAGTAAATTGCGTTTTGTTTTTCCCATGTACTTTGTTATTGTTTTGTTTCATTCTTAGCTTGCTTTTAATGCTGTTTGTGTTTGTAAGTATTTTCTGTCTTGTTTTATACAATTTTTGTTTTTGTTCTGGTTCTGCTGGTGGGTGGTGCAAAGATAGTGGTGTTGCACCGTAAGGCTAATCTAATTATTTATACATTTTTAATCGTATTTTATGATATCTGATGACGATTATTTTCACTCTGCTATTGATTCCTTCAACTCAACCACTAATGCAAGTTTTGGTTCCCTAACTGACACCCCTGGTCACATTCGGAACTTCAGGCAACAAAAATGTCACTTGTTTAATGTCTGCCATATTAACACTCAGAGTGTGCCAAGTCACTACAGTGTTCTGTTTGACATCTTTTCCGACGCCAATGTACTCGTTGTTCTGGTTTCTGAGAGTTGGTTTAAACCGCACCTACTCCTACCACCTATCCTCTGCCCAGTTTAATTGTTTATACACAACGATAGAAATGGAAAGGAAGGGGCTTGTGTTGCTATCTATCTTCGCAGCGATTTCACTTTTAAAGCCTCATCTCCTTCAAACTAAAATGCTTCCGCTGGGTATCTTTTTTGGAGGTTGACGTCAAAGGTGTCAAGACCTTACTTGGTGTTGTGTACTGTCTGCCCACCGTTGACTAGGTACTTTTCTAACTTCAAATTAGCACTGGAATCTGTAGGGTTAGAGTATGCACATTGTATAATCATGAGAGATTTCAACACAGACCTGTCTCGTTCAGCCCCTCGTTCCCGTAAACTCCTTCAAATCATTGAGTTTGTCAGCTTTCATGTTCTTCCTCAGCAACCTACTCATTTCAATACCTCAGGTGATGACACTTGGCTAGACTTGATCCTTACGTCCACTCCCTCCCTTGTTTCCTCTCATGGTCTGCACGTCGCTTTTCCAATCACGACCTCATATTCCTCTCCTATAACCTAAAACCACCTAAACTTCCTCCTAAAGTTCTGCGCATGCGTTGTTTTGCCCGCATGGATACTGAGAAACTGCGTCAGGATGCGTGGGAACTGGAATGGGAAATCCTTGCTGCGGCTGCGACTGTAGATGAAAAGCTGAGTTTTGTTATACGGGGCGGTTCTTGCGCTCTACGACAAACACGCTGCTGTCAAGAGGGTAAAACTTAGGCGTCCACCTGCTCCTTGGATGACGACAGGGGTTCTTCGAAAATTTAGAAATGATCGCTGTGTTGAAAACAGGAATCATTTCAAAGCTGCAAGACATCGGTGTAATCAGGTAATGCGCAATGCTTAACGCCGCCATATTCTTCAAAGCATATCTTCTTCTTCTCCTGCCGATATCTGGAAATGTCTTGGAACTCTCGGAATCGGTAGGCCACGTCATGTGGATTTCCCTAAGGCAATCGGCCTGGATGATATCAACCGTCACTTATTCACATCAATCTGTCTTTTGGATTCCCAAAAGTTATCTCATACGGTTGATTTACTTATAGAACAATTCCACTTTTCTCCGTTCACCTTGGAAAAAAAATCAGCAGGATCTCATCCAAGCGCTACACGAATAGCAGAGTCGTCTCAATAAAACGCCTTTCTATAACTTTTTACCTATATATTGCCCAGTTTGCTTTAATATGTATACATTTTTTTATGCACTTGCTATGTTGCCTCTCCACCACCCTTGGTTGACTGGTAGAGAATGCCTCAGGCATTAAGTCCGCCTATGTATGTTTCTGTATGCCAAAAAGGTGTTTGCTTTCAAGAAGGCAAAAAAAGTGAAAAATAAAGACAGTACGCTTACCTTCTGGTAGAGGAATGGCCTGGTGAGCGCCAGGTAGCGCTCCAACGCCATGGTGACGGCGATACACACGGAGCCGATGCCGAACACACGCAGCACGACGCGCGTGGCGCAGTAGGCGCGCGACGTACCCACGCCAGCCACGTGCTCGCCCACCAGCATGGCGCACATCATGCCCATCTGCCACACAGAGTTAGCTCAGTCTCCATACTATAACATTACATACAAAACGCGCAGCACGACGTGCGTGGTGCAGTAGACACGCGACATGCCCACGCCAACCACGTGTTTTCCAGATGGAACGACTCTATATAAACACTTCGCCTTTCCCGGGAAACGATCCCAGGACCTCATATCATGCTTAGAAGTATCACATTCTATCCGAAACATCATCATCATAGGTTACTTCTAGGCTAGCGTGCTTCATCATCGCTTACCATCAAGCGAGATAGTGGTCAAACGCGTGTCTACCGTTATTTTTTTTTTTTTTAATTAATGAATCATTGATGGTAGATTAGTTCCTCAAGCGTGAGTAATGAGTATATACGTAGATACCTATCCTTTTCGAATTGTGATTCTGCAACAATAAGAATATTTCTCCGGCGGATAGAATAGAAACGGCCTAACTGTGTTAGGTACCCCTGTATAATCATTCACTTCGAGAGACTTGAAAAGCTTACAGAATTATTAGGTTCCATTTCAGGCCGCTCGACGGCCGCCGCTGAGTGTCAGTAATAACTAATAACAAGTGATGAACACCTAATAAACTCTTTATGTACCCTCTTTTTATTAGGCTTTCATAATACAAACACAGTCATAAATTCGGGTCATCGTGATGCTTCCAAGCTACTACGATAGAATAGTATACGAATAAACTACTAAACGATCCGGCATCGCTAATTACAAGCATGACAAGCTGTGCTTAATCCTGACTTTATCCTATCTATCAACAGTGTACATTATCAGCCACAATATGTTACAACAATTCACAACTAGGCACAGTATCAATATAAAGGACTACACAGAGTGTAACAGAAAAACAAAACGCAATTCATGGGAGGTAATTGTAATTGTATTATTTTTACAATGGTTATAAAAAATAATTACCCCGAAATCGTGATAAAATATCAATATACATTATTTTATGCATAACTCGACAAAGTGTATTGAACAGCAGTTTTTTTTTGTGATCTCATGGTTGTTCCCACAGTAAAAATAGTTAGTAACTAGCTTGTGCCCGCGGCTTCGCACGCGTAGAATTAATGCTTCTCCTTACCATATTTTAACAAAAACCTTCTAAACTAACAAAACTAAGCTACAAAACCAATGAAGAAAAGAAACTGTCCCCAGCAAAACCACAAAGTATTCACGCATAAGCTCAAAATTCCGTTTTCGCATACAACTGTCAACGACGTCGGTCCTGTAGCGAGTGCCTGCTTCAGGGCTCTGCACTAATACTGGTGCCCCCCTCGCCCCTTGCACCTTTGTTGCATCTCTCACTCCGCGTTGCAGCCGTGTGGATGGAACGCGTGAACCTACACCTAATCCCCGCCACGTATCTTGACTCTTGGCTACCATACCGAAAGTATGACAATCAGGGCAGGGCTCAAGTTACCTGCCTGTCCGTCTAGTAGATTTGAGTGATTATTGATTATTATTATATTATTCCTTTAATTATTTTTATCATGTAGTGTAGTGGTAGGTACCTAATTCTGTTAGATAAATAAAGAGGATGAGTGCGCCTTATTAGTAGATATTTTTATAACTAGGGAAATCAGTAGGCAGGGTGCTTGTAGGCTATGCGTTGCATTGGTGGGTAAATTTCTTAGTGCTCACCTACACCACCAAAGGAACCTACCTACAGAAGTAATGATTAGGTACTACATTCTTTACAGAATACCTATTTTATTTTTCTACACTGCTGACCCCTAATGCAACAGCTTAAATTAAATTAAAACGAAATAAACTGCAAATTATTTTAATACAATTGTTATACGTAAATGTTTAACATTGATAAGTTAGCTTAGATAATAGGTCTATCCCTATCCCGTCCCTATTTAATTCCTATATTTATGCGTTGAGCCATTTTATAGTTACCAACAGACTTTAAAGACTTGAAAGTATTTTTAATAATTTTTTCTTTGTAAAAGAAGGACTTTTGTACACAACATTTCATCCCCCATGATCCGCTCCCCAAGGACGGAATTCCCAAAAACCTTAAGTTGCGATAGATTTTAATCTTCAGCCCAAACCCAAAATTCGAAGATCCTAACTTAAAATTGTCCGACTGAATACGAAACTTTCATCCCCTATTTTAACTCTATTAGGGATGGAATTCACAAAAATCCTTTCTTAGTGGATGCCTGGTAAAGTAACTATGTGCAAAATTTCAAATCTCTAGACAATTTTTTTATTCTTATGACTTCATCCCCCTTTTCATCCTCATGGGGGTGGATTTTCAAAATCGCTGAGACAGGTGTAAATTATTTTTTAATCTTCAGCCTAAAGCCAAAATATGAAGATTCTGACTTTAAAACTGACGGATTTTCATACAAACTTTCAACCCCTATTTCATCCCCTTCGAGGTAGAATTCACAAAAACTCCTTTCGTAGTGGATGCCTGCACAGTATAAAGTATATATGTGAAAAATTTCAAGTCCCTTGACGATTTCATTATTGCCATGACTTCATCCCCCTTTTCACCCTCATGGGGGTGGAATTTTCAAAATCGCTGAGACACGTGTAAATTATTTTTTAATCTTCAGCCTAAACCCAAATATGAAGATCCTGGCTTTAAAACTGACGGATTTTCATACAAACTTTCATCCCCTATTTAACCCGCCTAGGAGTGTAATTCACAAAAATCCTTTCTTAATGGATGCCTGCACAGTATAAAGTATCTATGTGCAAAATGTCAAGTCTCTAGACGATTTCATTATTGCCATGACTTCATCCCCCCTTTCACCCTAATGGGGGTGGATTTTCTAAATCGCTGAGACAGGTGTAAATTATTTTTTTAATTTTCTGCCTAAACCCAAAATATGTAGATCCTGGCTTTAAAACTGACGGATTGGACGGGGTGGAATTTCCAAAAATCCTTTCTTAGTGCTCACTTACACTACCAAAGGAACCTACGTGCCAAGTTTCATGATTGAAGCTTCAGCCGTTTGGGCTGTGCGTTGATGGTCAGTGAGTGAGTCAGTCAGTCAGTCAGTTAGTCACTTTCTTCTTTTATTATATGTTTAGACAAGTTGAGAGCAGTGGCCCAGTAGTAACGACTGCGATTTACAAGTTGTAGCTCGTGGGTTCGAACCCGAGCAGACGCTTTACTTTGTGTAAATTATTTCATCACCACTGCTCCCAAAGCGGTGAAGCAAAACATCGTGAGGAAACCGGCATGTCTTAGAACCAAAAATTCGAAGATATGTGACATCCACCAATCCACGCCGGGCCCGCGTGGTGGATTACGGCCTACTCCCTCTCAAGAGTGGAGGCCTGCACAACGGACCAAAAGGGAGTCTAAGTCCGAAAAAGGGAATCCATGTATCCTATCCTAGTAACAAGTTAAATAAAAGCTTGTAAAAAACAAAAGTGTTTGATGTGTACAATGATTTCTGTTCAGAAATTGCATTATTTTAGTTACACCTTCATTCCAAAGATTACTCAAGTATAAGTACTTGTGCTGCCAAGCAGCGAAGGACACAAAAACTAACAGAATAGATATGCATTTATTTAAATCGGAAGTCGGAGGATTAGGCGGTCAGCCAGCTCGCGAATATATATCCTCCGTCTGTACAGCATGATTTTCTACTTGTTTACATTTTTTTAGTTCGCAGTCGGGTTTTTGATTTTTAAATTAACTTTTTTTATTTACAACTTTTTAGTTAACTATTTTTTTTCGAATCGCATTTGAACATATAAGTGGTATATATTTTTATAATCACCTATAAAAATCCTTCGTTTTGATACCCCACTCGATGGGTTTCGATGAAAAAAAATATTGAGTCGCCCCCAATATGGCGCACAAAAGCCGCCATTTTTGTTTTTTTTTAACGTCACTTATCTAAGAACACTTGGGCGGCCAAGCCCTATCTAACAATGTATTAATTATAAAAATCCATCTAGCGGTTTGCAAGATATGAGGTAATAAAGAATATTACATACATATATACATACAAGATACGCGCGAAAAACCCGCGAAAACCCTTTCCTTGCAGCCGGGTAAAAATGGTTAGCAATATTAAAATAAAAACACTTTGCTTCGACACGTGTTTAAATTTTTTAAATTAATGTTCTTCCGTTTCTGTAATAATAAAAGTGCAGGCACTCGCGTGGAATTTAAATTATATTCTTATCAAAATTACTAGAGCGAGACATCTGGTGGGGGGACAAGAAATTGTTTATTACTATTAGCTGTCATGTTTCCTGAGGAATGAAGCACAGACACAACAGACAGGAATAATGGCTAACAGCTAACACAATAGATAAGGACACGTAAGGTGTCCTTATCCATTATGCCGAGATAGTAACATAAAAGATTTACTGTAATACACCTAGATCTGTGTATTTACCGTTAAACTTAGATATTAGTTCACATACACATTCATAAACTAGCACATTTTTCCCATGGGAGTCAGGCAGAATCTACAGAACGCCACCTGCACTCCTTTTGCTTCATTTATGTTCATACACCTAGTCATAAACGCGCGCCGGTTACGATACGAGTACTGCGCACCTGGCCTTTGATATCTGTTCATTTAATTACATTCGTTCAGTGTCATTCGCTCTTATTTTTACATATATTTGAAGCGTCTGTCTGTAGGTACTGTGGGTGTGCGTCATAAGCATCTATGTTTATCGGCATTATATCAATGTGGCAGATAATGAAATAGCAAAATGATCTAAAATTAGAACCGGCGATTGATTTTATTTTTTCAGTACGTAGGTATAGAAAACGTCTCGATATGCAGAGCGTAAAATAAGCCACATCAATGTCGGCATCTCTTTTATGATTTTCTTCCATCGTTCGATATCGTATTCCATGTATTAGGCGTCAAGAGCTCGAGATGTACGAGATATAAATAAAACATTACCATAGTGTATAAAAACTTAATGTTTATGGTATTTTTCATTTGGGTACATAACATGGATTCTCACGCCTAAGACTGAGTTCTAGGTCCCCGTTATTGAGGAAGACTGTCGTACTGAATTAGTGAATATGTCAAAGAATGTAATTTCTCAGGCAGCGTCTACAGTGTTTCCCATTATACTACTTCTTCAAAGCAACAATGAAGAGCAGGCATCTTCTGGGGATATCCATTCTAATGGTATTATAGACTTCTCCCATCGCTTTACACCAAATAAGAACGAGGTCAAGCCTGTCCTGTTTTTAAATAAACAATACTAGTGTCACTCACCAACGCCACAAGATCGTTAGCTGCCAGTGACGTGAGCAGCAGCAGATGCTTCCTGTTCCGCATCCTGCGCTCCCCCCTCCGCAGCGCTATGATGGCGCTGGCGTTGCCGACGATGCCGATGGCGTACACCACCTTCACAAATATCACGAATGCCTTGCCCATCGGCCGCGCTGGCGACACGTGCTTGGTGTTGTTGGTAACACTGCTTCCGTTCACCATGTCTGCTACAAATTCCGTCGTCGTATCGAACAGGTCATCCAAAGTGTACGTATTGTTGATGTTATCCCACCCATCGCCCGTAAAATTATTCTCGGCGTAATAGGACTCCATTTCTGCGTTTTCTTGCAAATAACTTAGTTTCAAAGATGATTAGAATGTTATATTACTTTTCTGTATCGTTTCGCTGGTCGGAATGGCTTCGTAGTTAGAAGTCGGTATGCTCGTGAAAGTTTTAAGATACATCGCACTCTTGTGTCCACGTTCTCTCTGTGAACAAGACAGTTTGAATTAGTTGCAGTAATAAATAAAGTTAAGAGTCATGCCTGACCTTATAGCTGACAGCAAGAGCATAATTGATGCAGTAATGAAAGAGCCTATAGTGAATGCCCGTGTGACGAGGTTCGGTCCTATGTAAAATAAGGGACAGCTTAATAGTATTTAAAGGAACAATCCCCAGCTACTGACATGTGTAACAATAACAAACATGTGTATGTACGCAGCGGTATAGTTCTCGCCAAACTTCATAGGCGTCCTGAAGTTGGCTACAATGGCTGCGCAGTAGAAAACATTGCACCTAAAATCTCATAAAAAATAGCACCGTTTCGTGCCTCGCGCATCCGGTAAACAAACTTCAGGGCGGCCCAGAAGTTTGGCGAGGGCTATACATTATGTACCTACTTTATCAACCTAAACCGCAACATGGTTAATCATATTGAATTGAAAACGGGGCAATTGGGGGAAAAAGGGAGGCCTAGGTATACCTAGATAATAACAAAAACATTAAACATAGAAATAATCGGCTGATGAAACAAATCCAAGTCCTCGCGATGGATTGCGACCAACCACCACTATTAAGACGACAAGATGAATTTTACAAGTACTTGGTTTTAATAACAGCAAGCCTCTTAACTGGTCGGTAAGTGATTTATGACCACACTGACAAGTGAGAGCCATTTGTTATGTATAATGCATCTCTGCATGCCATGGAGACTCGTTTCAATATATCAGCCATCATACTTTTATTAACTTTTACGATGCAGCAGCGTAGGGTTGCTAATACTTAGAAAATATAAGGAACTCGGTGTCTTTGTCCACGGCTATGGACAACTAGTTCAATATTTACCTAGGTAAGTACTTAATCCCATTTAATATTATACATGTAAAAGTTTGTATATTTGTGTTTCTATCACGCAAAAACGACTGAATGGATTTGGATGAAATTTTAATCTGGATTAACACAAATATGATACTTTATAGCCCGGATAACACTATTCACGCGGGCGCAGCCGCAGGCAGAAGCTTGTTAACCGACTTACCCAAAAGTAGGTTCTATGTTCAACATTAAGTTTATAGGGTTCCGTACCCAAAGGGTAAAAAAAACATTTTTGCAAAAAAATACTACCGACTTCCAAATAATCAACTACATAGTGAAAAATAACTTTACTTTTGAAAGTCAGTGTCTATCGTAGATACATACACAATTTTTTGCGATATGGACACCGACTTCCAAAAATAAAGTTATTTTTCACTTTGTAGTTTTGTTATTTTGAAGTCGGTAGTATTTTTTTGTAAAAAGATTTTTGTTGATTTATAAAATCGCTTGAAGCGAATATGGAAAGGTTCTTTCATTAAATATTAATTTTCGCATCAATTCTTATACAAAGGTACAACCTTTTCAAGTTAACACTTTTGGGCATTAATTCCTTCGTTTCTCTCCATTATTCTACTCCCTAAGTATTTGCAAAATGTAGAAGTGCTATTCTCTCAACTGACAAGTGTGCTAACCCTGACAAGGACTACCTACCAGCTTACAAAGTTATGATGACTGGTCGATATCTCCACATCCACAAGAGTATTAATGACTGCTAATTACTACATATGAATAGGGCCCCAAGATAGCTCTGTGAGTGGTTGTCGACTAAGTGTCTTTATTAGCAACTATATAGGATTCTACGTTAAAAGGATAATAGTTCTTTTATATTAAAACTACAACATAATTACTAATCATATCAGAGTGAGTCTGTATGTAAAATACAATCATTTATTGAAACTTTAAGGCCTGCCATTCGGACGTTTGTGTTTTAGTTTATTTTGATTCTAACTATTCCTTGGACACCTTTGCCCCCACAGCCAACGACAACAAAAAACGTCGCGGCAGAAAACTTGTCACCAACGTATCTTTGAGTACTGAAATAAACTCCTCCAAAACTTCCATAAATGAACCGAACAAAAATGTTATTCCATCCTTCCACAACTGGACTAATGTGTCCAACATCAAAATTAACTTTTGATTTATATTAAGGTGTGAAAAGTTGAGTATGCTCCTCTGGTATAAAGCCTGTCTTCGTCTTGGGCAGCTTGAACCTCTCTTGCATGACTCTACATGACAACCTGGCTTCGCTCGGGAGATAACTCGAAAGACACCGACTTCCAAAAATAAAGTTATTTTTAACTTAGTAGTTTTTTTTTGGAAGTCGGTAGTTTTTATTTAGAAATCGGTAGTATTTTTTCTAAAAACAAAGAGTCCCTCGTTATGCTCAGGATCAGTGTTCAATATGCCGCCAATGACGTTTCACACTGCTTTATGCCCTTGGAGCATAATATTTGGGCGCACTGTTGGCGTAGCGGTTGAGCGATTGACTGCTGCGCTGCATGTCGCGGGTTCGATTCCCGCACGGAACAAATATTTGTATGACCTACCGGTAGAACTTGTTCCGGCTCTGGGTGTCAGAGTGTGTATGTGAGTTTTTATGTTTGTAAACGCACCCACGATACAGGAAGAAATTCCTAGTGTGGTATTCCTAGGTTACATTTAAAAAAAAACAAGTACAAAAAAAAACAAATCTACTATTTCTATTAGATTTTAGATTACTATATTATTAACTAATTTAGATTAAACTTTAGTCAAAACGTACAAAAAACATACTGTTTATTATAATTATGTAATTACAGCACGTGCTTACAGTTCTTGTATTTCCTCATCACGAATGCAAACATATTAATTTAGGAAAAAGCGGTGAGTGTTGTTGACTATAAATAACTACGGAAGTACTTTTATGTAATTATGGCTATTTACCTCTTGAATAATAAATATTATTTAATAGGTATTAATACGGATAGGGATATTCTGATTCCGATAGACATATCACTGAGTTTCAAAACTATTTCTTTTCATTTTCTTCGATACTGTTACTTAGGTTAGGTTAAAACGGGCTGGTCGCCGCAACAAAAAAAATTGTACGCAAAATACGCGCTTGGTCGCGGACACCAAGCGCGTATTTTGCGTACTATTTTTTTCATTTTCTTCGATACTGTTGCTTATGTAGTATGTAATCTCGATAGGCTAGATTTTATAGCCCTGTTTAAATGAAAATTGTTAAACAAAACATCATCGTACAGAAATCTGGGATACAAGAATATAAAATCTAGAGGTACCAAGGGATTCATTTAATTAGAAAACAGCAATAGCGAGGAGCAATAGGATATAATCGCGAGTTAAGTATTCTAGAATCAACTAAATGTCCCTCATGAGGATGCCATCGTAAAGAATAAGCCTTATTAACAAAAAAAGTAAAATAAAAAAAATAAAAAAACCCGACTGCTTATAAAGCGAACTAAAAAGACGTAAACAAGATGAAAATCATGCTGTGCAGTCGGAGGATACATGTTGGCGAGCTGGCTGTCCAAAACCAGATGTATCCTCCGACTGCACAGCATGATTTTCTTCTTGTTTAATGCATGCTAATTGAGGATGATAAGGACAGGAGAATGATAATTGCAATGCTTGTAAAAGGCTGTTAAGTCATACATAAGTACTAACATAACATAACACCAACATTATTCACTTAGTTCGCAATAAACGTTTTGACTTATTTATTTGTAAAAACATAAGTAGAATATAATAAGATCTAATTCTAATGTCAGGATCGCTATGTTTAACCTAATAGACACACATTTTGGTTACATATAATTCTAATTTTAAAATATATTAGTTTACTAGCTGTTTCCCTCAGATTTGCCCGCGTTCATTTAGATGTTGTCTATCAATTCTGGTTGTCGACATACAGGGTGAGAAAATCCATGTTGCAGCTTAAGTTTTAATCAAAATTGGCTCCTTGACTCCTTTAATTGTTTTGTGCTATTCTTCATAGTGATGATTTGGCCATCCACGCCCACTTGGCAAACTCAGCCTGTACGCGCCTGTACAGGAAGCGTTAACGTAAGAACGATTAACTTATTTAATTGAAGACGTTAGTTAATACAGGTATAGGTCAAATAGTTACAAAAGGAAACAAATAAACTACAGACTCATAGGTTCTGCTTTGCCATAAATTGAAGATACCAATCTATCATAAATTGTATCTACAGTTATAGTACATTACTGCAGGGGCCAGCAAAAGAGGCATTGATGGACGAACGTGTAAATGTGGGCCGAGGCGAAGCCGAGGCACACATACGTAAGTCCATCAATGCCCAGTTGTGGCCAAGGCTTGTATAGTGCTTTTCTCAAATAATGCGCGGAAATTAAAACTAAGTAGTACCTAGAACTCATTTTGTCAAATACAATTACTTTTCAAAATCAATGACGAACAACAATAATAATTCCCGAGTTAGGCTTAGCACGCATTGCGATTTTTATTCACGTGATTTTTTTCCGCCAATTCTGCGGCCTATGGTATTGTATGAAGCTGCACGCATTGAGGTAAAAAGATCACTCGGGAACGCAAATAAAAATCGCAGTGCGAAGTGTTAATTTTTTTTCTTTTCTTTAAACAGCTTTGTATTTGCAAGCCAGTTTCGTAATTTAAATAAAACCTATGATAAGTTACCTCCTTGGTTGCCATGTTTCGGAGAAAAAGATCGTTCCATTTTTAAATGACACGACAGATATGAGTTTACTATGTAATTTATTTGGCCGCTGCACACGACAGATATGGATTTTCATACAACTTTTGCCGGCCGCTGCTCGCATGTATATGGCCAGTACTGCAATTTCGATTTATCTCGAAGAAGGTTGTCAAAATAATGCTCAAATTTCCAAGCATGTTTGAGAAAATTCACATTCCTTAATTATGCCGTTAATCATGGGTACAACATTATAGGACACTGCTATATACTCTGTTATCATTTGATGCTAATACATACACATTCTGGGCCCTGGACATATGCGAATATCAGCAGCTACATGTAGCTGGTCATGGGTAAAGGTGCCTTTCCACCAGAGATATGCTATGCTACGTTGCTATGGATGCATTTGATATCCACCAATCATATTCATTGGTCCATATAGCATAGCTCGGGTGGAAATGGTTTCTGCAAAGCTATGTTTTTTTTATATGGATGGATGCATGCTCTGGATGCGTGCTATGGATGGTCGCCTCTCCCCTCACCGCGCCGCCCCCTGTGCCTTCCCTACTGTCAATACATCGCAGAGCTCGAGCTGTGCATCTTCCTCGCACAGCAACCTCGCGGTGACGCATGTTCATAGCGCATCTTACTAGCACGCATAGCTTAGCATCCTGGGAAACGGTCACATAATTTCGTAGCTTAGCTTTCACATCCTCGCAGCATAGCTGCATAGCACATCTCTGGTGGAAAGGCAGCCTAGCATGGCTTTTCCAAATGAACACCTGCTACCCTTGAGCTTTGTTAATAGTAGTAGCAAAAATAAGTTTGATTAAAAACTTGAGTCTTTTGAATTTAAATGATAGGTCAGGTATTATTGGGATACAACGTATGAACACGCTTTTCCCTTTTCTCATACCTGTTAATATATTGGCACCTATTATATTTTGCCCATATTGTGTGATACGAAGCCTCATCCCATTAGATAATCTAAATAGATATGTAGATCTCAATCATTTGTTATCAAAATCATGCCTGCAAAGTTTCAAATAAATCGGAAGCCGCAATAAAAAGTTTCATACAAAGTTCGGCTTTCCCCATTTACCCCCTTAAAATAAGAATTTACAAAAACTCCTTTCTTAACTAACGTTTCCTATATTTATACTACCACCTGCCAAAATTCTGAAATTTTATCTATACAGCTTGGCTCATCGCCGCAAGGTTGCCTGCTTGTCGGTCTTCTACAGACTGTATTTCGGTGAGTGTGCTCAAGAACTCCACGACCTCATCCCACCAGCCCCCTTCTACCATCGGACATCTAGACGCACAGCAAGTTACCATCCTTACGAGAGTCAAGAGCAAACCCATCTCAAATAAAAAAATAAAATAAAAAAAACAAACCCAACCCACCCCCTTTTAGGGGTAATTAAAAAAACAATACACAATTATTTGTCATGGAAGTATTTCCGCAAAATTTAAAGTGAATCGATTCCCATAATAAGAAATTTCATACAAAACTACCCCACCCCCATTTCTCCCCCATCGATTTTATGTAAAAAAAATAGCCTATGTCCTTTCCCGGGTCTCAAACTACCTCCATACCAACTTTCATCTAAATCGGTTCATAATAAGAAGTTGCATGATAAGAAGTTACATACAAAATTAACACTCTCTCCATTTCTCCCCTTCTTGTTTTATGAAAAAATTTAGCCTATGTCCTTTCCCGGGTCTCAAACTATCTCCATACCAACTTTCATCTAAATCGGTTCAGCGGTTTAAACTTGAAAAGGTAACAGACAGATAGACAGACAGAGTTATTTTCCCATTTATAATATTAGTATGGATATTATTTTATGCATTGTATTATTTCAATTAGGTATTATTCAAATTAAACTAAATACTTTTAATCCCATTTAATCGAATTGGGCATCAATAAAGCGGACACTTGACTCACACAACGACATATCTAATTATTATTTATTTAAATTGTCTGTTAAGAATTCACCAATGGAATAAATAGCTATGCTATATAATGCTATTTTATGAGGCATAACGTGAATTTAGCCCCAGCGACGTTTACTAGTCCGCGTTTAAAATAAATTATTGAAGTGATTTTTAACGAACATTGCTACTTCAAATGCGCATAGAGAAGGAAAAGTCATTATTTTTAGCTCAATAAAGTGTGGTCTACAACTATCAGTAGCTTTTATTTGGCACACTGCTCTTAAACACTTTTTTGTGCCTTAAACACTACCTGCATTACCCTCTTAATATCACATCACACAAATATTATACAGACGAGAGTTTGTGAGTGTGTGTGTGTGTGTGTGCAGAGATAGGTTATTGTCAGGAATAGCACATAGGCTACTTTAATGTTCCCTTGGGAAAAGAAAATATTTTTCACGTGGGTGAAGCCGCTGGCAAAAGCTAGTTTATTTATATGTATTTGCTTCATCAATGTAGTTTAACTATTTGAGATATCTTATACCCATGACATGCTTATTAAGGAGTTCCAGTGGCCATCTGTGGTCTTCTAAATCAGTTCCACTTTACCAAATGCTACTTTCTGAGTGCAAATGCTTGTCATGTTATTGAAAATACCAACATCGCTATATGTCTGCCAATAATATTTGAGGAGTTGTCTCGATTTCCATGGGATCCCATCATCAGATTCTGATTTGGTCACAATGGGACCACCTCGACAGTAGGTGGCACCCCTTTCAAACAAAAACAAGAATTTTGCGAATCCGTGTATATATGACGTAGTTATGACTGAACATACATAAAAATAAAATAGAAACAACCGAATTGAGAATCTCGTCCTTTTTGAGAAGTCGGTTAAAAATAGCAATGAAGCATTTGGTATTTTCTCTCTAGGTGTGAGAATTAAAGTCGCGGGATCTAATGGGCAACATTATTGCGTCGCCGCGGAATTCTGTTAATTACAATAATTGCTAGAACAGCGCTGCGCGGGCGCAGGCGGCCGGCAGAGATTCATTTTACAGTTATATCCAACTAGCTGTTCCCCATGGCTTCGCTCCCGTGGACTACCCAACAGGACCCGTTTTCGGGATAAAAATAGCCTATGTCACTCAGGAATAATGTAGCTTTCTATTGGTGAAAGAATTTTTTAAATCGGTCCAGTAGTTTCGGAGTCTATTCGGTACAAACAAACAAAAAAATCTTTCCTCTTTGTAATATTGGTATAGATAAACAATTTGTCACAAATAAACGCAGACCCGTGTCTTGCACATACTTAGTGGAAAATGCATTTAAAGTAGATAGGTTTGCGATTACAATACCAGCAATTGCAGGGAAAAATAATTGAATAAATAAATAAGTTGTCAGTTGGTTTATGTACCTATGTACTATTATAGTTATAAGTTTTAATAACCATTTCTGAGTCATTAATACTCAAATAAAGAGAAATTCAATTACAATTTTGAATTTTTGGAGACCTTGTCAATCCTTGCAAATTCATTATTATTATAAACACTGTTTTATTGAAAAGTGTCCGAAGCGTTGACGAGATTTCTGAGCAAAGTTACAGAATAAATGGCAAAGTAAAACAATTAGTACCTGTGTGATGCGCGGGCGCAGGTTCCTGTCAGTGGCGCCTCATTACCGCGCGTGTGGACACACTATTATGTGATAACAACACTAATTTAATTGACCATTAATAGAGAAAGGACATAAGGCACTTAAAACTGTTACAGTCGTCCATGGACAATTTAATGTTGTTTATTTTGTATAGCTTCAATTCAGTTCAGTCATAACTTATTCATACGAAGATTGATTGAATGCATGAATGTAACGAGAACAAGGAAGCTTTGTTTATTTCCATTCAAGTCTCTTGTGAAACGACTAAATATTAAACATCAAAGCATTAGTTCGCGTTTGATTTGATGAATCCAAACTAATACTATGAATGCGAAAGTAACTCTATCCGGCTGTCTGTTATCTTTTCACGCTTAAACCGCTAAACCGAAATTTATATGAAATTTGGTATGGAGATAGTTTAAGACCCCAGGAGGGACATAGGATAGTTAATCCCGGAAATCCTCCTTAAGGGGATGTAAAAGGGGGTGGCAGTTTGTATGGTGAATTAATAATTTCCCAAGTAAGGCGGCCCTTACACCTACAATATTAATGCGCGAAATAAAAAATAGGCTATTCAAAATACTAATGCTACGCGGACGAAGTCGCGGACCACAGCTAGTTTATATATAAAATGCTTTTGATGAGATGTTGACAGAGTTGTTGGGAAAGAAAAATATTGATCTATCGGTTAATATAGGTGAGGAAAGAAATTGTGTTAAATAGCATTTAATATTTATAAACAATAATTTGGAAGACGAACCCCATTTACGAAGTTTTTCCTTTGTTTTCAGCAGTTTAGTGTTCATCTTATCACTAATGTTATTTTAAGACAAAGCTTGTGTTCTGCGGGTTTTGCCTATTTATAAAATTTATGAACTTATATACAAACTTTATCCCATATTTAGCACCTTCGAGGGATGAATTTACTAAAACCCTGTACCCAGTTTTATTATAAAAAGGCATTGAACCTATGCATTCATGGTTGTGGACCTAGGTGTAGGTAGATAAAGAATTTTAGGTATATCTCATTTACTAAACAAGATTTAAGAATATAGTCGAAATAAACATTTTACGGTGTGCATGTTAGCTGCTTATTAGGATTACATAATGTCGTGTCGTATCGTATGTGCCACGAGTCACGAGTTTACGACGAATGCATTTGATTGATGATGTTTGTGGACGCTCGGGTGTCGGGTGCCATGGGCGATGCATGACATAATTCACAATTCCCTCTGTTATTGTTTGACCAGCTTTTATTAGCAGCTTTATTTACATCACATCAGAAGGTCATAAAAAGTTCATCATTAAAGGGCCATAAATACTTTTCAACCATAATTATATTTACTTTCAGCACTGATTAGCAGATTCTTAATTCAAATTATCTTTGTAGAGTTTGAATTTAGAATCTGTTAATTAGTATTTAATAAAAAATTTAAATAAGGCTCTACACATATACTAATCTTGCAATTTAAACCGCGACTGTAGAAAAGTGAGTTAAATAATAATTTGAATCCGTATCGAAATAAGAAGATTAGTAGTCAGCGAACAGACAGACCGTCATTACGGCGATTTGTTTGATGTGAAGATTATTTTATTACGTTGGCCAAAGTGTTAATGGCCGCGATGATTTATGTATCACATTAATGGCACCACACGCTCCATAAACATTTAGTACTTACTCATTTGATTTCACATAAAGTAAAGCCATGTTGGGCTCGCTATTCTAATGTCAGGTTGGAGTTCGTTCGACGAGACAGAGGCAGACGTACCTAATACCTACTGTAGACACTTCAAGTGTAATTAAAATATGAGCTTTAATTCAGAAGGGGTTCAAAAGTAGATTTATACGGACATCTAATTTAAACAATCTGTACCTGCAGCCCATCGGGTTTGAGCAACAGATCGGTTCTGTCGAGTGTCGTGAAATAGGTAGGGAGTCACATCTATTTGTTTTATTTATTTTCTTTATATTTTATCTAAAAATACAACAAACCAGTTGGCACGCCCGCCACCGCCGGAGCCGCTTTGCTCGGCAGTTTTAGTGACAGTCTCTTCCATTCTCTAAGTTCGATGTACCTAGTTTACCACCCGATATGTTGTACCTTTTATCGCTGATTTAAATAATAGAATAAACCATTTTAATTTAAATAACAATGCGCATAGTTAGACGAGGCATCAGATATTGGTTCAAAATAAGGGGGGAATGAATTATCATTAATTATTATTGTCTTCAGCTCTATGAGGTCAACGATCTTTGAAAAATAATGTTTTGCTGCATTTGTGAGACATGGCGATGGCATCGAGATCGACCGCGGCCATTATGGTTTGACGATCAGATCACGTTTGCGGGTCAAACCTGAGCAGAAATCGCGCAGAATAGAGAGGTTTTGAAGGAAAAAGGGAGAGGCCTTTTCCCAGCCGTGAATTTTACAAATTAGGCTAAGAACATTTTTTTTGGTACCTTTAGAAAGATTGGTTCTTACCTGCATAGATTGGGAGGCATCGCGGCTTGGGGATGGAGGCCGCGGCAGGAGAAGAGTACTGGTATTACGGTGCGCCACTCTCCCTACCTTCCGCGGCCTGGACGGGGTCGCCACCGTCTAGTGTCGGACGCATTGGGAGCGCAGGGAAGTAAGAGTGTCCTGCGGCCGAAAAGTGGTAGGCGGCGGGGCCACTGACCTGACCAAGGGACCAAAGGGACCAAGGGAGCCATACACGGGTTCGTCTGGCGGCCATGTGTTGGTTTTGGTCCCTGGGGTGGTAATGATATGCAATGTGTTCTGGTGTGCCGACAGAGGAGGGTCCGGTGACGGAAAACCGCGGTTCGCGGATGAGTGCTTACGCGTGACCGTGTTCCCGCCATAAGCGGCACGGGAGGACACCGTTGAGTTTTAGTGGGTTGGAGACCCACATAACTGAACTATCTCCCCGTGGTAGCGCAGTTTGCATGAGCATTTCTCCAGGAAAAAAAATGTGTTTGGTAAAGAACTTTTGTCATCATCATTTCAGCCGAAAGACGTCCACTGCTGGACATAGACCTCCCCCAGGCGTCGCCACATTGACCGATCCCGTGCGACCGGCAACCTTAAATTCCAGAACTTTTCGGCCCCATCGGCCATCCGTTCTGCGAGCAATGTGCCCTGCCCACTGCCACTTAAGTTTGGAAATTCTTTGGGCTATGTCGGTAACTTTGGTTCTCCTGTGGATATCCTCATTTCTGACGTGATCACGCAAGGAAACTTCGAGCATAGCCCTCTCCATTGCCCTTTGGGTGACTTTAAGCTTTCTGATAAGGTCCATTGTGAGTGACCACGTGTCGGTCCCATTGGTGATCACTGGCGACACACACTGGTCATAGACTTTTGTCTTGAGACACTGCGGTAAATTGGACGAGAAGATACCACGCAACTTTCCGAACGCCGCCCAGCCGAGTCGGATTCGACGGTTGACCTCTTTCTCGAAGTTAGACCTACCCAACTGGACCGTTTGTCCCAGGCAGAGATTTATTATTTTATTTATTTATTTATGATCTTGGTTTTGTCCATGTTCATTTCAAGACCCACTCTTTCGAAAGCTCTACTGAGGTAATCGAGCATTGCCGTCGGCAAACCGAAGGTGTGTGATGTACTCGCCATTAATGTTGATGCCGAGTTCCCTCCATTCCAGAACCTTGAAGACATCCTCCAGTGCAGCAGTGAAGAGTTTCGGAGAAATGACGTCTCACTGTCTCAATCCGCCCTGGAGAAGGATTGGTTTCGAGGTCTGATCTTGAAGACGGACTGACATGGTGGCGTTTTTGTACAAACACTTCAACACCTCAATGTACCGGTAGTCGATCTGGCACCGTTGGAGAGACTGCAGTACAGCCCAAGTCTCGATCGAATCGAAGGCTTTCTCGTAGTCCACAAACTCTAAACAGAGCAGAAGAACTTTTGTAGCTATTATATATTCTGTAAATATGAATAACAACATTGACTATGTGCCAAAGTTTTTTACAATAAATATGTTTATGATGATTTTATCACTCTCCTTTATTGTCGTTTTCACTCTGATTTTGAAAGTAATAAAAATATCACGTGTTTATCTACTTATGACATAAAATATAATTCCACCTAATTAACTAAGCATTGTAAACAACTGCACGGTTCCCAGATGAAAATATTAATTGGAATATAAATTTCAAAGGATGTTTACCTACATTTATTTTATGTGGCTTCGAATGAAAAGGTGAAATTATTGAGAGCCCTTTCCTCACTGAGCTGATGAATTTTCACAAAGCTATGTCATTATGCAATTCCAATGAAACTAGCTTTTGATAAATTGCTTTTCAATTGCAGAAAATTAATTTAGATTTAATATAAAAGCTGCCTCTGTATCCAATATAATATACTCGTATAATTATACTTCGTATAATTAGCGATATGAGTTGATGTTTTGATAAACATTGCTAGAAGAAAAGAGTGTTGTGCAGCTAATAAATGTTCTTACGAAGGTTACCTATGTCTGGACGATTTGGTTGAAGTACTAGACGATTATTTCGGCTAATTACGAGTCTGAGTTAGCCGGATTTTAGGTTTTTCTCAGACAGAAACGAGGGTCATGTCCGTGAAGCACTCAAGTCGTTCTGTAGCACTTTATCTTTTCGTAGCAAATGGCCAGAAAATACTTCATAGAAAGTTGGTGTACTTAATTTTGATTTAACTTTTTTGTAATTCCTATAGCGAGTGCTGCTTACCTACATTCTTCGGTTGATGTTATTTGCATATCTATGAGGACCAATCATAAAACTGAATCTACTGAGAGATGATCAACTTGATTATGCTGACATTAAAATTTAATCGAATCTCTTATCACCGCGATATTTTTTGCAACAACTGGTACTGTTTAAAGTTTGCGCGCTCAGAAAAGAGTATCTTCATAATTATGGATTTAATTTAACAAATAAAGTGGAGAATATGCACAAAAAGTCGGACCATATATTGCTTCTTCTAAGACTATGACCATGTATTCATGGTCTATTTATAGAGTTCCGACCAAAAAAAACTACTTGCAAACTATAGCTTGGAGTTACTTATTTTAAACTAGCTGTGCCTCTGCCCGTGGCTTCGCTCTCGTCAACTGAATACCTACATACCCTCTGGAGCTCAACGCCAGCAGTCTATACTCGGTAGGATACACGCAGATGACATAGCAATTCTAACCTCGGGGAAATTTTAGGGCATCTTAAGTGTTATTATGAGAAAGGCCTTCAAAATAATCGACAGCTGGTGCTCAAGGCACGAACTCTCCGTTAAACCCCTTAAAAACGTAAATAATAATGTTCACTAACAAACGAAGTCTTGGACCACATAGGCTTCCAAAAATTTTCAAAATAGATATAACACTTAAAGAAGAGGTCAAATACTTGGGGGTATCCCTTGATAGCAATAGGACGCTATCAATGTAACAAAATGTTTGGAAAAACATGGGGGCTCTCTCCAAAGATTACTCTGTGGCTATAAACAGCGGTGGTCAGGCCAATGTTGGCTTATGGCGCTCTTGTTTGGTGGACGAGGACAGAACTCTCGACCTCCATCACCAGACTCCAACGTTTCCAGCGACAGGCCTGTTCAGCTATCACTGGCTGCATGAAAACCACCTTACAGCAGCCATGGAGCTATCTCCACTACAAATAATTCCCCTTGACCTGTACATACAGCAAGAGGCGGCGCTAGCTGCCATCAGGCTGATGCATCTAGGCATATGGGGCAAAAACCTCACCAGTCCACACGCTAAAATTCTGGACCGGGTGATTGAGTATCAACCTCTCATCGCTGCCCCGTGTGACAAAACACAAAAACATTAGTGAACAAAACACAGAACATATGTGTTCAAAAAAAACCATAACATACAAACGATTGAGGAAGAAAGGGATCAGTCAGGAAGGAGTCAATGAAGTAAGAATCTACACAGTGTGTTCGCAAAATGTATGGGAAAATGTATTTTCTTCATAATTTTATTTTTCCTTATTATCTCAGATATTTTAATAGTTATTCTGTTATTCGGGACGGAGATAAATCCAACAAATCGATCCAGCCGTTCTCGAGTTATAAATGGTGTAACTAACACGACTTTGATTAATATATATCTAAGAAGATTTAGCTTCCCCTAAGGCGAATAACATAAATAACATCACGCCTGTATTCACCGAAGGGTTGGACAGAGGTGCACCTACTGGTCATCCACATTATGTTTAAGTCCCATGAAACAGAGGGGGAACCTATTGCCATCAACCGGCCACTAATCCTTACTCCGAACTGCCACTGAGAAATTCCACACCCAAATAAACGACCTGGGCTACGAACTCAGGAAATCACGCCAACGAGGCTCTATAGCTCCTTATACATAATGTTATAATTGATATAGTCTGAGCCTTCTCGTGCTGTTCTACGAGTATGTAACCGTAGGAAACTGAACCCCGCTATACAGGCGGTCCTAAGACTGAATTCCTGTCATACAGGCTATCCTAGTTTAAAGGTCGAGACCACATTGGTGTAACGTTACCTAAAAGTTTAACTAATATATTAGTAATCAAGTGTTCATCAGCTACTTAAAAGCTGATGCAATGTTTATCATGATAAGTTATCACTTCTAGTTGTAGAAACTCTCATTAGCAGCGTTCACTAGTCTAATATTGATAACCAAACGAGGTGTTCGTATCTAAATTCTCTATTCGAGCCATCGATATATATATAATATATATAAATAATCACTACACGAGACATATTGTAACTTCCAAACTCACGATCTAATTCCACCTAGCCCGTTTCATCATCGGACTACCAGAAGTACGGCGATGCGCCATCGGTACATGGTGGATATCCCACCCATACGCACAAAACGTTTTGGGAACACTTTTATTATGCGTACAACTAAGGAGTGCAATTCCCTGCCGGAGTCTGTGTTTCCCGACAGCTACAATCTGTTGTCAAGAGTGAATAGGTTATTTCTAGGCAAGCGTGATTCACCCTCGACCACATCATCGCTTATCATCAGGTGAGATAGCTCAGGTATAAAAAACAAAAAAGAAACTCACACGGGTTTGGCAGTTTGTAGTAATAGTAAAATGGGCAAGAAGTTCTTTTTTATCAGGAGCTAGTTCCTTTGATATATAATTGCATGATTTTCGCGCGGGTGAAGCCCTTAGGAGAAGCTAGTCTCTAAAATGTTTCCCCTACATCGGTTGTTGTCTTACTATGATTGATGATAGAGAAATGTGTTCAACGCCTTTAATATTAAGCGCTTGTCTTTTTTTAGATCGGGCTGTGTGCCGCTAAGAGGCAATAAAGAAGCGTACCTACGCTTCTTTACTAGGTATACCTAGTAAAGAAGCTTTTGTCACCAAAATAACATGTTGTTAATGGTATACGCGAGATAAAAAGTGTCTTGCACAAGTGTATTGTCTGTCTTAGACACAAAGCTAAAGGCGCAGAGCAACTTATGGGCTCTCTGCCGCGTGATTCAGTCACTCCTGGTAGAGCCTGTGAAAGAGTGGGTTTGGACTAAGGTGGACCTTTTGAGGTAAAACAATCTTCACTGAGACGGAGCGTGATATCGAATAGATTTGTTGTCGTATTTGTTTGCTTCATCACAAAGGCTCTACATTTTGAAATAGTTTCAGACTTAACCACGGAAGCCTTTCTAGCGGCATTAAAGAGGTTTATTTCTCGCAGAGGATTACCTTCTATTATACATTGTGATAATGCTTGCACGTTTAAGGGAGCCAATAATAAACTACGCGAGCTAGTAGTATGTAGTAGGTATACCTATCTATCATCTCGCAACGGTTTCACAAATCTATGATGAATCTGCTAGATCATCTTGATCATTTCTTTACGAGCATTTCATTGTTGTGAAGCAAAGAAAATGTTTCTTGAACTAACATACCTAATGTTTCTACTTACGTCATGGTAAAAGACGATCATCCTAACTTGATATTGTAAATGCTAATGTGAGCTTGTTTGCTTTTTTGTTAAGCTTTGACGCCACTGCTGAACAATTTTGATGAATTTTGGGATAGATATAGATTTAATCTAGAAAATGGATATAGGATACTTTTTATCCTGGCAGTGCGTCTGAGTGTTACCCCACCATTGCCGACGTTCACGCAGGTGAATCCGCTGGCAGGAGCTAGTAATAATATAAAGCGTGTAATAACTATACCCTGTAAGTAATATGAAGTAAGAGGTTTTGTTTGTTTTAAGGGTTGACGCAGCCTTGTTGGTGTGAAGAAACTCTCACAACGAACTCTTGTTGGTCTTGAGAAACTTCGGATTTCAAAAGTCTCCATTTATGAAACGCTTTGTTGTTATGTATGATTAATTTATGGAGTACCATTTGATCATTAGCACATTGTCTTAATAAATACCTAGTTCAATTCTTCGTTTTTTACGTTGGATTAATTTTAATTTATTTGGATCATCGACGAAATAAATGAAATCAGTTAAAAGTAATTAATTTCGGTTATTTCATTATTATTCGTTTTATTACAACATTTATTTAAAAACAAAACTACTTCAAGCGTAAAATAAAAATAAATAAAAGATACCTAAGTTTTCTCAACCATCACACCCCATCCACGTCATATAAATATTAATTTTCGATATCTTTTAGAAATAAACAAAACAGCACTTACAACAATTCAACGTGTCACTAAACGCTTTAAAAAAGTTTTATCCAAAGTGTTGCGGCTACGCGACCGCTACGAGAGCTCTACGAGAACGCTACGAGAGCGCTACACTGCTACGCGACGCGGGCGAACTCCGCGAACACTACACCACTACTGGCGTGTTTAGGCGCCGGCCGCTCGCGCGTGCCGGAGCTTCCGAACTTAGGCATAAGGATAACGACACAATGGTAGGAAAAACTGCCATTGATGAGTGTGTTATTGTGATTTGTGGTCGGTACTTGATTTGTTCCTGTGATAGACTTAATATGTTAATAGATTAATGGTTAATTGGTTGAGGTAAATACAGTTAATTGCAAGGAACTAAAATGCTGCCAGCGTTCTAGGCAATTTTCTCATTGACGATGAGACAAATTTTTTGGCGTACAATAAGTTTTATTATCCACTTTTTACACGCACTTGTATCTACATTAGTGGCAGTCTGTATATGTACCTATGCTTTATTTATAAGTGGATATTATTAATTTAAATAATAATAAAAGAGTCCCGAGCCGCAAACCCAATAAAAAATATGAGGCCTACTAAATTAAAAATCTTGATGTAGCAGCGCAAAAGCTAATAATTGCCTTAATTGCTCTTCAATGGATCCTAGAAAAAAAAACAAATTTATATAATTGAACAGTGATGTAGTGCTCAGTGTGCACAATGCCTTACGATAACTCTCTATCATTTAGGTAAACAAGTGCTTATATATCTATTGTCATTTGTGATATTTAAAGTACACATCAGATATATAATAGCTCCCTATGTTATTGTTGATAACATTATCTAATGTTAGATATAGTTTGCAGTTCTAAATATATGAAACCAGGAATTATCCTAGATACAAAGATATTTTTGGAACCATAGACTCATATTATTATCTGGTTAAATATAAATATTAAAAGCTAACGGGTTAATTAATATGCTTGTAAATAACATATTAGTGATGTTATTGTAAAAGGTTAGGCTATATCTAAGCAAAAGAAATAAAATAGTATTTTTGTTTGTACAAAGCAATCTCTGGAAGTACTAATAACCAATAACGAAACAAATATTTTACCGATAGAAAGCTGAATATCATAGACTACTTTATACACCGGCAAAATAACGGTTTCTTTGAAATAGCAGGCCACAGGAGTGAAGCCGTAGGATAAAACTAGTTGTTAATATACCTACAGAATTATATCTATATATCCTTACTAATATTATAAAGGGGTAAAGTTTGTGACGTTTTAAGGGTAATCTCTGGATCTACTAAACCGATTTTGAAAATTCTTTCACCAGTAGAAAGCTACATTATTGCTGAGTGTCATAGGCTACAATATATTTTCAAAAAAAATAAAGATCCTTATGAAAATTACAATTACCCAAGGTAGCAAAATGTTGCCTATAAAATTCACTCTTTGGCGTGCGCTGAAAAAACTATTGATGATAGAAAAAAAATAGTAGGTAGGGTAGGCAGGGTAGGCAGGGTTGACAGGGTAGGCAAGGTAGGCAGGGCAGGCAGAGCAGGCAGGGTAGGCAAGTCGTGGGTTCGAACCCAGGCGGAAGGCGCTTTACTTTGTGTAAATTATTTCATCACCGCTGCTCTCAAAATGGCAAAGGAAAACATCGTGAGGGCATGTCTTAGAACCAAAAATTCGAAGACTTGTGACATCCACCAACCCGCACTTGACCCGCGTGGTGGATTAAGGCCCATTCCCCCTCACAGAGAGGAGGCGCACAACGGATCAAATGGGACTCCTTGTGTTGGTACTAATTGTTTGTTTCGTCGTTGTTAACACATTGACTCATCGAAAACTAATTGTTTAGATACGTACCTACCCCCGGTTATTTGTTTCGGCGTTATTGCCCAGAGGTTATCGTTTAATTGTTTGTTAACTATTTAGGTACAGGTAAACGTGAAACTAGAAAAGTTCCCCAATTATTTTTAGGATGTCGTCATTGTGTTTTAGCGGTTATCAACAAACCTACCTACACATGTACGTAGGTACCCACATTGTAGAGTCCTAACAGTGGCTTTGTACTATGGTATTGTGTCGGGGCTACTCACCTTTGGTTAGGCATTTTAGTCGCATTTTCTAAGGAATCCTTGAGTGGCTAGGGCTCTTGAATATTCGTATAAAGCCGAAGAAAAATTACAATATCCAAATAAATTTTCTCGACAACAAAAGAGTTGAGACTGTGTTCTAAGCTTACGAACTTCCGAAGAGACGCCGCCGCCGCCGCGCGTGCCGGTAGCAATCGAGTTGTATGAACGCGACTCGCCCTTTACTCCTAGAGTTTCTTGAACTTCTTTTTTACTAAAGTAGAGTTTGACAAATACCTGTACAACTTCAAATTATTCATTCGGAGATCGGGGATCATTTCATAAACGTTTTCTCACTGCTGAGAATCCTTCGCTGCTCCGTTTCAACTTGGTAACAGTTTTTCTGTATATATCTCTTAGAATCAGTAGTGCTCTGGTGAAGTGTGGCGGTAGGCTGGTAGGTATCTCCTGTTTCTCTGATATTTGATCCGATCATGGTTTGGGAGTCTATTTTTTTAGTAGCATTACCATAAGAAGCTCCAGGTTGTTAGTGCTTCAGCGGGCAATGTGACCGAAGTATCTCACGACACGTTGCCAGCAGATTGGTGACAGTGTTGTGCTTGTGAAGATATAAAGATGGGGGGTGGGGGATTTAGGGGGCTGTTTTACAGTAATCCTGCCAAAAGAGATATTTAATTAAATCATGCCAAAATTTTCCGAAGGGACAGTCAAGGTTTTATAATATGTACAGTGCCTGAATCTATATATCTATCCCATTTATATGAAGCCCTTTGAAACCAATTGTGGGCTAACAGATACTTATTGTAAATCACATCACACTATAATATTATAAAGGTGAAAGTTTGTGTGTGTTTGTTACTTCTTCACGCTCAAACGGCTGGCCGGATCTGGATTAAATTTGGCACAGAGATAGTTTATAGTCAGAAATCGCCGCTGGCAGAAGCTAGTCCTATATAAATGAGTGTGGGTTTGTCTAAGAATTGCTCTAAATTCGTTCACAGGGCCGTGTCCTCGCCTCGTCTAGGTGAATGACTGCCGCTATGGGACAGCACATGATTGTTCCACGCTCTTATCTTATCAGTCCTACTCTCTGATGTATGTGCAACTAGAACAGAGCTAATTGTACATTAGCGAGCATACAAACAATTTGGGTGATTGATAAAACTGATGGACCCATAGAAGTTATGTTTTTATGTCATCTGGGGCGTGATTGATCAATTATGCAATTTATGAATACTGAATAAATGTTTAGAGTCACTGTGCTTTGATTGAGAGTGATTCATAACACATACATAACTATATTAATAACTTAGTTACATATATGACTATGGTAGATTTGACAGAGTCGCATATGGCTTCAGGAGATAAGGAAATAGTTAAGTGTACAACCATACAGCCCCTGCCCCTTGTCTAACAGAGATGGCATGTATAGAACAGAAAAGAAAGAAAGAAAATATATTTATTTAGCATAGACTAAAAGACACACAAGTAGGTAGGTATTAGATTCATAATAATATACGTCAGATAAAATAGAAATATAAAAAGTGTAAAGTCTGACGTCAGAAGTTAGCAGGCAAGTGTGCCTCAAGTCACGGCTGTGCCAAAAAGGTCCCAGTATGTATGTAGTTGTGGTATTATATTGTAATATTAGTAAAAACTTCTCCTAGGTTCCCGAAGGCACAGGTGTATGTGCGCACCATATTCCGTCCATCATATACTAGCCGTTTTTAACCGACTTCCCAAAAAGGAGGAGGTTCTATGTTCGACTTCATGTTTTTTTTTTTTTTTTTATCTTCACCGATTACTCCGTCAATTGTGGACCGATTTTGATAATTCTTTTTTTGTTTGAAAAGTATGTTTCGTAATTGGTCCCATTTTAATTTGGTGAAGATCTGATGAAGAACTTCGGAGATATTTAACATAACTCTTCAATAAATAACGGCAAATCTCTCGGGATTGCTGCAATCGCATGTCTGTTTATTGTTTATACCATTTCATATCTTAACATCACGCTAGTACGCTCTTAAGAGGTACGCAGATCTCTCATTTCACCGGTTATGTTCAAGTTTCATGAAATCTATTCTGGCGTTATTGTTACCTTACTAACTTGCCTATTACGTAAGTACAACTAAAAAGTGAAAATAAAAAGACTTTTTTGAATTAAAAATACTACCGACTTCCAAATACAAAACTACAAACTGAAAAATAACTTTATTTTTTGAAGTCGCAAAAACGAAACGCAAAAAAATGGTACCTACGTAAGACACCGACTTCAAAAAATAAAGTTTTTTTCACTTTGTAGTTTTGTATTTGGAAGTCGGTAGTATTTTTTTGCAAAAAAGTTTTTTTAAATTGCTTATTGTATTTTGGGGTTGTTTTTTACTGTAGACGCTTTTACGTGCAAGTCTTTTACATCGTTCTCACATATCCCAAAAGGAGGAGGTTCTCAATTCAAATGTTTATATATATATATATATATAATATTTAATTTTCCAACACGAATGATTTCCAACACAAATACTTGTAATAACATATTATTGATGGAAAAGAGTGTCCGTGGAGTTTCTTGCACATTCTTCTCCATAGAGCCTACTGCCACTTGCGAATGTGCAATTAGCTTCATTCATTTGTTTGACCATTCAAAAGTACCTTTAATTGGTTTAGTTGAAATATATTATTTTGATTTGATTTCGTAGCAAGGGTCATCAATCTTGGCAGATACGTGGCAAGTACAAAGAAATACATAGATCGAGACTTTTCTGAGTCATTGTCCTTTATACATAGAACCTTATCTACGTTCTAAATTTTATAATAAAAGCTGCATGTATCATGTGTAGTTACTCTGAAGCAGCTAATCTTGTTGTATCGAAAGAGGTTAGTAAAAAATATCGGGTGTTCTTAAATTCTTGGTCATTATCCTTTTACCTTCGTTAAGGGTTTTACAAAATAAAAATAGGCACTGCATGTACCTCCATACCGTAAGACAATGCGTTGGAAGACCTCGCACTAGGCGGATCAATGACCTGGTTAAGGTTGCGGGAATACGCTGGATGCGAGATGCACGGGACCGGTCAATGTGGTGACACTTGGGGGATCCTATGTTCAGCAGTGGACTTCAGCTGAAATGATGATGATGATGCCTTTTTCTTCTGAAACAGCTGGCTGGCCAGATTCAACAATAAGTTTAAAAAAACTACCTATTACAAAAGGCTATTTCTATTCAATCCAAAGTAAATGCAGTTTTATCACTCGAATTGTTATACAAAGGTGTACTTATACAAGGTTGAAACCAGTTTAAACATTTAAACAAAGTTTATTTTTTACACAAACTTTTATATTAAAAATTGCATTGTGACGAGAAACAAACGTTTGTGCAAAATTGCTGCATAATCCAACACTGGGAAAGTGGGTCACTTTAACTTGCAAGATTTGATTACAGAAACCGGGACAGGTGAAAGAAAATAAAAGGTTGTAAAAAACTATGCTGATCCCTACGAAGTAACCTACGAGCTACGCGATGAATATGTAGGGAACAGCACCTTTGTTACCATATAAGGTATTTGCTTCATTCAACCTAACACAGTATATTGTGTATAGGTAACTGCGTTTAAGCGGCATGGTTATCCTCAAAAGGCGAAGGGTACCTATTTAATAACATAGTCACCTTTTAGATACTTCATAATATGCAAGTATTATATACTACAATAGTTACTTCACTCACCTACTTAATAGTTTAGTGACCTCACTTGCACAAAAGCGCACCTTGACTCATATTTTTTGCAAAGTTACATAAAACCTCGCGTCAATGAGACAGCATCACAACCGTTGAATGCAAGTTCATGATGATAACTAAATAAATACTTGGAAGTCAATACGTATTATATTCGAGTGCTCGACTACCATATTTACCTGACTGCCGAAGTTGGGTTCATGATAGGTATTTAAGTATAGCTTTGCACAGAAATTGTGCGATATTTTGTTAAAAGCATATTCGATGTCAAGATGTTTATGTTTATGTGATAAAATATTACATATTAAGCGCGGTTTTCTTCTGAATAAAAGAATCTGGAGCAAACCACTTAGGTACCTACTGTTATTAAATTATTATACTCAATTTGCTGTATGTATACGTGTCGTCCTACATATTATGTGCTATATAACCCTTTTCACAGTACAGAACCCAACCTAGCTCCTTCGCGTTGTTCGCCAAAAACTCTATTGTTTATTGCTTGTCAAATTGTCGTGTCACTGCGACCACTCGACCAGCCAGCCACTCCAGCCAAGCTTATGTCTCTTTATTTTAGTACAACTTTGCATAAAATACAATAGCTTGTCCTATTTGGGCGCGTTCCATCGCTCGCTTCCTTTACGGATAAGGCACCTGCGCCGTACAAGGCGAGTTATGAACCCACCCGGCGGTGTATTGGTACTTGTTTTTAACGACACTGCTAATATTTTATTTATGTTATCTTGATCTGTGTGATCCTAATTGTTAGTTCTTATTGTTTTGTTGAAACTTTCCGTTTCTAGAACGGCATGAAAACATACAATATTGTAGATAACATACCTACAATCAATATAGTACTGACTGCCTTTTAGTCCTGAAATGATCAGTCATGTTACGTTATTGAAACCTTACTCGCGTTTCTTTCACACGCAAGCAGTTTAAGGTTGGTACTCTACCTACCCATCATTTGTTTAGGATGCGAATAAAATGTGGCTCCGACTGTACCTGAGGTAGTATTTACTTCATGAGCTGAATACAGATATTCGCTCATAAATCTTTACCTACTAAATAAAAGAAGCTATAATCGTTTATCACGTGTACTATAAAACATTGTGGCATACACGTCACATGTATTCTCTGAATATTTAGTTATCTGTTAGAGGTCTGTCGCATTTGTTTTCTGGTGGTCTTCTCAATAGTCCTAACAGCAAGAAAACCGATTCGTTTCGTTGAATGAATCATAAGACTCCGATTTTCTGATTCATTCAACATATCAAGACTGTGTTATGTAAGTACTATTATTAATAATTGATTAAATACCACTCAATGGAGGTGCAGAGAACCGCCATAAGAAACGATGCATGAATGGAGACCGCAAGGTTACCGCAATAACTCTTTTAACCAGTTGAAAGTGTTCAAATTCAGTTAGTCAGTCATTATTCAGTATTTAGATTATTTTCGTACTTTTATGGAGATAATTATACAAATAACATTTAATGTGAATTTTACAAACACATCATATTCTGCAATGATGTATATTATTGAATTTATATAAGTAAACTTTTTTGATGGCGTGTGAATTATTATTGCGCATGTAACTTTATTGTGAATATACATATATCTTAACTGTATTTTTTTTAAGAGCTACAAGGTAATGCTACCTTTTAAGGATTAAAAAAAGTTTTATAATAGGCTAGGTATGACGAGTGAAAAATGGCTTTTGTGAATTTTAGTGTGCAAAAACAACGTGGCTCTACCTATTAATAAAACGCACTTTTATTACTCCCGTTCTTTTCTCGGTTTTTCCATATATTGTAGACGTTTTTTATATTTTTATACGGCGCTATTTTGTTGTGGTTACCTACGTATAGTTATAACAGTCTTACGACTCTTCCTACTATCCAGTTATCTTCTATATAAAATTCTTTATTTCATATTTATTAACGTTTAAGTTAGTTGATAAAGCTTACTCATTTTCGATTATAAAGCCGTCTGCATTGAAAAGAACTAAATATTTGCTCCCGAAATTAGACCTTCATAATCATGGAGCCACTAATTACTTGGGTTTGATACTCGTATGCTATTATCACACCTACCTAAATGTTTATCTAGGTTAAAGGTTATCTAAGTTAGGTAATAAAATAAAAAAAAAATACAAGGCGGGTAAAAAAAAAACATGGATCAAACAAAACATATGAAAATTGGGGTGGCAAGCAGTAAAAAAAATGTACTTTAGGACACTAAATTTGTATGGATTTACCCACAGTGAAAACCTTGACTTCTAAAGAAACTGTAGATTAGCTTAACCTGCATCAGAAAGATTATGGCAACCCCCGCCGTATAATAACAGACAGCGGAACAGCTTTCACTGGAAAAGAATTTATAGATTATTGTGCTAAAGAAGAAATTAAACATATAACAGTGGCTACGGGAATTCCACGAGGAAATTGACAAGTGGAATGTATGTATCACATCATTATTGCAGTTCTCACCAAGATGTGTATCGAAGAACCTACTCAGTGGTACAAACACGTCGGTGAGCTACAGCGGGTCATCAACAGTTCTTACCAACGTTCTATCAATACTTCATCATTCGAATTGTTGACTGGAGTTGAGCTGAAACAGAAAAAAGATTTAAGGATAGTAGAATTATTAGAAGAAGAAAATAGAACAGAATTTAAAGAAAAGAGGGATGAAGTTATGAGAGAAGCTCAGATTTTGAAAATACAAGAAGAAAACAGGAAAACATTTAATAAATGAAGAAAGGAGGGACAGATCTATGAAGAAGGAGACGTCGTCGCTATACAGCGAACACAGTTTGGTTGTAATTTAAAATTGAAAGCAAAGTTTTTTGGCACGTATTGGATTAGTAAAAGATTAGGGAAAGATAGATATGAGGTAGAGAAAATAGATATCAGTAACGAAGGTCCTAAAAAAACTACTACTGGGGTAGATTACATGAAAAGATGGCAACCCCAACTAAACACATCAACACGGTCTAGGGATATTTAAAAAAAAGCGAATTACTATCAATGTGTTAATTATTTATATGACATGTATATATTTAAAAGATACGTTATTTAATATTCTACCATTTTTTAATAATAGTTAAGGTACTTCGATTAAAATTTCAGGATTTTATGGAAAAAAAATGAAGCATAGACGGAAACCGTATATGAATTAACTTTTAATTTATGAGTAAAAACTGAAAAAAATAGAAAAATCATTTAATTTGTGTTTATAAACTTGAAGTTAGTAGTCTGAGAAAGCGCCCATGATGTTCATAACACATCGGCAACGATTCGGCATGCTCAGAACAAGGTTGTCAATGTCTTGCTGCGGAATATTGTCCCATGTCCTTCTGAGGTGCGCAAAAAGTTGATCTTCTGTAGCCAGATTTTCAGGAACTTCCTTCAGAGCTCTTCTTTGCAGCATATCCCACGCATGCTCAATGGGATTTAGATCTGGCGATTGAGCAGGCCAGTCTAAGGCCCTAACATTGTGTGTATGTAACCAAGCTGCTACCGTTCTCGCCGTGTGTGCCCGGGCATTGTCGTGCATGAGCAGGAAATCTTGCCCCATTTGTGTTCTGTGGGGCAAGATTATGGGCCCCAGCACCTGTTGGACGTATCGTTCTGCGGTTATATTAACCCGCACCCAAACGAGATCCGTCCGTCCCCCAAGACGAATTCCTGCCCAAACCATAATTGTTCCTCCTTGGTATGGATGAACTTCCTGAGGGTTCTGAAGACGGCTCCATCGTCCAGGAACTCGCCAAACACGCGTCCTTCGTGAATCTGGATGGAAGCCGAACCTGGATTCATCCGTGAACAGCACATTGGACCATTGCTCACGGCCCCAGTCCACGTGGTTCCAAACCCATTCTAATCGTCGTCCACGATTGCCTCTCCGTAAAGGTGGGACCCGGAGTGGTCTACGAGAGCGTAGATTGCTTTCATGCAGTCGCCTTCTTACAGTTTGGTCACTCACAAGCACTTGGTGTTCCACTCGCAGCCTTTGGACCAATTGAGTCGCCGTTGCATTTGGTTGAGCTCGGGCAGTAATTTGCAAAAATCGGTCTTGTCTGGGGGTAGTGATGCGACTTGGCCCCCGCATAATTTGGATATCGGTCTGTAGTTGTCAACGTAGTTTCTCGGTCCCTTTTTGTGAATAGGGGTTATATAAGCCGACTTCCATATTGCAGGCATAACCCCAGTATTCAGAGATCTTCTGAATAAGATTGTAAGGGGAACCGAGAGGCTTGTTGCACAGTTTACTATGAAAACCGGTGGGAGCTTGTCTGGACCAGCAGATTTATTTAAGTCCAAAAGCTTTAATAGTTTCATAACCTCGTCTTCACAAACCTCGATAGCAGCAATATCGTATGGACTGTAGTCAGTTCGGTCGTTGGTACAATGATATTGCTCACTATTCTCAGAGCTGGTGGATTTACGAAAGTTTGATAGAAAATACTCGCCGAAGAAATTGCAAATTTCTTCGCCCTTGCTAGAGGACCGGTCACCAAACCACAGCACAGAAGGGTACGAGTTATTTTGCTTTTTAGATTTTACGTAGCTCCAGAAGGCTCGTGGGTTGTTGCTAATAGCGGATTCTACGTTTGCCATGTAATCATCGAACATGCACTTCTCTAAATCCTTTGCACGTTGTCGTAAAATCACAAAGGATTGGTAGTCCGAATCGTTGCCATACTTCTTAAAAAATAATTTTAACTTTATCTTTCGTTTAAAAATGAAAAAAAACTGTAACTAAACGTAATTCGTATTGTTTTCTAAATTTCGCACAAATGAAAATTCCCTCTCCTACACATCAAGACATTTTTATGCCACCGAAACAAAAGAATTTTCAAAAATTTGAATTTGGAATTAGTTTGAGATAAATTACAAACAAATCAGTGTATAAAAGATTCCAATGCGGCCAGTACTTTTCGAGTTATTTAATTGAGTATGAAATATCCCTAGACCGTGTTGATGTGTGTATAACCCTGTTTTGTTTGATACACGATTTTTTGCCCACACCGTTTAAATAGTTTTCCCCCGCGGCATTGCTCCCGTCAACCTACCTTCTAGTACCTACCTATCCTACTTTACCTACCCTTCTAGTTTTTGAGTTTATTGCCTATAGAGTACAGACGCGGCGGGGCGACTTTTTTTATAGTATGTAGAGAAGATTTTATTATTTATATTGTTTTTATAATTACTTACCTACAACTTTTATTGTAGCCAACCATGGCTTAAATTACAAGGCAAAAGCCATGCGGAGATCAAACCATAGTTATAGTATATTCGTGTAAGTACCTCATTCAACCTAGCCAACACAGTGGTTAAAGCATATAATGATAAATGCCCATTAACCTAAGTAACCTTGTAAGGGAAAAGGGTTTTGCCCTGCAGTGCCAAAACTACCAAATAAGGGTACTTCCCTACTCGGTAGCACTATTACGAATGGTTGGAGAGGTGTAGTTAGGTGCCTACTGGTATGTCATACTCAGATAGACTCATTGACAGGATCTATAATTCTACAGTGTTACTGTACCCATTGTATTTGTTAAATATCAATTCCTTATTTCTTAAAGTTTGCCATTCCTTTCTATGACTCTCTACTTAATAAATCCAATAAAAATACCACTTTAGCTATCTATAAGCTCAAATCTATACATAAACCATTTTTTCTTCAAGTCATACAAAATAATAATTCGCACATTCGACGAGAAATTTTCGGTATTTTCATTAGCACTTACTTGGAACAATAAAAAGGTTTATCTCTTCATTACTTTACAAGCGTATATTTGACTTGTAACTGTTAGAACTGAGTTTGTTTTGCTAGACATGAAGTTAAACTACATTTTTTTTTTTTTTTGTTTTATATCCTTTAGGCTCGCGCTTGACCACTATCTCACCTGATGGTAAGCGATGATGTGGTCGACGGTGAAACACGCTTGCCTAGAAATAACCTATTCACTCTTGACTTAAAGACCCCCAGATTGTAGCTGTCGGAAAACACAGACTCCGGCAGGGAATTCCACTCCTTAGCTGTACGCATAATAAAATTGTTCTCAAAACGTTTTGTGCGTATGGGTGGAATGTCCACCATGTATCAATGGCGCATCGCCGTACTTCTGGTAGTCCGATGATGAAACGGGCTCGGTGAATTAGATCGTGCAATTCCATCGCACACTCCCCGAAATGTAACCGATAAAAAACTGACAGGCTGGCAACTCGGCGACGATGTTCAAGACTCTGGAGCTGGACTCGTGGATTTTTTTAAGATTCTCGCTACGCTAGGGTCCCGGACCTTTGAAATGCGTACCAGGGGCCGAAACCAACTCACAGAGGCCTTGTTAGACATGTAAGATGAAATGTGACACCAACCGGCGATTATCCCTGTATTCACAACAATGCAAGAGCACCCAGGACAATCCGCGGCTAGTGCAGGACTATTGCAGGTTATGAAGACAAAACACATTGGGCTATGTGTTTGAGAGGTTTCGTGGATCAATTACCTAAAACTATAGAAGGACTATTGGCCCCTGCCTGACCACTGTTGATCTACACGGCTATAAAATGGCAGGGGGTGACTTGCACACTCAATTAATGGTCCCTCCCATAAACAGTCGCTAGCACTTTAATGTCTTAGCGAAAAGGGGGCAACTATACGGAGGTGCATGGGGAGTGGAGAAGTATGCCACGGCTATCAGGATAATCCCGGCAGTATGGTCAAGATTAGGGATCTTGACCAGCCCCGGATCTAAGGGGGGCAAACCGGGGCACTTGCCCCGGGCGGCATATTTATGGGGGCGCCAAATCCTTTAGTCAAGAATTCGATATATCGAACAAATGAAGCCTCTTTTCCTACAATCTCATAGGTTTTTATCAAGTAATCGAATCTTAATATAGCGTTTCCCAATGTTAGCGTTTAACAACATCTGCAAGCTGTGAGCAAAAACTTCAGCAAACTGAAAATAATTAAAACTTATCTACGTTCTACAATGAGTCAGGATCGTCTATCTGGCTTCGCGATCCTAGCCATTGAAAACTAAACTGCCTATGCGACGGATTTTGTGGAGCTAATACATTCTTTCGCAGAAAAGAAAGCACGCCGTGTAAAGTTGTAGTCTTTCCTGGTTATATATTTTTTCTGTGTTTCTGTTTTATATCACAAATAAAAGTTATTAGATAATAAAAGTTTAAATTTATTAAAGGATTATTATTTTAACAAATGGTGACAAAAATGCTACGCATTGGCAGTTTTAATAGTTTTTCTCAATAACTGAAGGGCGCCCCCTGCGCCACTATCAGGTTATTCTGTAACCTAGCTAGGAAAGCAGAACTTCAATGCCATGTGGGGATGTAGTGTTATTGAAACAACTGTTCTCAAGCGATTACCTTTAATTACTGACTGCAAGAGTATAAGTGTGTTAATATATTAATAGAAGATACATTCATATGGATAGGGTCATAGACCTTATACTATAGGTAGTACTACTACACCTCACCTCAGGGGTGATAGAGAAAAAAAATATAGTTTACATTTTTTTTTTTTTTTTTTTTTTTTTTTTTTTTTATACCTAAATATAACTTAATAACATTTCTTATGTTACCAAAGGTTTGGTTCTATTTTTATGGATTAAATAGGTTTTATTACTTTTTAATATTTCTACATTAACACCTAAATCATTTAAAACAACAAATGGTCCCTCCCATTGAGGATCTAACTTATTAGCTATTTCATTTCTAATTAAAATTAGTTGTCCTTTACTGTATGTCACATTATTTAAAGACTTATCATAACAACTCTTACGGTTTTGTTTACTTATAAGTAAATTATTACGAGCATCTTGATGTGCTACTTGTAACCTATACTTAAGATCTAAAGGATAACTTTCTGGATTATACAATGGTTCTATGTACTGACTAACTCTAGATGGTACTATACTAGCTCTACCAAATACCAGTTCGAATGGTGTGTACTTTGTCTCTGTATGAACAGTATTGTTGAAACTATAACACCAAAATGGTAGCCAGTGACTCCATGTGTCTTTTTGGCCATTACACTGTATTCGTAAAAACGATCCTAAATTTTTATGTGAATTTTCGAGCGCACCGATGGATTGATGGTGATACGCTGTAGACATTAATTTATTTATACATAAAAGTTTACATACCTGTTCCATTACTGACGATACAAATTCTGTTCCACGATCAGTTGCGATGGTATTAGGTATTCCAAATCTTAAAATAAAATTATTAACTAATGCTTTAGCAATACTTACGGTTTCCTTCGTTTTCAAAGGATAGGCCTCTACGAACTTAGTAAGCTCGCACTGCAGTGTCAAAATATAACAATTTCCTTCAATGTCTTTTTCTAATGGACCTACGACGTCCAGATAAATTTTTTCAAAAGCATGTGAAGCTGTTGTAGTTATCTCCATGGGCGCCTTGATATACTTACAATGCTTCATTTTCTGACATTTAATGCATTTACTCACAAATTGTGTAATATCGTTGTCTAAGCCTGGCCAGTAAAAATGTCTCTTAATATTATTGGTCATCCTACGTACTCCTGCATGTCCTGCGGTAGGTAGTAGGTGAAAGTCATGTAAAATATACTTTCTTTCTTCTTCATTATAAATTCTCCTAACTCCTCTCAATACATAAATACGTGGACCGGTCCAATCCTTATTGTCTTTAATAAAACTCTCATATTCCTTATTTTTTACTATGCATAGCTCATTTATACCTATTCGTTTACAAAAATGACCTAACTTAGTCACAAATTCGGCTCGCGTAAGTTGTGCTCTAAAGTTAAGATTAATATACAACATCTTCTTTCGATTGTTATAAATAAAACATTCCTTTTCTTCATCTATATTGTTTTGTCTTTTTAATTTATTTAATTCATCACTTCCTATAAAACTTATTTCTACAGAATTATTCGGAATTTTTAGTACCTCAACTACTCGTGGTTGATCAGGCCACGTTTCGCCTCGTTTACTAAAACTAGGTGTATCCAATTGTTTTCCTACATCTAAACGTTTTTTCTGAGCTCTAGTCATAACTAAAGAAATTTCATTATGCATCTGTTTTAAAGTATCTGATGTTATATTAATTCTAGATAATGCATCTGCTACGCTATTATCTTTTCCTTTTAAATATAAAATTTTAAAATCGTATTCTTCTAGTGCTAGTCTAAATTTAAGTAGTCTGCTAGATGGGTCCTTCATTGAAAATAAATATATTAAAGGCTTATGGTCTGATTAGTAAATAACTTTTCTAATTACTGGAGGATAATACTGATCGTCGAAATATGTGCCTTCAATTCTTCAACGTGTGCATTATTGGACCCAGCAGAATTCTGGTTCACGAAGACCGTCTCCTTTTCTACGTTGGAACGACACATTTTCACTGATTTCCGGACGTTAAATTAACTTTTTAAATGTACTTGATTCATTTTAATTACGAAAGTTCCATTATCCCCTAATATTTCCACGCCAATTTATTACAAAAAGTTCAATTTATTTACTTTGCTTTGGAGCCGTAACACTACGCCGAGATAGAAAACGCGTCACGCGCCCCAAAAATGGCAAGGGTCGCCATGTGGGGATGTAGTGTTATTGAAACAACTGTTCTCAAGCGATTACCTTTAATTACTGACTGCAAGAGTATAAGTGTGTTAATATATTAATAGAAGATACATTCATATGGATAGGGTCATAGACCTTATACTATAGGTAGTACTACTACACCTCAACCCACCTTATTGTAATTGATATGGTACGAACTTCTTATTAAACTTTGTATATGCCCATGTACTACAATCTCCGTTTTTAACCGACTTCCCAAAAAGGAGGAGGTTCTATGTTCGACTTCAAGTTTGTTTTTTTTTTTTTTTTGTGTATGTTCACCGATATCTCCGTCAATTGTGGACCGATTTTGAAAATTCTTTTTTTGTTTGAAAACGTATGTTCCGAAATTGGTTCCATTTTAATTTGGTGGAGATCTGATGAAGAACTTTGGAGATATACAACAGAACTCTTCAATAAATAAAGGCAAATCTCTCGGGATTGCTGCAATCGCATGTCTGTTTATTGTTTATACCATTTCATAACATAACATTACGCCAGTACGCTCTTAAGGGGTACGCAGATCTCTCATTTCAGCGGTTAAGTTCAAGTTTTATGAAATCTATTTCGGCGTTATAGTCACTTACTAACTTGCCTATTAGGTAGATACAACTAAAAAGTGCAAAATAAAAAAACTTTTTTGCATAAAAATACTACCGACTTCCAAAATAATACAAAACTACAAATTGAAAAATAACTTTAATTTTTGAAGTCGGTGTCCATAACGCAAAAATTTGGCACCTACGAAAGACACCGACTTCAAAAATTAAAGTTATTTTTCAATTTGTAGTTTTGTATTTGGAAGTCGGTAGTATTTTTTTGCAAAAAAGTTTTTTTTCATTTAAATAAATTATTTGATTTGATTTTGATTTGAGTCCTTGGTCCTCAATCCGCGGGGCGGAGCCCTTCAACACGGGACCCGTAAGTCCAAAACCAAAAACAGTCGGTACAACTACTAACCTATTTGTCTGCAGAACCCACTTGGTCCCGGACAAAATCAAACCCAAAACATCCGCACCCATATACGGGTCCGGGTACCAACCACTTCGGGTCGGCAGGAGTTAGGTCCAACGTCAATTTCACCACTGCAGGCTAATGGTTACCTGCGGGTGTCTGCCCAAAATATCATTCAAAACAACGGCCTTGGCCAAGATGCTTGGCCCACAATGAACAGGCGAAACACAAATTTCAATTTATCCCCGTTGACCAACCGCTTCAATACCACTCATATGGTAGAAGGGTGGAATCTACGTGGGAGACCCAATCTCTCCACTAAACAAAAGGATACAAGACAGCCTTGAGCACCCGAATCCAAGAGAGCACGAACTAACAAAGGTATACTCTTCGGGCCCCAGATCATTACAGGGACAGTTGGCAGAAGGACTGTCTCTGGCTGGGCGGCTGTAGTGGAGGAGAGGGAGGCGACTACCTATTGTTGATAACCCTTCTGGGGTAGGTAGTCGTCCTGAAAAGCGGACGCTTCCTCCAATTGAGGATGGGGTGGAGGGGTGTCCCCGCCTTTGCGAGGTATACCCCGTCGAAAATCCACCTGGGGTTGGTGGGAATGTGCTCCCCCGCCTATGGGGGAGCGTCTGGCATCATCAGGGCCATTTACATTTTAGTCCGGACACAACACGCGGTGGTGCCTACCTTGAAAGTGCGGGCAAGGATCCGACCTCTGGCAATCCCGCTGCAAATGCTGTCCCAGACAAGTGTAGCACCACTTGCGGCTGTTGGCTATTCCACGTCGGTCCCTTGTGTTCCGTTCTAGGAACTTCGGACAGGACGTGACCATATGGCCATCCGTGCTGCAATATGAGCAGCGCATACCGCGAACCTGATTCGCTACGTACTGATGAGGAGGACGTTGTGGCCCACAATGGGAGGGGCGTGCACCAACACGACGCTGGACCGGAGTTGACCGCTCTGAGGCCCGCGAGGGACCTTCAACACCAGAGTTATCCAAAAGACGACACTCCTCATCCAAAGACTTCAACAAATTATCAAAAGGGGGGAGGTGTGTGGCATCATCCTCACCATGTTTCCCATGTGCAAAACCCCTCAACCTAACGGTTGCCTCAACAATGTCATCCAAGAAACCGTAAAACTGCATGAAGTCTGCCTCAACCGCAGCCGCCAATTCAGTGTCCTCGGTGGACAATAACACTCCGCAAAGCATTCATCCACCCTGGCTTGACGGGCTGGGCGTTCAATATAACTCTGATCTATCAGATCTACTTATCAAAGAGGTCACCGAGGTCACCCATCTCAATTCCGCTCTAATCTTACAAGCAAATGTATTGGCAGTCATACTTTCAAAATGTAAGCAACGGTGACCAAATATTAATTAATACACAAAATGTTCAACAACTTAAATTAATAATATGTGTGTAACCAAAACAACAGTTTGACAGTAATTCTCTTACCAAATTAAATATCAAATCATAAAGTCTGTAAGAGAAACAACAAGTTAATTCAACAAATAGTACTGAACCCTGTTACATTTACTTAATTATTTTCCAGTACAAAATTATTATGGAACCCCAAATATCAATTTATAAATTATCAAAAACAAAGTGGGTGCCTCAAGAAAATAAATTGTCAACACACAAGAGGGTATTAAAAAAAAACAAAAATTATCAACACAAAGTGGGTAGGTTGATTTTACAATAGAATTCAATATTCAATTTACTTTAATAGGTAAAAACAATGACTTTAACTGGAATCAATTAGAATATTACTGTCAATATCAAACTAACTAACCAATTTTCTTATATAATTGGTAACAATATACTTTTCAACACACTTGCTCATAAAGTGGCTCTAATTTCACCGCAATTAGGCACATAATGACACCTGTTATCAAACTGTGACTTTTTCATTACTATTATTCACAAGTGAGATAAAGAGTTTTTTTTTAATTTTTTGTTTGAGTTGCTTTGTTCTTAAAAAAGTTTCGATACAAAAAAGATCGTGCTCAATAGTGCAAATGCAACACATTTCATGCAACTTCGTATTTAAATAGATAATTTCAACTTGTACGTGTTTAATAAATAAAACTTTCACTTAAATATAACTTTTGTTTTTGTCTGTAATAAAGAAAACTTGAAATTCCCCATTTTGTACGTGGCTAAAACGCTATCCGCGAAAAGCCAAAAAAAAAGAAACATCATTCTTTTTAGTCTGTGGCCGATCGCCATTGTTAGATGCGCGCGCATAGGAAAACTGATTAATTTTGCCCGCCATTGCGAAAAATTTTTCACAGCTCGTTTTCACTGTTGGAAATGATTTTTTTGTATTATTTTCTTCACAATTGTGTTGAAAAACGTCGTATGGTACACGTGTGTATTGATGATTACCGTCCTCGGCTCTCTTAAGACCCTCGCCTAACGGCTCGGGTCTCAATGGCGCCTCAGCGGTAATCACCAACATTACACACTTGTACCATAATGTACTATTACAACAATCACTTCTGTAGCGGGCACTGAGTATGTTTATAATGTAAACAAACTTACCAAACCAAGATAGTAGGTTCAAGGTCCAACAATAACTATGATTCAATTAAATACAATTAGGGAAGACTATTTAGTCTGCACCAAACCTATATTGTATACAACAAATTATATTTTCAATACAAAACTGTAACCTTCTATCCCGGAGTGACAATATTAAGTTGTGAGTTGTACACTTATTTTAACCAATTGGAATGTAATTATGGGGGCTGTTCGCCCCTAACAAGACACAGCTAACTCTGAGTGACTCAAAATGTACCACTTTCCAACCCAGTATTCTCAACAATAAAAAGCAAACCGACAAACAATACAGCGTTCACTGTGAACGAGTGTCCTAGCGTTCACTATGCTCGTGAAATCCAAACCACGCTCTTGCTACCAAATACAGGTCTTCTGGTCCCAAGCCAGGAGTTATACACCGGGGCCCATAGCGGCGTTGGGACTCCTGACACTGTCTGAACCTGTACCCCACGAAACCGCGGTTCGCGGCAGCGGAAAGCTAGGGATTTGCTCCTTATTGAGAGATATACTGGTTCCTACTATGGGTGTAAGGTGTCACAAACGTTGGCCGGTAATATTATGGTGTAATATATGCACTTACCTGGGATTCTTGCGGTAGACTACTGGGGGTTGGGATGAGCGAATATATATATAATAAACATTGAGGTAAGGTCAATGTGGGCAAATCCGTCTACGGGGCTATTCCGTATACATGCATTTACTAGTAATTCCAGAATAGTTACGCTATTACTGATTCGGTCGATAAAACAGGATCGGTTTTTAGTTGCAACTATGATTCATAGATGGAGCTACGATGTCTACAAACGTAAAAAAATACGTTTGAAGTTTAGTTGCATAGACTACTATTATATACTAGTTGTGCTCCGAACTCGAAACTCAAGTGTTGCGTGCTGCCGTTTCTTATAAGGTAAATATTCAATTTTATAAGTTACGACTTTCTGAGGATGCTTATCATGTAGTTTAATAAGTGTTTCAACGGATTTTTCTATTTGTTTTGAATAAAAACCAGTAGATACAGAAATAATTGTTAAAGAAAATATGTAACCTCAAAATAGTCAAGTGGGAAAATCCGTCTAATATTAAAGGGGCTAAATCGTCATATACCGGAATTATCCCATTGCAGATGTAGTCAACCTTTTTCATCCATGTTATTTTTCCAGAAAGATTTGTGTTACCTACTATTTTTATTTGCTCTAGAACTTTTAAACAGATTTGGTGGCATACGTTTTTAAAGTCAATTGGTAAGTAACACTAGCAAGTATTAGCACTTAAACAACTGCTGCTACCCGTTTGTTACCCGTGAACATGCACTTACAAAATAGTGCCGAAAACCTAAAACTCAGAATAAATAAAAAATATGATAATTATCCGTTCCTGCTTTATTGGTCAGATAAAATGTTTATTAATATTATTATTTTGTTTGTTTTCAGTTTTCTCATAATTACTAAATAACAGTAATCATGGTGAGAAATTATAAAAGAAAAACAGCTAAGGGTTCCTATAACAAAGACAAGTTGCATGCAGCTGTACAGCAAGTCCGAAATGGTACATTAACTGGATATAAAGCAGCGCAACTCTACCAAATTCCACGGATTTTTAATACAAAGTGTGACGTGCAACGTTGTTTAAAATTGTAATGCTCTTATACCTAACCGAATTCATTAAAAATAACCCTGTCTATAAGTCTCTATACCAACCTCGCATATTTCAGTGTACCTCAAAAAGTAACCTTATGATTGTAAGTAAAAATATGAAATTAGTTTTCAAGGTTTTTGAAAAGGTTTAAAATCCCTGGTTCTACAAATAGGACGGATTAGCCCCCAAAAAGAATTTAAGGGAATACAACGTAAATTCAACCTTATATTTATGCTGTTACAAAACATTTTTCTACAACATTTGCATTTACTTGTTTTCAAATTGCTTACTTCTATATAACGGCGTAATTCTAGGAAAATTTGCTACTAGACGAATTTGCCCCACTCCTCGGGAAAATCCGTCTAACGACCGATTTTTAAAAAAACATTTTTAGTTAAATATGGAGGACTGTTCTGTTGTTTCGAATGGATGTGTATAAAAGACAACAAAATGCTTTATCGCTTACCACCATCAAATTAATATTAAAGTTGTTAAGCGTACCAGTTATAGTCAACAGAATGCAACTTTCGAAAATATATGACGGATTTGCCCACATTGACCTTAATAATGTACTACGTACTAGAGAAGACACCACACATCACTGCTGTATTCCGTTCATGTGGGGTCGGCCGGCCGCACTTCACTCAGTTGCTTGCTAGATCTTGAGCGCCTATGTCATTGTTTGTTTTTAAACGAAAAAACGTTCAAACGCATTAAATATGCGGTCGTGTGTTTTAAGATATTGCACTTATAATTCAACTAATACAGCGAAATGCAAAGGAATAACTTTTCGTCAATGAGTAACTAGATAATCATTTTTAAATTGAAATATTTGGTAGGCGCCATGATGCCTCATTTCTCATATAGACTAAAAATTAAGATGTGACAATTTGTGTAACAAGTGTAGGTAGAATAGTAGTAGGTAGTAAAAACCAAAGTCAGTTAGACTTTGGTTTTTATAGCGAAAATTAACAATCTTAAGTATATTCAGAAAGGAACTGACTGTGGTTATTCAAATAAATAGTTTAACAAATTGGTAGGTATGATAGGTGGGTAGGTGTCTAGGGTAGGGTAGGGTATGAAGGTATCCAGTTGACGGGAGCGAAGTCACGGGGGACAGCTAGTACCTAAATAATGGGACGACGTAAATTACTTCAAAGTCAGCGTTTAGCTTTGATATTCTTATGCAAAGCAAACAGGACGGTTAGTACAGAGACCTTACAGGTACTTGCTGGCATACTTCCAGTCAACATTGATGTGCAACGATGTGCTGCAATGTACTATTAAGCACTAGAAACCATGGACGCGGAGTGACCGTGAGAAAATCTCTAGATTATTTGAACCACATATTGACGTCTGGGAGGAACTTTTATCCAAATGGCAATGTAGGTGGGATAATAATTCCACCAAGGACCTCCACCAATTCTTTCCATCTGTTCGCGTGCGACTGGCCAGGACGTGACTGGAGGTGGATCACTGTGTTGCCCAATATCTCACTGGGCAAGGTAACTTTAAAAGTAAATTATTTTCCTTCAAGCTCGTTGGGTCGCCTTTATGTCAGTATTCTACATCTGACTGCGAATATGTACAATCTGCCCATCATATCTTATGGGAGTGTATTCTTTGGCAGAATCAAAGCAATACTATGTTGAATAATGTACAGGCTGCATCAGAAGATGTTTACTATACGGATCTTGTGGTAACTAGAACAAATTTCTGTGCGTTCAAGCGTTTTTGCCATACCTATTTATTATTGGAATCAAATATAACACCTCACAATGTTAGGACCCATTAATATTAATGCAATTTTTTTCCGTGGTGCCAGGCAACTGGGCTTATCCCAGTTGTAAATGACCCTTTATGCCTATTGACCTTGTTTGTTCTGTCTCCTACTTGATATGGAGGGAACTGGAAATTTTTATATTTTCCTAATCCTCTACTATTCTTTTCTGATTAATTTCGTTGCGGCATCCAAGACAGTTAAATTCATTCTCCGGGACTTCGTCGAGCTTCATTGCCTCGGTGCTTTTCTGGTGGTCGCCACTATTGATTTTGGCTTTCAGGAGTTGCAGTGATTTGGGAATAGTGCTGTGGGAATGTCCCAAAAAAGAAACTTACATAAATATAATATATTTGAACGTAATGAATTTATTTACATAGATAAAAGTATATACAGTGTATAAATTACTTAAATAACTAAGACTACAAACATATACACTTTAACCAAAAACTTCTTACTAACTAAAACTAAAAATATACACAACTAAAATATGGCGTCGAAAAACTCCTCCACATCGTTGCCCACTGGTAATGTACCCAAAAGGAGCATAATATAATATTAAATTAATGTACTATTTTATTAATATAATATTAATGAAATATTACTTTACTAAGGTTATTTCAACTTTTTTTTTTTTGAAAATGTTATGAATTCTAATGAAGCTTATTAGGTATAAAGCTATTTAGGTACCGCTTCTGTAGTCAGTCAGCAGTTTAGTCTATATGAGTGACAAGTTGTTGCAGAATGTTGAACGAAACGCGTAAGCGCCATGAAAATCACGGCGCTTCCGTCTTTTTGATCGTGAGAAAACTATACCTTAGAAGCGCTCTAGCGCTGTGTGTTTATACTGTTTTGTTAGACGGTTAATTATTGTTTCAGCGCTGCAGCGAAGTTTAGTTTAAACTCTTGTCAAAATGGAGCATGTCCTTTACTTAGGATAGCTTCTCTAGTACATATATCTCAATGATAATAAAGGACAATGATTGAATTGGGACCACCAACGCGTTCTGATCCGGGCTTCGGCTTCCAGGCAGACACACACGCGTTTCCCACAAAAGCGCCTCGCTACGCGTGAAAATATATTCTAAACCACCCTCGCGGGCGCCCCACACACCGATTGCGAACGCCGGGCGCTATTAGCTATTACAAATCAACGAAATATCGCTCGATTATCTTATCAAATCACAAGACACCGAATTTCTCGTGTGTTCATTACAATTTTTCTCTTTCGACTGTGAAGTGTCAGCTGTCAAATCGTTGACCGCCCACCGACACGGTGTTGCAAGTAAAAATCGGGACAAAACAGCTATGTTTGAATAAAATCGGTTCAGCCTTTCAAAAGTTAAGGGCGTTTTACTGTTTGAATCTGGGGTGTTTTCGCAAGATATCGTGTCATAATTACGTGTTCAATAGATTTCCGATCGAAGCGTATCTACTACGTACTAGATAAATTATGTAGCAAGCGTAAAATATTTCGGGGGCTTTTTAAATTTTACTTGTGTTATGTTTAGTCAGAGGGAAGTCTTCTACCTAAAGCGATGACTAAGTAATATTGGTAAAAACAAAACCAAAGTGGGCACTTAACAGGTCCGTAATTGGATTTCGTACAAACTATTGTGCTGTAACAATAGATCGTTCGTAGAAATAATCATTAACAACTTTACAATCATAAGAATTTGTAATGGGAAGAGGAAAACCATTGAAGACTATAAGTGACCATTACTTTCGCGAGAAAACAGCTCCTGATTCTGGACTACGTGACTCGGGACATGGGACGGGAGTGGTGGACCAGTACCCATCCCATATCCTATTAAGATTTTGATTAACATCATTAGCATAGGCATCACATAGTCACTCATTACAGTTTGCATTCATTTTAATCTCATAAGCGTATGAGAATCTACTGAACTCTGGTGCTCTGTTGTTGTTGATAAACTCAAGCGCACTAACACAATCTTGATCCCACTGTTATCGGTTTCATACATTAAAGGCGGAAACACATTGTACATAGGCAGTCTTAAAGCCTAAGGTATTCTCTACCAGTCAACTAAGGTGCAGGAAGGGTGGTGGAGATATAACATGGCAGGTGCATAGAAATAAATTGAAGATCTTCATTGAAATCGTCATCCAAATCCGAAGTTAATATTATGTACGTCTACACGTTGCAAAGGTTCGATGTATACTAATTCAGAAATAGCGCCAGAGCGCGCCACGACACGCCAGCTTAGTGTGCACACTCAGCGACACGCTAGTATGCGCCACGACACGTCACGCCACGTAATTGTGGTCCCGCCAAGGAAGAAACACATTTGCGTGGCGTATCGTGGCGTGTCGCGCCAGTGGCTTATCAGTTTCATACATTTAGTATGGTTAGAGGCACATTTGAGTGTCTTGGCGCAGCGTGGCTCGTTCTGGCGTGGCGTGGACTGCCCGCGACCGATTGCGCCCGAGCGCTGGTGGGGGCTATGCCGCGACACGACATGCCAGGCAAATATGTTTCTACACCGCGTGGTTCGTGGCGCGCCATTCAACGACGCGAAAACTTATTGAACTTGTACGTCAAAGTACAGTTTTGTATGACACAAAGTCTAGGGAAAGAAAATAAAGATCATTTATTAAGTACCCTAATTGAGTAAGTTCAAAGAATAGAGCAAAGTACGCTTTCCTTGCATTCATTGCTTCATATATTCAAGAATCCGTCTACTCGACTGTCGGCGACGAAACCCCGTCTACAAGCTGATTAGGTATAAAAAAACTTTTTTGCAAAAAAATACTACCGACTTCCCAATACAAAACTACAAAGTGAAAAATAACATATTTTTTGAAGTCGTTGTCTTGTGGACCAATTTTGAAAATTATTTTTTTGTTTGAGAAAGTATGTTCCGAAATTGGTCCCATTTTAATTAGGTGAAGATCTGATGAAGAACTTCGGAGATATACAACAGAACTCTTCAATAAATAACGGCAAATCTCTCGGGATTGCTGCAATCGCATGTCTGTTTATTGTTTATACCATTTCATAACATAACATCACGCCAGTACGCTCATAAGAGGTACGCAGATCTCTCATTTCACCGGTTATGTTCAAGTTTCATGAAATCTATTCTGGCTTTATAGTTACCTTACTGACTTGCCTATTAGATAGGTACAACTAAAAAGTGAAAATAAAAAAAACTTTTTGCAAGAAAATACTAATAATAATAATAATAATAATAAATCTGTGGCTCGACTTGACAGACAGTTGCCAAAAATTTTCTCTTATAAATTTCTTCCATAATAAATATTTTTAACTATCTAAATTATACAAAACAATATGAAATCAAAGAAAAAAAAAACATACTACAGTAAAATCACTAAAAGTATGGCCGAAATACAAATTCAAGAATAAGAAATGTGAAAAATGAAGTCGACGGCGACGTCATGTTAACGAGAGCTGCCGCCGCAAGAAATGCACGCCCACCACCTCCGGCCTCGTCGCCCAGCTCCGCCGCGCCGCCGCCGGAAACCAGCCCCACCGTGAGTGCTGTGACACCGACCGTGGCAGCTGCGTCGAGCTCGAGCGACGAGTACTTCTCTCCGCCGACGACACCACCACCTGCGCGTCGACGGGGAGGACGCCGGCCGCCGGACCGCTTAGGACCTCGAGGCTTACCGGTCTCTGATAGGGTCCCAGCACCCGGCGGAAGTGTGCAGCGCATGAGATGGACACAATCCATAAACGAAAATGTCATGCGCGCATACTTTGGGGCTACAGAGGGAGGAAACAACCTGACCGCGTACCGTGTCCGGATGCTCTCTTTGTTTCAGGTGCTTGAGCCAGCCGTCAACGTTTCGGCCCAACGACTTTCGGATCAGGTGCGGGTCATCCAGCGTAATCGTATGTTGGATGATACTGTACTTGATCGCCTCCGAACGGAAATGGGTAACCGTGTCACTGCCCCATCGTCGCAGGCTGTGGTGCTACCACAGTCCAACCACGCTGACGAGGAGAGTAGTGACAGGGTTACAAACGTAAGTACCCAGTGCAATGAGGAATTGAGGAGTGCTTTGGAGTGTGCTATTCGGGAGTATCGCAACATGCCACCCGAACTTAGGCCACGATTACCTCGTTTGCCCATGCATAACAAGAATAGGGCGCTGGTGGCTGTTCTGGATTCGCAGTTGTCAAACTATTTTGATGACTGCGAAGACCTCACTGATACACATTCGATCATGTACTGCGCGGCTGTAGCGGCATGTCGTGTAGCTCATGTCAAATTTGCAGATGACAGAGCTACACGACCGAAACCAGCCGTACCGGCTTGGCAGTGCAGGATCGAACGTCGTATTGGTGGGGCCAGAGCACTCATCGGCAAACTAATTTGTTTCAGGGAGGGCAATAGCCGCCCAAGAGTGATGCGCTTTGTGAGACGGGCATTTTCGGGGACTGATGTCAGCCCCCGAAACTATATATCCCATGTCACAGAGCGCATCGACTTCCTGAAGCAAAAAGTGTATGCATGGGCAAACCGTATTCGTAGGTACAGGCGGAGAGTGGAGCGATACACCCAGAATCGCACATTCCAAAGTAATGAAAGGTGGGTTTATCGGGCTTGGGAGCGACCCAACCAACGTGTGACTGATACGCACCTGCCGGATGATGACGCTATGTGTTCATTCTGGCGCAGCATCTGGTCGGTGCCTGTCAGTCACACCGAAGGTGAATGGACTCGGGATGTCGAACGAGCGTGTGATCCAATACAAGAAATGGGGGCTATCACGATCAGCCCCCAAGATGTAGCCCGTGCAGTCCGTCCGTTGCCGAACTGGAAATCTCCAGGACCGGACGGACTGCACAACTTTTGGATCAAGTGGCTACAAAGTTCGCACGCTCGTTTGGCATCTCAGTACCAGGCAGCCTTAGAGTCTGGTTCGCTACCCAAGTTCCTTACAACAGGAATAACCCACCTGCTCCACAAGTCTGGTAGCACCGCGGAACCCAAAAATTATAGACCAATTACATGTTTACCAACGGTCTATAAGGTTCTTACATCCATTTTGAGAGTAAAAATTAATAAACACGTCGACGATAACTGCATCATGTCGGTCTCTCAGAATGGATGTAGGAACGGGTCCCGCGGTACTAAGGAGCTACTCCTTATTGATATGGCCATTAGCCAACAGGTTCGGCGTTCCCGAAAGGATCTGTCGACATGTTGGATAGATTATAAGAAGGCCTATGACTCGGTGCCTCATACATGGCTCATGAGGGTGCTAGAATTGTATAAAATAGATACAACTCTACGCACCTTCCTGATGTCGTGTATGAGGCAATGGAGCACAGTCCTTCGCTATCCAGGATGTCGAAATATCCAGAGGAATAGCGAACCTGTAAGGATCGAGCGAGGTATATTCCAGGGCGATAGTTTGAGTCCACTTTGGTTTTGTCTTGCCCTGAATCCTCTAAGCATGCTGCTGGAGAATTCAGGGCTAGGCTATCGGTTGAAGAGAGGTGGTCTGGTTATATCTCACCTCCTTTACATGGATGATCTGAAGCTCTTTGCCCCCAGCAATCTTCAGCTGATGGAGCTACTGAAGGTAACTGAAACTTTTAGTAGCGCCATCAGGATGGAGTTTGGTGTGGACAAATGTGCGGTCATGCATGTAAAGCGAGGGGAGATTGTGGAATCCGTAGGTATTCAACTAGCGGATTCCATAAACCTGAGATCCCTCTCTCCAAACGAAACCTATAAGTATTTGGGTATGTCGGAAGCGTTAGGTATCAGCACTACTGACATGAAGCAATCGTTGAGGGAACGCTTCTTTGGCCGTCTGAAGAAGGTACTCAATAGCCTTCTTTCAGGCGGAAACAAGGTGCGCGCCTTCAACGGTTGGGTCATGCCGGTATTGATGTACTCTTTCGGCATACTCAAATGGACTCAAACGGAACTCGACGCCCTGGATAGGCGAGTCCGTACACTGCTGACTGCATATCGAATGCATCATCCACGATCGTCGGTCATGAGATTGTATATCCCGCGGAAGTGTGGTGGCCGAGGCTTTTTAAATGCCAAAAACCTCCACAACCGCGAGATATGCAATCTCAGGGAATATTTTCTACACACCGTCGTGGGTATGCATCGAGATGTAGTAGCAGTGGACAAGGGACTCACCCCGCTCTCCTTGGCGAATGAGAACAGGCGCAAGCCTGTAGTGCTTGACACTAACGATCGCAAGGAGGTATGGCAGAGTAAGGAGCTTCACGGACGCTTTTTCCGGGCCCTACATGGGTCCGATGTAGACCAAGCAGCGTCCGTAGCCTGGCTGCGTTTCGGTGACCTCTTTGGGGAAACCGAAGGTTTTGTCTGTGCAATTATGGACGAAGTTATCATGACGAATAACTACCGGAGATTTATTGTGAAGGATGGCACGGTTGACATCTGTCGGGCATGTCACCGCCCGGGTGAATCGATCCGACACATTATCTCTGGATGTTCTCGTCTAGCTAACGAGGAGTACTTGCATAGGCACAACCTTGTAGCCAGGATCATCCACCAGCAACTTGCTCTGAAATACACTCTTGTGGCATCGGAGGTACCGTACTACAGGTATGTGCCCGACCCAGTTCTCGAAAATGGCAATATCACATTGTACTGGGATCGGTCCATCATCACTGACAGGACTATTGTAGCCAATAAGCCTGATATAGTGGTGGTGGACCGAATAGAGAGGCGTGCAATGATTGTTGACATTACCGTCCCGCATGACGGGAACCTCATGAAAGCCGAGAAAGATAAGCAAATCAAGTATCTTGACTTGGCTCGCGAGGTTGTCGACATGTGGGATGTAGACACAGCGATCATTGTACCGATAGTCGTGTCAGCCAATGGCTTAATAGCCATGAGCCTCGACCAACATCTTAAGAGGCTCTCGTTAGGCGGCTGGGTCAAGGGCCTGATCCATAAAGTAGTACTGCTGGACACGGCTCGCATTGTTAGGAGGTTCCTCTCTTTGGAGCCCTGACCGCCGGTAGCTTGGACCCTGTTCCCGATACCGGTGGGCCTCTATTTTCTATATTTTTAAATGTTTTTTCAAATTTTGTGTTTTATAAAAATATTTAAAAATTTAGTTAATAAGAAAATAAATTAAATAAAGGACATAATAATAAAACAAAATGTTAAAATTTTTCCTGCACTGTTTATTTAATTCTTACAAATTCATAGAACCATCGTACTTAGACAAATTATACAGCAGAAGAAACCAGATATAAAATACCCTTTTACAACATACAGTTTGATAAATCCACAATAAATCCAATAAAATTTCAGAAAATTTCAATAAAACCGGTTGACGTCGTCACTGACAGACGTCAACTAAACGATTTATACAATGGAAAAGTGTAAGGGAATAGATAAATAATGTTGACGAGAGCAGCTGCCTGTCGCGCACGCCATCCGCCCCCGGACTGCGAGTCCTCCGCCTCGCCGCCGCCGGACCTCGGATCACCAGTGTCATCGGCGGCTGCAGTTGCGTCGAGCTCGAGCGACGAGTATTTTTCCCCGCCGACGTCGCCAACACCTGTACGTCGGCAGGGGAGAGGCCGGCCACCGAGGAGCTTGGGATCTAGGGGCCAACCGGCCCCGAGCCGGGTCCCCGCTGCCGGTGGTTGTGTGCAGCGCATGAGATGGACTCAAGGTATGAATGAGAACGTCATGCGCGCATATTACGGGTCTACAGAGGGGGGAACTAACCTCACTGCGTACCGTGTTAGGATGCTGTCTCTGTTTCGGGACCTAGAGCCAACCGTAAACGTCTCGGCCCAACGATTGTCGGATCAGGTGCGGGTCATCCAGCGTAATCACAGGTTGGATGACGCCGCACTTGATAGGCTGCGCTCAGAAGTGCTGAGCAACCAAATCGTCTCAACCCCGACACAGACCGCGGCACCGCCAGCCACTATTGTGATCCCGCTGCGGTCCAATCTTGTTAACGATGAGGCAGATGATAGGGTTGCCACAGTAAGTAGCCAGTGCAACGATAGATTGAGGAGCGCACTGGAGGATGCGCTTCGCGAGTATAGGTCAATACCGACTGAACTTAGGCCCCGATTACCACGGTTGCCTATGCACAAGAAGAATAGGGCGCTGGTGTGTGCCTTGGACTCGCTGCTTAAGAACATCTTTGAAAGCAGCGAGAACCTTGTTGATACGCACTCAATCCTGTATTGCGGGGCTGTTACGGCATGTCGTTTGGCCAATGTAAAGTTCCCAAACGAGGCTATTCGGCCGAGGCCTGCCGTGCCAGCCTGGCAGTGTAGGATCGAACGGCGTATCGATGGGGCCAGGGTACTCATCGGCAAACTATCCTGTTTCAGGGAGGGCAATACACGACCACGTGTGATGCGCTTCGTGGGCGGGCATTTTTGGGGAATGGAATCAGTCCTCGAGAATACATGTCCCGTGTCACGGAGCGCATCGACTTCCTGAAGCAGAAAGTTTGTGCATGGGCCAGCCGTATTCGGCGGTATAAGCGGCGGGTTGACCGGTACTCGCAGAACCGCATGTTCCAGAGTGATGAGAGGTGGGTATACAGAACTTGGGAGCGACCTGAACAAAATGTGACTGACGTGTGCCGCCCCGATGATGTCGCCACGAGTACATTCTGGCGAAGCATCTGGTCGGTACCCGTCTGTCACACTGAGGGTGGCTGGATTCGTGATGTCGAGCGCGTGTGTGAAGCTATACCAGAAATGGAAAAAGTCATCATTAGTCCATCGGATGTAGCCAAAGCAGTTCGTCCGCTACCGAACTGGAAGTCTCCAGGTCCGGACCGACTGCATAACTTCTGGCTAAAATGGTATAGCAGCTCACACGCGTTTCTGGCATCTCAATTCCAGTCATGTTTAGAGTCTGGGTCGCTTTCGCAGTTTTTAACAACAGGTGTTACCCACCTGCTCTATAAGACAGGTAGTCCCGCGGAACCCAACAATTATAGACCAATTACTTGCTTATCAACGGTTTATAAACTTCTTACATCCATCCTAAGAGCAAAAATTGATAAACACATTGAAGTTAACTCAATAATGTCTACCTCTCAGAATGGATGTAGGAATGGGTCCCGCGGCACTAAGGAGCTACTCCTCATTGACATGGCCATAAGCCAGCAGGTTCGTCGTTCCCGCAAGGATCTGTCGACGTGCTGGATAGACTACAAGAAGGCCTACGACTCTGTGCCACATACATGGCTCATGAGGGTGCTGGAGTTGTACAAAATAGATGCAACTCTATGCACCTTCCTTGAGTCATGTATGGGGCAATGGAAGACAGTCCTTCGATATCCAGGATGTCGACCGATTCAAGGGGATGATGATCGAGCCTGTGTGGATTAAGCGGGGGATATTCCAGGGCGACAGTTTGAGTCCACTTTGGTTCTGCTTAGCCCTGAATCCTCTAAGTACACTGCTGGAGGATTCAGGACTAGGCTATCGGTTGAGAAGAGGTGGTCAGGTCATATCTCACCTCCTTTACATGGATGATCTGAAACTCTTTACCCCCAATAAATTCCAACTGACGGAGCTACTGAAGGTAACTGAAACCTTCAGTAACTCCATCAGGATGGAATTTGGTGTGGACAAATGTGCAGTTATGCATGTAAAGCGAGGGGAGATTATGGAATCCGAGGGAATTCAACTCTCTGATTCCATACACCTTAGACACCTCTCCTCGACCGAAACTTACAAGTATTTGGGTATGTCGGAAGCGTTGGGCATCAATAGTACTGACATGAAGCAACTGCTGAAGGAGCGTTTCTTTGGCCGCCTGAAAAAGGTATTAAATAGCCTTTTGTCGGGCGGAAATAAGGTGCGCGCCTTCAACAGTTGGGTCATGCCGGTTTTGATGTACTCTTTCGGCATACTTAAATGGACTCAGACCGAGCTCGACGCCCTCGATAGGAGGGTCCGGACACTGCTGACCGCAAACCGGATGCATCACCCACGATCATCGGTGATGAGACTGTACATCCCGCGGAAATGTGGGGGTCGAGGCTTTTTAAACGCCAAGACTCTTCACAACCGCGAGGTGTGCAGCCTCAGAGAATACTTTTTAAAAGCTGAAGTGGGTATGCACCGGGATGTGGTCGCAGTGGACAAGTGTCTCACCCCGTTGTCCATGGCTAAAGAGAACTGGCGCAAGCCTGTGTGGGGGCTGACGCGACAAAATGCATAGTCGGCAACTGTATTCATTATGTGCGGGAGCGCAGTCCCTAACGAACAGCGGTAGCAATAACATGTGGATAGATAGAGTGGCTACAACTTAAATGTGTCAGTTTGAGTAAGAACATTAAACTACTGTGAGACTCTGATACCCGTGACTTTCAATTACTTTCCCTACCCAAGGCACACCACCACACGAGGGACTCAACATTGGTGACCCCGACGCGCGACGTAGCCTTGAGTAGGGAACGGAAGTGCAAAATATAGTGTTCGGGAATAGTGCCACAATGACGCAGCCAACGCTGGCTACACCGACAGTTGTGAGCGATTTAGCTGCCATCGGGTTGTCATCGCGAATACCACCTTTTTGGTCGGACATGCCCAAAATATGGTTCTCACAATTCGAGGCTGTAATGGGACCACAACATCAAAGCGAGCAGGTCAAATATGACATGCTCTTAGGCAAGCTGGCAAAGGAGGAATTGAGCCAAGTGGGAGACCTAATAAGCAACCCACCGGAGCAGCAGCGCTACACAGCTCTCAAAAACAGGCTGCTGAAGACGTTCCAAGCTAGCGCAGAAGCTCAGTTCAACAAACTAGTCTCGGAGATGGACCTTGGACAGCAACGCCCATCACAACTGCTGGCCAAGATGAGTGAACTAGCCAAAAATTCTGGAGCTGCGGGAGACACCGTGAAAAACCTATGGTTGACACGGCTACCAGCGTGGGTTCGCGCGATACTGGCCACGAACAAAGCAGACACCAAATTGGATGACCTTGCAGATATGGCCGACAAGATCATGGACAATATGCGTAACGGGGAGCTTTCCGCGGTAGATGTAACACATGCCCAGAGATCAGCACCAACTTCAGCTACGGTAGATGTAAACATAGAGCTACTTAACCAGCTCAGGAACATGTCATTGGAGCTCAAGACACTGCGCAATGAGGTAAACAGCATCGGTCAGCGCCAACAACAAAGTGGTAGAGGACGATGGAGGCATAATCGTTCCCGTTCTCGTCAAAGGTCCCGAACACCGCAGCGGACACCGCACAATCCGGACTGGTTGTGCCGATACCACTTTCGGTACCGCGAGTCAGCACGGCGATGCGAGTTACCATGTAACTGGGTGAAGTTGAACAAACAGGAAAACTGAAGAGGGTGCAGCCCGAGGCGGTGGTAGCATGCATCAACGTCAACGAAAACCATCGCTTGTGTGTCACGGATTCGAAAAATGGTATGGATTTTCTTATTGATACAGGTGCCAATGTATCGGTGATACCAGTCACCAAAGTTAGCTCTAAAAAACGTAACCATGAATGTAGTTATAAGCTTTTTGCTGCCAACGGCACTGAAATTAAAACGTTTGGCATTTTAACATTAGAACTTAACTTAGGTTTAAGGCGTAGTTTTAAATGGCCGTTTATAATTTGTGACGTGGTTAAACCTATAATTGGTGCAGATTTTTTAAAGACGCATCGACTATTAGTAGACTTACATAATAGGAAGTTAGTAGATTCAGTTACTTATTTATATACCGTGGGCACCATTGTAAAGTACAATGAGTCAACAATCAAAAGTATACAAGAATCGCATCCGTTCCGTGACTTGTTGGAGGAATTTTCTGATATTACTAAGCCCGTATCATTTAAAGAAACATTACCTATGCATTCGGTTAAGCACCACATAGATACAACTGGACCACCACTGTACGCGAAGCCGAGACCACTCCCACCAGGTAAGTATCAAAAAGTTAAAGACGAATTTCGCTATATGCAGGAACTAGGAATCTGTAGACCATCTAGAAGTCAGTGGGCCAGTCCACTACATGTCGTGCAGAAGAAGGACGGAAATATACGACCTTGCGGAGACTATCGGCGACTGAACGCGGTAACAAAACCGGACAGATACCCGATACCCAGACTCCAAAATTTCACTTACGGATTGACAGGTAAAACAGTTTACACTCATCTCGATATAAATAGGGCATATCACTTTATCGAAGTTGCACCGGAAGATGTGGAAAAAACCGCTATCACGACACCTTTCGGTTTGTATGAATTTCCACGCATGACCTTTGGTCTTAGGAACGCAGCACAGACTTTCCAGAGGTTTATGGACAATACGGTTCTGCAAGGAATCGAGAACATCGGAGAGAAAATAGGTAATGAATATGAGTCATCATTGTCATGTTATATTGATGATGTCATCATAGCGTCAAAAGATGAAGTCATACATAGAGAGCACGTCAGGAAAGTATTCGAGCGATTCCACAGTATTGGGTTGACCATAAATCTCGGGAAAAGTTCTTTCGGATTGAAGGAAATCGATTTTTTAGGTTACAAGGTCACACCAGCAGGGATCAGTCCCTTACCCGAGAAGGTAAAGGCTATCACTGATTATCCGCGACCAGAAACAGTCGAGGAGCTGAGACCTTTCCTTGGAATGGTAAATTTCTACAGGTCACATTTACCCAAAGCAGCAGAATGTCATATGTATCTCAATAGTTTTCTGCACAACTCAAAGAAGAAGGATAAAACTAAAATAGAATGGGACGCCAAAGCGGAATCTGCGTACGAGAAATGTAAGGTAAGCCTACAAAGCGCCGTAACGTTATCTCATCCTGTCGCTGAAGCTCCGTTATCGTTGATGACCGACGCCTCCAATACCTGCGTAGGCGCCGTACTGCAACAGAGGGTTGACGATACCTGGCAACCACTTGGTTATTTTTCAAAAAAGTTATCAGACACACAAAAAAATTACAGCACATACGATAGGGAGTTACTCGCCATATACATGTCGATCATGCACTTTAAAGACATGATAGAGGGTCGAGATTTAACCATTCATACCGATCACAAACCTCTAACATACGCACTTTCAAAGATAAGTTCAACCAAAGAAACTCCTAGGCGAATTAGGCAATTGCTGTACATTAGCGAATACACTAGCAATATACAGCATGTCAGCGGCACCGATAATCCGGTAGCAGACGCGTTGTCACGTATCGAAACCATCGGTTGCCCAACCGTCATAGATTACGAAGAATTAGCAACGGCACAGGAAGGAGACGATCAGATTACACAATTAATACAAGGCGGAGCCACATCGAACAACGTACAGTTAAAGCAAGTACATGTTCCCAACGTCAGCAAAGGCGTGTACTGCGACATTGCCAACGGGAACATAAGGCCGTATGTACCACCGACGTTTAGAAAAATCGTTTTCGAATCAGTACACAATATCAGTCATCCAGGCGTAAGAACGACTCGTAGGATGATAACTAAAAGATTCTTTTGGCCAGGTATGAACAAAGATATAGGTAATTGGGCAAAAACATGCATAAAATGCCAGAGAAGCAAGGTAAGTCGTCATGTGATAACAGGAGTAGGTAAATTTGAATCCAGCCAACGATTCGAGCATTTACATGTGGATATAGTAGGACCACTGCCTACAACACGACACGGTAACAGGTATTGTGTTACAATTATAGACCGTTGTACACACTGGCCGGAAGCGATACCAGTTGAAAATATAACTGCAGAGACGATAGCGAAAGCCGTATACGAAAACTGGATATGCAGGTTTGGTTGTCCAAGTAGACTGACCAGCGATCAAGGTAGGCAGTTCGAAAGTCAACTTTTTGCTAATCTGTTAAAGTTACTAGGAGTCCAGAGGATCCGAACCACACTGTGGTGTTCACTAGTAACACTAATTAGGGTTTGGGTTTTATAATAAAACAATCAGGTTTATCAGTAAGTGGACAGCACTCAATGTCAGCGTCCGTGCACTGCTGGTGCAGATCTAATAATGAATAGATGTAAACATTGAAAGTGCTGCCACATTTATTTACATTAATTTTAGTGTATGCCACATCTCTTCCTTTTTATAATATTAATTAGTTTTCAAGTGCAATTACATTATTTTGCATGTAGACAATAATTAAGTCTTAAAGTACAATTTACAATATTTAGCATTTATAAATTAATTGCGTTTTAGGCACAAATTGCTATGTTTGTAATGTATTAAAACATTCGGTTAGTTTAAAGTAGTTATAACAACCTTATTTTGATTATAGACATATTTAGCTATCTAGTATTTGCTTTAATTTTTAATTCACACTAATCTTACAGATATAATATGGTTTTAGCAATACAGTGTTTTATTTAAAGTCTTACGAAGCATCGCTTCGTGTTCGATAATCCTACAGGCTTTGCATTAATTTTAATTCACACTAATTTTACTGATATAATATGGTTTTAGCAATACAGTGTTTTATTTAAAGTCTTACGAAGCATCGCTTCTTAATCGATAATCCTACGGCCTAGGGCCTACAGGTTATTTTTTTTTTCTTTATAAAAGATACTTATTTTAGTAAATTGGTTAAAAATAACACAAATAGTGATCGAAGCTTTTAGATGACCATTTTTTTTAAATTTAATCTAGATGAGGCCGGTATTTCCTAGAAGACTACTCTGAGAAGAAACACCGAAACAAACTCAGAGGTCACAGTCACTTTTAAAATCCTTAATGATTAATAAAATGGTCAAATCATATGAGAATTGAGAACCATGTAGGTTTATGTCTGATGATCAAATCATATAGATTTTTTGAGAACCACGTTGGGTCGTAGATTAATATCTGAGGTGGTCTACATTCACTAGTTATCATTCCAGTCTGCTTTTCTGTTTTATTTTTCTTTTTTACTACAGCCATTAATGAAAAAATAACTATGCGTCGTTTGATACAGCATGTATTGAATAACTAATAACAGATATATCAGCCGTTCTTAGATGTTATTTTAATAACTAATAACATAATTATGTGCCGTTGTTAGGTGTTTTACTTTTACGATTTACGGCTTTTGAAATATATTTCAGTACACTATTGTGTATTATTGTGTTTTGTCTAGAAATTACACAATTTCGATATATAAAATATTTAGAGTTTACATTAGTAGTCCTTATGACTACAAAACATATTTCATATATAAACAATCTGGACTCCTTATTGAACTAGGTCTTTGTTCATACGAGTATGACCTAAGGAATCAGTTTCAAAATTCTTTTTTTTTTTTTTAAGCTTATCGTCTCGTTTTTAATCTGACAGTACACTGTCAAACTTTAGTTTCCAAAGGAATGAATCGAACTGTTTCTGTTTGTCGAACTGAATTATTAGTCACTAAAGTAACAGTATTGGTGTCAGCAACTACTTGGGTGCAATATAACTTTTGAGTCATGTCATTATAGAGACACAATATTTAAGTTTCAAAACTATAGATTGATTTTATAGTTGTGACATTAAGGATCCACTTTCAAACAAAATTGATCCGGAAAACTCGATTACTTTAATAGTTTCCAATTACTTAAGCGTTTGTGTGTAACCACAGATCATAGAAACAAAAGATAGACTATGATCTGTATGTGTAACCGTCGATTTCACCAACTGGTTAAATTATTAAATTATTAAACAATTAAACGCCAGTCAAGTGATGCATAACTTGGATTCGATCAATCGCAGTAGCTGACGCGCGCGTTTGACAATAATTCCAAATCTCTTTCATCATATTTATTACATTTTTTGAAGACAACTATGTTTTTTATAAAGTTTTACAACTCTTGCGCCAACCAATAATGGTTTTTGTGTCGGTAAAGCACAGAGTGCCTATTGATTTCTTAACTGTTTTTGATATAAACGTGATGAAAAGCGTTTTTGATAATTACTTTATAGAAACATATTGCTTTACCAAATTTAGGAGTTAGGAGTTTCTTAGCAACACTACCTTAGTATTATAATTTATCTAAGGCTGTGTTTGTCCAAATTACAAAAAATATCATCATCAGGCTCTAAGACAAGCATCTTTGGAGAACCCCTATTTTATAGTTTTATTTACAGGTTCCATGATGAATGTCTGTAGCTCGTCTTTTGTTTTTACCTTTTATTCCAGGAAGTGGGACTCAACTATGAGGCTGATTTTTTTTTTTTTGGAAAGATCTCTTGATTGAAATATGTGAAATTGGAAATTTGTTTAATATCTATGGAATTCAGGCCACAATCTTGTTTTAGAACATTAACGGAAATTGCAGCTTTATTCCTTGAACCAAACTGATGGAACTGTTTTGAAAATAGAGATCTCTAGATAAACCTTTTTGAATTTGGAAATTTGTTTATTTTCAGTGAAATTCAGACCAAAAACTTTTCTAGTAAATTAAGGGAAATGGCACCTTTTACTCAAAATTTTTTTTTTTTTTTTTTTTGCTACTAATCATTCAGAGCCAGTTTTATCGTCTTATCATGCAGACAATAAGCCTTGCACATACAAGTTTGTAATCAATTGCATAGTCATTGACTTGAAAAATATATTCTAGAAAAGTGGACTTTATTAGCTTCTTATTTAAGCTTTCATTATCTTGTCATTTGACAAGAGGTTGGGCTTTTTTCTTTTACTGGACCTTGTTTTGTAGTGTTTCTTGGAATAACATTAGAAAACACCTTTTATTCTGTTTGCATTCGTTGTACTAGGCATAGGTAACTCAGCATAATCTTTGCGTTAACTCAGGCGCATTAATTTTTAAGCACTAAGTTTTAAGTCTACTGCACTAAGTTTTAAGTGCCAAAGTATATTTACGTTGAACAGCAGAAACCGTTAGGTATTACGTTTGTGATTTTATTGCCACATCAACAAGAGAGGTTATACTTTTTGTTCATTTATCAATTTTATTATGGCAAGCACTTGTTGTATTTTGGCTCTGACTACGTTTTTCTGACTCTTAATGTTTGCTTTTGCTGTAATGTAATCAAATTATAAGTAGGTTCGCATATTTGTACTTTGAGCGCGTCCTACAATAGAGAATGTGTCAATCATACAGCAGAGATTAGACGTAGCATTTTGTACATAATAACAACTCATTTGTTCAATTAGAAGTGTATTGAGTAGGACAACTTGCATTTTTATTTAGATTCAGGCTAGTTGACATACTGATATATTATGTCATTTCTACTTACATTGAGATTGACAAAACTTAATGTTCTACTGCATGCATTAGCTCCATTCGAATAAACTTCTAGCATTATTGATTTCATTTTATATAATCAAAATGCTAATTATAAAATTAACAAACGAATATATTTTTACTTTGAACTGATTGTGTTCTACTCATAACAAGAGCTCAGTGTGGCTTTGTTTACATAGGAATGTTTAAATAAACAAACTCTACCTAGCAAGCCGCACAAAAAGTCCCTTAAGTACCTTTTAAGTGCCAGACTGCCAGTTAACTCGAGTCCCAATATGTCATCTCAGGAAACGGTTACTTTTTGTTGATTTTATTTTTTTGTTTGATGGGGATAGCCAGTACACAATGCATTCGATTATGTTATTATTTAGCCGTAACAAAATTCATGACACTTATTTAGTATAACAATAAAGTAATACCTAAGTGTCACCTAACTTCGAAGTTATCGAAGTGGAACTCATCCTTTTTTATGTTTGTTAATGATATCTTTAGATAAAATTAACATATATTAATGATCAACGTCATTTTATTTTAGATCCAATAATATCTTTTGATATGATTGACATCATTTATTTCGACCACGGTTAAATAATTGGCACTTTTATTTTAGATCCAATAATGTCTTTCGACAGAATTGCAATCATTTTTTTTTTTTTTTTTTTTTTTTTGACCTCTATTTAACCACTGGAACTTTTGATATGATTGACATCATATTTCGACCACAGGTTAATCATTGGGACTTTTATTTTAGATCCAATAGTGTCTTTCGACAGAATTGACATCATTTCTTTTCGACAATGATTAAACTTTGGAACTTTTATATAGATTGTTTTAGATCCAATAATGTCTTCCGACAGAATTGACATCATTTCTTTTTCGACCATGGTTGGAAGTTTTAATATTGGTCCAATAATATCTTTCGATAAAATTGGCAATTGATGTGTCGTCATCATTTATTTTCTACCACGATGACTCGTGGTGCTTTTATTTTTGATCCAATAATTCGTTTTGATAGAATTGGCAATTGATTTGTCGTTATCGATTTTTCAAATAACGTAACGAAACTGTTGATCGTTGATCAACCTTTGACAAAACTATCTATTTTGGCAACTATCTTTTTCTAAAAGTTTAATGTGTTACCCTACGGATTTCCAAACACGTTTACCAAACGATAATTATAGTATACGATGAACTTCACTTCGTACTAGTATACGACGAACTTCCCTTCGAACTTTACCAGGCTTAGGGCTGGCTAGATTCCACGTCATGCTATTAATATTGCATTTCTGTGATTGCTAGTACAAATCAAGATAGTAAGTCGAAATTCGTAATAAATTTGTCGCAGGTTACACTCGCAAAGTATACGACAAAGTCAAAGTTCAAAACGAAATTTTACATAATATAAAATCGTCCTAAGTTACTTAGGAATAAGCTTTATTTTTGCATTGTGCAATTCAACTAAACATCCAGCCCGAAGAGTATAGCTCTCCTACTCGCACGCATCAAAACGCTTTGTCTGGCATAATCACTTCAACCATCTACGTTGACAACTTCAAGTATGTTATTATAGTTTGTGGGGATTTATAGCGTTATGACAACAGCTTTGGTTTCGTTTCGTAAGTAACAAATAATGGTTGAAAAATATATCGTTTAGAAAAATAGACAGTTTTGAAAATAGATAGTTTTGCTTTGTTTATTGGTGATTATTGTTGGGTGCAATGGATCGTTTTATAACTACATAAGTACGTTGGCAAAGTTCCATTGCTATATTTGCGACCGGATTTGGTCAACCGGATTGAACCGGATTTGAGTTTGCCTTGCTATCGAAATGTAGAATTTATTTTAATTTCATTACCACATTTCGGAACACGGTTTTGTTTATTTAAATGAGTGAAGTAATGATTTCATCGATCTAAGAAGCACATCCCTCAGCTTATCGCCGACGCAGATCGCTCATAGATAGGCAGATAATTATAAAAATAAACATTCTATTAATTTCTATTAAATTTCACATAATATTATTATTACTACAAATCACCCTTACTCATTTTATCTTTTTTTTTCAAAACTCATTCAATAAAATAATATTTTTATTGCTGACCAAATTTTTGTAAGTGGGACACTATTTGATTTAATCACTTTACTTACTGCGCTTACACTCGTCGCCAATGTGGTGTTCACTAGTAACACTAATTAGGGTTTGGGTTTTATAATAAAACAATCAGGTTTATCAGTAAGTGGACAGCACTCAATGTCAGCGTCCGTGCACTGCTGGTGCAGATCTAATAATGAATAGATGTAAACATTGAAAGTGCTGCCACATTTATTTACATTAATTTTAGTGTATGCCACACACACCATACCATCCCCAAAGTAACGGAAAGATAGAGAGATGGCATCGTTCTCTAAAGGTTGCTTTATCTAGTAGATTATCGGACAACAGCTCATGGGACGACGAGTTACCCACTGTTTTGTTCGGGTTGCGAGCAGCCAGTCGGTGTGACACAGGCCTTAGCGCAGCCGAGTTAGTTCTAGGTCAAACATTGCGCTTACCCGGCGAATTTTACAGTGAGGTAAGTCCAAAGTACAACGGTGATGATTATACTTACGTAGAGAGATTGCGAGAAACTATAAACAATCTCCGTCCCAAGTCACGAAGCGCAAGCGATTCGCGGAAACTGTTCATTCACAAAGATCTAAGCAGTTGCACTCATGTATTCATTAGAAACGATGCGGTTAAGAAACCTTTAACACCAACGTATGATGGCCCTTACAGCGTCATAAGTAGGGATAACAAGGTTTTCAGGATACAACTCCCCAAAAGGCAAGCAAATATTTCAATAGAGAGGTTAAAACCAGCCTATATGTTAGAGCAGTCGGAACAAATTAAACTGCCAGAAGCTAATAAAACCTGTGAAAAACAAGACATTAGCAGTAGGGATAGTTTAGATAGTAAGTTTGTTACTTATACCACACGTAGCGGCAGAGCAGTTAAGCCACCCGTGCGTTTTTCTAAAACCTAGTTTTAAGAAAATTCAAACGTTGGACATCATTCTAACTCACTTTGTGTTTTTAATAGCATATGCCTATTTTCGCGAACATGGGCAAGGAACAGTCTAAAAACGCTGAAGTAATTATCGCTCAGAATGGAGCAGGTAACCAGGCCCAAGCCGAGTTAGAGAGGAAATTAGAATATTACAGTTTAATAACCATAGTCATGGTAGTTTTGATAAGTGCAGTTTGTTTATTTATTTCCTGCCGGTTTTGGGGCAGGAAAATGCAAGGAAAAATGATCGAGCAAGTAGTGTCAACTATGGAGGAAGGGCGTGGAACCCAGCAAGCTAAAACAGCAGCTCAGTCAGACGCTCAACCTATTACGGTGCATTATTGAGTACCTAAATACAGTGAGTTACAAGCTTATGTTTTTCGTGATAGTGTCCAACGTGTGAATTTACATTAAGATATACGATTATAAGTAAGTTAATGTATTTAACTGCAGTGATATCAACAAAGCATGATGTTTGTCTCATATTATGTTATAAAGCCCCAGAAGAGAGGCAAGTGTAAGGAATTAAGTAAAACAATGTTTGGTTATTAGACATTTATTTTTAGATTCAGTTTCGCAACACTTTGTTATTGTATGTCGAATAGCTAGGTAAATAAAGCGATCAAGTGACGAGCGAGCAATGTGCTGACGCCTTGTTTGTTCCTTACTTGAGCGCTCTGGCGACGATAAAGTCATTGTTTAAATTGTAAGTAATGATGTATCAAAATTGATGAAACTTTGATGTTTAGATAGGATATTTTTCAAATATTTTTTTCTTTAAAAGGGGGGAATATTGTGGGGGCTGACGCGACAAAATGCATAGTCGGCAACTGTATTCATTATGTGCGGGAGCGCAGTCCCTAACGAACAGCGGTAGCAATAACATGTGGATAGATAGAGTGGCTACAACTTAAATGTGTCAGTTTGAGTAAGAACATTAAACTACTGTGAGACTCTGATACCCGTGACTTTCAATTACTTTCCCTACCCAAGGCACACCACCACACGAGGGACTCAACACCTGTAATACTATCGACCGATGAACGCAAAGAGGTATGGCAAGGCAAGGAGCTACACGGGCGCTTCTATCGGGCTCTCCATGGGCCCGATGTAGATTTCCCAGCGTCCGTATCCTGGCTACGTTTCGGCGACCTTTTCAGGGAAACTGAAGGCTTTGTCTGTGCCATTATGGACGAAGTTATCCTGACGAATAACTATCGGAGACATATAATGAGGGACGGCACGGTTGACATATGTCGGGCATGCCACCGTCCGGGTGAATCCATCAGACATATTATCTCTGGTTGTTCTCGTCTGGCTAACGGCGAGTACTTACACAGGCATAACCAAGTGGCCAGGATTATTCACCAGCAACTTGAATTGAAGTACAATCTAGTGGAATCGGAGGTACCGTATTACAAGTATGTGTCCGACCCAGTTCTCGAAAATGACCATGTCACGTTGTACTGGGATCGGTCTATCATCACTGATAGGACTATTGTTGCCAATAAGCCGGATATAGTGGTGATAGACCGATTAGCGCGCCGCACAATGATAATCGATGTCACCATCCCGCATGACGAGAACCTCGTGAAAGCTGAGAAAGAGAAACAAATCAAGTATCTCGACTTAGCACACGAGGTTGTCGACATGTGGAATGTGGACTCGGCGATCATTGTGCCGATTGTCGTTACGGCCACGGTCCTGATGGCCAAGAGCCTCGACGACCATCTGTCGAGGCTGTCATTGGGCGGTTGGATCAAGGGTCTGATACAGAAGGCAGTACTCCTCGATACGGCTCGCATTGTGAGGAGGTTCCTGTCTCTGGAGCCCTAGCCACCGGTAGCTTGGACCCTGTTCCCGATACCGGTTGGCCTCTATTTTTTATATTTTTAAATGTTTTTAAGTTTTTTTTTTGTTAAATATTTAAAAATGTACTAAATAGGAAAGAAGATAAATAAAGAAATAATAATAATAAAGCCTTTTATTCCGAAAATTTTACATAGTTTCTTTCTACTAATTAATCACTAATACACTAATCATAATAAGTCCCTAAGATCGGTGTGCCTTACGGCATAGGCCTCCTCCAACATCTTCCACTGTTTCCTGTCGGTTGCAATTCTTAGCCAAAGAGGACCTAGAGTCAATTTTAGATCGTCTTCCCATCTTCTCACCTTGCGACCCCGGCTCCTTGACCCGTCTCTTGGATACCAGATCGTTACCTGCTTGCTCCATTTTTCATGCTTACAACGGAGCATATGGCCTGTCCATCTCCATTTTAGTTGATCAATACGTGTTAGGATGTCTGTTAGTTTAGTTTTGCGTCTGATATCTACATTCCTGACTCTGTCTTTTAACTTTAGCCCCAGTATGCTCCTTTCCATGGCCCGTTGACATTTTGCTAGTTTTCCCCTTTGATTTTGAGTCAAAGCCCAGGTTTCACAGCCATATGTGATGCAAGGAAGAATGCATGTATCAAAAGTTTTTTTCTTGATCTTGATACTGAGTTCCTTGCTTTTCATTATTTCTTTCAAAGCCCAAAATTGTTTCCACCCAGTAGCGATTCTTTTATCAATTTCTTTTGACATTTGGTCGCTTGGCGATATGATCTGACCCAGATATACATATTCCTCAACATATTCAAGTTTTTGACCGTTAACAATTATGTCTGCAGCTGTTGCGTTTGTCATCATTTTTGTTTTGCTCGAGTTCATTTCCAAACCCACTTCTCGGCTTATGTCTGCTAGCGTTTGTATCATGGATTCCAGTAATCTTGGGTTCTCCTCCAATATAAATATATGGGTCATCCGCGAATCTTAAATGGTTTAGTCGCGATCCATTTATGTTTAGTTCTAGATGCTTCCAATCCAATTTTCTAAACATTTGTTCTAGTACTGCTGAAAATAACTTTGGTGAGAGAGGGTCACCTTGCCTGACTCCCCTGTCAATTGGAAAAGTATCCCCCAGAGATTCCAGTTTGATGCTAGCTTTACTCTCGCTGTAGATCTTTTTGATGACGTTTACGTAAGCATACTGTACTCCCTGCTCCAGAAGACTTTGCCATACAAACCTGTGTTTAAGGCTGTCGAAGGCTTTTGCATAGTCTATGAAGGCTAGATAGATAGGTTTGTTGTACTCTTTACATTTTTGTAGAAGCTGTTTGATGGTGTGTATATGGTCGATTGTGCTAAAGTTTTTCCTGAACCCTGCCTGTTCCACGGGTTGGTTTTCATCAAGAGTGTTCGTTATCCTGGTCAGTATCACTTTCGCAAAAACCTTATACACATTTGAGATAAGAGATATGGGTCTGTAATTTCCAATATCATCCCTTGAACCTTTCTTATATAGAAGTATAATGTGTGATTCTGCCCATTGACTTGGGATGTTGCCAGTAAATAGTATCTCATTGAACACCTTTGTTAGTATCGGACTCAATTCTTCGACTGTTCCTCGCATCAGTTCATTTGGAATTCTATCAGGGCCAGGAGATTTTTCCATCTTTTGACTATTTATAGCTTTTAATACTTCTGATTTTAGTATTTGTGGTACTTCTCCGGTATCTTTTATTGCATTTTCCAGTCTAGGTTCTCTATTGGGTGACTCTATATTGGGCTGAATAGAATATAACCGGCTATAGTAGTCTGTTGCAATGTTTAGAATCGCACTGCGTGTGGTGGTTAGGCGATCTTTGTCTCTTAATTTAGGAATCCATTCTTTTCCCTTTTCTCGGAGTTCTTTGAGAGCTTTGCGTGTGCCTCCCGTTTTGATAATGTGGTTTTCTAGGGTTTTGATTCTTTTATTTTTCCTGTCTTTCCTCATATTTACACGAATGCATTTGCTTAAGTGCGAAATATCTTTAATGTTTTCCTTCTTCTTCTTTTTTTTTATTAAATTCCTTCTATCTTCAATTAATTTTAGAGTTTCTTGGCTTAGATGGCATTCTTTTTTCTTGTCTGTTTTTGTTTTTATCTGTTCTTGGAGCTTGCTTTCTACTCTGGCATATTTTTTATTTAGTTCCTTGTTGGAAGTAACAATTTCCATCAGCTCCTCCGTAGAATCTTTTGGAACCTTGTCATTGCTGAGCATTTGTAGGTGGTTAGTTTGAAATGCTTTCGGCCTAGGTTTTCTTGGAATCTGCTCAGAAAGACAACATCGTACCATACGATGGTTAGTATTGAAGTTCAGGTATTGTATTACACTCGTGTCACTGAACAGTCTTGCTTTGTTAGACAAGATGTAGTCTATCTCATTTCTAACCTTTCCTTCTGGAGATATCCAAGTCCATTTGGAGCTATGTTTTTTGCGGAATATGGAGTTTAGCAGCGTTAGGTTATGTTCGAGAAGGAACTCTGCTTTGTTTGCCTCTTCCAAATTTTCCTATTACATGTTTCTTCTTCTCCTGGTGTTTGAGCACCTACTTGAGCATTAAAATCTCCCATGATTACTATATTATTGTCCGAGTACTTTTCAGTAACTTCGCTAAGACTGTTGTAAAACATTTCTATATCTGTTGCAGTAGCTTGCTCCGTCGGTGAATAAATTTGAATAATGGTCCACTGTTTTGTATATTTCGGTATGTTCATGTGAACTATTGCTATTCGGTCCGATATGCCTTCATCATCATCATCATGCCTTCAAACGCAATAATTTGTTTTTTGAGTTTTAACTTTATCATGAAGCCTACTCCTCTGTGTCCAGCTACTTCACCTTTGTAGAACATAACATAATGATTCCTCTCTTCTATTCCTTCACCCACTCTCCGCATCTCGCTTATACCCAGGATGTCCCATTTGATATTTTCGACAGCCAGCTCTAGCTCCTGTAAACTTTCTGGTGTTCTCAGCGTTCGTGTGTTCAACGTACATAAATATAGATTATATGCATTTCGTTTCTGTTTTGTTTCATTTGTTGGAGGGTAGCGGTCCTCTTCCCCCACGGTGACCAGCCGGCTTGGGGTGTGTTTTTTCGTTGTTGGTTTATATAAAGTTGTGGTTTTTGTTTTGGTTTGATTTCGGGTACCGGTGGTCATCACAAGTTTTTTGGAGTGTCAGACAAAGATGATGCTCTGCCTCGTGCAACATAGTTTAGGATATTGGGTTTTATAATTTCCTTTGAAGTTCCCTTGGTAGTTTGGGGTGTCTGGGTGTCTTTACTGTTAATTTTTTTCTGAGTTGTCGAGTTGGGTGAGCCTGACTCCTCCCTTTTTCTTTTGTCCCTGGATTTGTCTGTTGGCTTTTTCACTATTATTTTATCATAATTTAGATAGGCTACATTTCCCTTCTTCTTTTCTTCTATAACTTGGGTTTGAAGCTGCTTCCTCTTTTCAAGAATTTCTTTAGGGAAATCTTCTTTTACGAATATTCCTGGTGGAAATCCTCTCTTGTTCTTTAGTATGTTATGTTTTTTCCACATGGATGTAATAGACACTATAACTGGCCGATTTTCGTTGGTATCTTTCTTGCCAATTCTATATATGTTGCTGATTTCTTGGCTTTTGAGGTGTGTTCCTGTTCCTATTACTGTTTCCTTAATATAGTTTATCAGCTCTGCTTCTGATTTTCCTATCTCTTCTAATCCAAAGAACACTAGGTTGTATTTCCGTTTCTCCTTGTCCATTACACAGATTTTCTGTTCGAGTGAAGATATTTTCGCTTTAAGTTGAGTATTAAGAAAGAAAATACTACCGACTTCCAAATACAAAACTGCAAAGTGAAAAATAACTTTATATTTTGTCCGTAACACAAAAAAAATGGTACCTACGAAAGTCACCGACTTCAAAAAATAAAGTTATTTTTCACTTTGTAGTTTTGTATTTGGAAGTCGGTAGTATTTTTTTGCAATAAGTTTTTTTTTATAGAATTGGTATGAATCAAAATCAAATCAAATCAAAATTTCTTTATTCAATTAGGCCATTAAGCGGCACTTTCGAACGTCAAAAATAAAAATTAAATGTAATAATAATTGATTCTACCGTCCATTCGGAAATGTAGCTTGTTATAGAGAAGAACGGACAAGAAACTCCAAATTTACTCTTTTAAAAAAAAATGTGTTTTACAAGTATTTGGTTACAATAATCTTGTAGGGAAAATACATATATGTGAGAACGATGTAAAAAAAAAAAAAACGCACTTAAAAGCGTCTAGAGTAAAACAAACAATTAAAATACAATAAATAGGTAATTAAAAACAGGCGGAGGCAGCTAAGATATGACCAATCCCAACTGACGGCGCCCGTTCACGAACATGACACATGGATCGGCACCACTCAGCTCAACCATCATGAAGGGAACCGAATGATCCAACACATGTGCCACCATCAGAGAGACATTAGAGAGAGCATGACACACTCAACTGCCAGGGCACACTGAAGTCAACGAACGACACTTAGGTACAGTAAATGGTAGATTTACAGTTGGTACATAGTACTCACATATGTGCTGTGCAGTTATATAATCCAAAAAATAAATTGAGTTTATACAACACAAATATACATTATAATTATTCGTACAGTTTCAGGAGGTCCAACAATACTTCAGAACTTTTCTGCTAATCACTTGTTTTTGTGCCCTAGTGGCTGTGGAGCTGGAATAGCGTTGGGCCAAGCATTTTTATCAGCGATGTAATCCCCCAACCTATAATATGCCTGCCTGCATAGTGTGCGTTTTATACAAGTTTTAAATTTCGTCTCATTCAATTCTAGAATGTGTGGCGGTATTTTATTGTAACATTTTATACAGTACCCCCTAAAAGATGACGCTACTTTAGCCAGCCTGAAACCTGGTTGAATTAATTGGTCCCTATTTCTAGTAACATAACTATGTCTATCGCTGTTTTTACTAAAAAGATGTAAATTCTTTCTAACGTACATGATGTTTTCGTAAATATATTGACAAGGTACCGTCATGATGTTAATGTCCTTAAACAGTTCCCTTAGAGAATCGCGCCGGCGAAGATTGTATATCGCTCTGATGGCTCGTTTTTGCAGAACAAAAATTGACTGAATGTCTGCAGCCCTTCCCCATAGTAATATGCCGTAAGACATTATACTATAAAAGTAACTAAAATAGACCAGCCTCGCGGTATCTACATCAGTAAATTGACGATTTTATCTAACAGCATAAGCCGCGCAGCATAACCTTGAGTCTAGCGTGATACCCAGGCAAACCGTTTTGTCGACGAATTCTAGCTTCTCGTTGTTTAATATAATGTCACAATCATAACTTTTGACATTCGGCAATTCAAATTTTACACACTTAGTTTTTTTAGCATTCAAAACTAAATTATTAGCAGTGAACCAATTTAGAACTTGCCGCAATGCATTATTTACGTCGGCAACGTTACTCGTACGTCTATTTATGTTAAAAATCAAAGAAGTGTCATCAGCAAATAACACCATTGTTAAATACAGGTCTTCTGGTCCCAAACCAGGAGCTAACGCTGGGGCCCATAGCAGCGTTGGGAACTCCTGGACCCTGTCTGAACCTGTACCCACGAAACTGCCGTAACGCAGCAGTGGAAAGCTAGGGATTTGCTCCCTATTGCGAGAGATACTGGTACCTATCTCACAGGTGGCACAAGGGTTGGCGTATATATATTCGTACTTACCTTAGATTCCTGCGGTAGACTCCTGGGCGTCGATCAATCTCGTGCCGTGAGGTTAGGGATAGGAGAATATATATAATAAAGGAAAATAAGGGATAGACTGACGGCTGTCTGGACCGAAGAATCCGGCCGGCGTCCACCAGGCAGCACGTTTCCCTCAAAAACACTTCGCTGCGCGTGAAAATATACTCTAAACCCACTTTAGGGGCGCCCCACAACGCCGATTGCGAACGGCGGGCGCGATTAACAAATACAATGGGTGAAACACATCTCGATTAGATGTTTCTACAAGACCCCGACTTCCGCGTGTTCACATTAAAAAAATTCTCTTTCGACTGTTAAGTGTCAGCTGTCAAAATCGTTGACAGCCCACCGGAACGGTGTTGCAAATAAATACCAATGATCGGACGGAACATCCCCCCGTCTCGGACATAAGGAGTTATGTCCGCTAATAAATGGGCAAGCGTGCTAAATTGCCACTGCTCGCTTCAAAACCGAATCTCCGACCATGACCTTTGCAACTCTGGGATCTCCGTCAGACCCATAGAATAAATCTACAATGCGTCCACGACGCCAATATAAAGGCAACAAATTAGGTTCTTTAACAAATGGTAGGTCTCCAACTTTGGGAGGGACAGTTTTGTCAGACCACTCAACGCGCCGTTGCAGAATATGCAAATATTCCAAAGACCAGTCAATTGCGAAGATTTAATTTCCCTGAAGGGGTATTTCGGCAGGGCGTTGAGGGGCTGATCAATCAAAAAATTACCAGGGGTCATGACTTCCAGGTCATTTGAGTCTGAGGAGATCGGACAGAGAGGTCGCGAATTGAGGACGGCCTCAACTTTACAAAATACCGTAACAAGTTCCTCAAATGTGAAAATAGTTTCACCAACAACACGGCGGAGAAGCGGTTTTGCTACTATCGCAATATTTACAAAAATGCCAATTAATTCCCATTTGCGCCATGGCAAATCTCAAAGTTTATCCTTATTTAGATAATTACAAATATCATTTAAATATCTATCAGCGCCCTTATAATTAGTACCGTTATCAGAACGGATCAAAGATGGTAGTCCTCAGCGGGAAACAAATCTACCTAGCGCTGCAACAAACGCATCTGTGCTGAGGGCAGTTACAAGTTCCAAGTGAACCACCTTGGAGGCCAGACAGGCGAACCGAAGTCTTCACCAAGAAGGGACCAGCGAAGTCAGTTCCGACCGAAGCAAATGGTCTGCTCTCCGTCACTCGGTCGGATGGCAAATCACCCATTATGGGTTGAGTGGGAGCAGCCTTCAACTTATAGCACTGCATACATTTAAAGATGATGCCACGAATAGTGCGTCTGGCCGACAAAATCCAAAATTCACGCTGGAACATGGCTACGAGGGCGTTGCAACCGGCGTGTGCGTTATTAATGTGTCGATCGGACACCAACAATTTCACCAACGCTCATCCTTTAGGGAGCAACAAAGGATGGCGAGCACCATAAGGCAAGTTCGAATTCCGCAGGCTTCAATAGTCTGGTCAAAGTGCTCGGCTTGTACAGCACGAACCAAAACATCAGGGCCTCTTGGCGTTCATGAAGCGACAAAACTGGGGATAACAGTTTATTATTAGGGTTCCGTCCATTACGTATGAAACGCCGAACCCAAGCGGTAACTCCCAACAATTTCGACAAAGAACTGTATCTGTCCAAAGATAATCCAAATTATATGCAGGTTGCGTTTCAACAATTCCAATACAAAAGCCTGGCAGAACCTCTGGAGAGGAGAACCTATTCTTGGGCCAGGACGACTTGCAATGCGTCAACCAGTCTGGTCCCTACCAAAGAGAATGGTCAACAAGGACAGGAGCCTCGCAACTAAGTGACGCGCAGTCTGCGGGGATCAATTCTCCTGGGACATGTCTCCAGATCAGTTTAGTCTCAGAGTTCTGAATCTGTGAGACTCTATTCGCTACAAAAAACCTCCAAAGCATGAGCTGAGGTGCGACGCCAACAAAGGACTATGCCATTATCAGTCCTTGGTCCTCAATCCGCGGGGCGGAGCCCTTCAACACGGGACCCGTAAGTCCAAAATCAAAAACCGTCGGTACAACTACTAACCCATTCGTCTGCAGAACCCACTTGGTCCCGGACAAAATCAAAGCCAAAACATCCGCACCCATATACGGGTCCGGGTACCAACCACTTCGGGTCGGCAGGAGTTAGATCCGACGTCAATTTCACCACTGCAGGCTAATGGTTACCTGCGGGTGTCTGCCCAAAATATCATTCAAAACAACGACCTTGGCCAATATTCTTGGCCCACAATGAACAGGCGAAACACAAATTTCAATTTATCCCCGTTGACCAACCGCTTCAATACCACCCATATGGTAGAAGGGTGGAATCCACGTGGGAGACCCAAACCTTCCACTAAACAAAAGGATACTAGACAGTCTTGACAAACCGAATCCAAAAGAGCACGAACTAACAAAGATTTACTCTTCGGGCCACAGATCATTACAGGGACAGTTGGCAGAAGGACTGTCTCTGGCTGGGCGGCTGTAGTGGAGGAGAGGGAGGCGACTACCTATTTTTGATAACCCCCCTGGGGTTGGTAGTCGTCCTGAAAAGTGGACGCCTCCTCCAATTGAGGAGGGGGTGGAGGGGAGCCCCCGCCTTTGCGAGGTATACCCCGTCGAGTATCCACCTGGGGTTGGTGGTCTTCCTGAAAAGCGGACACTTCCTCCAATTGAGTAAGGGGTGGAGGGGTGCCCCAGCCTTTGCGAGGTATACCCCGTCGAGGATCCACCTGGGGTTGGTAGGGATACGCTCCCCCGCCGTCCGCATCATCAGGGCCACCAACACCATTTTGGTCCGGACACAACACGCGGTGGTGCCTACCTTGACAGTGCGGGCAAGGATCCGACCTCTGGCAATCCCGTTGCAAGTGCTGTCCCAGACAAGTGTAGCACCACTTGCGGCTGATGGCGATTCCACGTCGGTCCCTTGTGTTCCGTTCTAGGAACTTCGGACAGGACGTGACCATATGGCCATCCGTGTTGCAATATAAGCAACGGATACTGCGATCCTGAGTCGCTACAAATTTATGAGGCTGGCGTCGTGGCTCACCCAACCCACAAGTGGAGAGGCGCGCACCAGCACGACGCTGGTCCGGAGAGTGCCGCTCTGGGGCCCGCAAGGGACCTTCAACACCAGAATTATCCAAAACGCGACACTCCTCATCCAAAGACTTCAACAAATCATCAAAAGGGGGAGGTGTGTGGCATCATCCCCACCATATTTCTCATGTGCAAAACCCCACAACTTAACGGTTGCCTCATCAATGTCATCCGAGAAACCGTAAAACTGCGTGAAGTCTGCCTCAACCGTAGCGGCCAACTCAGTGTCCTCGGTGGACAATAGCGCCAAACACTCCGCAAAGCATTCATCCACCCTGGCTTGACGGGCTGGGAGTTCACTAAAACGGGCCAACAAAGCCTCTGATCTATCAGATCTACTTATTAAAGAGGCCACCAAGGTCACCCATCTCAATTCCGCTCTAATCTTACAAGCAAATGTATAGGCAGTCATACTTTCAAAATGTAAGCAACGGTGATTATATTAATTAATACACAAAATGTTCAACAACTTAAATTAAATGATATATGTGTGTAACCAAAACAACAGCTTGACATTTGTTCTCTTACCAATTTAAATATTAAATCATAAAGTCTATAAGAGAAACAACAAGTTAATTCAACAAATAGTACTGAACCCTGTTACATTTACTTAATTATTTTCCACTACAAAATTATTATGGAACCCCAAATATCAATTTATAAATTATCAAAAACAAAGCGGGTATGGAACCCCAAATATCAATTTATAAATTATCAAAAGCAAAGTGGGTAACTCAAGAAAATAAATTATCAACACACAAGAGGGTATTCAAAAAAAAACAAAATTATCAACACAAAAGTGGGTATTCAAAAAAAAACAAAAATTATCAACACAAGTGGGTAGATTGATTTTACAATAAAAATTCAATATTCAATTTACTTTAATAGTTGAAAACAATGACTTTAACTTGAATCAATTAGAATATAACCGTCAATATCAAACAAACTAACCAATTTCTTATACAATTGGCAACAACACACTTTACAACAAAAACTTCTGTAGCGAGCACTGAGTATGTTTATAATGTAAACAAACTTACAAACCCAAGATAGAAGGTTCAAGGTCCAAAAATAACTATGATTCAATTAAATACAATTAGGGAAGACTATTTAGTCTGCATCAAACCTATATTGTATACAACAAATAAACAAATTTTTAATACAAAACTGTAACCTTCTATCCCGGAGTGACAATATTAAGTTGTGAGTTGTACACTTTATTTTAACAAATTGGAATGTAACTATGGGGGCTGTTCGCCTCTAACAGGACACAGCTAACTATGAGTGACTCAAAATGTACCACTTTATAACCCAGTATTCTCAACAATAAAAAGCAAACCGACAAACAATACAGCGTTTACTGTGAACGAGTGTCCTAGCGTTTACGTTTACGTTTATGCTCGTGGAATGCAAACCCACGCTATTGCTACCAAATGTTAAATACAGGTCTTCTGGTCCCAAGCCAGGAGCTAACGCTGGGGCCCATAGCAGCGTTGGGAACTCCTGGACCCTGTCTGAACCTGTACCCACGAAACTGCCGTAACGCAGCAGTGGAAAGCTAGGGATTTGCTCCCTTATGCGAGAGATACTGGTACCTATCTCACAGGTGGCACAAGGGTTGGCGTATATATATTCGTACTTACCTTAGATTCCTGCGGTAGACTCCTGGGCGTCGATCAATCTCGTGCCGTGAGGTTAGGGATAGGAGAATATATATAATAAAGGAAAATAAGGGATAGACTGACGGCTGTCTGGACCGAAAAATCCGGCCGGCGTCCACCAGGCAGTACGTTTCCCCCAAAAGCACTTCGCTGCGCGTGAAAATATACTCTAAACCCACTTTAGGGGCGCCCCACAACGCCGATTGCGAACGGCGGGCGCGATTAACAAATCCAATGGGTGAAACACATCTCGATTAGATATGTTTCTACAAGACCCCGACTTCCGCGTGTTCACATTACAAATTTTCTCTTTCGACTAATAAGTGTCAGCTGTCAAAATCGTTGACAGCCCACCGGAACGGTGTTGCAAATAAATACCAATGATCGGGACGGAACAACCATGTTCAGTTTGTTTTTCAATAGATGGGGTAAATCGTTAATGTATACTAAAAATAAGAAAGGACCTAAAATTGAGCCCTGGTGTACCCTCATTTTCACGTTCAACCCCGACGAATTGACACCGTTTATTTGAACTAATTGCTGTCTATCATTCAAATAGGATTTTACTAAATTTAATGCTGGTTGGCCTAGCCCGTAATGCCCAAGTTTCAAAAGCAATGTTTCATGATCAACGCAATCAAACGCCTTCGACAGGTCGCAGAAAATACCTATGGCATCTTGTCCCTCCTCCCACGCATCAAAGATGTGTTTTATTAAGGTGACACCAGCGTCGGTTGTCAACGTCCTTTGGTGAAACCATATTGTTTCTCGTGTAGGATATTTTGCGTATTAAAATAAATGAGCATTTGATTTAGCATTATCTTTTCAAATACCTTGCTGAAAACCGGCAACACGGATACTGGTCTATAATTATTTGTGTCTTTACTGTCCCCGGATTTAAAAAGTGGTATAACCTTACTATATTTCATTAGATCCGGAAAGACTCCTTGATCTATACACAAATTAAAAATTAAAGCTAAGTACGGCGCTATAGTCTGAATAATGGAGGTACAAACTTTGATGGGCATTCCCCATAGATCTTCTGTCAGTTTTATCTTTATTTGCTTAAAAGCTTTTATCACTGTTATTGGGTTTATATGTGAAAAGTTAAATTCAGTCGGGCATGCTGAAACGTTAGCGTGTAATAAACCATAAGCGAGCGCCGGCGAAGAATTTAAGGTTTCAGTAGTTTTAATTGGGATGCTGGTAAAGAAATTTACAAATTCTTGAGCAACTTCTTTGTTATCTCTAATAAGTCCATGTGTAGTCTCAAGCGTGTAATCAGTATTATTTCTTTTGTTCCTGTTTGTTTCATTGTTAATAATTTTCCAAACCGTCCTAATTTTATTTTCTGCGAATTTAACCTTATTGCTAATGTATAAAGCCTTAGCTAGTTTACATGAATTTTTAAAAATTCTTGAGTAAGTAGCAACATACTTATTAAAAGTTTCAGTGTTTATATAAGGCTTAAGGCCATACAGCTCGTAAAGTCTTGCCCTACTTTTCCTGATTCCTTTAGTCGCCCAGTCACTGAATAAAAACTTAGGGCATATAGTTTTAGTATTCTTCTTAAAAGTGTTATTGAATTCTGTTTGAACAACTGAGAAAACTTTTTTGTATAAAATATTACCATCGTTCACTGTGAGGTCCTGATAACTTAACTTACCAATTAAAGCGCTGTTAAATTTATTTAATTTGCCGGATGTTATTGGTCTGGATTGAATCTGCACTTGCTGTATTGGTATGCTGGACTCAAATGTTACCAGTAGCCCACTATGATCAAAAAAAACATTATCAATACATGTAGCAGTAGTCAGAGTTGTTCGGGTTGGTTCCTCAAACACATGCGACAAATTAAATGATTTGAAGAGATTTAATAGTCTACTGCTATCTGAATTATTTTCTAAAATATTTATATTAAAGTCACCACAGATTATGACTAGTTTATTACCAGTTGTAAGTTTTGCCAAAACATCTTCCATCACTGACTCAAATATACAGTAGTTTTTATAATTGGGGGGTCTGTAAACGCACACTATAATATGCTTATCCAGCTCAACACAGGACAGTTCAACACTATGTTCAACTGATAGATCTACAATATCTTTACGAGATTTTGATTTAATACCATTTTTGATTAAAATAAGTGAACCTCCACGTAACATAACATTTCTGTTAAAACAGCTGCCCACAGTATAATTTTCATAATTAATAAGCATTGAATGTTCTTTCAGCCAATGCTCAGTAAAACAAATAATTTCAAACATTGTCTTTTCTAAAAACAGTTCTATTTCCAATTGCTTTGCAGAAAAACCTTGAATGTTTTGATGGAATAATTTTAAAGAATTCTGCTTAGCCCCTTTTTTTAAATTAACTATGTGAGAGCAAGAAGGTAGTTATGGATACACCTCGCCCGTCTGCTTTAGATTAAGCTAAGTACATTATATGGCTCCATTCTAGCAACTAGATATCTTTTGCAAGCTCAGCGGTCTATGTCCACCGGATGAGTCATGTACGTGTTATAATTAGAATAAAAGTCGCCTCCAAATCGGCAGTACGTCTTTTATTTTCATCCTCAGTCAAAATCCTGAGAAGTAATTAAGTTTAGTACTTAGTAAAAAGTTTCTCACGCTCCGAAACCAAAAGTGGCGCAGCCGGTAGGATTTCCTCCTAGAAATCCGTAGTTTTCGCGTTTTTCCGTCGTTCAAATTCGATTAGAAAAATTAGGCGTAAATCTACGAAAGCAGAGGAAATCCTTCGAACCAAAGAAATATTCTTTTGAATCGCGTGTGTGCAGAAATCATCGAGTATGGGAGTTGCGGGAAATTGGTGAGTAAATCTTTTCGCCAATCCTATGTTCCCCTAATCCTCCTATATTTTTCATAAGTTTTAATTGTTATTTTTGAGATCGAAACTTGCTCATTATAACAGTGTTTAGTGATTATTGAGTCATTAGTTGATATCTCCGTATGAAATTATATGGTCTTATCTCTGTTCAATTCTCAGAACATAAAACATAGAGTAGTGTTAATGTTAGAGAGTACACATTTATTTCGGTTAAGTATAATTTTCTAATCTTGATTGATTGAATTCAGTAAAATAAACTATATTAACTGTGAATTCAATGAAAAGTAGTAGCTTTTAAGGAAAAACTATTTTTACAAAATCTTTATTTTTATAGGTAATAGAAATTTTCCAAATGTTATTTTCCAAATTTAGCCAGTATTTCGATTATCATAGTGATTTATAATTGTGTGGTTCTTGTATTTTAAGTGTGTGTAAATTTTAATAGAATTGTTTTAAAGCGAGCTGCAGCCTCTGAACAGTTCATTACTCTGTACTATAATCATGACGACGCCCACATCAGTTGCAATTGAGCCAATACCAAATGAAATTGTTCAATTAATTCCACTGTATAATGGTGATAAACGACAGTTTAACCTTTATTTGAGAAAATGTCAGTACGTGGTTGATCGATTTAAGGGCGGTGTGGAACAGAATCTGTATGTTTTTAATGTTTTAACGAGTAGATTGAAAGAGGATGCACCTGCGCTCTTATGGGAACGTGAAGATATTGTTACATGGTCCGCATTAAGAGAATTGCTGATTCAACATTTTGGAGACCCCCGTAGTGAAGCGTGTATTAATATTGAATTAGAATCTTTAAAAGTTAATTCAGGTGAAAGCTTTTTAGACTTTTGTAATAGAATCCAAAATGTTCGCTCGTTATTAATGTCGAAGGTGAATACAATTGATGATATGGAATTAAGACGTGCTAAGTCAGTTATCTACAACAATACGGCTCTAAATGTATTTTTGTACAACCTTCCTGAAAATATGGTGCGTATCGTTAGGCTTAAATCGCCTACAACCTTAGAAGCTGCCTTGAGCATCGTACTTGAAGAAGTCAATTTCATGGACCAATATAAAATGCGTAACCGCATTCATGGTAATAGTCAAAATTCGGAATCAAGTTCAAGGTCATCGACCCAACCAGTAGGGAACAAACCCGCCTTACCTTTTCAAGCTAAATTTAATGAGAATAATCCTCCAAATACACAAAGTAAGATACCTCAAACTATGGGTCAAGGTCAAGCATTCAAACCAGTATTCGAGTATCGTCCTCAATCGGGTTTGCAACTGCAACAGTTCGGTTATAGACCACTGCAACAATTTGGCTATAGGCCATCCCTACAGTTTGGTTATAGACCACCACAACAATTTGGCTATAGGCCACCTCAACCGTTTGGCTACAGACCACCCCTACAGTTAGGATATAAACCACCACAACAATTCGGGTACAAACCACCGCAACCATTCGGTTACAAACCACCGCAACAGGCTGGATCGAATCCTCCCCAGGTATTAAAACCCCGAAATCAAAACAGTGACGTGTCTATGAGAACAGCCCAACCTCAGCAGCAACACGTATTTAATTTAAATGAACTTACTATGAATGATTACGGATATGAATACGATCCCTATTGTGACGAATTTTACTATTATAATCTAACAAATAACTATGACTACGCAAATGACCTCAACTATTACTATGGTAATGAGAGTAACACGAACGATTCTAACGTACCTAATGACAAATTAGAACCAACAAATGAGAGTCAAAATGTGGATTTTCAGGCAAAAGCCTCGTTGAAGGACAAGAAGTCTTAGCACTAAATTGCGATCCTAATTTAAAGCTTCCCTACATTTACTTAGAAGAAATAGACGCAAGAATGATGATTGACACTGATAGTATGAGATCATTCATAAGTCCTCAAAAGGCTTATCAATTTTTCAGTGAATATATTAAGAAAGAACATTTTCAAGTGGTAAGCACCCATGCTTCTAGTAGACACGATGAAGTAATGGAAATTCCTCCATTACCTACCTTTGTAACTAACGCTTGGCATAAATTTTATTTGTATGACGTTGACGCGCGATATGACGGGCTGATTGGTAATGACCTTTTATTACAATTAAACGCAGTAATTGATTTAAAGAATCAAGTGTTAACAACTAACACTACGCGTATTCCAATAATTAATAATAACTTGAATTATATAGTTGATATACCGTCAAGAACAGAACAACGAGTTAAGTTACCTGTAAATCAATATGCAGGCGATGCTATTCTTGATTTTCAAGGATTCGAGGATGGTCTGCATATGCCTAGCGCTATAGTAAATTGCGTAAATGGATACGCATATACAGTAATCCAAAATACTTCAGATAGTCCAAAACAACTTAATATAAAACAACCCTTTACAGTGACTAAATTTGAAAATAATGAATGAAAACAATGATGAAGAACATGAAAAGATTTTTAGACTTTGCAAGGAGTTTAAAGACATATTTTACTGTGACCAAATTCCCTTGACGTTCACTAATTCGGTAAAACATAACATAAGGACTAAAAACGAAGACCCTATATATGTGAAACCGTATAGACAGGCTCCGCTTATTCAAAACGAAATCAACAGACAAGTTGACCAATTAATAAAAGACAATGTAATACAAGAGTCCCATTCTCCTTGGAATGCTCCTGTTCACCTGGTGCCTAAGAAGATGGACGCATCTGGTGAAATTAAATACAGGATGGTGATTGACTTCAGAAGACTTAACGAAATTACTATTGATGACAGATACCCCCTACCGAACATTCATGACCTTTTTGACAAGTTAGGAAAGAGCACTTACTACACTACGCTTGATTTAGCCAGTGGATATCATCAGATAGAATTAGACGAGAAGGACAGACAAAAGACAGCTTTTTTCACTCAAAATGGACATTTCGAATTCCTCAGAATGCCGTTTGGGCTAAAAACGGCTCCAGCCAATGGACAACGTTTTACGTGGGTTACAAGGACTACACTGTATGGTTTATTTAGATGATATTATCGTCTATGGAAATAGCCTTGATAATATGCTACAGAATTTACGGACTGTTTTTGACCGAATCAGGGCCACTAACATGAAAATACAACTAGACAAATCAGAGTTTTTACGTAAAGAAGTACTTTATCTTGGACACACAATTACCAAAGAAGGACTAAAACCTAATGACGACAAAATTACTGCTGTACTTCACTATCCCCTACCAAAAACCACGACTGAGATTAAAAGTTTTCTTGGACTAGTAGGATATTACCGACGTTTCATCAAAGACTTTGCAAAAATTACTCAACCATTGACGTCTTGTTTGAAAAAGCGTAATAAAATTATAATCGACCAGAAATACATTGACGCATTTAACAAATGTAAAGAATTCTTGACACACGCCCCTCTATTACAATACCCTGACTACGACAAACCTTTCATTCTTACGACTGATGCGTCAAACGTAGCTCTGGGCGCAGTTTTGTCACAAGGACAAATTGGCAGTGACAAACCTATTGCTTACGCTAGTCGCACTCTTAGCGATACTGAATCTCGCTATAGTACAATCGAACGGGAATTGCTTGCTATAATTTGGGCAGTCAAACATTTCAGACCATACTTATATGGTCGAAAGTTTTACATATACACTGACCACCGTCCTTTAGTATGGTTCCGATCTCTGAAAGATCCCAGTAGTAAACTTACACGTTGGGGACTCCGTTTGCAAGACTATGACTTTGAATTAATTTACAAAAATGGCAAACAAAATACCAATGCCGACGCCTTTTCTAGGATTAAAATAAATGCTTTAGACTCTGATGATGAATCACTTGCAGTTAACGTTGATGAAAAAGATACAGAATACCTAGATAGTGTAGTTACGGCAAAGTCCACAGTTAAAAATACAAGAGAACGCAGCGATTCATCAACTATAACAATATCAGATACAAGTCGAACAGCGACTGCTAGTTCTATAGAGTTTACCGACGAAAACATTAATGAATACCCTGTTCCATTTGAAACTAGTAAATCAGATACAATTCATTCAGCTTTAAACGAGTCCACTGGAATACCAATTTTACCCGAAGCTATAGACACTAAGCCAAATCAAATTTTAGTTTTCTCATGGCTCAAAAATGAAATGCAAGTGAAGGACCTCTCGAGGGACAAACAGAAAATATTAGAAGTTTTCTTACCAATAGATAATACAGAATTGATAAAAGATTTTTTGAAACAATACATTAAACCAAAATTGAAGTATTTCATTTATTTTGAAGAGGATGAACATCGCAAATTATTCGGTAATATAATCATTCAACTTTTTAGGAAAGATTTGATAAATTTTTATGAATGCACAGAACGAGTAATGTATGTAAATGATGAAGGAGAACAGAGAACTATAATAGCTAAGCACCATGAAGGAAACACATGCCATCGCGGCATCAAAGAGACATTAGTTAGGCTTCGTAGGAATTATTATTGGGATAGAATGCAGGAGACAGTAGCGGCAGTTATAAATACATGCGAGGCATGCCAGAAAATGAAATATGACAGAAAGCCCATTAAACCTATCTTACAGTTAACACAAACACAGAATGCTCCGTTTCAGGAATTATTCATAGATCTTTTTAGTATTGAAGGTAAAACTTATCTAACTCTTATAGACGCTTTTAGTAAGTTGGGTCAGACTATCGAAATTCAGAACAAATCTACTCCAGAAGTTGTCCGTGCTCTAATGAAGTATTTTTCGTACTACGGCGTACCTAAAAAGATAAGTTCTGACCCAGGGTCTGAGTTTAATAACGAGTTGATGAAGGAATTTTTAAGCTTACATAAAGTCGAACTTCATATTGGCACACCCAATAACCCAAACTCAATGGGCTTGATAGAACGATTTCACTCCACTATAATTGAAATATACAGATTAGCGAAGTACGAAAAACGATGTACCGATGCGGTATCAGTAATGACGTATTCGGTTATGGCTTATAATCATTCCATCCACTCTGTTACCGAACTCACTCCATTCGAAGTTGTTTTCGGACATACTGATACAAATAACCCGTTTAGCATAGAGTTAGAAAAACAATATTTTCAGAAAATGGTTAAGGATCATGCAAAACGAATCAGATTCATGTATACACATTTGACAGATAAAATGGTAGCAATAAAAGAAATGCAGAAGGAAAGGAAGGGTGGTGAAACTGAACTTGAGTTTAATAAAGGCGAAGTTATTTGTGCGAAAGACGTGAACAAGCGTAAAAGTAAAGACAAACCAAGATACGTAAAAGCAAAGGTTATAGGTCAGGCTGAAAGAAATATTTTACCAATTCAAATAGGAGATAGAATTACTAAAACCCCCATTAAAAATGTAAAACGCCCTCCGCAGGTGGTGCGGCATCCTGTTGGTAGTGATGCCCTCGCTGGCCCTTCACCTGCAAAACCTTGAAGGAAACCCAGGTATATTCCCAGTAAAGGAAGGTCTGGCACACATTCAAACTGATCACTGGACTATAGTCAAGCTCATAAGCTTAGAACAGATTTATAATGATTTAAGTTACATATCCAGCAACTACCAGAAAATTTGTAAACTTATCGATTGGAATGCATCATATTCTCAAGAATTCACAAGTATGAAAATACATACAGAGTTTATACGCGATATAACAATAGAAAAATATCGACAACTAGTTCCGCAGAAACGTTCTAAAAGAGGACTTATAAATCCATTGGGTTCTATCATAAAATTAATAACTGGTAACTTAGACCACGATGATGCCGTTAGATACAAAGAACTTATTTCCAAATTAAATCATAATCAAATAATTACTTCAAAAAAACTAACGATCGTCTCCAAAATGTTTGATAGTTTCATCAATGTAACTGAAACAATAAATCAGAACACTGCATACTTTCATAATCGCCTAACAAAAATTGAAATTCTTCTAAAATATTTATCGGCTAAGCAAAACAATTGGATTTTCTTAACTTACCTAACTGGATTATTTTCTGTATTCACAAGTAGTTTTCGTACTATCTTTGCAAGGCTAAGTGAAATTGAAACAGCATTAGCGTTAAGTAAATTATCCATACTACATCAATCAATTGTGAATTCTACAGAATTATTATATCATTTAGAATTGATCTCTTACTCTGGTAACTTAGTGTATCCTCCATTGGAAAGAAATTTATTGAAAATAGAGGAGACCATTTGTGTAAAGTCATTCATTAAAGATAATCAGATTACATTTATAATGGAAATTCCACTTACGGATAACTTATCATATAACTATTTTAAGATATATTCCTTACCAATCTTTCATGAATCCGAAAATAAAACCTTGGCTATTATTCCCAAATATCCTTACCTTTTGGCGAAAGGAATGAAATACTTACCGCTAATAAAATCATGTCGACCACTCTCTGCTGGCGATCAGTTTTTATGCAATGCAGATAATCAAGCCTTATACTATGAACTTACCTGTGTAGAACAGTTGATGAAATTCGAAGATGACCATACTCCTTGTAAACAACGTGAAATCCAAATTGAGAATGTCAGGGTCCAGCAAGTAAACGAAGCTGGCTGGCTCCTTTATAGTAGATTGAGAACAACACTGACTAAGCAATGCGGTAAAGAGATCAGTAACCAACTTGTATTCGGCACTTACCTGGTGACCATTGACGAGCCTTGTGACCTGCAAATTTATGGAATTCACCTTCACCATCGTATTTCTGTGGAGTTGGAAGTTGTGGAGAAGATTCCCATAGTCACACTACCCCAGTTGCACGTGAATGTCTCTCTTTCCAAATCAAGTGTAGTGAATATGAAAGGAATCAGTTTAGATGAAGTGAAATATATATGGCCTTTTCGTTAAAGCATAGTGAAGTGATCGAAAGTGTTTTGAATGAAAAGAAAGACTATAACTTCAGTGAAAATTTAGGATACGTCACTTTAGGTTTAGTTATTTTTGTTTTTTTTTGTATTCTTGGTTTATATAATCTGGCTAAAATCGCCGAAATGTTTATTGTTTTGGCAAAATTGTCAGAAGGACTCTCAAATCGAACCTTCCGATAATTTCGCTCTTAGGGTCGGAGGAGTTATGGATACACCTCGCCCGTCTGCTTTAGATTAAGCTAAGTACATTATATGGCTCCATTCTAGCAACTAGATATCTTTTGCAAGCTCAGCGGTCTATGTCCACCGGATGAGTCATGTACGTGTTATAATTAGAATAAAAGTCGCCTCCAAATCGGCAGTACGTCTTTTATTTTCATCCTCAGTCAAAATCCTGAGAAGTAATTAAGTTTAGTTAGTAAAAAGTTTCTCACGCTCCGAAACCAAAAGTAGGTACCTTCTTGTTGGTGGATGTACTCCTAACTATTTGGTTATTGGTACCTTCCCTTGTCCTACAAACTAGTTTAAACTATAAATATTAATAGCAGAATTGCTAACGTTATTAATGTTATTGGATACCTGTAAATTAGTATTACTACTAATATCAACTACAGTACATGACTTCGACATACTATTTATGTCTGAGTTTAAAGTAAAAGATAATAGCCTCGCTATTTGACGTCTTACCCTAATAGGCAGATACACTGTATTGCCTGTCGACTTTAATTTATCAACAAAAATGTTGATGTCAAAAAAAACTAATTTGTAACTGTAATGGCTGACAAGGAAATGAACATGTTTATTCAGCATGTGAATATAATTATTTTGTCTACTAGACAATTTTTCCAAATATGGAAAAGCACACAATATTATTTTATTACAATTTAATTTTAGTAACTTTGTTACACACTCAGTGATGTCGTCTTTTTTTACATTCAAACTGTTATCTATAAAGACAGTTACATTGGTGTCTGATTTATATACATTGTTTGTTACAGATTCCATGATATGCTTGTAAGATGACCCAGGCATACAATAATTAATAGTCGAATAACTCTGATTGCTATTTAATAATTTACCTAAACCTCTTCCAACACCATCTGCAAACATAACCGAATGAGACCCATGATTACTATTACTAGATGCAAAGGTAGCAGTCTCAGGCTGGTTTACTTGAGACACTTCCTGTGAAATATCAGGTGTGTCTTGGTCTTGGACAAAGATACCGTCCTGAGGCACCCTCTCAACGTGGGCCGGGCTCTCCGTTACCTCAGGCTGGACAGCCTTCAGGTTTGAGACTATCTGACAATTGCATTGACACATCACCAACTCATTTGCGGCCAAAATGTGTTTCTTGATTTGTAACTGGGATCTAACATATTTATTGTAAAGGGAGCCCAGTTTGTCTTCAAGTACCTTAATATCATTTTGTAAGCTCTGTGTGTCAATTTCATAAATTTTTATACTGTCCTCTAATTTAATCTGGTAATTGTTTAATTTATTAAGCAGGTCAACTCGTTCTTTTCTGAGTGGAATATTTTTAAAGAAAAGTTTGTGTTGTTTCCTGTACTGGGTATGAGATATCATACATGTTAAAAATTACGCGAAGATCTTGAAAACGTGTTTTTTTGTTTGTGGAGACGGTGGTGGTGGGGGCTATGGCGCGATACGACACGCCAGGCAAATGTGTGTAGTGACTCTTCATCATCACCATTCACAGCCCGACTTTCGTGCTGAGCATAAATATATCTTTCCTCGTACCAATCCTCACGCTCCTGTGTCATCCTCATCCAGGTTCTACCAGCAATGACAACAATGTAATGTGATTAAAGTTTCCGCAAGATAACAAAAAAAAAAGTCATTGATTGGACTCGTACCAAAAAGTAGGTTTGTATTACGTAACTTGAAAACATGATTTTTTGTTTATGGAGATATTTTGAAAATTTTGGTCACTAATTAAAGGTAGAACCATGTAAATCGGTCCACGCGTTTATGAGTTATTAACTCATTAATGAATGCTAAGTGAAACGGTCAAGGAGGCCCCATACCGCGATACGTTTGTTTTGATCGTGTTAGCGACACTGTCTTTACATTTTTTTTGTATCGTTTTGAAATACTTATTGGTATAAGTACATTGGTAGACACGTGTTAACGACTTTTATTGTTTGTTATCTGGCGGTGACTTCAGCAAGAAGTGAACTCACTCCTCCTTCTGAGGAATCCTCATCGTAAATTCTAAAAGTATCCTATATAATATTATAAATGGGTATCGAGATCAACATGCCGCATCGTTGACTTCCCTCGTGTAGTCGTGTCAAGCACACGTGGCGCGGCCGCGATGCGCATGCTGAATGGTTGACGGCCAACGCAAACGATGCGCACCTACCACCCTCACTATACTTCTCGCCAAACTTCTGGGCCGACCTGAAGTTGGCTTTCCGATGCGCAAGGCACGAAACTGTGCTGCTTTTGTATGAGATTTACTATTGCGCAGCCATTGTAGCCAACTTCAGGGTGGCCAAGAAGTTTGGCGAAAACTATACTTGCGCCTACTTGACCAGCCCTGCGCTGGCGCCTGTTTGCACATGCCACATACATCATGCATGATGCAACGATCGTGAATACATGACGCATCAGTACTTCGCATGCGGCGCGAATCATACTCGCTGTATTATGATAATTGTTATTATATCTATAACTATAGTTACAAGTAATTGTTTCATAGATTTACTTGTTTCCTTATTATTAGGGCGTGACCTTTCGAGATTATAAATACGGAGTCTGTGGGTTTTCCCGATAGCTTCCAATTCGGCAATCACACAGATAACTAATTTATTGTTTTGAGGTAGAACGCGAAATTATTTGATGGATAATACTTTATAATATACAAATAGAAACATAGTTAGGTACGTAGTTGAGAGCCGGGTAAGTCACTTCCCTAAACCTGAGCTCAATTTTCCTGACCATGATTAATGAGAAGGAATGACGCCAATTTTTAACCGACTTACCAAAAAGGAGGAGGTTTTTTGTTGAACTTTATGTTTGTTTTTTTTTACGTTCACTGATATCTCCGTCAATTGTGAACCGATTTTGAAATATTTTTTTTGTTTAAAAGAGTATGTTCTAAACTTGGTCCTTTTTTAATTTGGTGTAGATCTGATGGAGAACTTCGGAGATATACAAAATAACTCTTCAATAAATAACGGCAAATCTCTCGGGATTGCTGCAATCGCATGTCTGTTTATTGTTTATACCATTTCATAACATAACATCACGCCAGTACGCTCATAAGAGGTACGCAGATCTCTCATTTCACCGGTTATGTTCAAGTTTCATGAAATCTATTCTGGCGTTATAGTTTCTAGCTTACTGATTTGCCTATTAGATAGTTACAACTAAAAAGTAAAAAATAAAAAAAACTTTTTGCCAAAAAAATACTACCGACTTCCAAATACAAAACTACAAAGTGAAAAATAACTTTATTTTTTGAAGTCGGTGTCCATAACGCAAAAAAAATTGGTTCCTACGAAAGACACCGACTTCAAAAAATAAAGTTATTTTTCACTTTGTAGTTTTGTATTTGGAAGTATGGTAGTATTTTTTGGCAAAAAGTTTTTTTATTCACTTTGTATTGGTTGCCTTTATTTATTTAAGAGTTCTGTTGTATATCTCCGAAGTCCATCATCAGATCTTCACCAAATTAAAATGGGACCAATTTCGGAACATACTTTTTCAAACAAAAAAGAATTTTCAAAATCGGTCCACAATTGACGGAGATATCGGTGAATATAAACAAAAAAAACAAACAATGTCGAACATAGAACCTCCTCCTTTTTGGGAAACCGGTTAAAATATAAAGTATACAGAAGAGCCACTCCCGCCGTTTCGAAAATTGACAGCTAAACTTGACAGATTCACTAGGGTTGTTACTATATTGATTCAGAATTTTAAAAAAAGAGGCATTTGTTTATGTTTCAAACATAAATACATCGATTCGATTAATCATACATCATATCATACTTACATGCCTTAGAGGATAGACAGAGCATCAAATATCCGTTATAGATCACGCCTCCACATACGGTGAAGATTGGATGGTAACAAGACGTAACAATGGTGTAATAATGATCCCACCAAAGACATAAAAATGTGAAAAGCACCAAGCTGGACAAAAATATAAATGTGAAAAAAGGTTAATAAAATAAAAAGTCGACGCGAATTAAACAAGAAGAAAATTATGCTGTGCAGTCGTAAGAAAATTTCGTTTATGGACTTAAATAATTAATTATTTTCCTAGATATTGAATTTCTAACTTGTCATCTTGAAAAGTTTAATTACCTTTATAACATAAAAATGAATGAAAGAACGATTTTAAAGAATTAATAAAAAAAATATAATAAAGAATTGAGTATATTCGTAACCCAGTCAATGCAGGTTACAGTACTTTATGTATGAATGACGTGAGAAACGCCCGCACAAAGCACTCGTGACAGCCGCGACTGAGCTCGGTCCAATATTGCCCATTATTCCATGTAAAATCGTAATGTCAATGTGTGCGTGCAAAATGGCGCTTTGTTCGTAGTGGACTCTCTGTCCGCTTATGTACTTTGTGCTACGTAGCAGTTAGTACACATGTACTACGAGATTTTAACCTTTCTTCTTGCTCTATTTTCTTTCTTTCTAATAAAGTAAGTTTACTTTAGCTTTAGTAAAACTGGTGAAAGTAAATAAAGGTCTGTTCACACAGAGACGCAGTGCGAGCAAGGCGGTGGTAGAGTTGATAACGTTATGAGGGCTATCGCGTTTGAATCTGCCGCTAGGGGCGCTGGTGTAGAATCACCCATCAGAACCCTTATGGATTCGTCATGTCTGTCTGTCTGTCTGTCCGTCCGTATGTGACAGCCACTTATTTCCGAAACTATAAGAACTATGATGTTGAAATTTGGTAAGTAGATGTATTTTGTTAACCGCATTAAGATTTTCAAACAAAAATAGAAAAACAACAATGAAATTTGCGGGTACCCCATACGTGTACGCGGTATCTATGGATAGGTCTTCAAAAATGAAGGTTTCTAATATCATTTTATTCTAAACTGAATAGTTTGCGCGAGAGACACTTCCAAAGTGGTAAAATGTGCCCCCCCCCCCCTGTAACTTCTAAAATAAGAGAATGATAAAACTAAAAAAAAAAATATGATGTACATTATAAGTTTTTATGTCAGAAATATCGGAAACTCGCTACAAACAGTAAACATGGTAAATATCCCGCTTATAATGTTAATATTAATGATGTACATTACCATGTAAACTTCCACCGAAAATTGGTTTGAACGAGATCGAGTTTTTTTTTTAATACGTCATAAATCGTAAACCGCAATTTACCAAGTACGGAACCCTTCGTGCGCGTGTCCGACTCGCACTTGGCCGGTTTTTGGCTTTTAGCGCGAGCATAGCGCGAAAATTAGTAAATAAATTACTATTTTTTTATTGTTGTGAATATTTTTTCAATTATGGCAGATTAAGATAGGTACGGGTTTTACCAACCACTGCTTAAAAAGTTTTATGTATCGAAAAATGTTATCCTCCCTTTTTCGAAAAAAAATCCTGCGTGAAACTGCAGCTTATCTACTCTATTTTATATTTAATCCTACTTCTACGGCATTAGAAAAGATTTTGATTCAAACTTTGCTTCCGTGCGCGTAATAACAACGTTGAACAGCTATATAAGGACATTACTCGCCAGTGGCGCCAACTGGTGAGCAAAAAAAACTGAATCTAGCAAACCTTTTTCTCCAACAAAAAATAAATTACAACCTGTTCGAACTCCTGACATTTCTGTCAATCACAAGAAAAATCAAGAACAAACCACATTTTCGTAACGCTTGTTTTTGTATAAAACTTTTACCTCCAGGTCGGCAGAGAAATGTGAACGTTCAGCGACTCTGCATACGAGGGACTGGGCGCGAGACGCGAGGAGATGATGAGGGTGCTGCACGCTATCGTCGCGTTCTTCACCTTCGTGCTGCTGTTCATCCAGCAGAAATACGTCTCCGTCTGCGCCGGACCCTGCCCAGTTAGTATCCCACAGTTCTGCGTAGGATTAGGAGCTTCCGCAAGTGACCACCGTGTAATTATCCTCGTTTATAGGTACCGCTACCACTGCTTAGCGAAAGGGCTCTGATGACCAGCAAATGGCAGGATAATCTTCCGTCATACCAGCCAAAGTACTCCCGCCAAGTGACTCGTGACAGCAGGTCAGGAACGACTATGTGCATCTATGTTAGGCTTAGTATTTTTGATTAATGACATACAATCCTGTAATAAAATGTGGAATTCTGGTACGTTCTGCCTTAACAATGAAGAAGGCTGTGACGTTCTGGGCAACTTGCCTGTGAACGCAAACTTCAAGCCTAAGTAAATTATCTCTATAGCAAAGGGACAATCAGGAGTCGATTAGTAACATGGACATCCTACCCATACGCCTTAAGCGTTTTGGAAATACTTTTATTTTGTGTACAGCTAAGGAGTGGAATTCCTGAGTCTCTGTTTGCCGATAGCTAATACCTAGGGAGTCTTTAAGTCTAGAGTGAATAGGTTGCTTTTAGGCAAGCTTGCTTCTGTTATGGAATATCTGTTGTTGGCGCAGTGGAAGCGTGCTCGGCCGATGACCTCTTACGGATATCTGCCCTCCATGAGCAGTCAAACATTGGGATCCAGTAGGAAAATAAACGACAACTTCTTCAGTCCATTTCACACATACGTTTTATTCAGTAATATACAATAACCTTGATAAAAACACTACATCTTCTCTACAAATATAACGACTCAAAATTACAGCTTGCTCTGAACAATTCTCAAAAAACGAGTAACATAAAATTTTCTTCATGACAAAAGTCAAAACACAAAAACTCTACATTTGAAAATTAACTTGCTTTTAAACATAGACTAAAATCAAAGACAATTAGAATTCATCTCTACAACAGCTTCACCATCACCATCGACCATATTATCACTTACCATCAGGTGAGATGGCTATCAAGCGAGCCTATCTGCAAAAAAAAAAGAAACATATACGAGATTCTGTTCAGTTTCACACCACAAGGTACCTATAACTAAAGTATTCCCTGATTAGTACCTATTTTCAGTAAAGTAGTGGATTTATTTAGCTGTAGGTACCTCGCAGCCTTGCACCGTTTAAGGGTTACTTTGAATCGGTAATCAGATCCTGAAGCCGTTTAAGTGCATTGGTAAGACCTCTCACTCGATCAGTGTTTGCTATCGAGCTAGCGACACTGGCATATCGAGTTGCTGTCAGGTACTAACCTTCGAGCTGAAACTGTGGACTATAGACTAATATATATAGAATGAGATTGTGGACTTTCTCCGCAGCGTTCCTAGTTAACCGACTTCCCAAAAAGAAGGACGTTCTCAATTCGGATGTTAATTCTTTACTTTTTGTTTTTTTTTGTTTTATGTTCGCGCATAACTCAGTCTTTTATAAAAGTATTTGCAAAATCCTTTTTTTGTTCGAAAGAAGTTTACTCCAAAATTTGTTAAAAAAATTTGAAAAAATTTGGTAAAAATTCGATGAAGAACTTCGGAGATATACAACAGAACTCTTTAAAAAATGACGGTAAATCTCTAGGGATTGTTGTCTGTTTATTGTTTACACCATTTCATAACATACCATCACGCCAGTATTTTCGTTATTTTTATTTTATTTTTATTTTAGTTATTTTTATTTTTCGGTATTTTCCCTTTACTTGTGCTGAAAGACCTTGCTTTTAACCAAAATTGACAATTCTAGGTCAACTGGAAGTCCTAGTACCCTATAGGTTTTGCCGTTTTGGGTCGAAAACCTATATGGTAGTTCCCGTTGACCTAGAATCACGAAATTTGGCAAAAGTAAGATCTTCCAGCACAAATAAAGCAAAACATCCCAAAAATAAAAAAGATGAGTAGTAAAAAAAAAAAAATTTTTTGCTACAATGTTCAAAACGGAACACCGACTCGCACTTGGCCGGTTTTTTTTAGTGTATGTTCACCTATTTCTCCGTCAATTTTAGACCAGTTTAGAAATATCTTTTTGTTTGAAAGAGTATGTTTCCAAATTGATCCCAATTAAATTTGGTGAACATTTGATGATGAACTTCGGAGATATACAACAGAACTCTTTGAACAGATTGTTGCAATAGCATTTCTGTTTATTGTTTGTACTATTTCATAACCATGTGATCACGTGGTTTAACTCTTATCTTCGGGTTCGCTCGCATTCGGCTCGCTCAGAGGAGGCTTCCTCTGACTGGTGGGATCTCGCTTCGGGTGTTCCTCAAGGTGGCGTCCTTTCTCCTCTTTTTCTCGGAATTTACAACCGCTATCACTAAGGTTTTATTTTCACACTATCATCTCTATGCAGACGACCTTCAACTTTATCGCGACTTTAAATTTGAAGAACTGACTGGAACTATCGATGTCATCAATAGTGATCTTGAAAATATCTGCCAGTGGGCTAAAAGTTTTGGACTTTTGGTGAACCCAGCACAATCACAATTGGCAGATATTTCGTCAATGTCTTGAGTAACCCGTCTCTCACACATGTTTTGTATGAAGCCGTTGCTATAGCCTATGCCAAAAAAAGTTAAAAACTTAGGGGTTTTCTTGGATCACAATATATCTTGAAATATTCACATTGCAGAAGTAAGCAGGAGGGTGTTTTGCTCTTCTCTGAAACGTCTCCAGAAGTTCCTGCCTTTTCCAACCAAAGTTACTCTTGCTCAGTCTCTCCTTCGTTCTCTTCTTGACTATGCCGATGTCTGCTTCCTTGAAGGTACTGAGGAACTTCTTAATAAGCTCGAACGTCTGCAGAATTTGTACAACCGCTTCATTTTAGGCCTTCGAAAGTTCGACCATGTGTCGGCATTTCGGAGGCGGTTGAAGTGGCTGCCGATTCGACAGCGCCGAGATATCGACACTCTTTCTTTTCTGTTCTTCACAATCCTAACTCTCCTTCGTATCTACGAGAGCGTTTTGAGTATACTTTTCCGAGAGGAAAATCTTGCCGTTCCTCATCATCTCTTCTCATTCGTATTGTATAGTAAAGTATACATTGTGTGTTGTACACCTATCTGTTTAGTTTATTTGGTATGTAAGAATTTTAAATATTAAGTTTTTGAACTTTGAATTTTATTGAGCACTTGGATTTGGTTTACTGTTAGAGAACCCAATTATGGGTTAAGTCCGCCTTTGTACATAAGCTATCCATTATATTTGTATATTTATTTATGTTTTGTGTGCAATAATCCATAAGAATAAGAAAACATCACGCCAGTACGCTCTAAAGGGGAACGCAGATGGATACAGTTCACCTTGGTGCACTCTCATTTCACCGGGGTTCAACTTCAGTGTGTATCCGGGCTGCTAGGAGCTTCATATATTTTAAGAACTTTTCTTGGAGAACACTTCCACAAAGTTTCAAGTCACGAAGCCTCATAGTTTTTTAGAAAAAAAACCTAGTTTAATAATTATTTAGGTTGAATGAGGTTCCAAAACAGAATCGGGGCAACCCGACTTCACTTGGTCTTTTGGGCTGCTACCCGTAGAGTGTATATAAAAACCGGAGGCTCGAAGGGAGAGTAATCCCCGCCTGCTGTAACATGGGTGCCTATCCTTTGTTACGTATGGGCAAAGGGGTTGCACTTCCCGCAGCGCAGGAGACGATGCAGAAGCAACTTTAAAGTGTTTTGAGGTTAGGTTACAATAATTTGTTTTTCTTAAGAACGGTGCGTTAACGTTTCATGAGAGTGATGCCAGGGGAGAGAGGGGAACCTACCCACCTCCTGCCAAACGATACTATTTTTTTTTTTTTTTTTTTTATATTTGGCCATTTTTTTACCACGTATGGTTTTGCGCGTTTTAGTGATTTCAAATTGACATTAAAATGTATTTATTTATTTGGCCAACCAGCAATTGTATATACTGATACATTTAAATTTCAAGTTTGTTTATGTTTAAGGTTAGTATTACAATTTCTTAAAGGTTAGCACCGCATGCCCCATAAAATAATACGAGTTACAAAAAAGGGCCTATTTCACCTAAAAAAAATACCTACTATGGAAGTACTGCCGGAAAGATAACGATGTGTTTCCCTTGCCTATTAGGTACCACAACAAAAAGTGAAATTAAAACCTAAAAAAAAATGCAACCGACTTCCTTTATTAAAAGAAAGAAAGAAAAGAAAGAAAAAGTGTTTGTGACAAATAAATACTTTTTCTTTCTTTTCTTTCTTTCTATTATTTTGTTGTATTTTTTTCGATTTATATGTATTTCGCAACCGGTTGATTATATTCTCGCAAGGCTGCGTCTACACGTTATAGTTCTCGCCAAACTTCTTGGCCGCCCTGAAGTTGGCTACAATGGCTGCGCAGTAGTAAATTTCATACAAAAACAGCACCGCGTAAAACAACTTCAGGGTGGCCAAGAAGTTTGGCGAGGGCTATACATTTCCACCGACTACACACTCGTGTTGTGTTGACACTGGTGGATTGCTGTCACCCAGTTGCTCCGTCTCTCTATTCCAGACTAAACAGTCCCTGCCGGCGTGGCCGCGGCACTCATCCGGCGACTTGCCCTGTGCCCCTGTCGCGCTCCCGCTGCTCCCTGCAGACTGTGTCGTGTGCGCCTGCGCAGCCCGCGGCCACGAAGAGCGCGGACGGCCCAAGTACAAGCGCGACCCCGAAATAGCCTTCGACAACGAGTTCATTGGATACCGCCCCCACGACGACGAACCTATTGCTTGAGTCTCATATTCTTCAATAAAAAATGTAGCGTAATGTAATTTAAAATGTTAATAAAAATTGCAAGATAACTTTGTATTTATTTTGCTGAAACCGGCTGTCACTGTGTTACACCCCAGTATTTCGTTATATTAATTAACACATGCATTTTATTTCGAGATCCGGCAAAAAACCAAATCTTGGTAAAGTTGACACCCGATTTGGCGACTACAAACCGATCCGACCGTACTGCAAAATGCAGGATCCAGTTTAGTGGCGATAGTATTTCTGTTCGAGCCTACGCCTGCTCGTTTAGAATGAGCAAATCAACGTTGCGTGTTAATTAGTAGTAATTAGATGTAAGGATTTTTGTACTTGCTTGTCATTAAGCCCCTTCCATTTTTGTTCGTCATCGAGACAATACATGTTTGACTAAATATCAGCATTTTTGGAGTTTCCTTGAAGAGTCACCCAAAATTCCCCAACATTTTGGTCCATACCGAGTCGGATTGGTAATCACATGAAGATTTGCTAAAATCAGTGGATTTGGATAATAATTACCGTGGAGTTTTGCCGAGGAGGTTAAAAGCCGGCAACGTGACTGTGAACAAAGGACTTCAAGCAAATTTACGGTGTTAAGAATATTTTAGTTAAAATATCATCACCCAACACTCGTTCAGGTAGTACTTAGGCATTTAACCATAATTATGGATTTAAAAGGTTAGTGTTTTAAATACCTATATTGTTCAAACATTTTACCTATTTGGATTGTGAATAGTTTTCTAGTACGTATCATATTTGATGATACTTATTTTGCAAATACGATTATATGTTCTTTCTTATTAAGTTCAGTACATATTTGCTACATTTATAATTGAATAGCAATATTTTAGTCAACTATTCATTTAAATAATTATTAATAGGTAGGTTGGTGTTAGATGGATATTGCAAGTCTTAAAGTCAAGTTATTCAGTTAATTAAACCGTATTAGTCAATTTAATTGATTATTATTTTAAATGTAATTCTCTAAAGTTCGACGTTAGGTAATTTAGTATTCAAGTTATGAGGAATTGTAGTTTAAATAGAAGTTTTAAAAATCTCATTTTGTATTCACATCATATTTACAACAGGTAGAATTCACTACATACTTACAGTATCAACATTGTTGATTAAATTGTTATACCATAGTAGCTAAACGTAGGTAACTTTAATTAAGTTATTTAAGTATTGTATAGAAAGATACCTAAGTTGTTATTACACTAATTCCAGGTTGACTACATTCGATTCCTAGTATGTCCGAAGAAAGAGAACTAGTCAAAAAACGAGGAAGTATCAAGGGACGATTAACTGCATTCATCAATTACCTTGATGCATCCAGTGACAAGGAGTTAACCAGTTGTGAGGTCAAGGAATTGCAGTTACGAATTGGAAGAATCGAGTCCTTGTATGAGCATTACGATGAGGTACAGTTGCGATTAGAATGTCTGGTAGAAGATGTTAAAATTCAATTCTCTGAGCGTACTGATTTTGATTCACAATATTATAAAGCACTGTCTAGGGCACAGGAGCTGTTATGTAAATATAACAACGAAAATGAGTCGAGCATTAGTGAAAAATGTACCCGTATCAGTCAACGTAAGCCTGTTAAGTTGCCCACAATACAATTACCTAAATTTAATGGGAGTTTTAGCAATTGGTTGGAGTTCCGTGACACTTATACTAGCCTCATTCACTGTAATGATGAAATCGATCAAATTAACAAATTCCATTATTTACGAGCGTCCCTGGAAGGATCTGCTGCTGTTGTAATCCACGCGATTGAGTTTTCCGCAAGCAATTACGATACAGCTTGGAAGCTTATTTGTGATCGTTTCGATAACAAAAGGATGTTAGTTCAAAATCATGTGTCATCCTTATTTAACTTGAATGCTATTTCAAGGGAGTCCTCTGTTGCGTTGAAGGGATTGATTGACCAACTTAATAAAAATCTCCGTGCGTTGGAATCGTTAGATGAGCCCATCAAGTATTGGGACACTTTATTAATATTCATAGTAACTCGAAAACTGGATCAATTAACTTATCGTGAGTGGGAGGAGCACAAAGGTCGCGTAGACAAAGATAGCACAATAACATTCGCTGCACTCATGCAATTCATTCGGTTTCGCGCTGACTTGTTAGAAACATTGGAAACAGCACGAAATAGTAGTAATCCCAACCCCGCTAAGCATAGTTCAAATACTAATAAGATAAAATCTATGGTTGTTTCACAAGATTCTAATAATTCCAGCACTGAAATAAGTAAGTTGTGCCCGCACTGTAAAGCTGATCACGTTTTAAGTAGTTGTTCACAATTCCTTTCACTTAGCATAGACGCCCGACTCAAATTAATACCTAACTATAAAGTGTGCTATAACTGTTTTCGTGCAGGTCACTTTGCTAACCGATGCAAAAAGCCGGGATGCAAGATATGTAAGCGCCGACACCACACTTTGATTCATTCATCGGAAAATAAAGGTACGGCGAATTCTTGCAATAATGACAACAAATCACACAGTAGCTCGTCCCATTCCGTATCAACGTCATCACCCACTGACGCCGTGGCTAGCACTAACACTAATGTGAGTGCAAATAATTTAACTTTGTCTGCGGACCTCAGTTCGTTATGTAGTGAGCGTAAACAACGCGCTGTGTTATTGTCCACCGCTCTTATCAAATTATGTGATCACAATGATCGCGAGCACATAGTGCGAGCCATGCTTGATAGTGGGAGTACATCGTGTTTTATGACGGAACGATTATGTACACGGCTTAACTTAAATACTAGTCAGATAAATGGTTCGGTCTATGGCATTAATAACGTAAGTTCTCGTGTAGGCAAAACATGTCATGTGAAAATGACGTCATTAGACAATAGTTATGTTACAAAGTTTTATTGTTTTGTTTTGCCTTCATTAACGACTAACTGTTGTGCCCTGTCGTGAAGTCGACATTTCTGACCTGAATATACCAGATAATATCTGTTTAGCTGACCCCACTTTTTACAAGCCTTCAGAAGTAGATGTCTTAATAGGAGCGGATCTATTCTGGGACTTGGTTGGTTCACAGAGACTTAGACTAGGAGTTGGTAAGCCAGTGTTGTGTGAAACGTTGTTAGGCTGGATTGTTTCTGGCCCGGTTACCTATTATAACGGTAAATTAATGACCAATAACATTTCATGCAACTTTACTCAAACAGATTCCCCTAGTAACGGTGATTTAAATAAAATTCGCACCAATTTAGAAAAATTCTGGAATCTGGAAGAGATTAATTCACAATCCTCACATTATTTACCCGAGGAGAAGTTGTGTGAGGAGCATTTCGTCAAGAATACGACACGTTTAGAGAACGGTCATTTTTGTGTTCGTATTCCTGTTAAGCAAAATCCTTCTATTTTAGGAGAATCTTTCCAAAGGGCTTCTAAATGTCTATATTCCCTAGAACGCAGACTGAAGTCCAAGTACGAGTTCAGTAAGTTATATCGTGGCTTCATGTCTGAATATGAGACTTTAGGACATATGACCGAGAAAAAGGATAATGACAGTCCCAGTGGATATTTCATACCACACCACGGAGTATTGCGTGAAAGTAGCACAACTACCAAGCTCCGTGTAGTTTTTAATGCAAGCTGTGCCACTTCTTCAGGAGTATCCTTCAATGACTTGCAGATGGTGGGTCCAACAGTGCAGGACGATCTTATATCTATACTTCTACGGTTTCGACAACACAAGTTCGTCTTGTCAGCTGATGTTGCGAAGATGTATAGATGTATATACGTCCACCCCTCTGATAGGTACCTGCAACAGGTTCTGTGGCGTGATAATGCATGCGACCCTGTCAAGATTTATAAATTGAATACCGTCACATATGGTACGGCTAGTGCACCATTTCTTGCTACACGCTGCCTCAAGCAAATAGGGATGGATTATCAAACCAATGACGCTAAGACCACTTCGGTTTCTGTGGGTGAGTCATCCTCATGTAGTAGAAATAGGGTTGCTGATGTCATCAAGCATGATTTTTACGTCGATGACCTGTTGACTGGATCTGATGATTTAAATGAAGTTATGTTTATCCGCACAGAGGTCACCAATGCACTAGCATCTGCTGGCATGCCGCTTAGAAAGTGGAGGTCCAACGTTCCTGAATTAGTCTCAGGAGCTTTTCAGTCGTCATTAGATTTAGATATGGGATCTAATGAGCCCAATAAGTTATTAGGCCTTGACTGGTTTTCTAGTTCCGACGAATTTGGATTTTTAAGTCTAACGTTACCTTCTACGGAATCTGTTACAAAGCGTGATATACTTTCTGTCATAGCCCGTATTTTTGACCCCCTAGGACTTTTATCCCCTTGCGTAGTCACAATGAAAATGTTTTTACAACGAATGTGGTTAGACAAGCTATCGTGGGATGAGCCATTAGCGCCGGCACTTAATGCTAGTTGGAATGCTATTATTAAAGCATTGCCGCTTATTAATAATTATCGTGTTCCACGACTCGTTATATGTAATGCATTTACTACACTGGAACTACATGTATTCACAGACGCATCTGAGCGTGCGTATGGTGCGTGCGTCTATATACGTAGTGCCAATGATCAGGGTGAGTACATGGTTCATCTGTTAGCCGCTAAAAGTCGAGTGGCACCGATTAAGCCGACCACCATTCCAAGACTGGAATTGTGTGGCGCCGTAGTCGGAGCTCGTTTGTGCGAGAAGGTTGTGAATTCACTGCGACTAAAGTTTAGTCATGTTCATTGTTGGACTGACTCCACCGTCGTGTTGGGATGGTTGCAGATGTTACCTTCTAAGCTTCAGCCATTTGTGCGAAATCGCGTTGCTGAAGTTCTAGATAAGGCAGGACACTGTACTTGGCAACACATCCCAACCGCCAAAAACCCTGCAGACCTTATATCTCGTGGCGTGGATATTAGTGTTCTGCAATCTTTGGACTTGTGGTGGAGTGGTCCCAGTTTTTTGA